>OZ030024.1:17020000-17620000 GCA_964023405.1 Apodemus agrarius
TGAGTCATCCCGCCCATGTCACCAGGCATCACATTCTACAGCCACCTAACCTGAAGGATCTGAGGAGATTTGTCATAAGCTTCAGGGCAGGAGAGGAAGAACCAAGAGAGATAGGCCATGGAGATAGGCCAAGCAACATCTAAGAAAACTTTGTTGAAATGCGGGGGTATTTGGGAACTGGGACATTGGCAGGGCCTTCCCCTGTGGGTTTTGTAGTAGGTGGCCATTAATGGAGCATGGGAAATTTTGAACACCTGGAGCCTGAGATGGGAAATAGGAGGAGGAGGAGATGGATTGATGTGGGCGGGACCCACATTAGATTAACGAAAGGGAAGAAATTGGAGGATGGCTTGATTGAGGGTAATAGACGCTGACAGAGACAGCAGCCAGTCTAGGCAGAAGCCGCAGGTGTAGTGTCAGGGAATCTGAAGACTGAGCCTCAGGAGTGGGGGCCGTGGGGGGCGGGGCAAATGAGAGGCCAAGCGCCAGCACCACGGACAGCAGATATCACAAGGCCCAGAACGCAGCAGGACATTCACATCACACAAATTCATATCTTTAAGCAGGTGGGCAAGTCTCCTGGTGGAGGGGGAAACTTTTTCCAATGGAAGAAACTAAAATATTGGTATTGGAAACAACTGTCATTTAGCTAAACATGAGGGCACACGTCTGTAATCTCAGCATTAAGGAGGCAGAGGTGGGAGGATTAAAGATCAAGACCAGCCTGGTCTCCACAGCAAGCCGGCAGAGCCAGGACTTCATGGTGAAACCGTGACTCAAAAAGCCAAATCACAACAACTCGAAAAACTTTAAAAAAAAAAAAAAAACAATACTGGTTTTCTTTAGTTGAAAATTATCAAGACTAATTCTATTGAATGATAATTTAGAATAATAATGCTGTAAGAAAGTTGTTGGGTGTTTTTTTTTTCCTTACACAAGGTGACATATGATTAATGACCCAGAGCTGAGATCCCCAACCTCCTCCAAACCACCATCACCCCCTTTCCCGCCTCCCAGCCTGTATGACGAGGGGCCTAACTGGATACTTCTTCTCTTTCTGCTGGTAATCCAAGACTGTTTCTTTTGATCCTCTTTGCTAATTAGTTTCCTCCTCCTGATAACTATTTCTATTGAGCTTTTCAAATCCAGATATTTAAAACATGCTTTTCGTTTATGCGTATGCCTTTGTGCTCCATGTGGTTATGTGCACACGGGAGCAGGGTTTCTAAGGGTATTAGATTCTTGGAGCTGAAGTCACTGGAGGTTGTGACCCATAGGCGTATCATGGAGGCTGCAAACAGACCTCCAGTCCTCTGTGAGAGCAGCAAGCATTCTTAACCCCAAGCCCTCCCCTCAGCCCTTGGACTTCTTACAGCTTCTTCTGAAAAACAAACCTTAAGTCACTTCTTCTCAGTGCTTCCCTTTGAGGCTGGACACAGACATTTCATTATTGGGCGTGCCTAGTGGCACTAAAGTGCCCAGATTCCCCATGGGTTTCCCCAAGGATATCAACTTCTTGAGGAAAGTTACGGTCTCCTTTCTACTCTTTCCATCGGCTGGGTAGAATGCTTAAAATTAACAACCAGCAAATACTAGATTGAGCAAATCGAATCGTGTCTGTTGCCGAAATGATAAACGATTACAACTGTTGGTAAGGCTGAGAAGGGAAACTCTTGTACACAGCTGTGGGTGTGTAAATTAGCACAACTATTATGAAAACAATATGGAAGGCTCTTTTTTTAAAAGAATCAAAGGTAGAGAAATCCAAATTCTGTGTCACTTCCAAAGGAAATAAGGCACCATGGAAGAGAGGTACCTCAGCCCTGCCATCTTTACAGCAAAACTCTTAGTAGCCATGCTCCAGAATTCACTGCGTGTGTGCTATGGTTTGAATATTTGTCCCTCAGAACTGGTGTGTTGGGATCGGGTCACGTGTTAGCAGTATCCAGAGGAAGGGGCCTTTGGGAAGTAACCATGTGCCTCACCACAGGATGCCCTATGTCCAGTCACAATATGGTGAGAAGGCCCTTACCATATGCTAAGGTGATACACTATGTATCTATGATTCCAGACCCCATAATCATAGGCTAAATATACTACTGTTCTTTATAAATAACCTCACCTAGGTATTTTTTTCACTGAAGCAGATAGTGGATTAAGGCAGTATCCATCAAAGGTTGACAGAATGTAAAGTAGATGGGAGGGTGGGTAGGTAGATGGATAGACGGACACATAGATAAAGACAGAGAAGAACATTATTTGTCCTCTATGACAATACAGATGAACCTAGAGGAGATTAGGCTAAGAGAAACAAGCCACTAGCAGAAATACGAACTACTATGGTCATCTTACTTATATGTGACATTTTGGTTTAACTAATAGAAACACAGAGATAAAATGGGGCATTGGCTAATGGGGACAAAGCGTCAGCTAAAGGGGATGAATAAATTGTGTTTATCTCTTATACAGCATGGAGACTATAACTAGTAATAATGTAATATATACTTGAAGTGGCAAATGGGTTAAGTGATAAATGTTCTCTACCAAAAAAAAAAAAAAAAAAGAATGAGAAATAGTATATGTGTTATTATCTTATTTAATGACTTTATTATCTATCAAGATACATTATACATTGATCATACTCTACTATAGATGAAGGAGAAACACATAAGATATGTAGGAATAGACCTAACCAAAGAGTTAAGAGAGCTGTACATTAAAAACAGAAAAGGTAGATGAGGAAAACCTAAGAGACAAACATATGAAAAGCTGTCTATATTGAATGAAATTGAACCATTATTTCACAGAGAATACAAAAATCAACTTAACATTGATTAAACACTTAAATATGTGACTTGAAAAATATAAAACTACCAGAAGGAAACAGGTGTAGGCTTTATAACATTTGTTCTCATAATGATTTTCTAGACCAGACCCCAAAGCACAGGCAAGGAAATGTGGACAGATCAGTAGTTTTGTGTTGAACTAAAAGCCTCTGTACAGGAAAAGAAACCATCAACAAAACAGGAACAATCTACTGATAGAATAGAAGGAATTATCTGCAAACCATTCAGCTGATAAGGGATCAATACGCAGAGTAATAAGGGATACAAGCAATCCAATAACAACAGATACCGTGGCTTTAAAATCAGCAGAAGATCCGATATATACTACTCAAAAGGAGATACCAACGACTGATGTGTATGTGTGTGTGTGTATGTGTGTGTGTGTGTGAATGTGTGTATGAGAGAGAGAGAGAGAGAGAGAGAGAGAGAGAGAGAGAGAGAGAGAGTGTGTGTGTGTACAGAATGCTCAGCATCAAGAAAATTCAGAATAAACCCATCAGGAGCTATCATGTATTTGAATGGCTACTGCAAACAAACAAAAGATAGGAAATGTAGAAAACCGAGAATCCGTTTGCAGTACTGCTGGGACTGTAAATTGATACAGGCATTATAGAAGACAGCATGGACATTCCGGGGGTGAAAAATAAAATAAAATTACCCTGTGTTCTAGTCAGTGTCCTACTGCTATGAAGAGACACCATGACCACACCAACTTTCATAAAGGCAAACATTTACTTGGGCCTGGCTTAAAGTTCATAGGTTTAGTCCACTGTTGTCATGGCAGGATGCATGGCAGCCTGCAGGCAGACATGGTGCTGGAGAGGGAGCTGAGAGTTCTACATCTGGGTCCACAGGCAGCAGAAATAAACTGAGATGCATTAAGTCTGGCTTGAGCTTCTGCTCCCTCAAAGCTCACCCCCTAGTAACACACCTCCTCCAACAAAGCCACACCCACTCCAACAAGGCCACACCTCATTGTGCCACTCCCTATGGGCCAATGGAGGCTATATTCTTCAAACCACCACACCCTATGTTCCAACAATTCCACTTCTACATAGGCATCTGAAAGGAAATGAATTCAGTGCGTCAATGTAGCTGCTCTCCCATGTGCACAGCAACATTGTATACAACCTCCAAGAAAGTGAAATACTTAAGTTGTCGAGGTTTGGTCTTTTGCTTGGATTGTAATGCTAAACACTGACCCCCAAGTTATCCCTGATTGGTGAATAAAGATGCCTACAGCCTGTAGCTGGGCAGAATTGAGTTAGGCAGAGCTTGGGATTCCGGGACTTGGGGTTGGAGGAGAACCACAGAAGGTGGAGAGAGGAAGAAGCCGCCATGGGGTACGTGTATCTTGAAGACGTGGCCACGAGGGCTAGCCAGCTGGCATTAAGATCTGCCCAGACAGAACAGGGCAAATGATAACTTGGGATTATTGATAGGGAAATAAAAACTAATAGCTTAGAGGGTTAGAGCTCTGCCCAGCTCTAGTGCTGATTAAGGCTTATTACAAAACATGTGAGTCCCTTTTATCTGGGAACAGAATAATTAAAGGCAGGGAAGAAGCCCTTGATTGAGATTAAATATTTTCTACAGCATTAAGTATATTAGTAAATAGTGAAGCTGGGTTTGAAGGAGCCTCACTACCAAGGAGGCTGGAGCCAAACGATGCCTAATCGTAGGCCTGCTTCGACAACTCAGTGAGATCATGTCTCAAACTTACAAAACACAAAAAGACCCTTCCCCCACACGGCTCAACTCTCTGTACTTCCGGGGACTCTTAACTTCTTCTAACCTCTGAGGGTACCAGGCACACATTCAGTGTGCAGACATACATGCAGGCAAAACATCCATACACATAAAAATTAAACAGCGCTAGAAAATTAATTTCTTACATTCCTGACCTAATTAGAAAAATTTTGAAAATTTTGATATCATGAAAGCAATTAGGGTTTTTTAAAAAAACTATACACTTGCTTAATTTAAATATAGATAAACAAGTTCTTGGACATAATAAATAACTGACTATTATTATTATATATTAATCAACTGAATACTAAAGAGCACATTGTGGTAGTTTTGTTTGTTTTCTGCACTGTCTCCTTATGTGTCCCAGGCTGGCTTTAAATTTGTAACCCTCCATCCACAGCCCCCTCAAGTCCTATAATTGCAGGTGTACACTACCACATCCGGGCCCACGGCTGCTCTTAGAACAAAAGAGATATTATAGCATCTGATCATTAGGTTGAACATCAATACAAAGTCTAATTAATAATACACAGTTCACTTTGCCAGCATAAATAAAGATCTCAGTTACTTTTTAAAAATGAGTGAAAAGAGGGTCGTGGATATAGCTCACTGGCACACCATGTATCAGTCACGAGTGAGGCTTGAGATTCCATCCCCAGGACAAAACAAAATCAACCTCGTAGAGGCAGAAAGTGGTTGCCAGGGTGGGGACAGCAGGATAGACAGCGTTTCAGTTTCATTTCTGTTTCTATGACAAACACCTTGACAGAAACAATAGAACAACGGGGAGGACAGGATTTTTTCCCCCACAATTCCAAATTACTCTCTACCATTTCCAGGAAGTCATGGCAGGAACTCAAGCAGGTAGACACACCGCACAGCCACAATCAGGAGCAGAGAGAGACAATGAATGCATACTACCTGCTTGCTTGCTTCAGCTTAGATGGCTTGCTTCACTCTTAGGCAACCCTGGGTCCAGCCCATGAGATGGGATCACCCACATCCGCAGTGGGCTTTCTACCTCAGTCAGCAATGGAGACAATTCATCACAGACATACACTCAAGTCAACATGAGCTAGAAAACTCCTCCATTAAAGATCTCTTCCCAGGGCTGGAGAGATAGCTCAGAGGTCCAGAGACTGGTCTTCCAGAGGTCCTGAGTTCAATTCCCAGCAACCACATGGTGACTCACAAATATCTGTAATGGGATCTGGTGCCCTCTTCTGGCATGTAGGCATATATGCAGGCAGAACAGTGTATACATAATAAATAAATAAATAAATAAATAAATAAATAAATAATTTTTTAAAAGAAAAAACTCTTCCCAGTTGATTCTAGGTTGTGTCAAATAGCTAAAACTCACCATCGTATGTACAGCTTGCTGATTATAGCTAGCTGGGTATTCAAAAATGGAGTATAATCATAAAGATTAAATGTTTTCACTACGCACTTAAAAAGATAAACTATATGGAGTAATGGATGTGTTAAGTTGCTTGACAGATAATCCTTTCACAGGTTATATCAAAGCATCATACTGTTCTCCTTAAATTATATACATTTCAGGATTGGAGAAATGGCTTAGAAGAAATGGCTTGAAGAGCACTCACGCCCCTTGCAGAGGACCTGGGCAGGGCTCCCAGCACCCACACGGCTGCTCACAATCACCTGTAACTGCAGTTCCAGAGGATCTGACATCCTCTTCTAGCCTCTGTGGGTTCTTTTATGCATATGGCACACAGACACTCATGGAAACAAGTACATGGAACATAAACAAAGATAAATAATAAATAAATCTTTAAAATATTTAATTTGCATTTCTGAAAAGAACGCAAAGCAATGAATTATTAAATTAAACATTCTTGTGATAAAATACCAACTACATCATGAATGGGTTTAAGTTTATAAGACGATAGATGTATGTCTTAGACCTAAACATTATCTATCATAATCTCATTAATTCCTGCTTCTGTGTTGGTAGTACCATTTCTAGTTAGTCAGTGTAATATGCTGATGTCCATAAAGTCACTTCCTGACACTGCATGTCATTGTATGTGTAGAAGATTCAGAGCAAGAAGACATTTCCCATCCCTGGAAGAGTTTGATAAAGACATTTTAGTGGTCTTGGAGCAGAAATAATATTGTAAAATATTATTGGAAATGGCATAATAGATTCAAATTAAGGTCAACACCAATTTTCATTCAACTAGATGATACGGATGGATTTCAACAATATGTACCATTATCTCAATTTAGATACCATTAGGAAGAAGAATGATTTCCAAAGTTTGCTGCTGCTGGGTGCGGTGTGGGGGAGGGGGTGGCAATGGTACTCTTTGCTTTCCTTTAATCCAGCATGGAAACTTAGTACAGAGTAATCTCATCTTCCTCAACAATTTCAGCCAAGGTGTTTGCATCTTAGGCTACCTTTTAAAAGGCAAATAAAAATGCGGAATCACACTGGACCAGATTATTAAAAAAAAAAAAAAAAAAAAAAAAAAAAAGACAAGAGGGGCACAGGCATTTGAGACTCATGACAGGAAGATGCTGGTTCATTTACCAAAAGAAAAAAAAAGAAAAAACCCTACCAGTTGAAACTGTAACTAATAACAAGAGCAGAAGAAAACAAATAGATAAGTAGATATTGGAGTCTAGAGATCAAATGCCTTACATTTTCCCTCATCTCACACATCTCAACACAAGTTGTTTATTCTCAGGCTGCAAAAGGGAAAGGCCAGTCCAGTCGATGGAGGCACCAGAACAGATATTTTTCAAGGAAAGATGTATTAGTGCTTTAGATACCTAGGCAATAGCCTCAAATAGCATATCTTCCCCCCCCCCTCCTTTTACTTTGACATTTGGTCTGAGCCTGAGAATCTCACACTGTAGCCAAGGGTCATTTGTACCCAGCCGGCAGAACCAAGCAGCCATCATTCCCGGGCAGCCAGACTGAAAACACATCATTATCAAGAACAAAGGAGGCCAGGGAGAGAGCTCTCCCCTCCCATTTCAAAGGAGGCCTTGCCTCCTACTTAGAACCCAGATTTATGGAGTCTGGGTTGCATGGCTTTCCCAAGCTCTTTTCCCTAATTGGTTAAATGTTGCCAATGCCAGCTTATACATTGTGTTTGCTTAAGGCCAGTAACATATGGCCTTTTTAGATTTTCTCTTTTGAGCCAGATAAATACATTGTTTTGTAGCAATGTGCTATAGACTGTGGATACATATTATAAAAGGAGACAGTTGACCACAGAGGAAAATCGGAATGAAAGCGAAAGAGCTGATTGGGTCTGAAGCTCACAGTATCTTCCCAGGTAATGATGTAAACATGTTCATTTGATGTAATCATGGTATAATTTGTTTTTTTTTAATTAAGTAATAGAGGAATGTGCTGATACAAGAGGGGGATAAATTGAGACACGGTCTTATCTGCATAATCAGATTTCCTCAATGCACAAGAGATGTGCAGCAAAATTATGCAAAAAAATTCCCTGATTCTCTCTCTGTGTTTCTCTCTCTGCCTCTTTCTGTCTCTGCCTATCTCTGTCTCTGTCTCTCTCTGTCTCTGTCTCTCTCTGTCTCTCTCTCTGTTTCTGTCTCTGTCTCTGTCTCTGTCTCTCTCTCTCTCTCTCTCTCACACACACACACACACACACACATCTCTTTATGTCTATCTCTCCCTTCTTCTTCCCCTCCCTCCTCCACCTCTTCTCTCTTGGCTACTTGCAAAACGTTATATGAGTTGTTTAAGTTTCATCCAAGAAACTATACCCCAAGTTTGAATTTCCCTCTCACAAAGATGCAAATCGGTGAAGGAGAACCATGGAATGATGTGGAATCAGGCAGAGGAGAAGGGCTCCCCAGCTCCACAGCTGGTGTTAAGAATGAAGGAACAAAGTGTGTGCATAAAAAAATAAAAATAAATAAAAAAAAACAGAGCCAGAAGACACAAGCATGTTAGCAAGCCCAGCACAATCCCTAGGATAATTAACTTCCTTCAAGGACAGATCCTAAAGCTCCAGGGCCAGTCAACTTCACCTAGGAATACTTACTTTTTAATGCAATAGAAATTCTTATGAAACACAAGTCAGTCTATTTTCTCCAAAAGTAACCACTCTGACTAAGACAGATTTCTTAACAAAAAATATAGAGCCACAAATTCAAAAAGAGAGCATTGCCCCCCCCCCCAAATCCCAGTACCCACGTAGCATTACTGATGTCTGCAACATATATACAATACTTGCAAAGACCATACCGGAATAATAAACAGAAATGACTAGCAACTAACTTTTTCACTTAATACTGTCCACTCCTGGCTTTATTTTAGAATCAACACAAATCGATCTGCTATTTCCAAATTGCCAGTGATGTCAATAGTCATTTATTTAATGATCTCCCTCTATATGGAACATTCAGCTAAGCCCGACATTGTGCTAGCACCATCAACATTATAATCGACATCTTGCTGTGTACTCAGATGCATGCACTTTAAGTTTCAAGAGATTTTCAAATCAGCAATGCATCTGAGATGCTTTTTCTGTTTTTTTTTTTTTTTTAATCCTAGGGATGCCCATCCCCCAGCTCCTTGTCTAAGAAGCTTCCAATATGCAGATGCTATTTCATTCAGCACAGAAAGGAAACGCTGACCCTTGGCCAGTGTTGCACAGAAAACAATATGAGTGTAACCTGTGCTCCTTATCATTGGGGAGAACTTATATTTTCTCCAGTATTTGCAGGACTTCGGAAATGTGGACCCTCATACTGTGCCAACACAGTGTTACGTCATAGTCTACAGAAACTCACCATCCACTATGCTGGACTGCACGAAGGCAATATCTCAGAGCCACAGCCTGTTCGTCATATATACCCCTTGCACTTGAACCACGCCAAACACAGCATTGTGCACACCTACCCCACGCCTACCTGCCCTGTCACACAGCAGTCCATCACACATGTCACAGACCCAATGCTTACCAACCACACCACATACAATGCTTCATGATGTCCTGGCACAAGGCGCTGAATGCCACTCTAAACACACGAATACCAAGTGTTTGGCTCTGATTCAGTCAGAAGTGAAGGACCAGAAATGTTAAGATTCAAAGGCATCTTCCTCATAAAATACTGAACACTGGGGTGGGAAAAGAAAATCTAGGTTCTGGATTCCTCAGGGTAACCAAGAGGGACTTTTAGAACCAGTCCTGGTTGTCTTCTACCCACTGTTCTCTGACCACATAGCATTTGTGACAAGATGTCCCAAATCTTATTTTCTTACCTGCTATCCCAGGCTATTCAACCAGATCCCATCAAGTATATGATTGCTAAGAACGTCTCCCATACCTGACACACAATAACAATTCAGAGAATTTTCACTGAATTATTTCCTAGGACAGAGAGATTAATTGGCTGTTACACAAGTGATAAAAAAAATATATAACTTTAAGATCCTATCCTCCCAGGAAGTCTATAAAATTAAATAATATTGCTCAGGGACTTTTCTGGCCCATGCGCCCTCATTCATTTTCATCTTTTTTCAAATTTCATGGGAAATTCTTAGGGCACTCAATTCCAAACAGAGTCGTGTAACAGATTTCAAATTAAATAAAAGTATATTTCCCTGTGATTTAAATGTGGAGTAAGTTTCCGATCAGATATGCACAGAGTTCTCCTACCTTGTCCTTCACAGCATGGAATTTCTAATGATGTATAAAGTTGGGAAAACCGTAAACAGACTCTCTACCATATGCTATCGTTTTCTTTAATTACAGTCCTATTTGGTTTCTTAATGAAGTAAAAATAAAATCCAATATATAAATGTTATGACATTTAGGGAGATCTAATTCATGTTCTCATCCTGTGATTGATTTTCCTTGATGAAGAATTAAAGTGGGTTAAGGTTTTTAAAACCAAATATATCCCGAGCCTCTGAACATATCACTTTCCAAATAATTGTATTTTCTTTTTCTCCAAAGTCACTCACGTATGGCTTTTTATGGTTCCTGGGAGGCCATCTTTCTGAGCATAGGTATTTTCATGGAAATTCAATCAGTGTAATTTATCATGCACCTGAATGTGAAGGAAAGCCAGTCAAAGCCCACTCTCCCTCTGAAAGCAACAACAGTGCTTCTTATTTACCTTGGGAACATTTTTCTATCATCTTGCTGTGTTTATATTTGGTATATGAGTTAGCTGATGGAAAGTGGACATGAGAATAATACATAAAAAGCACCTTTAGTAAATTCTAAATTTTGGTTTATATGTTGCATAACTTTAAATAGTGGTTGTGGCTACTTACAGTTAGAGTAGTGTATTAGTTAGGGTTTTGCTGATGTGAACAGACACTATGACCAAGGCACCTCATAAGGTCTTTAATTGGGGCTGGCTTATAGGTTCAGAGGTTCAGTCTATTGTCATCAAGATGGGAGCATGGCTGCATTCAGGCAGGCATGGTGTAGGAGGAGCTGAGAGTTCTACATCTTGTTCCAAAGACAAAAAGGAGAAGACTGGCTTCCAAGCAGGTAGGATGATGGGGATTAAAGCCCATGCCAACAGTGACACACCCATTCCTACAAGGCCACATCTCCAACTCCCAGGGCCAAGCATATACAAACTATCACAAGTATTCACAAAAAAAAATGAAAAAATGAAAAGAGGAGGAGGAGGAGAGGAGACATAGGAAGGGATAGGGCCAGATGGGAGAAAAGAACTCTCTGGTGAACTTTAACACTATTATCAATTTACACAACTACCCAAGGTACTTCTGTAGATGCTAAGGAAAACAGAAAGATAGGACAGTGCTTTAACGTGGCACAGCAGAAATATGGTGGTTTGCATAGAAAGAGGTTAACAGATTTGGATACTTTGTCTCCATGGACTGGTGTTATTTGAAAGGATTAGTAAATTTGACCTTGTTAGAGGATGTATGTCACTGTGGGGTGGGCTTCTAGGTTTCAAAAAGTCCATTCCAAGCTCTTCCTACTGCCTAAGGACCAAGATTAGAAATCCCAGCTATTTCTTCAGCACTGTGTCTGCTGCCATGCTTCCCCAATAACAATAATGGACTAAACCTCTGAAACTGTAAGTAAGCCCTAGTTTAATGCCTTTTTTTTTCATTATAAATAAGAGTTGCCATGATCGTGGTGTTTCTTCACATCAATAGAACAATGATCAAGAGGTGCATTAAGAGGGTAGGAAGAACAGTTTACACCAGTCACACAATCTCTTCCCCAATCCAAGGCAGAATAGCTTAGAGAAAAATAGAATGGGAGAATGAGCTTGGTGGTTGAATTCACAACATTACAATGTAGCTCTTGGAAACAAAACAAAACAAAATAAAAAACAACCTGGATTCCAGCTGCCATCTTATGATAATTTCAGACCCAGAAACCCCAGTCTGTGGTCCACACCAATGCCCATCCAACTATATATAAGCTCCAGAGCTTTATACCAACTGCACCACCAGGCGAGAAAAACACCATACAAGCTTCGTCCTACCCCATTGCTACCTCAAATTTAGTATCCTGGACTTTGGGACTCTCCCACTATGAGGTTGGTGCAATGAATGGCCTTGGGCCTTCCCTAGTGTTAGTAGTGGCTACCCTACACTTCTAGCCTATCTCATTGTCAGGATAGACCCTAAACAGAAGTTTCAGGAAGTTCTCCAAGATACAGGCTTCTGGCCAACATCAAAATAGCCAATTAACAGATCCACCCAGACGGATCCAGGCTCCTTGCCAAACCTTCTCAATGACTTCTATAGACAATGGCAGACAGTTGGTGGCATATGGACTGACTGCTGAAAAGTTTTACCAGGCAAGGCAAATCTACAAAGACTGGAAAAAGTAAATAATACTAATACATAGTCATAGTATCTACAACAGCCAGAAAACAACAACAACAACAACAACAAATAAAGTACCTATGACTAATCCTATAGAAATCAATGTATGTAAACTGCCTGACAAAGAATTCAAATATCTTTTTCAAGGAAGTTCAGCAAACTACAAGAAAATTCAGATAAACAGTTCCGTAAAATTACAAAACAATAAATGACCACAATGGGAAATTAAAGAGATTGTAAACTTATTTTTTAAAAACCAAAGGCTGAAGCTGAAAAACATAGTGAATAAAATAAAAACTGCAACAGAAGCAAAGAGCAGCAGAGCTGAGGAAGTCTAAGAAAGGATCTACGGATCTGAAACCAGGTTATTTTATGTTATACAGTAGATGGGGAAAAAATGAAGAGGAGTGGAGAACACTCACAGGATTTGGGGGACTTCAAAAAAGGAAAAACTTTTAAGTCAACAAATGTAGAGAGAGAGAGAGACAAATCACACAACATTTTCAAAAAGTAAATAATAAGATACTTCGAAGTTTGGGAAAGTTATCAGTGTTCAGGCATAGAAAAATCAAAAGGCCGGGCAGTAGTGGCACACACCTTTAATCCAAGTGCAGATCCCTGCCCTTGGGAGGCAGAGGCAGGCAGATTTCTGAGTTCAAGACCAGCCTTGTCTCCAGAGTGAGTTCCAGGACAGCCAGGGATATACAGAGAAACCGTATCTCGAAATACAAAAAAAGAAAGAAAGGAAGGAAGGAAGGAAGGAAGGAAGGAAGGAAGGAAGGAAGGAAGGAAGGAAGGAAAAGAAAAATCAAATGTCTCTAAATATATTCAATCCAAAAAAGACTGCACCAAAACATTCTGTAATCAAACAACCAAGTTTTTTTTTTTTAAAAAAAGAGAGGTCTCAAAACCATCAAAAGAGAATTTAAAAATAATATATAGTGAATATTTATTTAGTAAAACTAGCAATCATTTTCTTAACAGAAACTTTAAAGGCCAGGAAAGAGAGGGATGATACAGTCAAACCCTAAAATAGAAAAGATCTGGTAATAATATACCTAGCAAAACTGTCTCAATAGCAAGGAAAACAAAGACTTCCCAGGCAACAGTGGAGTTAATAACCACTAGACTATTCTTAGAAGTTTGCTTTAAGATGAAAGAAAAGGGCACCATAATATGTAAATAATATGATTGATTTTACTTTGAAGAATCAGTTGCAAAACATATAAAAAAAAGTAACAGTTGAAATAATTTGCTGAAATATATGCACATCTTAGTTATGGCTACTATTGCTGTGATTAAAAAAACACCATGAGCAAAAGCAAGCTGGGGAGGAAAGGGTTTATTTTTGGCTTACTTTTCCACATCACGGTTCATCATCAGAGGAAGTCAGGACAGGAACTCAAACATGGTGCTGCTACTTCACGATGGAGTGTTGGTTATCGGTTTATACCTCATGACTTGCTCACCCTACCTTCTTATAGACCCCAGGACCACCAGCCCAGGGGTGGTACCACCAACAGTGGGCTGAGACATCCCCCATCAGTCAGCAATTAAGAAAATCCCCCACAGACTTCCATACCACTCAAACTTATAGAGGAATTTTTCTCAATCAAGGCTTTTTTTCTCTCCCATGACTCTAGTTTGTCATCAAGTTGACATAAAACTAACCAGAAGAAATGACCCCTTGTCAGCTTGAACACACAAACGCACATAACTGTTGAGCTACAACCTTTCTTTTCTTGTTTACACCCAAGAACACACATTCATATGAACAGCACAATATGAAATATTCCAAGTCTTAAAAGTGCCACGGTCTTTTCAAATTCCAACACTTTAATCAAGCCTATTAAAAAAAATCCGAAGTCTCCTTTAAAACCTAAAATCTCTTTTGAAATTAGTCTCTCACCTGTGAGCTCCTATAAAAATCAAAACTAAATACTTTCTTACTTCATGAGGGAAGAGCCTGAGTGCAGTCACAATCATGTCAGAGCAAAATCAAACCCCAAACTGCATAAATGATTCAGTGTTATGTCTGGGATCCCACCTAATATTCTGGGATCCTTCGATGGGGTTGGGTCACTTCTCTGGCTCCACCCTCTTCGGCACACACGCTTTGTCTTCTAAGCTCCATCTGGCTCCGCCCCACAGATCCTGCCGTTATAGAAGGTCATTCCATGGTACTGGCATCTCCAAAATGCTGGTGTCTTCCGCTGCAACTGGGCTGCACTTTCAACAATAGCCTCTCACAGGCTTTCTTCTTAGTGCCAAGCCTCACGTCTCTGCACGACTCCTTCAATACTGGGACTTCACCTTCAACAATGGCCTCTGCTGACTCCTCACAGTGCCAAGCCTCAGTTGCTCCCCGTGACCCTTTCATGCCCTTAAAACCAGTACCACCCTGGGGGAAACATTACAAGTCAGATCTCCATTGTCAGCATTGCTGTCAAAATTCTTATCTTCCCAGCTCCTATAACGAGTTTATTAGACTGGCTTACAGGCTGTGGTCCAACTAACGGCGGACAGCCAGTTCAACAATGGCTGCCTACCAAAAGAAGGTCCAAGGATCCAGTTGTTGTTCCGTTCATGAGGCTGTATGCCTCAGCCAGGTTTTCCATCTATGCTGGAGTTAGAAAGAAGCAAGCTCTAATGCCAGTGACGGAGTGGACTTGCTAGAGAGATGGACAACAAGCAGGCAGAGAGAAGAAGCCTCCTTCCTCCATGCCCTTCATAGAGGCTGCCAGATAAAAAGTGTGTCTTCTTCCTACTTCAAAAGACCTGGATTGAAGGTGTATCTTCTTCCCATCTCGAAGATCCCAATTGAAGTGTGTGTGTGTGGGGGGGGGCGTCCCCACTTCAAATGGTTTAATTAAGAAAAAACCTCACATGTGTGCCCAGCTTCCAGACACAGTCAAGCCGACGACCAGGAATTACAGTGCAATATAAATCGTGACATCAAAACCATGAAAATGTGTGTCCGGGGTTATGGCATCTCATACAAAAGTTATCAGCTGGATCTTGCTGGTGACCCAAGACCTTAAGAAGGACCGCCTTGTGTTTGAGCCATCCTGCGCTACCTAGTGAGTTCTAAGTGAACTGGAAATACAGACTGAGAATCTGCCTTTTTAAAAAGTTGCCATCCTAAAAGAAGTGGTTATGGAGTGGGAAGTGCTTGCCCTCCATCCGGTACTTTAAAGAGCAGTAAGGCCAAAAGGGATGGGGGGAGTTGAAAGGTAATCTGAAATTCAGCACTCACTCCGACACCCACCTTCCGAAGTGGGAAAAGGGAGTCTCTGAGGCTCAGTAACACTAAGCAGCAAGACCCTAACGATCACTATAAAGGAGGTTTATTCAGTAGGAGATAGCATGTGATTCGGTGCTCAGGCTGGGACACAGCAACACTGTGGTTGGTGTGGACTCTTCAAAGGAAGAAGTCTCTGGGAACGAAAGGAGTTTTAAAATTCTAGTGAGACAGCCACCAGATGAAATCCAGTTGCTGAAATCAGCTCCCATATTCGGGCCCAAATGCCCCACTGAGTGAAATGGCTGTCTGGAGACTATTAGACGACTTTAGAATAGAAAGTGTTGATGGAATGTTGCTTTTCCATTCCTGTGATTAAAACATCATGGCCATGGCCAACTTATAAAATAAGGCATTTAATTGAGTGTGTTGGGTTTACGGCTCTAGAGGGTGTGAGTCTGTGATGGCTGAGCAAAGGCACTGTGGCAGGAACAGCCATAAACCACAAGCAAGAGGCAGAGAGAGCTGACCAGAAATGGCACCAGTTTTTGAAATCCCAGAGCCCACCCTTCCTCTAGCAAGTACAGGCCTCCTAATCTCTCTGGAGAGTCACCAACTGGGGACTGAGTGTTAGAGCCCCTGAGACTTACAATGGACGTTTCATTCAAACACAACTTTCCATTCCCCGGCCATCACCTCTAGAGTCCCATAGCCATATCATAAGGTGAAATGCCATTTGCCCAATTTCCAAAGTCTCCATAATCTTTCACACACTCAACAGTGTTTAAAAGTCCAAAATCTCTTTTGAGACTCGAAGCAATCTCTTGATTGTAAACACCTGTAAAATCAAAAGGCAATTGCATAATTCCAACATAGAGCGGCAAATAGTATACACTGCCGTTCCAAAAGGGACAAATGGGGGCACAGTGAGGAGAGGCTAGGCCAAACCAACACCAAGGCCCAGCAAAGAGGTAGCTCTAGGTCAAAGCATTTAATTGGCACCATCTTTTCAGCTTTTCTGTCTGCAAAATATTTCTGAGCTCTCTTATGCTAGTTCCACTCCATGTGTGCAGTTATCCTCGGTAGACGCCCCATGATTCTGATGCCACTAACAATTTGGAGTCTCCAGTGCAATACAGGCAATATCTCCAAAGCTTCTCATAAAGGCTTCTCAGGGTCTTTATGCAGGAACTACCCTGCCACCCACTATCTGGCCTCAACGAATGTCCTTAGTCATGGGAGAAGATACCACGGTCCCTTGACTTCTGTAATCTTCATGACTGCAAAGCCAGCACCATGTGAACAACTGCTCACTTGGGATGAAGCCTGGACACTTGAAACACATTTACAGCAGCTTCTGCCCTTTTCTTAGGCCTTTTTCCTTTCAAAAGTCCAAAGATCAGCCAGGTTGGATCTTGCCTTGAGGGCACCCTTACCATTATCCCAAAGTAGATTTGGCCTCCGTTTAATGACTCCGATCTTAATAATGACATCTTCTCTTCCAACACAAGTTTTGGATGCAATATTAAGCTTACCAATGTCCCTTTCCTTTCCAAACTGTATATTCTGTATTTATTTCTGCCCTATTTGCTCTTTTTTTCTCTGTAGATCTGCATAGAAGTGATTACTAATAATCACATGATAGAGTCAATATCTCTTTTGTCTTGAAATCCCCTTTGTCAAAGAAAGTAGTATCACTTTTGTTTGTTTGTTTGGTTGGTTGGTAGGTTTTTTTTTTCAAGACAAGGTTTCCCTGTGTAGCCCTGGCTGCCCTAGAACTCACTCTGTAGACCAGGATGGTCTCAAATTCATACAGATCCATCTCCCTCTACCTCCACAGTATTGGGATCGAAGTTATGTACCACCATTGCCAGTTATTTATTTTATTTTTGGGATTACAATATAATTACATCATTTCCTCCCTCCCTTTCTTTCCTCCAATCCTTCTAATACACCCCTCTTCACTCTTTGAAATTTATAGCCTCCTTTTTCATTAATTATTGCTATATGTGCATACATATATGCATGTACACATACATATGCATATTGTTCAATATAGCCTGCTCGATCTATATAATGTTACTTTTATGTATGTTTTCAGGATTGACCATTTTGTGTTGGATAGCCAATTAGAGTGCGATTCCCTAAAGAAGACTATTTCTACCACTTTACGCATTACTTAATCACCTATAGTTCTTTGTGTAGGACTGAGGACTAGTCCACTTTGGCATGACTATTGCTGTCCTTCGGCGGTCATGTTGGTGAGACTTCATGGGTGTAGCTCCTGACATCACTAGGAGACATAAATCTCACAGAGGACTTCCTGATCCTCTCGTTATTATGATCTTTCCACCCCCTCTTCTGAAGGGTTTCCTGAGCCTTACTTAGGTGTAGGGGTTGTTTTGTAGATGTACACATTTGGGTCTGGACTCCACAACTAGGCATTTTCAATGGTTTTGGTTTTCCATAATGGGCTCCTTTTTTTTTTTCAAGAAACATTTCCTTGATGGCTATACTTAATTGAGGGTATGAGGGAAAATATTTAGAATGTAGTTGTGGATTATGCTGGTTTAGTAAAGTGGTGGTTGTAGATTCTTCTCCAACATCCATGATTTCATGGTCCTCAGTATTGACTAGGTTTCCAGTACCAGGCATGGTTTCCTTCTTTCTGAGAGGATATTAAGCCCAATTAGAGAGCTGTTGGTTACCACCATGGTATGCACGCCACTTCTGCACCTGAGAGTTACAGCCCCAGACTTTGTAATGTAGCCTCGGGTACATTCTTATGATGAGGACAAAAAGCACCCACATCCTGTGCACAAACATCATGGAAGGGCCTGTAGCCTAGTTTCTAATATTGTTTCCTTCTGAACCCTCTTAAGCTGTCTCTCCATAGTCCACAAAGTCCTCAGCACTACTGTCTTCCAAGTTCCTACTAGGATGTGACACTAAGCCATGAATGTTCTAACATTAAACTACTTTTTTAAGTCCAGTCCAAAGTTCCAAGGTCTTACACATTCTTCCAAAAATAAACACACAATCAGGTCTATCACACTAATAGCCCCTTCCTAGTACCACAGAACTGGTAAGAAAGGGAATTTATTAGACTGTCCTACACAGTAGATACATAGATGATATTTTAAAAGTAAGTAATTGCCCATAACTTTGTATGCTAATTTTAAATTTTAGGGTTTAAAAAGCCCTTTAAATTAGAGTCATGGCTTGAATGAGTATATACTTCCCACAGGTTCTGTTTAAACACTTGGTCCCTGTGGTGGCGCTGTTTGAGAAGATTATAGAAGCTTTAGGGGTGGAGCCTTGCTGGATCACGTGGGTGACTAGGGGTGGGCCTTGAGGTTTTCTAGCCTGGCTGTACTTCCTGTCCCTCCCGGCTTCCTGCCTTGGTGTCATATGACTGCCTGGCCTCCCATAAGTTGCTTTACTGAAGATAACCATGTAACTATAAAAGCAGAGAGCTAAAGGGGAGAAGGGAAAGAAAGCTATAGGACCAAAAAACCATTAACAAACTAGGAGTACGACCTCACCTGTCAGTAATTACTGTGACTGTATACAGGTCAGGTTATGCAATAAAAAAAGACATAAAAGAGTTGAAAGAGAGTGGGAGAGTCTGCTCCTGGGCTGCTACAAGAGACTCGTGTCACCTATAGGAACACATACACACACACACACACACACACACACACTCACTCACTCACACAGGAAGTAAAAGAGTGAAAAAGGATATTCCACAGAAATCAAAACAAAACAAAAAAGGAGACATCCAGAAACCTCATTACTGACGTCAGCTTACTAAAGGGCTGCGGTACTCTAAATTGGACTTCAAAGATATAAAAGTTTATGTTTTAAAAAGAAAAGAAAAAGACTAAACCATGGTGATACACAACTTTAGTCCCAGCACTCGGGAGACAAAGGCAGGCAGATCTATGTGAGTTCAAGGCTCGTCTGGTCGATAAGACAGGTGTAGAACAGCCAGAGCTACACAGAGAAACCTGTAAGAGAGAGAGAGAGAGAGAGAGAGAGAGAGAGAGAGAGAGAGAGAGAAGAGGAGGAGGAGGAGGAGGAGGAGGAGGAGGAGGAGGAGGAGGAGGAGGAGGAGAAGAAGAAGAAGAAGAAGAAGAAGAAGAAGAAGAAGAAGAAGAAGAAGAAGAAGAAGAAGAAGAAGAGAAGAAGAGGAGGAAAAGAAGGAGGAGGAGAAGAGGAGGAGGAGGAGGAGGAGGAGGAGGAGGAGGAGGAGGAGGAGGAGGAGAAGGAAATGTAAAAAAGAAAGAAAGAAAGAAATACATCACTAAACAAAACCTAAATAAATAATAAAGAGGCCGGAGAGGGGACTCCCTGATAAAGTGCTCACTGAGCAGTAAAAGGACCAGAACTGGAATAAAGTCATAGAGATGCTAGGCAGGTACAGCAGCCTCCAGCCGAGGCAGGGATCCTCCGGGAAAGCTGGCTAACTAGACTAATAAGCTCTGGGTTCAAGTGTGTGGTGTTTGAATAAGAATGGTCCCCATAGGCTCATATACCTGAATACTTAGTTACCAGGGAGTGGAACTCTTTGAAAGAATTGTAAGGATTAGGTGATGTGGCCTTGTTGGAAGGAATGTGTCACTGGGGCCAGACTTTGAACTTTGAAAAGCTCATGCCAGACCCAGTGTCCTCAATCAATCTCAATCTCTCAATCTCTCAATCTCTCTCTCTCTCTCTCTCTCTCTCTCTCTCTCTCTCTCTCTCTCTCTCTTCCTGCCTGAAGATCAACTACTGCTCCAGGACAGCATACTCCTGACTGCTTCCATATACCCTGACATGATGATAATGGACTAAACCTCTGAAACTATGAGCAAGCCCCCAATTCAATGCTTTCTTTTATCAGAGTTGCTGTGTGCTCAGTAAAAAGATGTGGAGAACAGATGAGGCCATCCAACGTCAGTGTGAAGCCCTCACATACAATCTTATATGCACACACGCATGAAACCAAAAGAGAAGAAGGAAGAGGTAGCTTAGTTGTTGGGATCGTGCCTGGGACACAAGGACACTGTTTCAGTCCTAGGTACTGCATAGAGCAGCTATGGTGGAGCATGTCTCTAATCCCAGCACTCAGGACCAGAAAGCAGGAGGATGAGAAACACAAGGTGACCTTTGGCTGCACTGCAAGCTTGAGGACAGCCTGGGCTACAGGAGACTTGTTTTAAAACAAAACAAAATTAGTATAAAAGAAGAGTATTCGCAAATCAAATATTTAATAGCAGAAACTATAAAAATTCGTTTTTAAAACCTCATTTAAAATGAATGAAAGGCAGCCGGGTGTGGTGGCACACGCCTGTAATCCCAGCACTTGGGAGGCAGAGGCAGGTGGATTTCTGAGTTCGAGGCCAGCCTGGTCTACAGAGTGAGTTCCAGGACAGTCAGGGCTACACAGAGAAACCCTGTCTCAAAAAACCAAAAAAAAAAAAAAAAAGTCTTTAAAATGAATGAAAGAATGTAGAATACTCATTTTACCCAAATGATAAGCCAATAGTTAATAAGTACATAAAATATAATTATCATTATGTCCACTATTCAGAATATGTATATAGAAGCCACAGTGTGATTTCACTTAATACTCAGTAAAATAGCTATAATAAACAATAGATCATAGTTTTAGAAAGAGCTCATTCAGCCGGGCGTGGTGGCACACGCCTGTAATCCTCGCACTTGGGAGGCAGAGGCAGGCGGATCTCTGAGTTCGAGGCCAGCCTAGTCTACAAAGTGAGTTCCAGGACAGCCAGGACCACACAGAGAAACCCTGTCTTAAAAAAACAAAAGAAAAGAAAGAAAGAAAGAGTTCATTCACATCTTTGAAATTAAAACAGCATTGCTTCTTTGGAAAAATCTTGAAAGTCTAAGATAACCTTTTTAGATATTCCACCAACGGCACTTCTAATCTACTCAGGTAATACCAAGTCAGGTACCCACACAAATATCTATTTAATATTTCTGATAGAATTATTCATCAGAGCTATAGATTAAAAGAAACCCAAATGTTAATTTCCTGATGGATGAATAAAATATGGTATGACCACTCAGTGGAATGTTAGTCAGCTAGAAAAACTGACGGAGGTCTCCTATATAAGAAGTATACACTGATTTAAAAAACAAAAACAAAAACAAAAAAAAACCACTATGACAACAACATCCAAATGCCAAGAGCATAAAAATAAATGCTTTCATTTCTTTTTTTCCTTTGGTTTGTTTGTTTGTTTGTTTGTTCATTTGTTGTTTGTTGTTTTTGAGACACGATCTTTCTACAGTGCCCTAACTATCCTGGAACTCACTTTGTAGACCAGGCTAGCCTCAAACTCACAGAGATCCGCTGTCTCTGCCTCCCCAGTGCTGGGAGGTATGTGCCACACCACACCCAGATCATGTTTTTATTTCTAGGAAATTTCTAGGAAAGGAAAAAGTACACAGAAAGGACAGATTTCTGTCTGCCTACGGCTCAGCATAGGAACTGACTAGATTCTGGTCGGCATAAGGAAAATTTTCCAAGAGACTGAAATAATGGATTATGATGTTACCTGAAATGTTCTGTAAATTTATTAAACTTTTCATATACTTAGCATAGGTAATGCATGGTATATAATTTATGTTGATAATGATTTTAAAATACTATCAATATATATGTAGGAACTTGCCAATACAGGCATATCTTCTTCACAGCCTAAGTTATACACTACAGACTCCCTAACCATGACAATCTTGATCAAATGAACTTTAAGCCTTACAAATTTTGAGGTGTGAGGCCCATACTTAAAGGATGACTCTAGCAAAGTAGATACAAGGAGAGGGAAATAATTAGATATTGGATCATAATCACTGTGGAACTTGCATTTTAGGGAGAATTGGCCCATCTTGAGAAATAATAACAATGGCAGAAAGAGCTGACCAAGCTAAGATTACAGATCCAAATCACAGAAGAGTATTTTTGCAAACACTCTAACTGATCAGAAGCACTTCTGTTTCATTCGGGGATGCTGATAAACATTTTTGTTCTCTTTCAATAGAAGTATCAATTAGGCACACATTAGAGAATTTGCTAGAAGTCCCTCTTTTCCTTGGACACTCACCAGGCAAAATTCTGGCTATTCTGTTGGTAGCTCATGCTGAAAGTATAAATTAGGTCTGATTGAATAACACTAAATTGGTAAGCATAGTTTACAACTTTCAAAATCATATTTAGCCTTTTGACTGTGTCCCTAGAGCAAATTACCTTTAGGACATATTAAATTTGTATGTTACTATGAATGGCTTCTGAATCAGAAGCAACACCTATTCATAATAGAGAGAAAGCTAGACATAACATGGAAACCAAGCTTTAGAGGATGTCTCTCTTATTTCAGGAACCACTGTTAACTTTTTTGTTTATCCAAAGAATATTGAAATTGGTTTAATGTTGAGACCAACTGCCTATGTTTATTCAAAAAGCCGGTTCTGCCAGGCGTTGGTGGCGCACGCCTTTAATCCCAGCACTTGGGAGGCAGAAGCAGGGGGATTTCTGAGTTCGAGGCCAGCCTGGTCTACAGAGTGAGTTCCAGGGCAGCCAGAACTATACAGAGAAACCCTGTCTCGAAAAACAAAAACAAACAAACAAACAAACAACAACAAAAAAAGCCAGTTCTTTAAACTACAAGATTTTACTTAGGGCATGCGTTTCTCAATATTTCAATCTTAGTATTTTCCTTTATACCAATCAATTGAATTACAAAAATTAAAATTAATTGGACTGTCTTAGGTTTTCATTGCCATGAAGAGACACCATAACCATGGAAACTCTTATAAGGTAAAACATTTAATTGGGGTTGTTTTACAGTTTCAGAGGTTCAGTCCTGATGGAATTAGGGCAGCTTGCAGGCAGACATGGAGGTGAAAGTTTTACATCTTGATTTGAAGGCAGGCAAAAAGAGACTCTCTTCCATAGACAGGTAGAAGGACGCTCTCTTCTGCACTGGGTGGAGCTTGAGCACAGGATCCTCAAAGCCCACCCCCACAGTGACGCACTTCCTCCGACAAGGCTACAGCTACTCCAGCATTGCTGCCTCTCCTAACAGTGACACTTCCCGTGGACCAAGCATATTCAAACCAATGCATGGACATTGCCTTTTAAACGTTTATCTACTAGAAACCTTCTGACGATTCGCTAGGCTTTATAGTGCCAAAGAATGTTGCGCAGGCTTCAAAGTGGGGAAATCTACCAGCGATTGTACTCAAAAGTGAACGCTACATGACTTAACACTGACCTACCAATCAAAATGTATCCACCGCTATAATAGTGACATGGCTGGAATGGGGGTAAACAATTGCTTGGATGTGAGGTTGACTCCACAGGAAGAAATTCATGACAGGTACCATAACCATGGTCAGAAGCACCTATATAGGGAGATTATGAGCCATGAAAGTGGGGACTAATACTATTGCTTTGCTAAATGAATGTGACATCAAACTGTCTTTAAATATTTAGGCTTTGGTCCATGGATTAGTGCTGCTCACAGCTTTGGTCAGAGGAGGTTCTACAGTAGTCAAAGCAGAAACTCAGAGCGTACCAAAGCACTGAGAATAAGTAACTGCTGATTCTCAGTCAAAAATGGGACATCAACCCGCTCCCAAGATTCAAGGCATCTAACAGAGGAAAGGGTGGAAAGAACATAAGTCCCAGAGGTTGAGGAAAGATGTTGGGAGATGCAGACTTCTGGAGATGGCGTGGCTTTCTAGCCATAAACTTACAACAGCTATGTCACAAGCACAGGTCAAGTCACTCAGCATTCCAGTAGGGGTGGGAGAGGGAACAGAGATTCCACCCATAACTGATGGTTGCTGGGTAAGGGAATTTTCTTTTTAAATGTGGCTGATGGTGTATTGTCCATGCTTATGTGGATGGCCTCACATTCGACTATGCGGGTCTCCCTAATTGGACTTTGTGAGTTATAAAAAAAAAAGTAAAAGAAGATATGAATAAGGTGGGGTGGGCGATATACGAGGTGATCCGGCCAGAAGCAGGAGAGAGGGTTTTGGTTGGACGTGACCAAGATATAGTGCATACACATAGAAAGTTTTCAAAAACTAAATTAAAAATATTTCTAAAATGTTACAGCTCTATATCAAAATATTTACAAACTTAGGTGTGCTCGTGTGTGTTTTCAATGAATATAATACTAAGTTCACGAGTTATTAGTCTTCTGATTCATGGATGCTAACCAATTTGATTGTGTGTGATAAGTTGTGGTAGACATTGTTGTATCCGACACTCCCAGTTCTGTCTGAAAAGACCGCCTTACTAAACCGCGGCGTTGAAGTTTTTAATTTGTATTGGTGGGGTGGGATCCTAAGAACAGAAGCATGTCTACACCTACCCTTCTGGGAGTGAAGATGGGAAGATCAGAGAATTATCAAAGGTGTGTCTAGCACTTTTGTGGTAGCTAACCTTTGGGTAGCAGGGAGCAGACAGAAGAGTCCAGGACCACAAATACCAAGCTCTGAAGTCAGTTTTTTTTTTTTTTTTTTTGGTCAAAATAGCTCTGATGTCATTTATTATCACGTGTTGGATTCTACACGAGTCCACTAAAAAATAAACAGTGCTATGGGGCAAGCATAGTTTTAAATATCAAAGGCTAAGAAGATTATTAAATTTTATTGTACATGCTTTATAAGTCAAGAACGATGCTAGGGAGGGTTTTTTTTTTTAAATCTATACAGTTGACTTTGTTTCATTTCAGTTATTAATTCAGAAAATTATTATGAACTAATACTTCCAGGAGAAAAATCTACCATATCAATCAACTTAGCCTAAATGGCACCACTTATAAGAAAAAAATATATATTTGAATAGCAAGCTCACTTCCGGTTTGACCTGCCACACATTGCTCTGTCCCACTAGAAATAATTTAATACGTATTTCCCATTCCTTCTCACTCTACATTGATTTTTCAACATCAGTTTGGAGGAAAATTCCCATTTAGCTTCCAATTCATTTTCTCAAGAATTAAAGGTACTTGCATACACACAGCGCACACGCACGCCCACCGTCCCGGCATGCACCAGGCTCAAGCACTTATTATACATGAAAGCATTTGAGTTCAAATCTTGATTTCAAGAGATAAACATCTGGTGTTTTGTTTTATCAAAATAGTAGTCAAGATGTGGTTCGCATACACATGTATTTCAAATATTTGGGGAAAAAAACACATTTTGGCGGAAAAAAAAATTATCCATCGCATTACTGTTCCATCTTTCAAAAGTAATGTAGTCATTGAGGCCGTGTTTTACATTCTTGAATGTTTAATGAAATGCAAATGTTTGAGAGCACTTGGCTATATTTACTCATCCTCCCTGGGAGGGGGGAGAATAAGTTCCCATCAAAAGGCAAAACCAATGGAATATGTGTGCACCTACATGCCTGTCTGTGCACTGTGCACCTTGGAGACCAGAAGAGGGCATCGAATCTCCTGGAGCTGGAGTTACAGTCCTCCTAGCCATTGAGCCATCTCTCCAGACCCTTGTTTAAATTCTGTGCCTCGGCGGTGGAGAGGTGTTTAGTGAAAGAGTCATCTCAGCATGCGCCAGGCTTGCAACACCTCCAGAGAGCAAAATCGAGCAAAATCCCTTTTTTCTCATATAGAATAAGATTTGGGTGATGTAGACACACACCATCAGACATGTTTCCGTATCTTACAATCTTAGTGTTAATAAAAAATTTTCACTTGTTATACATGTATTACTAATTTTTGACAGAATAATGAGTTTCCCTGTGACATATTTATAAATATATATTATTGGGGATTTTTTTTCTGTTTCTCAATTATTATCCCTGTCTCTCTCTTACCTCTTCTTCCTCCTCCCACATAGTTTCTCTTCTGATTTCATATATATATTATATATGTATATAATATAGATATAATATATTGAATATCTATAGCTCCAGATGAGAGAAAACATAATTGTCTTCCTTCTGCCTGCTATCCTTTCTCATTCCACCCTGTTCCTTTAGTCCCTGCCTCCCTCACAGCCTCCCTTCTACTCTGATGCACTCTATTTTATCTATATAATGCATCTGAAAGAAATATGATATGTATCTTCCTACGTCTGACGTATTTCACTTAACATAATGACCTCCTGGTTTATTAGATACTTTTCAGTTGCTGGGATGAAATACCATGACGGCAGGTAACGTAGAGGAGGAGAAAGTCACTAGCTTACAATGCCAGGGGATGAGTCCATCATGGTGGGGAAGGCATGGAAGAAGGACTGTGAGGCCAGCCTAGCAGTAGGGAAGCAGATAGATCACCTCTCATCTACACACAGGAAGCAAAGACGGAGAAAAATATGAGAAGTAGGTCCAGGCTATAAAGTATCAAAACCCACCCACTTTATGACATGTTTCTTCCAGTAAGACTTCACCTCCTAAAGACTCTATAACCTTTCCACCAGCATCGCCAAGTGTCCGGATACCTGTGGGGGACAGCCCCATTCAACCACCACTCCAGTTCCCTCCAGTTCCCTGAAAATGACATAACTCCTTTCTTCTTTATGGCCAACTGCATCCTTCCATCGGCTGATGGGCACCCTCTGCACTGTGATGAACTCTGATGAAAATACAGATATGCAAATATCTCTGTAATGGGTAGACTAAAAACATTTAATCAAATATTGATATCATGATTAGAAGTTCAGACATTTTAGTCTTGATTGCCCCTTCTCTATTTTCTAGACGAAGCGAGGGACCAAGAAATTCTGTCCATCATAAACGGGGTTTTGTTTTCACCTGACAAATTGTTGTCCCTGTCACAAATTATCGCCCAGTGACATATACATCCAAGAACATGATTTTTTTCCTGGAACACCATATGTCATTCCTTTTTTTTTTTTTTTTTTTTTTTTTTTCTTATTCTCAAAAGCACTTGGCATTGAGTAGAAGCTGCAACAGTTACAATTTTAAATAAATGTGAAAGCAGTGCTCCCCACGGGTTGTTCAATGTGTCCACAAAAATAGTTTACTAAACCAATGAAAGAAATCCTGCTGAGTGACGGGATTAGAGGGTGAGGATACTCTCATTGCTGTTCAGAACTAAGCCATTATATTAAAGATTCTATTCTAAACCTGCCACAGTGCCGCATGCTTATAATCCCAGCACTTAGGAGGTTGTACTTGGCTACATAGCAAGTTTGAGGGTCAGCCTGGGCTAACTGAGACCCTGTCACAGAACACACACACACACACACACACACACACACACACACAAGCACTTATGCACGTGTTTCACACACAACTACAATGACAGATTCAGCTCTCCATGATGCAAATACAGGGAACAGCACTAGGTAATCCAGATTAGGGACTTTGACACTCCCTCGCTGTGAAAAGAGCAGGTAGGTCAAAGAGGGCTAGGCCACCTGTGGTTCAGCACAGCCCATTACAGTTCCTCTGGTCCTGATTCTGAAATAAGTCAAATGAGCAATCTCCCAGCAATGTTGGTGTGGATCTGCAGCTAGCATGGGAACTCGGGCATTCACATCACCAAAATACATCTACATAAAAGGAAACACAAAGGGATCTAGCTATCGTCTAAGAAAGCCGATTCCTTTCTTCTGGCTGCGTGAAAATGAAAGGTCGGATTTTAAGGAGAGGAAAAGGAAAGAGAGAAAGAAGATACCAGGCGCTGAGGAAACCAGTTCCACAATAGCGCAGTTTGCTGCTTTTATTTCAGGTTTTACAGCCAGCGTGCCGCCTCGCCATAAAACTTCTTACGCAAATTAAATTTTATGAATAAATTATTCAAAGGCATACCCTTTCAAATTTAATAAGCCTCCGATTTTCCTCTCTTGTACAAGTTTTAGAATCGCACGCCTGCTCTGCCTTCTCTCTCCTTTCCTGTTGAATGAGGGCTCATAACTCCCGAGTAAAGTACGAAGTTAACAGGAATAGAAGGGACACAATACAGTAAACCGTAGTCAAAACAACCTTCAGCTTCCTCTGCTATACTGCTAGGCAATCAGAGATAGGGTTCTTCATTGTCCTGTAGCTCACTCACTGCACGGCGATATGGACACGTGTCTCTCCATTACCGGGATTAGAAAGAGGGATGGGTAGGGGGAATCGCTAATCAATTTTACATTAAAGCAAAGAATTCTTAAAGTATTACTTTCCTCACAATCTCATAGAGGCATCAACAAAAGCATCATGGAGTGGGGAGTGAGGGGGGGGGTCATCTTAAGAAAATAAAATCGTTTTTCCCAATGCTGCTTATTGCTTTAAATGTTGTTTAAAAGCTTTTTTAGAACGCAGCCTTTTTCTCCTCCTTCGACATCAACTATGGATAATTACCTTAACATGCTTTTAAATCATTCTGTTTAAAACACAGAACAACATCAAAAAGCCTGTGCTTGGAAAACTTTTCACTTAAAAGGATTGTGTGGGAGTGGGTGTGGGGGTCAACCACAGAGCCTTGCTACGAATAATGGCACTCGAGGTTTGCTTCGGGAATATATGTTTTTTTTTTCTTGTTTGTTTTTTTTTAATTGCCAAAATCATAAAATGAACTTTCTTCTTGGCCCACGGCTGTCATGCCTGTCCTCAGATGCAGTGTATATAGGCTCACAGAAGTATCATCACTGGTGGGATCAAACAAGCAAATCATTCCAGAAGAAACAGTCCCTGACATCTCCCTCTGTACAGCAACATTCTCCCCGCCCCCGACCCCAACCCCCACCTCTGCCCACTGCCCATCCACTTATCCCACACTCTGTCTCTTTCACGATGTCATGTAAGCAACACGCGTGGTCCATGACCAGGAAGACGACTGACTCGGAACAGACACGCGGTGGAAGACTTCTGCTCTGCTAGGATGCACTGAGACCATGACATGGACCTCGAAGTACCAACATTCTTGGGACGCCTGCTCCTCCCCGTGTGGGCCCCACTTCTCGCAGGAAAGTTATTTACACCTCACAGGTGTTTGCTGGAACATGGTGAATTAGGAGAAAGCCACACCTATACGTGAAGAGCGGATACTTGAATTTGCTCTTAAGATTCCAACCTTAGAGACACACGGGAGTTTAAATGTTAAATGCTCACCACCTCGGGCTTGTGGGTGGGAGGACTCGGTCCACGGGTGGGATTTGAGGACGTTCCAGAACCTTTAAGATACAGGACCTGGGGATGTAGAGTATTATTAGTAGGCAACCTTTGAGAGTTGCTCCAAACCTGTCTACTCCCTAGTCCACCAGGATATGAGGAGGGACAGCTGTGAGCTCCTATTCCCAGATGACGACACTCTGTCCGGATTTCCCTATGAACCATGACGGACTTGTCCTCTAAGACTATAAGCCACCCCTCCCGCAATGTCGACTCAGAGACTAATTATTTATTAACAAATGCTAGCTCATAACTTATTTAGCCAATTCAAACTCTTCAGTATCTTCCACGTGGTTAGTTACCCCTCCTCGGCTTCATGCCTCCAAGTCCAGGGCAAATCTCTTTATTCTATCTTAAGTTGAGCCGCCCGCTGGTTAACTCTACTCAGCCCTCCCTGGAGAATCTCTCAGGCCTCTCGCTATCTCCCAGAATTCCCTCTTCCTGCCAGTGTCCCACTTCCTGTCCCAGCCTCAGCTCATTGGCCATAGGCTTTTTTTTTTTTAATTGACAGGTGTTGCTTACAAGAGATTCTCTGCACACAAATTAATTGTCTCTGTGTCAAGCAAAGCAGGTTAAGACGAGGTAGTAACTCTTTCTCTTTTGTTAGCTATTATAAGTAGAACAGATTCCCAGGTATTTCTTACTGCCTCAAAGGGGACAAATCCCTCTCTCACACACAGTTAACGGGACAGGTTGGCTTCCCACAGCCGCGTGAAAAGGCCACGTAGCTTCAGCGAATTGTTGAGATCTACATGTCCACTTTATTTAAATCTACTGATGCTTAAATTTATTAACTTTAAAACTTTATTTTAGGAAAGGTAAAAGAAGTGAATAAAGTTAAATTAGGAAAATATATCTGACTTTTTTTTTTTTTTGCATTTCAAAAAGCTGTGTGTGGGAGCAGAGAGTCAGCTTCATAATATTGCATAACCTGAAAATAAAAAAAAATATTTTGGAGTCAGTTTAAGACGCATTTCAAAAAAAATTTTTAATTGTGTAATAATTCTAGAGAGGCTGTATGAATTTCAACATTGTAAAGTGTTATATACTCCTTGTTTCAAACTGCGCTGGGGTGAGCAGATGTTCAACAATTTGAAGTCTGCTTAGAATCATCCTACCTGCTGGGTTTAATTCCAGAAGCAAGCATGGTTCTTGAAGACAGAGAAAATGTTATTTTGTGCTTTTACCCCTATACCACGCTGCACTAATTTCCCTCATTTCAACCTCAGTCTACGGCAGGTCACTTCTGCTAAACATAACATCTGATGGGGGCCATCAGAAAGAAAAAGTAAAGTTTATTCTTCTGTCTGAGAAATGCATTACAACATCATCTGAACTGGACAAAGTCTATAGTGTTGTGTAATCCGGGGCTAAAAATGAAAGTGCATATTTTTTTAATAGTTTCAATGTGTGGATATTGGCAAAGGTGTTTCCTTGTCTTCTATGCACATTGGCAAAATATCATACGAAGCAATTTTATATTCGTTTTAAATGTAAGTGAAATGTGAATGTGTTGTAGCTTTCTGTTTTTAGAATTTCGATATGTGCATCCACATATACAGTGAGCAGTGACTGTCTCCCCTCTTTAGTCTTTATTGTTTATTTCAGTCTGATCTCTGTTGAACTGACACTTTCTTTAACATGATGAGTTGGCAACAGACTCCTCCATTTGATTCTATTTTTGTTTGATCACACTTGATTCCATGGGATTGATGATCTATCTCTCATTGAAGAAGCTCTCTCTTTGGTGGTATGCTGTGTTATAAACACCAAAGTGTACAGGTTCATATGTGGGTTTTACTCATCTGCTGAAGTAATGATTTAACACTTCTATTTATTCTGTTAATATTTTAATTGTACTTACTAAGAGTATTAAACCAACTTAGCATCTCTGAAATAAAATTCTCTTTTTTTCCCCTGCAACACACCCTTCTTCTTTAATTTTAATCGGCATATGAAGTAGCAGGCCCGCTGCAGCCTTCTCATATGCACATTCTGTCCTTCCAGTTGGCCCTCCCTGCCTCCATCCCTTTATATACCACTCCACCCCCAGTGTCCTCCCTTTCCTCTTTAACTCACTTGTATTCTATTTCCCCAGTTCCTCTTTAAAAACCATTCTTTACGCCCTCTCATGGACCCATAGATGCCCCATTCAAGTGAAAAACCTCCATAGCCTGGCTCTTCCTATAACTTAACTGTATGGAAAAGAGACACATGGGACCAGGATGTATAGATTAAAAAGAAACTTAACGAGTATATAAATAACTCACAATACTGGGTCCTCATTTGAATCTTCATGCAAGTAATTAAAAACTCATACATTTGCCTAATCAGAATTCCATCAAAGTTTTTTTGTGCGTATTAATAAGCACATTTTTTTTTGAGATAGGGTTTCTCTGTGTAGCAAAAGATGCAGTTTAAAAATGTGAGATGCATGCAAGAACAAGAAAAGAGAGGACTGGCACACTGACTTTAAAAGTTGCTATAAAGCCAAAGTAATCAGAGCAACGTGACCTTGGTAAAAGAAAAGACAAACACACGTTGAGGGGACAAAATAGTAAAGAGCCCAGATAAATCTAGTCAGTTGGAGTTTGTCAAAGAAACAAGGATGACACAAGGATGGTGGACTAGAAAAAAAAAATAAGGTACTTTGATTCTCAACAAATGATGCTAAAACAATTGGACAGGCATATGGAGGAGAAGGAGAAATAAGAAGAATAAAAAGGAGGAGGAAAAGGAAAAGGAAAGGAAGGAGGGGAGAAGAAGAGGAAGAGGAGGGGGAGGGGAGGAGGAAAAGGGAGGAGGGGGAGGCGAAGAAGAGGTGGTGGAGGTGAAGTCTCAACACATCACAAATATAACACAAAATGGATCATAGACCTCAATGCAAAACAATCGAAGTATGAAACTCCCAGAAATAATTAAGAATATTGAGGTAACCTTAGGTATGGCAATGATTATTTTTAGCTACAACACCGAAGGCGTAATCTGTTAAAACAATACCTTGTAAATTGGGATTGATTAAAATTTAAAATTCAAAAGGCAATGTCAATATAATAGTAATGGAAGCCACGCACCGGGGGAATATAATTGCACAAGGTGTGTTTGATAAACCTCCATTGTCCAATATATGCAAAATATCTGCTATTAAAATGGGTAAAAGAGGCTAGGGAGAGGGCTCAGTCAGTAAAGGGCTTGACATGCAAACATTAGAACCTGAATTTCGCCTCCAGCATGGTAGTGCTTGCTTGTAATCTCAGCTCTGGAGAGACAGCGGCAGGAGGGGACTCTGAGCAAGCAGCCTCGCCTAAGTGGCAAGCCTTGAGTCCCAAAGAGAGACCCTGTCCCGAACATCAGGTGATGAGCTGAGGGAACGGTTCAGTGAATATAGCACCTGTCACCCAAGTGAGGGACTAGAGTTTGGATTCCCAGAATACAAGTTGAATTTGGAAAGGTGTGGCTACCATGTGTAATCCCAGCACTCAGGAGACACAAAGAAGGTCTGCCTGGAGCCAGCAGGGCAATCGAGAGAGCTGGACTACAGGATCTGGCAAGCTCTAGGTTCAGCAAGAGATTATGGGTCAATAAATAAAGTGGAGGACACCATGAAGAAGACACCCAACATCAACTTCACACCTCCGAAAGCACATACATGCACATGTACTCACACACATGTGAACATGCTTACACATGCACTATACACATGTGCACACAAAAACAAGGAGGACAACACTGGAAATAATGTCTGGCTTTCAAACCTATCTATACATGCGAACACTCATGTGTGAAATGCTTACACATGAATGAAAAAAAAAAGAAAGCAAGGTAAACAACATTGGAACCTGACCTGTGGCATCCATACACATGTGCACATGCACCTGCACACATGTGCACACACACAGGCATTTACTTGCACATACACACAAAGTGGATAAAAGAGCTGAACAAATAACTCAGAAAAAAATAATAATTCACAATCTGAGTGTGGCAGCACAGGCCTGTAATCCCAGAATTGCAGAGGCAGAGGCTAAAGGATTGTGAGTCCCAGACTCTATGGGAGAAAAATACACATATGACAAGTAAGCTCTTCTGGGCAGACAAGATGGCCCAGCAAGGAAAGGGACTTGCTTCCAGGCCTGATAATCCAACTTTGATCTCCAGGATACACAGGGTGGAAGGAAAGAACCAACTCTCAAACGTTGTCCTCTGACTTCTACATATATGACATGGTATGCACACACACACACACACACACACACACACACAGAGGAATATGTACATACACAGTGTATAAGTTTAATTTTCAAAGTAAGCACATCATAGGTCTTCAGAAAAATTAAAATAACCCCCTGCTACCCACCAAATGGATAAAATCCAGAAAATTAACAACACCAAGTGCTGTTAAGGATGTGGGGCAAGAGAAATTTTCATTGCTGATGAGGGCATGGAACCACAGAGCCACATTGGAAGATGGTTTGGTGGTCTCTTCTCAGTTAAGGCTTAATATACAATCCAACAACTGTAGTCTGTAGTTTTTACCCCAAAGCACTGAAAAACATGTCCACTCAAAAACCTGCATGTGGGTGTCTGTTTCAGCTTCGTTCATAATTGCCAAAAGTTGCAAGGACCCAAGATATCCTTTCATGATGACTGGGGAAACTCTGCTAGGTGCAAACAATGGGATAGTATTCTGTGCTGCCTTAGTTCTGTTGCTGTGACAAAACACCCTGGCAAAGTCAACTTAAAGAAGGAGTTTATTGGGGCTTATGGTTGCATGGGATGGGTCCATCATGATGGGCAGGCACAGCAGCAGGAACAGCTAACTGAGAACTCATATCTTCAAATGCAAGCAAGAAACAGAGAAAGAAAACAGGGTGCGGGACAAGACTATAAACTCCCTAAGCTCATCCCTAAGGAAACATCTCCTCCAGCAAGGCCACATGATCTACCTACCTAAACAGTGCCACCAACTGGGGCCAGATTATTCAACTATCTGAGCCTATGTGAGATAGTCTCATTCAAACCATGGGAGGTGCTGAGAAGAAGCAAGCTATAAAAGATATGGAGGAACCTGGGATGCAGATTTCCACATGAATGAGAGAAAACAAAAGAATTATAGACTGTGTGCTCCCAACTGTGAGACATTCTAGAAAAAGAAAAGCATGAAACCAGTAAAGGGCCAGAAGTGGCCAGATATGGGGGAGGGGGGCGTGACGATAAGCAAACAGAGCACAGTGAACTGTTAAGACAGTAAGACTACGCTTTGTGATGGTTGGTGCATAGTACATGTTATATATTATATATGTTATATAATATAAATTAATATAAGAACACATGTTAAGACCCATAGAACATACAACACCAAGAATAAAGTCCACATGTTATAAAATATAATATATATTATATGTGATGTTATATAATATAAATTAATATAATACCATTATATATTAATAAGCATAGAACACACAACACCAAGAATAAAGTCCATACTGTGTTATATATATTATACATGATGTCATATAATATAAATTAATATAAAACCATTATAAATTAATAGTCATAGAACACACAACACCAAGAATAAAGTCCATCCTGTGGATCCAGTGAAACAGTGGTGCTTCAGTGTCGGTCCCTCAGAAGTCACCCCTGTACCACTCTGGCATAAAATGTTGGTAATAGGAAACCTTGTGCCTGTGTAGGATCAGGGCAGTGGTATGAGCACTCCATAGTTTTTGCTTAGATTTACTGTGACTCTAAAACACTTCTTTTTTTTTAAATTTTTTTTATTATTGGATATATTCTATATTTACAATTCATTTCCCTTTTTCTGGTTCCCCAACCCCCAAAGGTCCCACATGCCCTTTTCCCTCCCCCTGCTCCCTCATCCGCCCCTTCCCACTTCCCTGTTCTTGTGCTTCCCCACAATGATGCTTTGGTCCATTCTAGCACCAGTGTCCACTCCTTTCTTCTTGTCAGACATCACTTGGTATGTGATTTGTGTCTTTGGTGTTCTAAGATTCTAGGCTAATATCCACTTATCAGTGACTGCATACCATGGGTATTCTTTTGAGACTGGGTCACCTCACTTAGTATGATGTTCTCTTCTAACAACAAGTCTACTTAAAATGAGAAAAAAAATGATGTAGGTGTTCGCTATGTTCCGTGCCTGTTTCACGGTGTTATACAGTTGCTGAACATTTTGCATTTGGAAGTGCTGTGGTTCTTGTTCGCAAACCCACAACCCGGGGTTTAATTGAGAGACATAGTGTACATCACATCTGTTAATGACACTGTAGACGTCAGGAAAGAGGGTCCTTTCCAGGCTATTACCTGGGCATCTTTCACTTGTTTTATTCACAGAGCACACTTACGGTGAGCATATAAAGACACACCTCTCTATACATTAGCATTCTCTGAGATGGGTGTTCCACTTTATAATCAAATGAAAGGGGTGCTGCAGACTTCGTGCTGCAGAGCAAGAAGTGAGTGAGAAGGGGAAACACGCAAATAGCTCGCTTTTATCAGAACATAAATGTTTTTTCATTTGTTGTTAAATATGTATTTATTTTGCTGAGGAGTCTCTTTGTACTTCCCGTATTTCAGGTTTCACTATTTTCGGAGAAGATGAATGCTTCTCTCATCCCAGCTCTGTGCTCCAGTGCGTATCACGGCAGCATGTATTCATCCTACAAAGAATACAGATTCATCCTCCGGGCGGGACAAAGAATACAGATTCATCCTCCGGGCGGGATGAGTTAAGCCACCATCTCACAAAGACGTACATCTGATTACGACGTGCTGTGCGTCTGCGACAGTTACAATGGTTCCTGGGAAGTCTAATACCTAAGAAAATCTCTCTGTGTCTAGATGAGCTCATCTCTACTTCTCTGGCTTTAAGGAACAATCTATATAAACTTCTAGAATGTTCTCCTTGGCAGATGCCTTTCTCGTGTCTGTTTCTGTTAATGTCAAGCCTAAAACACTAGCATATGCTCTGTGTTCATTCTCTCTATATATATTTTTTCATATCTGAAAAGAGGATGCTTTCTTTCTTCTTCTTGCTATTATGTTTATTTTAAGGCTAAGGTCAGGGTTAGGCTCTACAACACCTCACAGCTATCATAGCCTGACAAGGTTGAAGTTTGTGAATGGTGCTTAGCAATGGCAAAACTTGGTTTCAAAGAATAAGGACAATGGAGTCTAACTTTTCGCCAGGCTGCAGAAGCAAGGGCCTACCATACTTGTGATAACCTAGTTTAAGAAATAAGAGTGAAACTTTTTTTTCATCGCTACAAAGTTTCAGTTCCCACAGGCAAAAGGAAACTGGAGTTCAGTATTTGTGCCTCCCCATGTCTGGGATGTGACACCCAGTAGGAGCCAATCCAACTTAAATGTTAAAGCTATTCTCTCAATCCAATAATCCAAATATTTATCTCAAAACTTAGTTATTTTTAATGTTAAAAAGTTGCTATATTTTAAAAGGAGGAACAGTTGGTTTAAAAACTGTAAACTTCCTTCATAAGCAAAAATAAAGTCACATTATTAAGACAACCCTGACACTGTGATGGATGCCAAGAAATGCTTGCTGAAAGGAGCCTGATATGGCTGTCTCCTGAGAGGCCCTGCCATAGCCTTACAAATACAGAGGCAGATGCTCACAGCCAACCATTGGACTGAGCACGGAGTCCCTAGTGGAGGAGTTAGAGAAAGGACTAAAGGAGCTGAAGGAATTTGCAACCTCATAGGAAGAACAACAATACCAACCAATCAGACCCCTCAGAACTCCCAGGGACTAAGCCATCAACCAAAGGGTACACATGGCTCTAGCTGTATATGTAGCAGAGGAGTGCCTTGTCAGGCATCAAGGGGAGGAGAGGTCCTTGGTCCTATGACAGCTCTATAGATGCCACATTGTAAGGGAATGGAGGGAGAGGAGGAGATAGGAGTTGGGTGGGTGAAGGAACACCTTCATAGAAGTAGGGGGAAGGAGGATGGGGCTACTCGGGAGGCGGGGACTGGGAAAGGGGATAACATTTGAAAAGTAAATAAATATATCCAATAATAATAATAATAATAATAATAATAATAATAATAAAGGTGTGTACCACCATCAAAAAAAGTCTTCAGAGTAGAACCAGGGTCTATAGTATGTTAGCATTGGGAAGTGATGTACATTCTTTAAGAGACAGGTCCTAACAGGAGGTCTTTTTATGGTGCTAGTCTTAGCAGAAACTCCAGAGAGCCCTCCTACAACCTTTTAGCAACACTCATGAGAGGTTTATTGCAGAAATCAGAGCCTGGCCAACAGCCACACTGCAGTCCACCTAACACCTTTCAGAAACACTTTACTGCATCAAATGCTTTCCTCTTCCACCACGGCAGCCATTCCTTTAATATGCTGTTTACATAAGAGCACTGGTAATTTCCACATATGGTTACATCTATTTCTTATGCATGAATTTGTGCCTGTAAACAGAAAATGTGAATTTCAAGAGAGCAAAGGTCCTGTCTATTGGGTGAACCATTCCAAAACACAACCCTTCACATTCACAGACACATAGGAAATCCAGATGAAATGTTTTTATGTAAATGCATGACTGAACTATTTATAATCATGTTAACAGAGGTCATATAACAAAACACAAGCTTGTCAAATAAGATGTTATAACTGAAAGTTCATGAAAAATGGGAACTTGGAAGAAAACGAAGAGGTGGCAGGGGCAAGAACGACTCCTCTAAAATTAGGACATCAAGGGGCAGGACCTTGGTGTGACGGTGTGAGGGCCTCAGGAAACCTAGTTTATAGAAGCTACTAAACAAACAACAGCTAGAAAAAGGCAGCCAAAACAGTCCACGGAGGAGGGTGGAGTGATAATAAGGGAGAGACAGAGTAAGCAAGATGGTGAGAAGGGAGGATAGGAATCCTTAGACTTGAAGTAACACATTCACCACATTACAAACATGACAGTTCCTGTTCTATAGAAGGGTCAAATGTTGTAGGAAATCATGCTTAAAGAATTAACGGAAGGAATGCTGAGAACAGCTCAGGAGGTATAGACGCTGATAGCCTGACTTCAGTCACTGAGAGCCACGGAGTAGAAGAAGTGAACTAACTCCTCCACTCATCCTCTGACCTACACACGTGTCCTGCGACACCCCTGTCCCCATCCCCAATAAACAATAAGTATAATAAAAATTAAAGGAAAGTACATTGACAATAATTCTATAAACTAGGGAATCAATAAAGATAGAGAAATGAGTTTTAAAATGCAAATAAAAAATCTGATTTTGTAAACTACGAACAGTGGAGGGGGGCGTAAATAACTAAAATAGTTTAATAGCAGTTTGAGCTGGCAAAAGATTATGTGTTGAAGATATAGAATGAAATGATGGTATCAAAAGAAAAGAATGAGCAAAATCAAGTACTCCTTTGAAAGAACAATCCATGCCAACATACATGTAATGAGAGTAATAGAAGGAATAGTGATACAGAAAGAAATAGAAGAAAAACAATATTTAAATAAATAATGCCCCAAACCATTCTGGACTTGATTTAAACTTTTTAACATACAATCCCAGCAAAGATGTTCAACAAATTCCTAACTAGCACAAACACAAAAGCCATATACACCTATATATTCCAAAGGTATCTTGTTCTGCTTGAATTGTGTTCCCAAGTGTATGTTGAGAACCCAATCCCTGGGACTGGTAGTGTGGCCATCCTTGAAATTAGATTGTTTTACTATTTAAGCAAGTCTAGGTGAGATCATGTTGAATAGTGTGGACGCTAATCTAACAACCAGCATTCTTATGAGAGAAATTTGGACACAGCAGAGTCATGGGTTATGTGACAGAAGCAGAGACTGTGAGTCGTGAAAGAAAAAGAACTGTCAGAAGCAAGCAGGGACTAGGAAGGAACCTCTGGGCAAGGCAGTCAAGGCAGTGTGCCATATTGAAACTTTGGTTTGGGGCTTTTTATCTATATTTCTGTGAAACAATACATTTCTGTGGTTTTAAGTCATCAGATAATAGAATTTATTATAAAACCAGGAAGAATATATACCGTAGCCTGGTACTATGGCATACGCCTGCAAACCCAGTGCTCAGGAGGCTGAGGCAGGAGGATTACATGTTTAAGGCTAGTTTGTGCTAAGTAATAATCTCCCACCAAAGAGAGAAGGGACAGTGGAGAAAGAGAAGGAGAAGGGAGAAGGAAGGGATAGAGGGAAGGTGGACGGAAGACATATATAGTTCAACTGTCAATCAGAAAGGAGGGAAGCTTGAAAACAGCAAGAAAATTGTTGAACAAGTCCTGAGCTACAGGGGAGGAAAAAATTAACCTCTGACTTTCCTCAGTGTGCTGCAGTGCAGAGGGGAGGGGAGGAGCAGAACTGGCCGCCCAGTAGTGTATATTCTTAAAATCCATCCTCCAAAACAACGATCACATAAAGACTCGGACTATTTGCAGGCAGCATTTAGGAACTCAAACCCACAAGAATAAGTAAATAGTACCATAAAAAAATATATCAGTAGGCAGGATAACCATCACAGAGGTGCTTTCCTAAACTACTCTAAAGACCATAGACTTGTAGTAAGACATAATTGTAAAACATAATGCTGTGGTGTATATATCATCAGTAGCACACGGGTTGGAGAGATAGCTCAGCAGTTAAGAGTGTGTGCTTCTCTTCCAGAGGCCTGAGTTCGACTCCTAGCACCCACATCAGGAAGCTGACACCCTTCTCTCCTCCAGCTTCCGAGGGGGTCCCACATCTTCTTCTAGGCATCATGGGCACTGCACACACATGGTGAACACACAGGTCTACAAATAAAATACATCCAAAACCTCAACAAAGGATGTAAGTGGTAAAGACAGTAAAGGAGAAAGAGAATATTACAAAAAATATGAGGCCTTACAAAGGACATATTAAAATAGCAACGTAAAAGCCGGGCATGGTGGCGCACGCCTATAATCCCAGCACTTGGGAGGCAGAGGTAGGTGGATTTCTGAGTTCGAGGCCAGCCTGGTCTACAGAGTGAGTTCCAGGACAGCCAGGACTATGCAGAGAAACCCTGTCTCAAAAAAACAAAAACAAAACAAAAAACAAACAAACAAAAAAGAAAAGAAAAGAAAGAAAAAATAAAAAAAGAAAAATAGCAACGTAATTAAATTTATAACTAAAATCATTTCTGGACCTGGTGAGATGGCTAGGTGGATAAGATAGTGTGCTGATCATTCTTGCAAAAGACCCAAATTTGGTTCTTGGCCCCGCATCAAATGGCTCACAACTGCCTGTAACACCAGCTCCAGGGGATCTAGTGCTCTCTTCTGGACTTTGAAGGCACCTGCACTCATGTGCGCATGCGCACATGCTCACGCACGTGCGCTCACGCTCTCTCTCTCTCTCTCTCTCTCTCTCTCTCTCTCTCTCTCACACACACACACACACACACACACACACACACACATGCACACATATCATTCAAAAATAAATTATTTTATTAAAATTTATTAGCAACAAATTTAATGCCCATAGATAGATCTAACCTGAAAGCAAAAATCTCCAGATTGAATGTTTAAAAATCTAAATGCATAGTTCCCTTAAGAAAGGTATTCAGTGTTTTCTAACAGCCTGCATATGGAAAGGTGGGAAATCAGATGCCACAGAAAGAGTGGTCACCCCAATGAAAGACTACTATTAGAGAAAGTGGATTTTAAAGTAAAAATGTGAGAGAGGTAGGAGACACATTTCATAATAATAAAAGCTTGATCATCTAAAAGGTAATACCAATTAAAATTTTTATGCATCTACAAATTCAAAACACATGAAGCAAGAAATGATGGTTCTGAAGGAAAAATAAGCAATTGCAGTTGGAAACTTTTTCATTATTACAATTTCAGCAATGGATACCCCCATAGCACTTAAAATCAGTCAGGAGAGAGAGAGAGAGAGAGAGAGAGAGAGAGAGAGAGAGAGAGAGAGAGAGAGAGAGAGAGAGAGAGAGAGAGAAGGGGGAGGGGGAGGGGGAGAGGAGAGCCAGATCTAGAGCTAGGAATATTACCTTTGAAAAATGAAAAAAAATTTAATGAAAGAGGCAGTTCAGGTTAAAAACCTGATCTTCTCAATAAATTGAGCCAGTAAAATTTCATATCCCTGTGCAAACACACACACACACACACACACACACACACACACACCCCTAAATATGTTTCACATTGTATGAAATTAACTAAAATTATTTTATGTAAATACAAATATTCAGTTTTTAAAACTTCTCAAAGGGGAAAAATATGGAAGAGAGCCTTTTGGTCTTAAAATTATCAGAAAAAATTATTTACCTGGGATACAGTGAGAATTACACAAAAAAGGAATGTGCTTTTTGAAAGATTTTATTTCTAATTTCAGTTATGTGTGTATGTGTGCGTGGGGGGGGAGGGATTCACACATGTGAGCACAGGTGCCTGTGCCATCCTTAAGAGAGCATCAGATCCTCTAAAATTGAGGTTACAAGTCGTTGTGAGCCTCTAGAAGGGGAGGAAGGGAAGCAATTCAAATCCTCGGCAAATCCTCGGCAAGAACAGCAAGTACTCTTTACTGCTGAGCCACTTCTGTAGCCCCCAGAAAGGCATCTTTAAAGGTAAGTTGAAATGTATAAAAATTAACACTTGTTCATTAAATGATAATGTTAAGTGGAACGATCAGCCACATCCAAAGAGAAAATGATTATGTGTGTGTGTGTGTGTGTGTGTGTGTGTGTGTGTGTATTTCTAAATGAAACTTGTTTAGTCTGTCGAATGCTACCTGCATGTGTGTTTTGGGGGGGCTGGCTATTTGGCCCTGGACAAAGATTTGGTGTGCTCTTCCCTGAGGAGGACCACTCCCTGCTCCCAGCTTCTGTCAGTTCTTTATGGTTGTTTGTGTAGGTTTGAGAACTTGGGGACTCTACTCCATCCAGTTTGGCATGTCCATTGTCATCATTTTTGTTTGGCTCACATTTGGACAGTCACGTGGTGAGAAGTTATGGTTGTTGGAGGAAACTCTATAACCACTAATTTACTAAGCTAGAATAATCTCTAACGATAATCTATAAACATTTGTCCTTGTGGCCACAAGTAAGTGTAGTCTTTACTCCTCATAAGCAAAATATATGTTTAACAAAAAGTATCAGTCAATGGGAATTTTTTTTTAGAGGGCAAAAGTTGTACTTCACAGAAATGACAGAAAATGTGGACTGCAGATGATTGTAATGAAATCACACAAGACACACTAACACACCTGTTAGAATAATTTACACTGGAAGGTTCACTGAAGTGGAAGTTCTGGTTTCATTGGAGACCCAGTTGTGTCATGTGATGTTTTTCTGGAAAATGTCTTATGAGAGGACATTGTGCTGAAGCAGACACATAGGAGTCTCATGCTTTACTGAGAACAGACACGGGGTGTTTTTCTGGAAGCTGCCCGGTGAAATGGCATGTGATGTTTTGCTGGAGTGTATGCTTGAGAGGACGCAGGATGTTTGGAAAGAGTATAAGTATAACCCAACAGGCAGTGGATGACGCTCTGGTGTTGGTTCACCTTGCTGGTCTTTGTCGGGCTTTGTGGACATTGGTTTTCACTGAAGACGCTCTGGCACTGGGTCACCTTCCTTTCTTACCTTTGCTGTAACATTGTACAGAGAGATGCACGAAAGAAGACATGGTAGTCATCTGGCTACTTCTTGCCACTTGATCAGTGTTAGCAGAGCCTCATGGTTTCTCTTGGATAGAACCACTACTGCTGATTTATGTTTGGTGTTTGCTAGTGGGATGGACTGCAGACAACAAACATTGGAATTGCCCCCAACGAACTGCTCCTAAACAGGTCCATGTCCCCCTTGTCCTATTAGCCATCTTCCTCCCCTACCTTTGGTCATTGGGCTATAAAGGAGGTTGAAGTGTTTAAGAACCCTTATTAAAGTGGGTTTTGAAAAATATAAGCCTACAGTTCCTTATATCAAGCTTGAGAGGCTGTGGAGTTGCTGGGGTTCTAAAGTACTGCTGGTAGAAATATAAATTGGTTCAGCCAGTTGGTAGTTTCTAAAAGGGCCATAGATAGAATGTGTTGGCCATGTGGTTTTTTTGTGTTGAACCTTTGTGTCTATGGGTTTTCTCCCCCAAAACAGAGATCTTTAGTTTCTATGAAGGCCTAGACTTAAAGGTTACTGTAGTATACGTGTGTGTGTGTGTGTGTGTGTGTGTGTGTGTGTGTGTGTGAGAGAGAGAGAGAGAGAGAGAGAGAGAGAGAGAGAGAGAGAGATTGTGGTGATGATGATTGATGGTTGTTTGATGAGATCATGATCTAAAACCCAAAACAATCTAAGGATCATCCACAGATAGATGGAGAATCAAATGTTGATGTGTTCCTACAAATAAACAGTGCTCAGTATCTAAAAAGCACAAGCTACTGATATATACAACAACATGAGTGCATGCCCAGCTCACTCACAAGGACTGAAAGAGTAACGTTTCTCTAAAGGGGAAGATAGTAAGTATCAGGTTCTGTGAGCCACTAGAGACTCCTTGTAACAACACTCTGCTGTCCTTACAGCAATCATACAGGAAAGCCAATGTGGTACCAGAGAGATGGCCTGGTAAGTAAAGGAGCTTGCTGTGCAATCCTGAGGACCTGAGTTCAATCCCCGACTCACAGAGGAGGAAGAGAACCAAACGCTAAAAGTTGTCCTCCAAACTACACACACACACACACACACACACACACACACACACACACAACCAATTAAAACAAATAAAACTTTGAAATGTAACAGTGCTATGTGCCAATAGCATTTCTTCATGGCTGCACTAAATCTTACCAATAGCCCATGCTTGTTGATCTTTGTTCCTAAGAAATACAAACCAATCTACTGTGACACAAAACAGTTGTGGAGGTGGGAAGCGGGCAGGAGGGAGGGATACCAGGAAACTAGGAGGGAGTTTTGGCAGAAGATGGCAACAGCAATTATCTTGATGATGGTGATTGTTTCACAGGTGGATACATATATTAAAATCTAATAAATTATGAATTTTAAATATGTATGGTTAATTATATGTCAATTACATACAAATAAAGCTATTAAAAATCAATTAATGCATTTTATCACATTAACAATAAATTAGAACTATGATCTGAGCAAATTAATACATTCATAATATATGGTACCTCACAATACACTGGGTGTATAGTATATATTCAGTGGAAGTGGTTATAAGTGGGATGCAGGGACATAACAGAAAAGTGTGACGTGATTATACTAGCTTTTGAGGAAATTAGGTTATTGTTTCAAGCCCAAATAAGCAATTGAACAATGTGTACATCTGGGTTAATAGTTGCTATTTGGGGGACTAAAGGGATGGCTCTGGAGTTCAGAGTGCTTGCTGCTCTTTCAGAGGACCTGACTTGGTTTCCCAGCACCCATGTCAGAACTGCTGACAACAGTCTGTAACTCCAGCTCCAGTGAATCAGATGCCCCCTTCTGACCTCTGTAGGCACTGCACTCGCATACACATATACACAGACATATAATTTAACAAGTAATCTTTTAGCAATAATAATGATTGATAGATAGATGATAGATACATTAGATAGATGATAGATAGATACATTAGATAGAATAGATAGATTATAGATATATTAGATAGATGATACATTAGATAGATGATAAATACATTAGATAGATGATAGATTAAATAGATATAGATAGATAGATAGATAGATAGATAGATAGATAGATAGATGGATGAATATTTTATTGGCCTTATATTATAACCAGGAGAGCGATGGTATTTTACCTCTAACTCTCAGAGTAGTTAGTGCTGTATTTACTTAGTCTAATGTGTTATAATATATATAGATTGTGGCAGACTGCACCCAGTGAATTCACCAATAATCAATAATAATGAGTTGGTTGCACTTAAAGCTATTTATCATGTCAATTTTCAACCACACACACTAATATAAAGAAATCAGGGTGATGAGTTTCCCCATACTCAGAGCACAGCTTCTACAGTAAGCACCTGTCTCTCTCTCTCAGCATCTGCCCACCCCCACCTCCTCCTCTGGCTGAAATATGTCCAAATTGACCTCCAGACATTACGGCCTTTACCTGAAAACACTTAAATATATCTGGGATTTTTTTTTCATTTAAAGATGGTATTGGCTGGCATTTTGGTAGGCAGGTGTCTGAGTTCACAGTTTTTGCTCACAGAGAGCTGTCTTCTCCCTGCAGCTGACGCTTTCTCCCACCCTTGCTCCCTCATCTTCCATTCCTTCTCTCCTTCTTTCCTTTCCTCCTGCCCTCCACCTCCCTCCTCTCTCCACACCTGGAAGCTTGCCATCTTGTTCTGAAAGCTCTGTCTTCTCCCTTTTCCACCTTACATGTCCCCCACAAAAAAACTAATAATAAATGTAAAACCTTTTAATAAATAAATAAATAAATAAATAAATAAATAAATAAATAGTGTGGGTAGAAGCTAAGCTTTCATGAGGGAGACTGAGGTGGCAGATAAGTAAGAAGAATTCTAGAACAGTCCATATGACAATGGGTTTCTGTTGGAAGTAGGAGGTCATGATTATCACATTGTTTACAGGTGGCTACAGGTAAAACACTTATAAACATGTGTACACACATGTGTTAGCTTACACACATCTCTCCTTGATTTCTCAGCTGTAGACTCAAGGCCCCAACCATGGTTTCTTCCATCAAAAGGTCTAAGCATTGTTCCATCAGTAATATTTTTGTTTTTGTTTTGCCTCACGGTGATCACCTGAGATATTATTTTAACCACACCATGGCAAGCCATTATAGGAGTCTAAACACTAGCTAATTTGATAGATGAAAACAGTATTTAGTTGATTTAGACAGAACAAAGGCCAGAACGGAATAGGAAAATGGCAGTGGTAGAGGTGCATGGATGGTAAGCCCACTTTTCCTCCTGACTAGATTATGTCTCACAGTTCTCGGTAGAAAACTAACATTAAGATACCATGTTGCCATGAAAACTAGCGTTAAGATACCATGTTGCCATGCTGATGTTGCCCTGCTGCTGCTGCTGCTGCTGCTGCTGCTGCTGCTGCTGCTGCTGCTGCTGTTGCTGCTGCAGAGATGTTGCAGGGCTGATGCCACGCTGATGTTGCCCTGCTGATGTTGCTGCTGCAGTTAAAGAGGAATGACATAGTTTTATAAACTGAGAAGGAAATGAATTGCATGCTTTCGCTTCATCATTAGTCTTTTAAAACAGCAATTAATAAAGGAACTGAGATATGCTTTCAAAGAAATGGTTGATTCCATAACTGGGATGGGTGAGCCCCAAAGTGACACTCCAGGTTCATCTGGGAGAGTAAGGGCACGGACACACACACACACACACACACACACACACACAGAATCCAACAAAAGGACTTAAGAGCCAACACACACGGTTCCCAAAGCTGAATTTGTGAGCCCCCAAATAAAGTTTCACTGGATTATGAAACAAGGTAAAAATAAACAAACCAACAAACACCTGGAGGAGCTGAAGAGATGGCTCAGTGTTTAACCATGTGTACTGTTCTTCCAGAGGACGAGAGTTCAATTCCAACACCTACATCAGGCAGCTTACAATGACCTGTAACTTCAGCTCCAGGAGGATTGGCCCCTTCCAGGTACCAGCATTCATACACATTCACATGGTTAAAAATTAAAAGAGGCCTTTACAAACTAAAAAAAAATATGAATCCAAGTTGACATAGAAATACATGACTGATCAGTCAGTAAGTGGTATTAGAAGAAGAATTTACCTGAACGGAATTCCAAATAATTTATGTGTGTGTCCCATATTCAAGGGGTAAAATTGTAGACAAACACGCGCGCGCGTACACACACACACACACACACACACACACACTCCTCCACTATGGGTGTCTACACAGTGGCTTCTTATCACAGGAGAAGCTACCAAAGGACAGCTCTCTGACAAAGCAGCAGCAGGACCTTTCAGAGGCTGGCTAGGAGGGATGCGTACCAAGACCTCACAAGCTCAACCAACTGGAAAGAAAATACCAGACTAATCTCCCAAAAGAGGGCTGCCTGGCAACTGCTTCACCTGCGTCCTCTGACCTGCAGGATCATTAGAAACAAGTCTGAGAATCAGCTCAAGAGGACCCTATGAAGCCAAAATAGATAAATGTAATGCAGTGTCCCAGGTAATCTTTCAGAATAGAAAAGAAAAAGATGTCAGATAGAGATGAGGGGCATATGAATAAAATATGAACTTTAAATAATATATTAATATTGTCTGTTATTTATAATAATTGAACATCTCAATGACAGTTATCAATAGCAGACACTAGATGTGGGTTATGTGCAAACTCCGTTCGCTTTCACAAATTTCTATAAATCTAGGACTGTTCCAAAATACAAAGTTTAAAATAAAAAAAATCTATAAGCCAAATGCCACGTGGATTATGATTACAACTAATGTTTACTTCAAACTTTCCAGTCTACAAAGCACTTTCTACCGCATTAACTCGCTAAATGATAAATCCATTACCTTCCAGGATTTTATGATGAGATCATGTTAGAAAGCTTGTCTGAAAAACACATTAATAAAACATGCAACTGTCATTATTTCAATAAAATCTTGTTCAGCTCAGAAGAAAAAAAATGAATCATGAAGGACCAGAATTTACCAGCACAGCTCTTAATTTCTGGCAAATTTCACATCTCGCCTCCATGTGTCAAACCTGCTCTGGGCATGTTGAGCTTCTATTTTGCAGATCTCTAGTGATGTTAACAGCAGTTCTGCATACTTAATGAAATCCATCATGCATTTGCAACAAATCACTTCACCTCTCCCCACCCCAGAGAGCAACAGGGAAGGAGAAGAAAAGGATCTGGTGAAGCATTCTCTCCCTCCTCACCAGAGCAGGGGGCTTTATTGACAGCCTAGAGTCTGCCAGAGCCCTATCAGCCACTCTGGCAACCCAGAGAGTGCCTCTCCCTAAGCACCTGACTCCTCCCCTTACTCCCCATGCCCCTCCCCCTCCCCACCCCGCCTCCACCCTACATCATGCCTCTGTTCCTTCCTTTTCCCTTGATCATGAATCACTTTCCTCTCTCTTCTTCATTACTTTAAGTTAATCAGAAAAAAAAATTTAATTTGAAATTTTTCTTGTAACTGCATGGGGTACTCAGGGGAAAACAGCGACTAGATATACATTACAACATTTTTTTTCAACGTGTGACTGTCTCCACACAGATACGGAAAAAAAAATCTCACTTTTACGTACGACATTTGTCATTTCATTTTTCCCAGGTATAACCAGCTTAAGTTGTCATCTTAACACAATGTAGGGTCTCCTGGGAGAGGAGTGTCTATGAGAAAACGCCTAGATCAGGTTGGCCTGTGAGCATGTCCACCATCATGGTTCTGCTGATTGATGTGGGATGACCCAGCCTAAAGGTGGCTTGAGTTTGAGTCCTGAATTACATGATAATAAAGACGTATTTAACACAATTGGCTCGCATGCCTTTACTCTGTGCTACTTGATCGTGGACATGACTAAGCTGCTTTGACTACCCACAGATGATGGACCATAACCTGGAACTTTAAGATGACTAATTCCTGCCTCCCTTAAAATACTTTTCACTGTGACACTTTATCTCAATAATAAAAATTAAACTAGAACATTTGGACATATAGGACTCAAAGAAAGGGACTGAAGCCATCTCTGAGTACTTCCAGAAGTCCCGAGTTTGGTTCCCAGTCCCAACACTGTAGAATGGTTCACAATCACCTAAACTCAAACTTCAGAAAATCCAACATTCTCTTCTGGCCTCTTTGGGTATCCCTGCACCTAAGTTATACACTCATGTAGCCTCGCAAATGAAAAATAAATAAATCTTTAAAAGCAAAATAAAGAAGGGGCTACGTAGAAGGGCAGCACCGGAAACATGATTCAGCATTCTAACGGCCACTTAAACCAAATGATGGAAGGGTGTCTTCACTGTCCCAAAGCTATAAAAGAAGACTGAGGTGAAATACAGTGGTAGAGCCCTTGCCAAGCATGTACAAGCTGCTAGTACAAAAGTGGGGGAGGGGGAGGAGGAAGAAGACAAGGAGGAAGAGAAAAGGAAGAAGGAAGAGGAAGAGGAGGAGGAAGAAGAGGAGGAGGAGGAAGAGTTGGAGGAAGAGGAGAGGAAGAAGGAAGAGGAGGAGGAAGAGGGAGAAGGAGAAGAAGAGGAGGAAGAGAAGGAGGAAGAGAAGAAAAGAGGAGAAGGAAGAGAGGAAAAGGGGTGGAGGAGGAAGAGAGGGCAGAGGAGGAGGAATCTACCATACATTGTGTTAGTTACTTTTCTGGTTGCCATGACAAAATACCTTACAAGGGTCAGAGAGACAGCTCAGCTGTTACAATAGAAGGCTCACAAGGAAAACATCAAAATACCAAACAAAGTCAGAAAGGGAGGATTTAATCTCTGCTCACAGTTTGAGGATTCAGTTCACCAAGGCAGGGAAGGCATAGCAGGACAAGCACATGGATTATATGCAGTTATGCTATAGTCAGGCAGCAAGGACAAACAAATGCTGTCACTTGCAAGCAAGCAAGCTAGCTCGCTCGCTCTCTCTCTCTCTCTCTCTCTCTCTCTCTCTCTCTCTCTCTTCCCTTCAGCACATGACCTCGGTCCATAGGATAATGGTGCTGCCCATAATTAGGGAGAGTCTTCTCAGCTCAGTAAACCCTCACAGACATGCCAGAGGTCTAGGTAATTATAGATCTTATCCAGTTGGCAATCAGTAGTAATCCTTACATTTGTAAACTGGGGGGGGGGGGCTCTCATGCAAATATAAGCACCAGAAAGAACTCAAGGTCCAGTGTTGTCCCTCCTTCAGCCTCAGTGTCTTTCATTGTACTGTAATCTAGCAGCAGCACCTCATGGTCATGAAATTTAAAGGCAACAACATTTAGGGTATATTACCAACATTTACTGACTATTAAAAAGGGAAAGTGCTCTATTTGAAATGAGAGTTAGTATAGAGAACATTGATTCCTGTTTCCAGATTTGTATTGTGTAAGGGTATTGAAAATCTATCCTGGTCCCAGGATAGTATATGTTAGTGTTTTTCTCTATTGTAGTATTCTTTTGGAATAAATAGTGAGTGTTCATTTATAGAAATTATGAGCACAGTATTCTTAAATAGAACCACAGATCAGCAGCACAATACAAGTACCTAACCCTTACCCTGGCACTTGTGTTTGAAGAGGCAAACTCTGATTACACGAGCATGTGATTTGGAAGACAAAATTAACAGTGTCCCACCATCTCTTTCAAAGCAAGTTGTTTTAATCTTCTTTAAAACAAGCACTTACTGATATTTGTTAGCAGACAAGGAATATATGTGTCGAGCAAATAAGTGGATAAGTGAATGTTAAGAAATCTATTGAAACTTTGGAAAATATTTAAATGGAAATCTGATGGGTATAAGTTACCTCATCTAGTAGATATTGAAATAATGTTACTTTTAGGTTCCCTGTCTGGTAATTAAAATAATAACATACCCTATTCTGGCCACCTATCAAAGCACTCCTTTAGCTAGCTCTGTTTGCTGTCACTAAATGGCCACCCCATCAGGAAGGAAAAGGTGAGAACATCTTGTGCACATGCCTTGGGATCTGGGGCACTTCAGAGTTCAAGATAGTTCAGTGGCTCACAATTAAGCAACCACAAGCCCGGGGAGGGAGGTGAAAAGCATAATCTACAATCCCTTTCTATCTCATCTTTTTCCTCTGGAAATTGCGGAAGTTTGGAGCAAGAGGTCAAGTGCCAGGACTGAGTCAAGAAGAAAGTGGAGCCTGTGGTTTAAGACGATGAGATAGCCTCCTCTACTGTGCATGAGATGGTCACCTAACAGTGGTAGAAATGATTTACTTCAGAGGAGCATGGCGATGCTTTCACACCCCTGGGTGTGAGTATCAGAGTGGCTCTCCTAGGATGAAGGGAATAGCATAGCAGCAACTAATTTTTCAAGCAGAGTAGATATTCCCCCTCTCCTCCCATATTCAATTGGCATGGGGAGAAAATTGGGGCATAGTGGTCTTTCTTAACCAGTTTGATTCTGTGAGATTGGGGTGATTTGGATATGATTGCCCAGGGAGTGGCACTATTAGAAGGCGTGGCAATGTTGGAGGATGTGAGTCACTGTCTTTGAGGTCCTATGCTCCAGCTCCACCCAGTGCAGAAGAGACTGTCTCCTTCTCGCTCACGACGTAGAATTCCCAGTTGCTTCTCTAGCTCCACATCTGCCTGCACACTGGCATGGCTCATGCCTTGATGATAATGGACTGAACCTCTGAAAATGTAAGCCATCCCCAATTAAACATTGTCCTTTATAAAAGTGGCCTCGGTTACCGTGTCTCTTCACTGCTGGAAACCCTAAGACAGGAATAATCGTTCAGGCCCTGACTTATTTTATGGTTATTTTTTAATGTGTACAGGTGATTGGCCTGCATGTATAACTGTGAACCTCGTGCACATGGGGTGCTCACACAGTACTGAAGAGGATGCTAGATCCCCCTTGAACAGGAATTAAAGATGGTTGTGATCCACCATAAAGGTGCTGGGAATTGAACCCTGATCCTCTGGAAGAAGCCAGTGCTCTTAACCACTGAATCATCTCCCCAGCCCCCTGAGGTGTGCCCAGTTGCCCTCTTCTTCTCTAGCTTGCAAACAGTTGATAAAGAATTGTTTTTATGTCCACAAGGAGGTAATATTAAGGTGGCACCCATTTCTTTAAATGGTGGTTTTGCACAGAAAAATAGTTGACAGACTTTATCGCCCTAAAGGAAACAAATCAAAATTTGCAGCATTCAGTATGGACAAGTCACATGGTACATGGTACCTATAATTCTGCTCATAGACACCTCTCTTCTCCTCCTTCTCTCCTTCTTTCTCCTCCTCCTTCTCCTCCTCCTCCTCCTCCTCTCCTCCTCCTTCTCCTCCTCCTCCTCCTCCTCCTCCTCCTCCTCCTCCTCCTTCTTCTCTCTCTCTCTCTCTCTCTCTCTCTCTCTCTCTCTCTCTGAATATATGAGATTACAAGCTACAAAGAAACTAATCAGTGCTCAAAGACCCCTTAAGCAAGTAAATAAGTTGAAAGCTGTAAAATAGGTCACCATAAAAGTCACAAGAAAACCAACTTTCAAATTCAATGGGGGTATGGCTTTTTGACCCTCCACCGACAAAGATTGAAATGTTATTCATTTCTCCAGATTTTTATGTAAATTTAATTTTCGTGAAATTGTTGACTTGCTAACCTTGGAGACTGGTGATGTCTCTATTAATCTACAAAATGAGTCTTAATCGTGAGCTCCCCAAGCAAGCACCTTTTCATCCCCTTAACGGTTCACTTTCCCTGCAAAATATTATGCTGGGCCCCTCCCGAACTGTATTTACTGGTCAGAAAGTGAAAAGGTGTATGAATGTTTCATAATGCTGTTCCTCCCGAAGGAATGGTTCCTGGAAGCCAGATAATTACCCCCTGAACACAGCCAAAACATTAGCAGGTCTAAAAGTACATTTTTCCTCAAAAAACCTAGGAGTGGTGAAACTTACCCAAAATATTTGAAGACAAATATATAAATAAATAAATAAATAAATATATATATATATATATATATATATATATATATATATATATATATCAGGTAATTCACAAAGTTACAGCATTAAGAAGCCCTTAGATTGGACTGAGATTTTTCTTTCCCCCACTACTATAAAATAGAACATTCCATTTTAAATGATTTTGGGGCGGGAAGGGGGGGTTGTCAAAATACCAAGGAAGAAGGTGGTGACTGCTTTTGGTTCTCATTAAAGTTTCCTTAATTCGCATATGGATTTCTGAAAGGAATTGATTTCGCCTCTCAGTTACATTGGCCCAACACTCCCACTGAGAATGACTGCTGTAGCGGGATACATTTTTAAAAGTCTGTTTGAAGGAATCAGAGAGCTATCAAATCAGTGAGGATTCAAAGAATCCGGGGAGAGGAGGAGCGGAGAGTATTTAGGAGTGCTTTTGCCCTTAAGGCATTTTCTCACTCCCAAGCAGCACCCACGGGGATGAGAATCATCGCACAAAAGGAGTAGTGACTGCCCATGTATCCTGGTTGGAGCTCTCTAAGGAGAGACTATGAGAAGATTGTAAGTAGTCCGCTTGAGATAAGTAGGAGCATGGGGGCGGGGGGGGCGGGGAGAACAGATAGAGAGCAGGCAGCCTGTAAGGGGGTCCCTTTTGCTCTACAAGATGCAGAGGAATATTGGGGCTTAACGTCGGAGTCACTGGAAAACGGAACAGAGTAATAAATAACCTTGGATATGCGCCACCTAAAGGATGCTGGGTATTTATGCGCCCTTTCTTATTAAGCACTGGGTGGAAAACATTCCTTAGCGTGTCCATTAATTCCACAGCGCAGAGAGCTTTCTATGGATGCAAACAGAGGATCCTTCTAGAACAACCTTTCAGACATGAAACAGCAGATACTGGCGATTGCCGACCATCCAAAGCACGCCGACGGGGTAAACACACTTGAGGTTCTAAGTGACAACCGGCAGCACTTGTCACAGCCAACCCTTGGAAATGCTCAGAATGACACACACACACACACACACACACACACACACACGCCCCAAGGTTAGGGTGTTCTGTCTTGTCAGTGTTTCTTTAAAGGCAATCTTTTTTTATTGGATATATTCTATATTTACAATTCATTTCTCTTTTTTCTGGTTCCCCACCCCCCAAAGGTCCCACATGCCCTTTTCCCTCCCCCTGCTCCCTCTTCTACCCCTTCCCTCTTCCCTGTTCTTGTATTCCCCTACACTGATGCTTTAATCCTTTCCAGCACCAGTATCCACTCCTTTCTTCTTGTCAGACATCATTTGGTATGTGAATTATGTCTTTAGTGTTCCAATATTCTAGACTAATATCCACTTATCAGTGACTGCATACCATGGGTATTCTTTTGAGACTGGGTTACCTCACTTAGTATGATGTTCTCCAGCTCCATCCATTTCTCTAAGAATTTCATGAATTCATTGTTTCTAATGGCTGAATAGTACTCCATTGTGTATATATACCACATTTTTTGTATCCATTCCTCTGTTGAGGGACATCTGGGTTCTTTCCAGCTTCTGGCTATTATAAATAAGGCTGTTATGAACATAGTGGAGCATGTATCCTTATTGCATGCTGGGGAATCTTCTGGGTATATTCCCAGGAGTGGTATGGCTGGGTCCTCCGAAAGTATCATGTCCAGTTTTCTGAGGAACCGCCAGACTGATAAGAAAAGTCCAGAGTAGTTGTACCAGCTTGCAGTCCCACCAGCAGTGGAGGAGTGTTCCTCTTTCTCCACATCCTCACCAACACCTAACGTCTTCTGAGTTTTTAATCCTAGCCATTCTGAGAGGTGTGAGGTGAAATCTCAGGGTTGTTTTGATTTGCATTTCTCTAATGACTAATGCTGTTGAACATTTTTTAAGGTGTTTCTCAGCCATCCGAATTTCTTCAGGTGAAAAGTCTTTGTTTAGCTCTGTACCCCATTTTTGGATAGGGTTATTTGGTTTTCTGGGGTCTAACTTCTTGAGTTCTTTGTATACATTGGATATCAGCCCTCTGTCAGATGTGGGGTTGGTGAAGATCTTTTTCCAATTTGTTGGTTGCCGATTTGTCCTTTTGACAGTGTCTTTTGCCTTACAGAAACTTTGTAATTTTATGAGGTCCCATTTGTCTATTCTTGCTCTTAGAGCATAAGCAATTGTTGTTCTGTTCAGGAATTTTCCCCCTGAGCCAATGTCCTCAAGGTTCTTCCCCAGTTTCTTTTCTATTAGTTTTAGTGTGTCTGGTTTTATGTGGAGGTCCTTGATCCACTTGGAGTTGAGCTTAGTGCAAGGAGATAAGAATGGATCAATTCTCATTCTTCTGCATGTTGACCTCCAGTTGAGCCAGCACCATTTGTTGAAAAGGCTATCTTAAGGCAATCTTATTTTAAAATCAACATCTGTAATGATTTTATGGTGAAAACAAAAAACAAAAACAAAAACAAAACGTCTTGCCAAGGTAGAACATGACTTCCATCTCAGCATGTAGGAGACAGAAGGCTCAGGTATTTCAATTCAACTTGAGCTACAAAGAAGTTCAAGGTCGGTCTAAGCTACAAGAAGCCCTGCCTCAAAACACCAAACAGGGCAGGAGCCCCTGTGCTGCAGCTTAATCTGAAAGCTACAATTGATATATCGCTCTCTTTGTCTCTTTTGCCATTCAGACAAACTCTCCTAGTAATTGGCCAGCTTTTCTAATGATCTGGCATAAACCAGATCCTCGTCCTTAAGGACCACGGTTCCCTGCTTACCAATTCTCTGTCTAGGCATGCGTTTTCCTATTCACTTTGGCTTCATCACCAGGCATGGACACACAGTGAATCTCCCTGCCTTCATTAGGAAGCAGACTCCATACCCTCGTGTTAATAACGACCATTTTCCACCGGCAGGATGTAACTTCACAAAATGTATCTGCACTCCCGTTGAGAGTCCAGAATGACTAATGGAGAGCTGTAATTTGAGCTTGCTGTGTGGCCTGTTAGAAGCATCTCTCTACTGGGAGCTGAAGCACAAATTTCTCAAGTGGGTCATTGGAGATATCAGTGAATGGGGCTATTCACTCTCCCGACCCAGGTCCTAAACTGTAGGGGGTACCATGATGGCACTTTCAGGATGTCTGTGAGAGTTTCATTATGGCCATAATAACATAAGATTCTATTTGCCTTTATCACTATTGACATTTACATGGGTACCAGGTACAGCGGCGATTGGTGATGTTGCTTTGTTGGAACATTTCAATCTTCTATGTTTTATCTGGTATTTTGAGAATCAAGACTACTGAGCTGACCAGAGATAGTGACAGAGGCTACCAAATCTTCATTCTCTAAGTCCATGGGGGTAGCAACGAACTTGCCATTTCCCTCGGGTACATCACCACTACCGTGTTAGCTTCTTTGATTGGGGATGTGATACAATACCTGATAGGAAGCAAGGGAGGAGAGGTTTCGCTTTTGGCTTACAGTCTAAAGGGATACAGTCCACCATGGTGAAGACACGGCAGGAGCAGGAAGAGAAAGCACAGGAGCTAAGGCAAAATGCAGCCCTACTCAGGAAGCAGAGAGTATACAGAAACTCAGACTAGGCTACAAAACCTTCAGGCTCACCCCCAGTGACCTGCTTTCTCCTTCAAGGTCCCCATCCCCTAAAGCTTCCACAACCCTTCAAACCGAACCACGAGCTTTGGGATAAGTGTTTAAACACAGGTGTGAGCTTAGCACATACAAACCATAACGGCTAACTCTTGGCATTTTTTGACCAAAGCAGGAAAATGATGGGCTTCCACATTTTTTTCACAAGGCAGTTAACAAGTGGTAAGCTGTCTGCCAATGATGACATATACATATCATTCATTCATAGCAAAATACCAGGAGATTTGTCAGGGGGATGGAGGAGGACCATTGGATTCCCCAGAGACAGAGAATATAGGGCTCAGCTGGTGATCTGACATCCATTATTTTTTCCTTTTCTAAAAAAAGAGACACATTCAGTCTTTGGGGTATAAAGTAATCTAAGTAATTCTAGGATAGGGATTTGAACACAAATCGTTTATTCTTGAAAGGAATATGAGGGGATGATGCAGAGAAGGGAATTATGGGAAAGTAGCTAATCACATGGAATAAACTACAGAGGTTAAAACAATGTCTAGGACACACAGTGTATTTTATTTATACCATATAACTGCCAATCAGCAGGTACTGGCTGGGAGGATTTTTAATTCTTGAGCATGGCTCATGTCACCATATGATCAGGTTGAACAAACTTCCAGACACATACATAAGACACACATGTACACATATGATCTGGCCCTTGATGGGGTAGAGATATAGGTACGACCCTGTCAGAGACAACCACTGAGTCAAAGTAGGAGAGCAGAGCTTTCCAGATGCTCAAGGAAACTCAACACCTATCAAGGTGTAAATCCTGCAACCAAGCAGAAGAACCCCACAGCTGACAGCTATCACTACAGTAAAACTATGGAAGCCAAAAACTGATGGAATGCTACCAACGTGCTGAAAGAAAACGATTTCAGCCTGGATATCTACACCTAAAGAAAAACACCCTTCAAAACCAGTGGAAATGAGTTCCAGGACAACAAAATGAGAACATTCAGCACCAACAAAAGTGTTTTTAGTACTAAGAGTACCTTGTGTGTCAAAATACATTAGCAAGGTGTTAGAAAGTCTCAGATGCACACGTAAAGCTTAGTTAAATAAAACGTATGAGCGGTGCCTAAAAGAAAGCCTGTGAGCCCGCTTAAGATAAAATAAAGCCCAAATAATAAGGACTGGATAGAGAGTATTTCACAGTAAAGTTTTAAGTTAAACCGTGGCGTGGTGGTGCATATCTGTAATTGCAGCACTAGGAGGCAGAGGCAGGGGACATCACCAGTTCAAGGCTGGTCTTGGCTACACAATGAGACCCGCCCATTTCATTTCTTTTTAAATAAGACATATATAACAGAAATGTAGTTCCTAACTGTATACATAGCTGTATCTAACAGAAGAAAAGGTGTCCTTTAAGGCATATTTAGAAAAATAATAAATGCTGACGTTCTTGGCTTTGTTATTATTACAGAGCTTTCTTTATTTTTTCCACTGAGACCTTTGACTATCAGTTAAGTTTTTTCTTTGACAATTTCACACAGGTACAGAATGCCTACTGTCCGCTCTTACACCACACCCTTCCCTATCTCTCTCTACCTCTGTCTACCACCTCCTGGCCTACAAACCTCTTTTTTCGTGTTCACATCTATTCATTTTGTCTTGTGACCCACTACGTTTAACCAGGACCATTTGTGTAACCATAGAGGTAACTCAGCAATGGATGCACACATGAAGACAAGGACTCCCCTGCCCTCTGCATCTATTAACAGCCAATAGTTCAGCAGGGACAGGCAGGGCTTCGTGAGCCCCTCCCCCTTTTGTGGCAGATCCACCCTTGTGTGGGTGCAATGCAGTTAACCCCAGTTTTGAGCTCATGGTTGCAATGATTGTATTCAGTCTAGAGGATGGTATTCACAGGCCTCACTATACCTACTGGCTTCAGACCTGTGGCATTCCTCTGCCCACGCCTTCCGAGTTCTGGGATTACAGGTACACACCCCATGCCACAGCAATGCTGGCACTCAGAACAGAAGTCTCCTTCTCAGCAAATTCTCTAGTGGAAGAGAAAAGAAGTGAGGGCAACTTAAGGTCAGAGATTAAAGAAATACAAAGCAGACATACTCCAAAAACAATTTAAAATTAGTTAAAATAAGTAAGAAAAGACTAATTCTGTGGGGAGAATTTTAAGAGAGAGGGAATACAAAGTATCAAGAATGAAACATATACCATATTTTTTTTTAAAAAAAAAAGTGAAAATCAGGGCTGGAGAGATGGTTCAGCCGTTAAAAGTATCATGGACTGTTCTAGAGGAATCTGCTCAAGTCTCAGCAGCCACACAGCAAGCCCACCACCATCTGTAACTCCAGTTCTAGGTGATCTGATGTCCTCTTACTCAGGAACCAGACATGCACATGGTAAACAGACAGACCTGAAAAAAAAATAGACCCATACACATAAAAAAATTTTATTTAGGAGAACCTGAGTAACTTAATACCAATAGACGTGAAAGTTTAAAGAAAATGAAGATGGATAGAAAAGCATACATTTACTAAGTTAGCACAAAATAAAATAAATCGTATGGATATTACCATAGCTGTTAAAAAAAAACTGGTGCTAACAAGCCGGATGAGGAAAACACATGTAATCCCAGCACATGGGAGGGGAAGGCAGGACGACCAGAAGTGTATGGTCGTCTTCAGCTACACAGCCCAAGCCAGCCAGACATGAGACCAGACCTCATAAGACAAACTAATCAATGAATAATGAAAGTGTTAACTGATACTCGTGAAAATCTTCAGAGACAATTCAAGATTGAGACTTCACAATTGAATCCTTCCAAATATTTAAGGCATCATATCAGCTGTGCAAAGACTATTCCAGAGAGTAGAAAGGAGCTCCTGATGAATTCATTTAAAGAGAACAACTTAATTATGATCCAAGTCTTACCAGAACATGAACATATATGCAAAATTCTATAGACAATATTGGCAAAGTCATGGAGAAATGCATACCAGTTTGATCAGTTATATGAAAATGAGCCACTGTTATTTAACACATCAGAAAAAGAATAAAAACATATCATCCCGAGTTCCAAAGAATGTAGACAATATTGAATAGTGTATGGTGTTCCTTTGATTAAAAGATAAAATATTCTGTCATCCTAAGAGATGGCTTTTCTACACACACACACACACACACACACACACACACTACTCATTCATGAATACCCTACATGAAATATAATATTCAGTACTGAGCTATTAAAAGATTTGCCCATGAAATGAGAGGTGGAAATTAAAATATCCAATGCATTTTATCTGTTCTGTGGGGGTTTTTTTCTGAGTAAAATGACAGAAAAGAATAAATTAAGAATAATTAAAATAGCTCACTGGAGTTGAGTCAGGAGGCAGAGGCAGGCAGATCTCTGAGTTCAGAGTCTGTTTGCCTGGCCTACAAAAGGAGTTCTAACGCAATTAATTATCTTTATTTTTATCTATTTATTTAATCTCACTTTTATTGTCTGTTTGTTTGTCTGGCTGGCTGTCTATTTTAAAGCTACACAGAGAAACCCTGTCTCAAATAACCAAAACTAAGTCTAGCTAGCATACAGAAGGAATTCAAGGATGATTCATTGTATTTATGTTTTATTATATGTTTTAATTAAAAGCAATAAAAATATAAATTAATGTGATCAATTCACCTGATGCTAAAATTAAAAAAATAATTAAAATAATGTTTAAAAGACCTACACTATGCACATAAAACCTACCTAAACCAGAAGATAGTTTTTCAGACTTGAAAACTGATTTTATGGACATGTCGAACTGTCTTCTAAATGTTCTCTTTCATATTAGTGCTGCTCTCTGCCTTCATCGGAGAACTTTCTTTTCAATTTTTTTGCAGTGGGTCGGGAGGTGGCGTTGGAGCGGGAGATGTGAGGAGGGAACATGGAGACCAGGGCAGGGGGTGGTGGTTAATGCAGTCATATAACTGGTCGAATTGCAGAAAGTGGATGACTGTGCAGTACATGGCCCTAATTAGGATATCTGTGTAACAAGTACCGCCAGAGCTCAGGCAGCAACGCGGGACGGTAAGAGACAGAGGCTGATCGCACTGCGGAAAGGTTCTGCACGTGACAAGGCCATACATACATGACAAGGCTGATCGCACTGCGGAACAGTTTTGCATGTGACAAGGCTCACACTCATGAGCACACTGAAGCTGCAAAGTACAAAGACCAGCACACCGACGGGCCAGTCACCATCTCATTGGCTTGGGGATGTGGGGTCCCACTCATCCCTGAGGGTCAAGGAGAGTTAATGGGTACTGGGGGAATGGCTGTCATTTTTCCTTGTGGTGTATTCACTGATATCTTCCAGCAAAGATATCAGTGAATCAGTGAATCAGATCCCCCTCCCACTCCTGCTTGTACAAGCAACCTTAATTAAACTCAACTGGTCCAAAGTAAAAATAAAGAAGACATCAGGGTAGGGAATGGGATGTTAGGTAGAAGTGCTCCATCAGGAAGAGAGGGGTGTGGCGGAGGGTAAAGGAGGGGAGAGTGTCCGAACTTAGTAAATACATGTACGAAGTTGTCAAAGAATAAAAAATAAATACAATTTTAAGACTCACATAGTCATAAGGAATTTGTAGAAAACGTAGTATCTCTTGATATAAATGAGTTTTTTCATGTTAAAGTTGTCAGGTGACTTTTAACACTAAATTACTGTCAGAATTTTTAGCTTATTTCACGATTCTTACCACCTAAAAGGTCAACTTAAAGCTAATTATTCTTCCGTTTAAAGGCAAAAGAAGTAGAAAAATATTAAACTCAGATAGTCTTCAATAGCATTAAAAAATATATCAAGTGATAAAGAATCATACAAGCAAAGAAATATCCAAGGTAATGAGGGACTATAAGAGCAGCAATTTTAAAATCTACAAGTTTGCTTCTGAGCAGAATTTAATATTTAATTCCTTTCTTTTTCTGAAGTTGACCAATAGGTTTCCTATACTTACTACCAAAACCCAGGTTATTTGTTTTCCCAACTGAGCCTTTCCTTGAATGTATGGTGTGTAGGAGTGCCAGTAGCCAAACAGCGCCAACGCAATCAAAAGGGCAGAGCCATGGAGAGCTATCATAACAGGACGCCAGTGTTAAGAAGGTGTTTCATGCTGCTGTGCTATCTTAGGCCAAGGACAGACAGAGAGACGAGTGAGACGGAACCAGAAGACTCAGAATTAGACACAAGTAAGTGACCTTATTTGTGACAAGTGGATCATGACAGTTGGAAAAGAATAAGCATCTCAAGAAAACCGAGCTCCGTCTCCATACGGGGACATGCATCCTGTCAACCGACACCAATGGCATCTCAGTGATTAGAATTAGCATACCTAGCATCATAGAAAACAATAAAAGCATGATTGAATAAAAAATACAATAGTGAATGATAAAAAATAAGACTTCTGTAACTTAGCATAGATTGTGTTTATGACATGGACATAGGCAAAATTATCATTATGGTATAATTAGAAATAAAAGTGTTGGTAAATTAAAGCATAACAAATAAAAAAAAGGGGGGTCTGTTAGAAAGCTCAGGGGATAAAGAAGCTGGCCACTAAGCCTGACAACCTGAGCAACCTGAGTTCAGCTCCCTCCAGGACCCACATGATAGAAAGAGAGAATTTATTCCATGTTGTCCCCTGACCTTCATAAACAAACACACATCACACACACACTGAGAGAGACAGAGAGAGAGAGAGAGAGAGAGAGAGAGAGAGAGAGAGAGAGAGAGAGAGAGAATGAATGTAATAAAGAATCCTCTTCAGGAGCAATTATTGAGAAATGAAAATACATGCCACAAATCAGGAAAATAGACAACAGATTTGATATATAAAGGTTCCATATTCAGAATGCATGAAAAGAATCTACCAATCAATAGGTAAAAGATAAAGAGCTGGAAATGGAGAAATGGCCCAGCAGTTACAAGCACTTCCAGCTCTTCAGGAGGATCACAGTTCAGATCCACACAGAAGGCTCACTGCTGCTGTAACTCTAGCTCTAGGGGATCTGATTCCCTCTTCTAGGATACATTAGCACTGCACGTGCACGCACACACACACACACACACACACACACACAAGTAAATCTTTTTTCAGACAAAAAGAAACAACGATAAGTTATTTTGCCTCCTATTTCCAAAGAGAAACATGTGTTTCAGTCACTAAACATATGAGACTGTGCCCAGATCTGCTAATCACTAGGAACCTATGAACTAATGCCATAATCGACAACTGCATCGATTAATACACCAATATGGGGAAATGAGTATTACTGAAGATGGGAAGATCCGAACCTTTCATAATTTCCACATTGGATACCTATTTGTCCTGTGACCCACTCACATCACAACTTTAGATAGAAAGCGAAAGGTATTCGTACACCCAAGTGAGTGCCTAGCATCCCGATTGCATCAGCCTAAGAGGAGCGAGCCACAGACAAAGCAGATGTCAATAGAGAGTCATGAAATTAACAACAGCAAATGACCATTTCCCAAGCCACGAGATGGACCATGCACTGGAATACACAGACACCCCCCCACCCCCCCACCCCTCCCCCACCACCCCCCACCCCACCCCACCCACCCCCGGTGAAGGAAGCCAGAGATGAGACAATACATGTTGCAAGACTCAATCCAACCCACAGTGGAAGAATTAGCATTCTTTTAAAGGAAGTAGGCTGGTGTGGGGGCTGGGAGAAGAAGGCTCTGTGGGAAAGATGCTTGCCCTGTAACGGTAATGACCAGAGTTCAAAGGCGGGTAGGGTATCATGCATCCTCAATCCCAGCAAGATTGGAGGCACTTAAGAGAGAGGCCCTGACTCAAACAAGGAGGAAGGTAAGGACTTACACACGAGGTTGTTCCCTGACCTTTCTGTGTGCATTATATCATGCCTGAATCTACATTCACATAATACATGCATAAACATATTACCCAGATGGACACATATGCACATGCATTATATACACATATAAAAATTAAAATAATATATTTTGTAAAAAAAAAATCAAACCATTTGTGACAGAGGACAGACATGGGCAGGGAATATGTGAGCATTCCTTAGGTCTACACTTCTTTGCTTTCTTCCCTAAGTATATTAGAATTTGCTAATATTTTTAATATGCAGATTCACAACGAAAGCACATGAAACTTATAACAATGAAAAATGGAAGATAACCTCTATTAAGATTTTGTGGAAAAACATAAACCCAACTTCATGACATTTTTGGATAATTTAAATAAAGTTTTGAAAGCTCTGGGAAAAAATTTTAATGATCATGAAATGTAATGCTACACATTACGTGGAAAAGTACTGGGATATTAATTCAACATATCCACAGGGTGTTCTGGATTAAATGAGAAAAATATCATGTACAGAACTTCTGTTAGGAACAGAAACTTTCTGAGGAACCACCAGACTGATTTCCAGAGAGGTTGTACCAGCTTGCAATCCTCACGAACAATGGACGACATGATATTATCTGAGGACCTTGCTATACCACTCCTGTGCATATACCCTAAAGATGCCCCAACATGTAATAACATGTAATAAGGACACATGCTCCACTATGTACATAGCAGCCTTATTTATAATAGCCAAAAGCTGGAAAGAACCCAGATGTCCTTCAACAGAGGAATGGATACAGAAAATGTGGTACATTGACACAATGGAGCTATTTAAAACGATGAATTCATGAAATTCTTAGGCAAATGGATGGACCTAGAAAATATCATCCTGAGTAAGGTAACCCAATCCCAAAAGAACACACATGGTATGCACTCAATGATAAGTGGATATTAGCCCAAAAGCTCAGAATACCCAAAATAAAATTCACAGACCACATGAAGCTCAAAAAGAAAGAAGACCAAAGTGTGGGTGCTTTGGTCCTTCTTAGAAAGGGGAACAAAATACTCATGAAAACAAATATAAAGACAAAGTGCAGAGCAGAGACTGAAGGAAAGGCCATCCAGAGACTCTCCCACCTGAGGATTCATCCCAGATACAGTTGCCAGACTCCGACACTATTGTGGATGCTAAGAAAGGCTTGCTGAAAGGAGCCTGATATAGCTGTCTCCTGAGAGGCCCTGCCAGAGCCTTACAAATACAGAGTCAGATGCTTGCAGCCAACCATTACACTGAGTGTGAGGTCCCCAATGGAGGAGTTAGAGAAAGGACCGAAGGAACTGAAGGGGTTTGCAATCTCATAGGGAGAACAATATCAACCAAGCAGACCTCCTCAGAGCTCCCAGGGACTAAGCCACTAACCAGGGAGTACACATGGCTCTGGGTGCATATGTAGCAGAGGACAGCCTTGTCAGACATCAAGGAGGAGAGGTCCTTGGACTTATGAAGGCTCTATAGATGCCCCAGGGTAGGGGAATTGAGGGTGGGGAGGAGGGAGTGGGTGGGTGGAGAAACACCCTCATAGAAGCAGGGGGGTGGGATAGGGGACTTCTGGGGGGAACCAAGAAAGGGGAAAAAACTTGAAATGTAAATAAATTTAAATTAATTAATTAATTAATTTAAAAAGGAAAAAAAACCGGAAACTTTGTGGGACCCAGACAGACCTGTGTGCATGTGATAATTTGCTGTGCCACCAACAAGGAATTACCACTAGGGCCTCAAATAATTTTTTTTTCTGGTGTATTTCTTTTTTTTTTTAATTTTTTTTTTATTTTCTATATTCTATGTTTACATTCCAAAGGCTTTCCCCTTTCCCAGTTCCCACCCACCATAGTTCCCATAGTTCCTCTCCCCCCCCAACTGTTCCCCAATCATTCCCCCTCTAAAGATTGCCTCAAATAATTTTAATGTCAATTAACGGTTTTATCCTGTACACAGAGCTGCTTATCCTTCCGGTTCCCGGTTATTATAAATGGCGGCCTTGTCTCTTCATCCTTTGCATTTCAAGCCTCATAGCCGCCCCCCCCCCAGGACACTGCCCTCTCTCTTCTATTGATCCTCTCCACCATCAGCTTCTCATCTATCACAACCTTGCCATCCCATCCCGGGGGAATCGACTTGACACCCAAGCCCACGACGACTCCCTCCCCGAACACGGAAGACAGTGAGAGTTCATTTCGATTCCCTCAGCATCCATCAGGGCTGTGCAGACCCGTATTCTCTCTGTGTGCATGGACTGTGCTTAAGCATGTTATTCTTCATATCAAAACGCTTGATTGATTTTTCTCTTGTGCGGAGACTGGATCTTGGTATCCTTAATTTACCCTCCAAGGCCATCTGAAATCTAGTCTCAAGCTAATTTCCACCAAGCATTCTAGACAGGAATCCAGCAATCCAACAGTCTGAGAGCACCCCCACTCTCCCATGTGTCTTTGATTACGGTCCTCCAGGATTCAAAATAATTTTTCCCATTTTCTCCCATTCTAAATCTGCTACCCACCTTCAAAAATCAATTTGTCGTGACGTTCGGTTACTGAGTGAGGTCATGGGAACTATGGAGTAGGAGCTTGTTTAAATGGTTTTTGGAATTGATCAGATTTTAGACTCACCTAAGGAACTTTGAAAATTAGCCAATACTAGGGTCAGGTCTGCAGAGACTCCGATGGGAGGCAGCTAGTACAACCAGCCCATGAATCTTTAAAGAAATCTGAGGCCAAGCCAGACTCGTTTTAAAGCGTTAATAGACTGAAATCTCAGACCACAGCACTAAATAGAAACTAAGGTCATTATAGCAGCTTTCCCATGCGTGACAACAGCCATAGGCACAAAGTAAAAGCAAATTGTCAGTGTCCTCTGCTGCAAAGAGGAGCTCCTCTGATGAGGGGTGGGAGCTATACTTATCTGTGAGTATGAAGATAAGTATTTAGAATACAGGTAGAAGTTATATTGCATTGGGAAAATGGGAGTAGTAGATTCTCCACTCAGGTCTATGACTTCTCCAGCTATGGGTATGTGGCTAGGTTTACGGTACTAGACATGAGTTCCATCCTATTGGACAGCCCTTAAGTCCAACTTGACAGCCTTCGGTACCCATTCCTAGATGAACAGTTAAAAGTGGTCAGTGACTCCTGGAAAGAGAGAATTCGTTTCCTCCAGGAATAAGCTTCCACATAGGATCTATCAGTTCCTGGATAGAATGTTCTACATGCTGTGCTAAGTGGATTTAGTAAATTGAATATGTATGTATGCATATATACATACATATATAGACACACACACACAACAATGATAATTAAAAAAGAGATTGTGAATTTTGGAGGGGGGACATAGGAGGAGTTTGGGGAAGAAGGAGTGGGAGGGTTACAGATATAATGCTTGTGGGCAAAGCTCTCAAAACACCAAAATCATTTTTTTAATTATTAGTTTCCTTTTCTGATGTAGTTGTGAAAACTATCCAAAACATAGCATCTGTATAAAAAATTTTAAACACATGCTTTAGAAAAAAAAAAACGAGGACAATGGGAGAAAAAGAAAAAATGAAATTTTGGAAAATATTCACCATTTAGAAGAAGCGCACATCCCTCCGAAAGCACCTAGTTAAACAGTTTTTTAAAAATATTAGAAGCAATCAGGAAGAAAAGCAAGTAAGGAAAACCGAATGATCGTTCACATAGAAGAAGCACTGGTTTGAAGATCATTGTCTTTGCCTCAAAAACCCGAGGACAAAGGAAATAGATCCGCTAAGATGCTGAGACCAAAAAAAGCAAGCAACAAAAACCTATTAGCCAAAACGTCTGTATCCTCCCTTTTTTCTTTCTTTCTTTCATGAGACAGACTTCCAGCTTCTACTAAGATGTAAAAGGCTGGTCAGGCTCACTCCCCACCCTAATGGTGAGAAACAGCACCCTAATCTACAAAACTGTAATGTTTCCTGGAAACATCAAAACGTGGAGGAGAGAGAGAGCAGCCCACTGCAATATCAAAGGAAAGGCAGGTCGCCAGCCCTGGCTTCACACGGCAGCAGAAGAAAGGCCAAGATCTTCACAGCAAAGGATGGGAAGAATCCGGCCAGACTTTTAATGAACTGTGAAATGCTTGCTGTGAGCAACGGAAAAGATCCTAAAAGTCATAGGTGACTGGGAATTTGCACCCACTCATAGGCTCTGCCCTGTCAGGTGCATAGGACAAAAAGCAGAGAGACAGAGAGATGACAGGGGAGTTTCCCTAGAGGTGCAGGCCAACAGAAGGGCGGGGGCAGGCTCTACAGACGGGGCTGTCCAGGGTTTCCTCCCTAAGCAGAGAAGAGGTCTGGCCACTAAGGCAAGGAGAGGCAATAGATCTTTTTCCAGAGTGCAGAGAGGTCCCATTGAGTCTGGGAACACTGAGAGAGGTAAATGGAACACTATTGCATTTTCTCAGAAAGGCAGCAGGAAGGTACGTTATGCTGTGTACTTTTGATATGTCCTATTACAGGGCTAAGACAGGGGCACTGGGAAAGTTCCACCCTGAGAGCCGGATGGATCTGCATAGCATGGAGACGGAGCCCAGACAAGGGGGATTCTCAGACCAAGATCACGAACTGGGCTAAGCAAGCTTCTGTACTCACAGGCCTGGAACAGAATCTCTGGGATTATCTAATAAACGTGACATGCACTGAGGCAATGTGTCACCCACTGTTTAAATGATTCATCAGACAAGTAAATAAGGATGCAGCCGAATTTCAGACATGTTAGGATCTAGGGCCAAGAGGGCTGGTAGAAGAGAGTAGAAGAGAATAGGAGAGGATGGATGAGTCAATGGATTAAAAATAAGAATGCCACAATGCTTATAAATACAGAGGATAGAGAGCAGACAGATATTAATAATAGATCAATGATGATGATAGGCAAACACACAGAGACTGATACATGGATAGATGATAGATATTAATAGATCAATGATGATAAAGATACATAGAAAATGGCAACCAAAATGGTAAAACCGCTCTGGAAATCAGTTTGGCGGTTCCTCAGAAAATTGGGCATGCCACTTCAAGAGGACCCTGGCATACCACTCCTGGGCATATACCCAGAGGATTCCCCTGCATACAATAAAGACACATGCTCCACTATGTTTATAGCAGCCTTGTTTATAATAGCCAGAAATTGGAAGGAGTCCAGATATCCCTCAAAGGAGGAATGGATACAGAAAATGTAGTATATTTATACAATGGAATACTACTCAGCAATTAAAAATAATGAATTCATGCAATTTGTAGGTAAATGGTTAGATCTGGAAAATATCATCCTGAGTGAGTTAACCCAATCACAAAAGAATACACATGAAATGCAATCACTGATAAGTGGATATTAATGAGCCCAGAAGCCCTAAATACTCAAGGTACAATTAGCAAGTCAAATGATTCCCAAGAAGAAGAAAGGAGAGGACCCTGGGCCTGTAAAGATTGGATCCAGTTTTGTAGACCCAGAACAGAGAAACCGTGTGGGGAGGGGGAATGATTGGGTAATAGTTGGGGGGGAGAGGGATTATGGGACGCATGGTGGGGGGAAACTGGGAAAGGGGAAAGCCTTTGGAATGTAAACATAGATTACAGAAAATAAAAATTAAAAAAAAGAAAAAAAAAGAAAAAAAAGAAAATGGCAACCATTAAAAGATAGATGATATAGATAGTAGAGATAGATGGTAGATAGATAGATAGATAGATAGATAGATAGATAGATAGATGATAGATTTAGATGGACACATAAATGAATATATGCATACACAGATGATAAATATTAATAATTAGACATATACATGAATATATAAGTAGAGGTTGATATTAATAGAAATATTGATATATAAAGATTATAGATGCATATGCACATAAATACATAGATATTGATAAATAGATATGATTTTATTCATACCACAGAAAGTATCTTGGAAGCAAATGCAGGCGGCCAGAGAGCAGGTTTGCTATGGGCTGGGTAAGCAGCTCCGACCTCTATTTTTTTCTCACTTCAGTATTTAGATTATTATAGTACAGTTCAATTTCAAGCCTTTTATAAGAACCAAATAATTACAGTAATGCCAGTGAAAATGCAGCAAGCCAGTGCTCTCAAGAATCATCAATAAAATTTTAGATCAATTTGGTCCAACATGGACATCAAAGGTGTTGACAAAAGTTTATTTTTTTTCTCCTTGGCGTAATTTTGATCAACCACGTCCTATGAAGAGAATCAAAAGAGTGAAAATACTGCAGCACAAGTATATTTTAAAAGCAGCCTGCTGGATTTCTTAATGTAATTATTACTTTCTAACACTTGAATAATTTCATTTTCGCGTTGCTTGCCCTTAAAAGAAAGGATGTACTCATTAGAAATTATTGTTACAAAGACCACACAGCCACGCAGACAGTGAGCTCAACAGGACCAGTGTTAATTGCAAAGGCGAGAATAATGGGAACAATGTTGCAAATCTGTGCAAAGGCAAGGGGTCGGGCTGACTTAAGCTTAACTCTCCCTAGCTATAGAGTGACTTCAAGTCCACGTGATTACAGGGGGGAGGGGCAGATTTCTCACTAAAATGGAATGAAAAGCTGAAGTGTGTGCTCCCACCAAGTGATCCACAAAGCTCATCATTATTATATAATATGCAAATGGGGTTTTATATAGATGAATATACAAAAATAAATGACAATGAAAGGGGACAGTCTGACTCGTAAATGTGGATGAATATGGGTCATTTCATTTGGGGTAATTATTGTTAATTTTTCTTTTTTTGTATTTTCCAATCATTATTATGTAGATTATTACCACCTTCATAATTTAAAAAAAAAAAAAGGATTGTATTAGAAATGTGACATTAGCCTTTTAAATGGTCGTTGGAATTATTTTTTTTTTAAATGTACAACAAATCTACTTCCTCTGAAACTTGTTCATTCTGGAGCCTCCACCTCCTCTCCAATGCCTATTGTCATGAAGAACGAACACTTTCCCTATATTCTCTGTAGACATGAGTATTAGCTCCCTTAAAAAAAATTATCTTTTATTGAGAAACTTAAAGGTCTGGAAGAAATAGCCTTCTGTTCCATGAACACACACACACACGCAAGCCTGAGCTTCTGGAAAAGGCTGTTTCAAGTCATCTGGAAGTTGACAAGAAAGGCACAGAGGCTTGCAGCTGAGGACTGGGCTCCTAAGTGAGGGATTTAGCTCATCTCGGAAGCAAAGATTTATAGGGCCACCAGACAGATCCCTGACACACGTGTGATGGATGATACTGCCCTAGATCTGGGGAGTTTGACTTTATTCAAATGTGTCCCGGCACTGCTGACAACGCCCAAATCTTGACTTGTTCCAAATGAAGGCCTGAGAAGCAATTTTCAGGTGAACTGAAGAAGAAAATCATTTGTTTGCACCCGGGGAGGCAGCGAATTTATGAGAACAATATGGCCGAGGTGACGGACGTGTGCTTGCGATGGGGCCCATCTGCTGTGTGAACTCACACCCGGCAGGCACGGCAAGGACAAAATGGGAACGGGAAAAAAAAGAGAGAAAAAAAAACCTTCGTTCTTGCCCATAAACTCAAACTTAGAAATAATTAGACATTTGGAATAAAGTTAAAGGTGTGTGTGTGCACCTGTGTGTTATATGTTTTTGTATATATCCCCTCCAAAGATAGGAAAGAAATCATTTCTAATTTAAAAAAAAAAAAACAAAGTGATCTTTATGATGTGTAAGTGTTGCTTTTGTATGACTGCGACACTTTATCCCAGTTGATAAAAATAAGTTTCGCGTGATGTCTACGAGCGTACCGAGAAATGTCACCAAATGGACGGATGGCTGAGGTTTCCTTTCTGCAAAGTGATTTCTTTTTTAATATGCTCTGAGACGGCGGCAGTCTGTGTTTTCTTATGCCGCGTGGAAGTTCAAACAAAAGTAGAGTCAGGAAACAGTTAAGTTAGGCTAGGTTTTCCATTTTAAAGGTTCATCACAGATATTAAAACATTAGCCGCAACGGAATGCAGATGGTAGGAGTCTCATATTTCCAGCGAGAACTTTCTCTGGTCTCTATATACACATTCCAGCCAGTTGAGCTAAATGCAGGAGAGCATTAGGTCCCAGACCTTTCTCTAGAAAGCAGTACATCAGTCGGGGTCAGTTGGATTGAGATGCTGCACTAGGGAAAAACTTGCCTGTCAACGTCTGGTACATTGTAAGCATTATAAGGGAGAATTAGTGGAAACTTTTTAAAACAATCAGTATTAGGATGGAATATATGCATCACAAAAGAAGAAAAGGGAACCGTCCCTGGGAAGGAAGAAGATGGGTAAGAGGGACCGTGGGGGTGGGGACAGGAAGTGGGGGAGGGCAAGAAACAAAACACAAATGCAATATACACGTGAAAACGTCACAAGGAAACCCATTTCTTTGCACGATAAATTGATAAAAGTTAAATAATAAACGAATACAAGAAAGACAAATCTGGATTAAAGAACAAAAAATATGATTTTTTTTTTGTCCGCACCAATTCAATGACCCATATGAACTTGTAAATCGGCTTAAGTCCATTCCTACAAAAACCCACTCACAAGGATGATGCACAGTAGAAAAGTAGGCACATTCAGCCCAGGGAACCGCCAACGACATTCCCAACAGGCCTACCTTGGGAAGCAGGTCAGCATGGTATTATGTAATCATTCTGTAAAACACTCTGCACGTGGGGCAGGAGGGGTGGCTCAGTAGAAAGAGAACTCATCGCTCCTCTAAGTGATCAGGGTTCTACTCCCAGCACCTACATGGTGGCTCACAACGATCTGTTAGGCCAACCCCAGGGGATCTTTTGGCCTCCACAGGCACCAGGCATACACATGGTGTATAGACATGCATTTAGGCAAAACACTAATACACACGAGGTGTGGGATGGGGAACAGTTGGAGGGTGTACGGAGGAGGGGGGTGGGGGGGCGCGGAGATAAAGTCTGGAATATATAGGGGAATCGAAGTGGAAGTGAGGTGGGTGGAGGAACACCCTCATAGAAGTGGGGGGAGGATGGGATAGGGGTTTTCTGGGAGTGGGGGAAACCAGGAAAGGGGATAAGGTTTGAAATATGAATAAAGAATATATCCAATAAAAAATAAAGAATAATTTTTTAAAAAAAGAAAATTAAAAAATATTAAATATATAAATATATAAATAAATCATAAAATAAACACTATGAATCAGGAAAAACTAAGCCTATATGACTGGTATTAAAAGATTTATCTCTTGGAGACGGGAGAGGAGGAATGGAATGAGGAACCGTCAGAGGATGGACTAGGAGAGCGATGACAACGGGACTGTAAAAAAATGATTAAAGATAATCATCATCATCATCATTATCACCATTAAAAAATAAAAGATTACAAAATTGAAAAGTAGCAGTGTGTGAAAATACAGACATTAATAGAGTCAGGCAGAGTGAAAGTAACCGTGTCCTGTCACGGGCATGACTGCACCCTGTCACCCGGAAGATCTCCAGAACTTAGCCACCTTGTACAACAAAAATGTATGCTCCTTTTAGAAACAGCTTCCTGTTTCCCCTCCTCACAGACCTGGGCAACTGTAGCTTGTTCTGCTCTCTACCACTGAGGCTCTGGCTCGCTTAAGAACAGAACTGTGGAATCGTGGGTATTTGTTCTTGCGACTAGCTTGCTTCACTGAGCGCATTATCCCCAGATTCATCCAAGTTGGTCAAATGGTAGGGTTTGTTTAAATTGCTGTTGCTACTTATGTTATAATTGCTTTACTCCCTGCTCTGATTCTTTCTGTTTCTTTGGTTTTGAGGGCTCATGTAACCCAGAGTGACCTCCAACTCACTGACTAACCACCATGCCTGTTTTTTACATGGTGTTGGCAGTCAAATGCGGACCTTCGTGAATGTTCGACAAGCTTCCTAACCCCCAGCTCTGATTTGTTTTTCTCCAGACAAGATTTCATACAGCCCAAGGATGTCTTGAACTCACTCAACAGTCAAGGATGACCTTGACCTCCCAGTGTGCCTACTTTTACCGCTCAGGTGCTGGGATTATAAGAATGCACCTCCACATCCAGCTGGATTTGCTTAAGTCTTAAGGAAGAATAATATTCCATTCATTATAATATTCCATCTTTTTAATCCATTCATCTACCAAGACATCTGAGTTGTCTCTACATCTTGGCTATGATGAATGCTGCCGTAATAGACATAGCAGGGATAACTTTTTTAAAAAGATTTATTTCCACCATTAAATTATATGTATCTGTGTCTATGTGCACACGAATGCAAGTGCTCTTTGAGGCCAAAGGGGGGCATCAGATCCCCTGACTGGAATTATACGCTGTTATGATAGGTACTGGGAAACAAAGAAATGTAATAGCAGAACCATCTCTCTGGCCCCTCCCTGCAAGGTCTTGATATTGGTCTGATGCAGGATTTTCCCTGTCCAATCACATTGGGGCAGTGGAAGGCCTGTGATTGGACAGGAAAGGGGAGGCGGAGCTAGGAGTTGGAGAGTCAGAAAGGTCGCAGGAAGAGAGAGAGAGAAGAATGGAGGCCGACCGTGATGATTTCATGAGGCTAGAATAATTGGGATAAAGCTTAAGCTTTTATCATTATCATTTGGCTCTGACATTATTGTATTGGCATCTTGTAAATTGTGATTTATTGATACATAAATGTGATTGGATAATTAAGCATTAAGAGTTTTGATTTATTAGGTTAGTGGAATGTGGGTCCACCGATTACAGGGGTTTATGGCAGAGAAAACACAGCTGGGGTGCTGTGGGAGCTAGCTGGGAGGGAATAGCTCGGTTGTGAGAACACACGGAACAGGACCCCTCTGGGACATGGTGTTGTGGCCTGGTGGGGCAGGAGAGATGGCGGGTTCGTTTTTAATATTTCCCGCAACATTGGTCCTCTTGGAACTTAGCGGATCACAATGTACTTCCAATTTTAACTTTACCAAAGAGAGAAAAATGAACAAAAATAATTCACTATATAAATCGAAGGTTTTCAAAGTTAGATAAAGATATGAGCATATAAATGAGAGGTGTCCATGCCACAATCATGTGATGTGAGACAGACCAGCGGAGAGAGGAAGACAGAAACGCTGACGAGCACACGATGAGAGACCGACATCCACCACGTGAAGACTGCTTTTGTTTTCCTTATTGGATAAAGATGATGAAAAGCCACCCCTTTGTAATGATATCCTGCAATTAAAAATCACTTCCTGTCAAATATCATTAGGCAAAAAGGTCTTGTGAAGTGTTGGCAGCGAATATCTCTCATTTTCTGTTCTTACTGGACTGTCTACAAAGCAAAGACGCATAATTTAGGAAACATTTTCTTTCTTTTTCTTTTTATTATTAGATATTTTCTTTCTTTACATTTCAAATGTTATCCCCTTTCCTGGTTCCCCCTCCAAAAACAGCCTGTCTCTTCTCCCCTCCCCCTGTTCACCCACCCACCAACCCACCCGCTTCCCTGTCCTGGCATTCCCCTATACTGGGGTATCAAGCCTTCTCGGGACCAAGGGCCTCTCTTCCCTTTGATGTCCGACCAGGCCATCCTTGGTGCTGGAGCCATGGGTCCATGTGTTCTCTTTAGTTGGTGGGTTAGTCCCTGGGAGCTCTAAAATTGACAAGTATACCGAAGGAAAAAAAAAACTACAAAATTTAGAAAACCAAGAAATCGTTTCCTGGTTTTTGTTTTTGTTTTTTTTTCACCTCAGCCAACTTCCAAACTGTCCCAAACAAAAACATGTTGAACTTCATCAGTAAACCTCTTCAATCTTCAAAGAAAACAACCTCATATAAATCACCGATGCCATCAGGTAGAGGAAACAGACAAAGGATGTAAGTATGGAAAAAAAGAACCAGATAAGTGTCTGAGCTGACATTTTTTTCTTTCTTTTTTTTTAACTGAATCTTTCTTCTTCAGTCTTTAAAAAAATATAAATTTGCAAAACAATGACAGCAAAGGCTACCTCTCTGAACTGTTCAGTAGTGCCAAGTCTTGCCTGTCACGGGAAGACAAAGGAGAGGTGGTCACAAAGGCTCTGCCAAGCGGTGACAGGACATGAATTAAAGCAGAGTCTACAAGGAGGGACTCTGAAGTCTGTGCTGGCAATCTCGAAGAAACAATGCTTCGATTGTTCCTGTGTTCTCAACTAATCTTATTGAAGGTGAAGTTTCCTTGTGTCCGACAGCTCTTCAAAAAAAAAAAAAAAAGAAAAGAAAAAAAAAAAAGAAAAAAGAAAAAGAAACATTTCCTCTTCAAGAACATCCAAAACAAGATGCTGAAACTTAGGTGAGGGCTTCAAACACAACTATAATAGACCTCAAAGAGAAAGATTCTATTACATAGTTTTCTCTCATTCAAACCCTTTATTATCCCAAATCTGTCTTAAAGATTTTTTTTCTGAAGTCTGGCAAACCTTTTCAGCAATAACTGAACTTCTATGTTACCAAATAAGCTTGAGCAGTCTTACGAAACCCAAGAAGAAAAGAATGAAATTGATGCCTATATTCTTGTTCTGGGGACCATGTTTTTAATTATAATGACCGGTCTGGCAAGACATGTTCACTGATCCAGCAATGATGTGAATGTCACAGAAGTAATTAACCACTTTGTAATCGGATGTAAGGCCTATTCTACACGTTGAAACCTGTTACTGGCACCATTATCGTGGCTTGAATCTGGGATAGAAAGAACATAGCCCTAAGAGGAAAATCTACTATCACTAGGTAGCATTAAAACAACTCATAGTGACTTATCATTAAACCCAAAGATCGGTAAAGCCTGTCCTCTTGTTGCTTCATGTATTAATATCACATCTGTTATTAGAAATAATTGTTGTCGGGCCTGGAGCACGTGGGGAGGTGGGGCAAAGCAAGCGGGGCTGGAGCAAGAGGGAGAAAGGAAAGGGGGAAAAATGAATTTATTTTAAAATTTAAAAATGATAATAATTGCTGTCATTGTATTCTTCCTTTTTGTTTTTATTTTTTCCTTAAAAGTATATTCAGGAAATAGGAAAATAAATTGAAACCAACAAAATGATCTAAAATCACAAACACCTAAATTGTTCCAATGTTTGCTTTTCTGTCTTGTATTTGTAATCATAATCATTTTTAAAACTGTGGTGGTGTGTTATGTTACTGGGACATTCTTATTGTAATCATAGACCTGGCCCTTAAGATCCCAGTTACTCTAAGAGACCAGACCAGATGCCACAGCTTGGTAAGTCAGACCACGCCCCTCTGCAGTTCACTCTCTCTGGGACAGAGAGTTAAGAACCTGGATGGTTCTCTGCCTTTGCGGCCACTAATTCATAGCCTCATCTAATACATGACACCCTGTGCTCTTTGTAACAAGGGCTGTCACAGACTAAATCACATGATGTGGAACTCCCAGGATATAAAAGTCAAATGTGTTCTTTGGGTCAGGAGATTTCTCTTAGAAACTAGACCTCTAGGCTTTCCCCTGAAAAGCAGTCCAGTTAGACCCTGTCTTTTAGTTTAAACATTCTTTCTTAACAAAGTCCTCTGGAAGCCTCTCCTTCCCTTTGAAGTCCTATCCTGTTGTCCCTGATAGGATAGACCACACCCTTTGTAATGCTCTCCCACCAAGGCCATATGAGAGCTGTCACAGTTATGATGAACTCTCTCTTAAAGCTCACTTCTGGAGGACTATTTAATGTCAGTTCCTTCCTAGAACTCTCATTCTTAACACTCGCCTTAATCGGATAAAATGGCTCTGACCACTTTATGTCAGAAAAAATAGAAATGATTCCACTTAGGCCCCCCAAATAAACCTTGTTCCACAAGTCCGGATTCTGAGCTGACTTTCCCCAAACAAAATGAAATGGCAAAGACCTTGAAGGACACAGAATTCACTCTCCAGTCAACCTCTTTCTTGAGAACACATCTATTTCGCTAAGTTATTTAAACTTGCTAGAGAGTATTCTGAATAATTGCCATGTTACTAAGCAATTTTGCAATGCTTTGTTATACTTGCCATTATTAACTTTCTAATCCTTTTGAACAGTGCGGTAGTTTCCTTGCTACCTGAACCAATCACTACACTTAGCAGCATAAAACCACATTAAATTTATTGCCTTTGGTTCTAGAAGTTCAAAGTTTGAAAAACGACTGTCTGGGTACTTACAGGGCCAACCTGGTGAGCTAGCTCCTCCCACATCACACATCAATCATAGCCCCAGGCTAATTCCATAGAGACAGTTCTTTAATTGAGGTTCCCTCTTCCCAAGTGACCCTAAGTTGACAAAAATATAAGCAGCTCACCAGGGAGATTCAGATGCCATCTTGGGGTTCTTAGTCTCATTAATAAGAGAATTTAAGAATGGATGCTGAAGGAAGCTTGAGTACAAATTTTATTTCGGCTTAAGAAAAACACAACCGGCAGGCAATATGGAATTTCAGCAGTCACCTAGAAGGGGAAAATGGGAAAAAGTCATGTCCTTTGAGTGACTGGTGTGACTCTGTCATCAAATGCCCATGATCACCTTTGTACATGTCTCTTACAGATTGTAGACATCAACTTCTACAACTTCATCAACTTCTATCAACTTGATCAACTTCTAGTCAGCGAGATGACTCAGCAGGCTATGGCTGTTGTCAACAAGCCTGATAACCTGGGTTCGACTTCTGGAATGCACACAGTAGAAAGTAGGAGAAAACCAACTCCTGTAACTTGTCCCCTGACCTACACACACACACACACACACACACACACACACACACACACTATGGTGCGCATACTCCACATGCACAAAAATAAATCTTATAAAAGAAAGTAATTGATTTCTATTGAGTGTGCATCCAAAAATGGAAATTCTGGTCTACAATGAGTATATGCTTGGCTTAATAGATAATATCAATCAGGCTTTCAAAGTGGTTAAATCCTTTTCCACAAGAAGCAATGTGAAATTTTCATTTTTTTTCTTATCTGTCAATACTTGAAACCTATAACCTCTTATTTTACTAATTAAAATTAAATTTATTCAATTGATAGCATAGAAACTGTACATTAATGGGGTATAAATCTTTTGATTCTTCAATGCATGAATATATCATACTGAGGTCAAAATCAGGTGGACTAGATCTTGGACTGTGGAAGTTGGGCTTTCTTTTATAGCCCCATTGACCATGAGTAAAATGGATATTATCTACACCATTATATTCCAAATTCTGAAAAAAATATTTAGAATTTTTTGCCATAAAGAATCAATACAAGGTTGGCTTTTTAAACTACAGGGATATTTTTCCTAAAGTAGGATGAAGAGACTAAGGTAAGAGAATTATAAGTTCAAGGCCAGGCTAATGAGAACATTTTTAAAAACAAACAATGAAATAATATGAATGTTATAAGTATTTTTAAAACTAAATCTCATCATGATTCAATTTTCATTCTTTGGGTTATATGAGACACCTTTTCCTATGCTAACAATTTGAGCCTGCTTGTTTTCCTTTTGATTTACTAACAAATTTGTAGTTGGTAAAACCTCGTCACCTGGTTTTAAACTCTTTTGATTTTCATATGTCTGAAAATATTTCTATTCATTTATTTCTGAAATACATTTTCCACTGGACCTAGAAATCTATGTTGACAGGTTGTTCTTCCTCTGTCTTTCAATACTGCAAAGGTGAGACTTTTCTCTTTGGTATCATTTCTGAGGAGAAATCTATCATTATATTTTATCTTTGTTGGAGCAGGAGACATGGTTCAACAGTGAAGAGCACTGGCTGTTCTTACAGAGAACCTAGGTTCAACTTTCAGCACCACATGGCAGCTTACAACCGTCAGTAACTCTAGTCCCAGAGAACCTGGCACTTCTGGCTTTGGCAGGCACTGCACACATGTGATGCACAGATATACATGAAGGTTGAATACCCATTCACATTTTAAGAATAAAAGTATATTTATTTTTCCCCTTTGTGTCGATTTATTTAGGCTAATACTGGTAAATCTTCCTAGGTAGATACTGGCTCAGTAGTTAAGCAAATTGCTATGTTCTCCAGGACCCAAGTAACATTCCCAGGACCACACTGGGTGTCTCACAACTGCCTATAACTCCAACTTCAGAGGATTCAACACCATATTCTGGCTTTCAAAAGCATAGATAGATAGATAGATAGATAGATAGATAGAGACAGAGAGAGCAATATAGAGATATATCATGCATTCACACACAGAGACACACACACAGAGAGAGACACAAACGTGCACATACGCACACTTAACTTCTTAAAATAAATCTCCTAATCTTGATTTTGGGAAATTCTATTGTGCCTCAGTGTAGTTCTCTGAGCTTCTTAGATATGAAGTCTTGTCATTTTCATTAGGTTGGAACCTAAGTAACCTTTTCTTTATAAATATCCAACAGGGGCTGAAGAAATGGTATGGCTGTTAAAGGATAGGCTCACAACAAAAACAGATTTCCAACTATAGCTATTTCATCACAGCAACAAAAAGGACAAATTAATAACTTTCTTATTGTCCTTAGAAATATGCAGGCATAAAGTTATACTTCAGTCCATTTATAATAGCTAACACAAATAATAAGAGGTAGTGGTTATAATAATAAATGTGCATTGCCTTAATTATGATCAATATGCAGAATTATCAAGTTATTATGAAACCTTTGGGCTTTTATTAAAAATCTTGGGAGCTCCCCGCCGCCATCTTCGCTCCCAGTCGGAAAGGACAGGCAGCTCCAGGTACTGAGATATCCCGAGTTTAACATCTCTTGGGACACAGACTGCCAGGCTTCTCCCTGTACCCAAGACCTGGGCAGCTCTGCCGTTTGTTTCTGTGCCAGCCTGTCATGGGTCCTTTGCCCTGCAGAGTAATCAGCACTTGGAGGGGCTCCCCACTGCCATCTTTACTCCCAGTCCAACAGGACAGGCAGCTCCAAGTACACAAAGACAACCACACGAGTATAACATTGCTTGGGGCAAGGCATACCAGGGCTTCAACGGCACCCAAGAGAAGGGCAGCCCATCAGTAATCTGTGTCAGGGGAAATCCAGTCATTCAGAGGAGCAGAAATAGCCTTACAGGCTTACAGAAGGTTCAAACACAAGACAGTAACAACAGGACCAACCAACACCAGAGATAACCAGATGGCAAAAGGCAAACATAGGAACGTTACTAACAGAAATCAAGGCCATATGGCAGCATCTGAACCCAATTCTCTGACAACAGCAAGTCCTGGATACCCCAACACACCAGAAAAACAAGATTTAGATTTAAAATCATGGGTCGTGATTTTGTAACCCAAAACATCCAGGAAATCCAGGACACAATGACGAGACCAAACCTAAGGATTATAGATGAGAATGAAGATTTACAACTTAAAGGGCCAGCAAATATCTTCAACAAAATTCTGGAAGAAAACTTCCCTAACATAAAGAGAGAGATGCCCATGAATATACAAGAAGCCTACAGAACTCCACAGACTGAACCAGAACAGAAAGTCCTCCCAGCACATAATAATCAAAACCCCAAATGTACTAAACAAAGAAAGAATATTAAAGGCAGTAAGAGAAAAAGGCCAAGTAACATATAAAGGAAGACCTACTAGAATTACACCAGACTTCTCACCAGAGACCATGAAAGCTAGAAGATCCTGGGAAGATCTCATGCAAACTCTAAGAGAACACAAATGCCAGCTAAGACTACTATACCCAGCAAAACTCTCAATCACCATAGATGGAGAAACCAAGATATTCAATGATAAAACAAAATTTACACAATATCTTTCCACAAACCCAGCCCTACAAAGGATAATAGGTGGAAAACACAAATACAAGGAGGGAAACTACACCCTGGAAAAAGCAAGATAGTAACCTCCTTTCATCAAATCCAAAAGAAGATAACCACTCAAACATAAAAAAATAACATCCAAAATAACAGGAAGTAATAATCATTACTCCTTAATATCCCTTAACATCAATGGACTCAATTCCCCAATAAAAAAGACATAGACTAACAGACTGGATACGTAAACAGGATCTTACATTTTGCTGCATACAGGAAACACACCTCAGTGTCAAAGACAAACAATACCTCAAAGTAAAAGGCTGGAAAACAATATTACAAGCAAGTGGTCTCAGGAAACAAGCCAGAGTAGCCATTCTAATATCAGATAAAATTGACTTTCAACCTAAAGTCATCAAAAGGGACACAGAAGGACACTTCTTACTGGTCAAAGGAAAAAATCCACGAAGAACTCTCTATTCTGAACATCTATGCTCCAAATGCAAGGGCACCCTCATTCATAAAAGAAACTTTACTAAAGCTCAAAGCACACATTGAACCTAACACAATAATCATGGGTGACTTCAACACTCCACTCTCCTCAACAGACCAATCAGGAAAACAGAAACTAAACAGGGACACAGTGAAACTAATTGAAATTTTGGACCAATTGGATTTAACAGATATATATAGAACATTTCACCCTAAAGCAAAAGAATATACCTTTTTCTCAGCACCGCATAGTACCTTCTCCAAAATTGATCAGGAATTCAAGGCCCATACCTAAATATAGTAAAAGCAATATACAGCAAACCTGTAGCCAACATCAAACTAAATGGAGAGAAGCATTAAGCAATCCCACTGAAATAAAGGACTAGACAAGGCTGCCCCCTCTCTCCATATCTTTTCAATATAGTACTTGAAGTTCTAGCTAGAGCAATTAGACAACATAAGGAGGTCAAAGGGATACAAATTGGAAAGGAAGAAGTCAAACTGTCATTATTCGCAAATGATATGATAGTATATTTAAGTGACCCCAAAATCTCCACCAGAGAACTCCTACAGCTGATAAACAACTTCAGCAAAGTGGCTGGTTATAAAATCAACTCAAGCAAATCAGTAGCCTTCCTATACTCAAAGGATAAGCAGGCTGAGAAAGAAATTAGAGAAATGACACCTTTCACAATAGCCACAAACAATATAAAGTATCTTGGTGTGACTCTAACCAAACAAGGGAAAGATCTGTATGACAAGAACTTCAGATCTCTGAAGAAGGAAACTGAAGAAGACCTCAAAAAAAAAAATGGAAAAATCTTCCATGCTCGTGGATTGGCAGGATTAATATAGTAAAAATGGCCATCTAACCAAAAGCAATCTACAGATTCAAAGTAATCCCCATCAAAATCCCAACTCAGTTCTTTATAGAGTTAGAAAGAGCAATTCTCAAATGCATCTGGAATAACAAAAAACACAAGATAGCTAAAACTATTATCCACCATAAAAGGACTTCTGGGGGAATCAGTATACTGGACCTCAAGCAGTACTACAGAGCAATAGTGTTAAAAACTGCATGATATTGGTACAGTGACAAGCAGGTAGATCAATGGAATAGAATTGAAGACCCAGAAATGAACCCACACACCTATGGTCACTTGATCTTCGATAAAGAAGCTAAAACCATCCAGTGGAAAAAAAGATAACCTTTTCAACAAATGGTGCTGGTTCAACTGGAGGTCAGCATACAGAAGAATGCAAATCGATCCATTCTTATCTCCTTGTACTAAGCTCAGCTCCAAGTGGATCAAGGACCTCCACATAAAACCAGACACACTGAAACTAATAGAAAAGAAACTGGGGAAGACCCTGGAGGACATGGGCACAGGGGGAAAGTTCCTGAACAGAACACCAATAGCTTATGCTCTAAGATCAAGAATTGATAAATGGGACCTCATAAAATTACAAATCCTCTGGGCATATACCCAGAGGATTCCTCTGCATACAATAAGGACACATGTTCCACTATGTTCATAGCAGGCTTATTTATAATAGCCAGAAGCTGGAAGGAGCCCAGATGTCCCTCAATGGAAGAATGGATACAGAAAATGTGGTATATTTACATAATGGAATACTACTCAGCAATTAAAAACAATGAATTCATGAAATTTTTAGGCAAATGGATGGAACTGGAAAATATCATCCTAAGTGCAGTAACTGAATCACAAAAGAATACACATGGATTGCAGTCACTGATAAGTGGATATTAATTAGCCCAGAAGCTTTGAATACTCAAGACACAATTAACATATCAAATGATTCCCACGAAGAAGGAAGAAAGGGGCCCTGGTCCTGGAAAGGCTTGATTCAGCATTGTAGGGGATTACCAGGACAGAGAAATGGGAGGGGGTGATTGGGGAATGGGTGGAGGGAAGAGGGCTTATGGGACTTATGGAGAGGGGAGAACTGGGAAAGGAGAAGGCCTTTGGAATATAAACAAAGACTATAGAAAATAAAAATAAACAAATAAATAAATAAAATAAAAGGTAAGGAGGCTAGAAGCTTCCAGGCCTAGGCCCAGGGGTAGTTATCACAGTCCCACTTCAGTGAAAATAAAAGAAACATTTACATGTATATAGATGCATACTCCTAAACATAACCTGCTTATTCTGTATACTGTCTCTTGTATATATACATTTTCAGAGTTGATCATTTTGTGTTGAGTAACCAATTGGTGTGCTGTTCCCTGGGGAAGACTCTTTTTCCCACTCTCAGCATTCCTTCGTTGCCTGAAGTTGTTTGAGTGGGGCTAAGGACGCCTGGCTTTTTCTCTCAAGTACTTTGGCACATCCATTTTTGTTGTTCTTGTTCAGCTCATGTTTAGACAAAAAAAAAAAATCTTATGCAATGAAAGACTATTTATCTGATTCAAATGGCTTTACTACATTAAGAAAAGTGAACTTTTATTCCACCCTCAAAGAAATCACACTAGAAATTACAAAACCAATCTTTGTAAAAAGAAAAAATCCAGTTATTCTTAAAAAGTTATGCATTGATTTGAATTCCTGGTAGATGTTCTAAACACCTTTAGATGTTTGTGTCTGGGGTCTAGGGCGGGACTCAAAATTTGTCTTCCTATTTCCCAGGTGACCTGTTTCTGCTTCCCAAGACCACATTGAAAAATGCCGCATTAAATGGATGAATAGACCCACCTGCGGGTCAACCCATTTCAAGTATCCAAGTGATTATTTTCTCCTCTCTGAAACTCTAAAATCAGGTCAATGAAAGTGATAGATTTCCACATGAAAAGCTCGCAAGCAACAAATCGAATATTTTCTGTTAAATGTTTGTTAGTACCCGATCCAGTATCCAGAAATCCTCATTCTCCTTTATGGCTGCTCAGGGAATCTGCCGTGCTTAAATACAATAGTGGTCCGCAATCCTCCTTCAGAGTTCTGGAGAGTCCCAGAAGGTGAATTTTATTGTAGCATTCGGCCTTTCAGAGTTGCTCGCATCGTTGCCTTTTATACCAGTCCCTATTCCCATGAACACTGAGTCTCATTAAAGCAGGAAAACATTGCAATTGAAACCACCCAAACAGAGAAACCAAGGGTATCCACAAGATGCTAATAGTTGTCTTCTCCTTTTTTCCCCCCTAATGTTTAGTTGTGTCAAACTTCCAACAGGGAATGGATGCAAACAAAAATCTTATTAAGGTCAACAATAAGTGGGGAAGAAAATCAAGTGGGACGTAAGACACGGTATCTTGAGTTAGGTTGGCATTCTGCACAGCAGAAAGAAACGGGTCCCTCCTGAGATGCTTCTGATTGGACATGTGCTATGCAAGAAAATGTACCAGACCATATCAGAAGTCAGTGGGAAGCATCAATGGTGTGGCGTTCAGATCTCTAAAGCGTTGCAATGATAAATCAGGGCCAACTAAATAAAGGTCTAGAGATTTGCCATGCAGTACCATGCCTATAATCAACAATATTGTATTACACACTTAACTATGTCTCACTAGAGAGATACCTCTGTCTAAAGAGCTTGCTATGGAAGCGTTAGGGCCTGAGTTTGAGTCTCCAGATCCACTCAAAAAGCTGGGTATGGTGGGGCATGCTGTAGTCTCAGCACTGAGAAAGGCAGAAACAGGTATTTCCCTGGGCTGGTTGGCCAGTCAGCTTAATCCAATCAGCAGTCCCAGGTCCCACTGAAAAACAGAACAAAACAAGGTAGATAGTTCCTGGGGAACAACATTGGAGGTTAACCTCTGCCCTCACAAACTACAGATCTCTAGTTCAATGGTCTGGCCAAAATAGAATAAAACTGACCAGTGGGGAAAAGATAGACATCATAGTGCCTGCTTTCAAGCTGGGTCTCAGCAGGCTGAGCACATGTTTCCCACATTCACATTCTTTATGTCAAAGAGGACAAGACAACCAAGACAGGTGAGGAAGAAAGCCATGGAGCTATGTGCACTGAGAGGAGCCTGCAGGGTAAGCTTGTATGACTAAGTGTTGACATTTTATGTGGCTCCTCTGCCTTACAAAACATCATTATAGCCAAGTTGCCTGCTACTCAACACATTCTAGGTTTTACAGATGCTTAAATATGATTGGTTGCCTCAGTTTCCCCAAATTCACTGAAGCTTCTTTCCAGATACTTGCCCAAGTCCAACAACCTCTCACAGGATTTATTAAAATGCCTCTTGACATAAACTGCATGCATCTATAGATCCAATATTCAAATTATGCAACAGAAGCATTTTAATTGTCATTTCAATTTATTTAGAAGAAGGAGTTTAAATAAATTATTTATGTAGAGAAGTTCTTGTTTTCTTCCAGGGTCTGACTCAGTTGAACAAGCATGAGGAACTCAGTTTGCATCCCTGGTACCCATGTAAAAATCTAGGCATAAAAAAAAAAAGACATAAATCACATACCAAGTGATGTCTGACAAGAAGAAAGGAGTGGACACTGGTGCTAGAATGGACCAAAGCATCATTGTGGGGGAGTACAAGAACAGTGAGGTGGGAGGGGGTGGATGAGGGAGCAGGGGGAGGGAAAAGGGCATGTGGGACCTTTGGGGTTGGGGAACCAGAAAAAGAAAAAGGAAAATGAATTGTAAATATAGAATATATCCAAAAAAAAAAAAAGATAGGTCTTAGTTATCCACCACTCAGTTCAAAAAAAAAAAAATCTAGGCATACTGACACACATCCACACACACATGAACACACACATACACATACATATACATACACACACATACATACAAAGAGAAGTTATTATTTTTCCATTAAGAGGCTCACAACTTATTTGTAAATGGATGGCAATTTCTTTAAACATTTTAAAAGTCTAGACATTATTTGGACTGTATTTGAAGAATACCTAAACTGCTAATATCAGCTCAAAAAGAATGCTCAGATTTGATCTGACGATGCACTAGCTCTTCAGTATTCACAAGGTATAACTCTTTCACTATCTGCTTGTTCCTCATAGTCCTCCCAATTACCCAGATTTCAAATGTAGCCAGAGCACACACCAATCAGTCCAATGATCAGCAACACATGGCCGTTGCTCAGTGCTGTATTGAGTGAGCTGTGCCTTTTAGTAGAATGTTCTAGAAAAAACTCTACACAGAACAGCATCTTAACCATAAACACTTGGTCTTCTGTATATCCTCTGAGAAGACTGTGTTAAATAGCTGATTAAAGAATCAAAGTTAGCTGGGCGTGGTGGCGCATGCCTGTAATCCCAGCCCTTGGGAGGCAGAGGCAGGCGGATTTCTGAGTTCGAGGCCAGCCTGGTCTACAGGGTGAGTTCCAGGACAGCCAGGACCACACAGAGAAACACTGTCTCAAAAAAACCAAAAAAAAAAAAAAAGAATCAAAGTCAATAATTGCCTAATAACATGGAAATATTTTACATACATTTATTTGAGTCTGGATCCCCCCCCCAAAAAAGAAGCCCATATAATACATTTTGTTCCTAATTTATTTACTCTATTAATATAAACAAATAAGCACCTTGAAGTCTGCATTTAATTAATTATTTCTATAGGTTTATTTTAATTTTCCTTTACCCCATGCATATCCTATAAACTGGCAGGATTTAAGGACTTTACATAAGTAGGTCTCAAATTGTTTTAAATTTTCTTAAAAGTGTATGCATGTGTATGATAGACAGACAGACGACAGACAGACAGAGATATGGCATGCATGTGCCATGGTGCACATGTGGAGGTCAGAGAGCAACTTTGTAGAGTTGGTTTCTCCATCCTTACATGGTTCCAGGGATTGAACTAGGGTCATCAGTGTTTCACAGCAAGCACTGTTACCTGATGAGCCATCTTGCTGGCCCAAGCTCAGACACTGTATAAATGCACTTCCTACACAGTCTTCTTCCCTCCCAACTACTAAGCATCATCAAAAGCCATCATCGGATCGCATCATATTTAATGATGTAGAGTCACCAGCAGCGGGTTGAGATGATGTTAGCCTGCCCCGCACTGTAAAGTTGCTGTTTCCTGTGCTTAAGCAGTCAGAGTGACTGTTACCCAGAACCTTTATTTCCCTTGGAGTTGCCAGTGTGTTTAAGAATTCTGTCTTCTTACACAACATACTGACTCGTTGACCCTCATGAAAAATGCCCCTTCCTGGTTCTTCCAACTAGCAGTTGTGTTCCATGTTGAGATCTTTTCAAGTCTTCTAATGAGAGATATTTTCCTACCTATAGGAGTCTAAAATATGGCTCAGGTCTGTGTTTATATGTATAGCCACACTCTAGGGGAGGGCCTGGGGAATGTTAAATAATGCTCATAATGAGCCTGATTGTCCCAATGCATAAATTATCCCCACGCTCGCATCCCCTGCTGTAGAAGCCTCATTAATTGTCTTAGCCACATTAACTTTTATAAGCCATCGGGGTTCCATTAAGTTACAGTTATCCTATGTTCCCATCTGAGTTGCTTGTCCCCAGGGAGCAGTTTGTGAGCTGAGAGAAGTTGGGTGACAACAGGGAAAATGCATCACTTTTAGTTACAAGTTGACTCAGAACTCAGAAATAAGAAGTTTGACAAGAATCACTATGAAAACTATTATTCTAAAAGTTCGTTAAATTTGATTGATGGAGAATGTGTGTGTGTGTGTGTGTGTGTGTGTGTGTGTGTGTGATGTAGGTATGCCTGCAGGTATGTGGACACATCTGTAAACACAGATATGGAAGCCAGATTCCTATAACCAGCCTCGGCTTAGAGAGGGGTTGTGAGGAAGGGGTGTTCAAGAGCTTCAAAAAAATGACTCCAGGCCAAATTGTGGGTACAAGCTGACAGCCTGTGCTCTGCTGCAGACAGGTTTCTGAAGATCACCAAACTACTCAGCTCTCACATGCCAAAGCCCAGTCTTTTATTTGCATATCAAGTCAATTGTCCACCCCAGGTTCCCTTTTGATTATCTCACCAATCAGCATTTTTTTGACCTTAGCCCCTTGACTACTAGGAAAAGACAGCCAGCACATTTTTCTTAATATTGCAAATGAATTCAGAGATCGGCCTGCCTTTGTAAGCACAAACAATAGACTAGCTGGGTGGGATCTGGCTCTGAGATCACCACTCCCATTACACCTAGACCCAACTTTGCTCTGTCCCCATCTGACCTTGAACTCAGGAATCTGCCTGCCTTCACACCTTTGTGACAAGCTGGCTCTTAGTGCAACTGCCTCTGTTCTTTTAGGTCCACAAAGCCCTTCCTATAATTCATATTGCATCCTTATCTCTCACATACTTAAGAAATCCTGTTTCTATATTTTTGAACTCATGGTTTTAGAGTTCATTCCCACAGCCTTAAGGGTTGTCCTACGGGTCACAGAGTTCACCATTTTTAAGAACATAGACACACCTCCAACCCTCAGACATGTGCTGTCTCTGATTATCACGGAATCAATAACCTTGCCAGAGAGGACATTCCCCAATAACCTTGGCAGGAAGAGTATTTCCCAAAGGAGAAACATGAAGTTTTTAAAAATACACACACACACACACACACACACACACACACACACACACACAAGCCGCATGCTCAGCAACTATCAACACTTGTGGAGGCCAACACCCTGCTGGCTAGGTTCCCGGGCAGCAGGAACCATGTCATACCATCCCTTCCGTGGCCATGCAGGACTGAACAGTCAGAGGAACAAAGGTCCTCAGGAGCTGTCCACCTTGCCTTTTGAGACGTGGTCTCTCACTGGCCTGGGCTTCACTAATTCAGCTGACTGTTTCCACCTCCCCATTGCTGAGATCACAGGCATGAGCTGTATAAATTATGAGGTTCTAATTGGGGGTTCTCATGGTTACACGGCAAGACCTTACCAACCGATCTCTCTCTCAGACCAATTAATATACATTTAGTAGGCTAGATACAACCTTTTCAATGCCATCTTATTTTTCAACCTAATGAAGCACAATGCTCATGGGGCCTAGGCTTGTTGTCAGAAGAGAGACTTAACTCGTCAATATTGTGAAGACAACCAGAAACAAATTGGGAGCTCGCCTTGATTCTTGTGACTGCTTTGAGGGAGCCAAAAAGACACAATGGACAAAAGAAAACATTTCCAGCAAATGGTGCTGGTCAAATCGGATGTCTGCCCATAGAAGAATGTAAATAGATCAATGCTTATCACTCTACACAGAACTTAAGTCCAAGTGGATCAAAGGCCTCAACACAAAACTAGACACACTGAACCTGATAGAAGAGAAAGTGGAAAATAGCCTTAAACACATTGGCACGGAAGACAAATTCCTGATCAGAAAGTTGATGGTGGAGACAGTAGCATCAACAACTAATAAAAGGGACCTCACGAGACAGAAAAGCTTCTGTAAGGCAAAGCACACCGTGAATCAGACAGAGACTGCCTATGGGAGAGGAAAAGATACTTACCAACCCCACATCCAAAAGAGGTCTAATATCCAAAATACATAAAGAACTTGAGAAACCAAATATCAAAATATCAAATAATTGAAAAATAATCCCACTTAAAAATGGGTTCAGATCTAAACGGAGAAATTGCAATAGAGGAATCTCAAGTGGCTGAGAAACACTTAAAGAAATGTTCTACACCCTTAGCCATCAGGGAAGTGCAAATCAAAAGTACTTTGAGATTCCATTTTGAATACCTGTCAGAATGGCTAAGATCAGTAACACAAGTGACAATTCAGGCTGGCAAGGATGTGGGGCAAGGGGAACACTCCTTCATTGCTGGTGGAAGTTCAAACTTGTACAGCCACTATAGAAATCAATATGGCCACGCTTCAGAAAATTGGGCGTCAATCTACCTCAAGACTCAGCTACACCACTCTTGGGCATATACCCAAAGGTATATACCCATATACCCATGCTACTACAAGGACACTTGCTGAACTATGTTCATTCACAATAGCCAGAAACTGGAAGCAACGTAGATGTCTCTCAACTGAAGAAGAAAGAAAGAAAATACAGTACACATTTGCACAATGGAATATTACTTAGCTGTTAAAAAACTGACATCATGAAATTTGTAGGCATATGGTTGTAACTAGAAAAATATCATCCTGCATGAGGTAATAGAGACTCAGAAAGACAAATAAGGTATATCCACTTATAAGTGAGTATTTTATCTTTTAAGTACATGATAATGAAGCTACAATCCATAGACCCAGAGAAGTTAGCTAAAGAGGGGGTCTATAGGGGAAACCATGGATCTCCCTGGGAAATAGAAATAAAATAGATTCTGTGGGTGAACTGGTATTGGGAAAGCCTGCTACTTAAGGTCTCAGTCTACCATGTCCAGATACTTCCTCTGAGCTCAGTGAAAAATGGAACACTCTTTTTCCAGTAGGGCTTACCCTTTTCTGACCTTGTCTGGGAGAGCCCACCACCCCACCCCCATACACATAACCCTCGACCTGAGGAAGGCCACATAGCCCTTGGCAAACCTACAAATTCAACTTCCTCCCTGGACCCCGATAAGAACCTGCCCAGCAAGACCTGGGATTTCTGGAATGCCTCACCATGCAAATGAGGCATCCTAGGTACTTTAAACTCTAGCCAATGATTTCACATTCGCCCTGAAAAGTCCTTCCCACTCTCCAAGGTTCATGTATAGCCTTGTTTAGTCTAATAAAGTATAGGCACACTAGCTGTAACACTAAAATCCTCAGAGACGAGCTCCACCCTGACACCCAGCCTGACCTGGATCCTGCAGACCCCACCTACTCAGGACTTGGCTTCATCCTGCCAGCCCAGTGTGCAAAGGCATCTGGATACACTGAGAGGGAGGAAATGGAGGAGGAGGCACCACAGCTGGTGAAACCATCATGCACACCACAGACTGGGTGTGGTAAGAAACCAGAAAGGGCGTAATCAGTGGGGGAGAACCGGAGGAAGTGCAAGGAAAGTCAGCTGGAATTGGGAAGACTTGGGGGACGGTGCAGAAACCTAGGGCATACCATCAAACTTGAGACACAGAGAAAGATAGCGTACATTTCTAGTAAAACGACTGCTTGAGATAGATGTGAATTTCAGAGAAAAGAAATGCACATATTTGAGCAATGACAGCAGCAAAGATCTTAAGGCATAAGAATAAGTAAAAGCCATTTACTGGAGCAGAACATGCCGTTAGCACTCACGACTCTTTACCTATGGCAGATTCGTGAGATTTCTTCAAAATACACCTCTAGACACCGCGCCTCTTTTTAAAAAGTACACCTTCCAAATTCATAGAATTTTTTTGACATCATACCACCTCAAAAGGCAAGTCTGCCTCCCTTCTTTCATTTGTTAACCAGGCTTCTCAAAAGAATAATATGGGAGTCTGCTTTGAAATGGCAGAGAGAAAAGAAGAAGAGAAGAGACAAAGAAAGTTTTTTTAAAAAAAATCAAAGAGCATGTGCCAGGGTCTTAGAGGGATGGAGTTAGCAAAGCAGAGAATCAGAGATAGAAGAAAAAATGTTTAAAGGCACAAAGACGTCACAAGAGCAGAATGGGGACTGGGAAGATCCGGGGCCTGCAAAGCATCATGGGAAGAATGCAGTTGGCTTTGAAACCCCCTGCGTGGTTCTGAAGAGGGAAACCCCAAGTAGGAAAGAGATGTTGTTTGAGATCTATGCCCAAGAGTAACTATACCTCCAAGATAGTCTCCCCTGTGCACATAAGCCAAGGCTTCCTTCCCCCCTCCATAAAAATCTGAGATAGATAATATTCTCTGAAGAAATGAAAGCCGTGAGGTCCTATGGAATGTTGTAGGTCCTTCTGACTGAGCCTATAGCTATCCTCTGCAGTCTCTCCTCCCCTCTCCTCCCCTCCCCTCCTATCCCCTCCCCTGCCCTCCCCTCCTCCCCCTCCCCTCCGGTCCCCTCCTCTCTCCTCCCTCCTCCCTCCTCCCCCTCCCCTCCGGTCCCCTCCTCTCTCCTCCTCCTCCCTCCTCCCCCTCCCCCTCCTCTCCCCTCCCCCTCTCCCTCTCCCTCTCACCACTTATTTGAACACTTGGTGATCCTAACTGGTACTGCTGTTGGGAATATTGTGTACCCTTTAGGAGGCAGAGGAAGTGGATCACTAGGGGCGGCCTTTGAACTTGGACAGCCCATTTCTACTTCCTGTCCACTCTGTTTCCAACCTAACCGGACACTTCCGGCTCCCACCTCCCTATCTTCCCTGCCACGCTGAACTGTAACCCCTTAAGTCATGAATCAAAATCACTACCCCAAAGCTGCTTCTGGTCAGATATTTGGTCGCAGCAATAAGAACACAAAACTAATACAGTAGTGGATATGCGTGTGATCCTAAAACCCTGGAAGATGAGGAAAATGATCGACATAGAATACATGAAAGTGAGCTGTGCCTATTTGAAGGCCAACTAACAGCTTGGCTGCCTCTGTGCCCTTCTGAGATTTAAATTGGTTTGGGAATATAGAAACAAGATAGAATTCTATCACAGGATTTTGATTTCCAAATCAGAAGCAACATTTTTCATGCGCCGTCTTATTTATTTTTGCTATTATTAATTCTTCTACTTCAAAGAGCTTCTCCCCCCCCCACCTCCACACCCCAAGATCGACATAAAGGTTTTTATATCAAAGGATATCAAAAAAAACTAACTGGAAAAACATAAGTAGCGATAATCTGTATCTACTACTTAGTAGCTAATGTGTCGGGGTTCTTACTTTGAGAGAGAAAGGGTGGTCTTTAGTTTTGTCACTGGAAATTCGAAAGGTGGCACACTGAGGCAGACAGCCACACAGACAGCAAGGGTCCCCACGATTCCTGCAGACTCCCATTTCAGGGGTTATAGATGCAAACATGTTTCCCCATTAGTATGCAGTCAAACGTCCATCTTCAGTTTACAGTATGCAAATAAAAGTTAAAGAGAGTGAGCTCAAGCCCTACACAGATTCCAAGCACTGACAATAATAAAGTTAGTTATTAAACCAATATTTGAAAAATGTCACTGCTAGTCAAAAATCCTGGACATTTCGGCTCAAATATGAATTAGAAGAAAACAGCATTTGTCCAAAGATTATCTTCTATCATAACAGTCTGGCTTCCTTTATGGGCTTGAGCAAGTCTAGCTTCAGGATACAATCACCGGAAACCTAGGAATCTATCCCAAATCCTAGTCTAAGCTCCAAAAGATGAAACCATGTGTTAGGAACAGGAATTCCTCCTCTCTGGAAAGCCAGTGACTTTAAATGATCTGCAGGCTTAGATCTGTCTGGTGAGCTGGACTTTGTTACTGTGTCTCCGAAGAAACAAAGTAGCTGACGAGGCACAAAACTGTTGGTAATTAAAATCCTCGTGATGGTTTTCCCAGAAGTACTGAGAATGTTACATACAGATGTGATCCTGTGCTTGATTGCTCTGTTTACATTTATCTGGTTATTCTTTCTCTTATGGAAGGAGGGGGAATCACTGGAAATGAAAGAACTTCTTACCTCTCTGTTTCCAAAACTGTAGGACTTTTTTCAAAGTTGTGTTCATTTTTATTTCATGCATATGTCTATTTGCCTGCATGTATGTCTAGACATCACATGCATGCACAACCCAAGCAGGACAGAAGAGGGCGTTGAGTTGCAGGGACTCACATGCTTGTGAGTCACCATGTGAATACTGAAAATTAAACCTGGGTCTAATGGAAAATCAGTCAGTGTCCTTAACCACTGAGCCATCTCTCCAGTCTTTTCAAATCTGAAGTTTTAATAAGACATGGGGTATTGTCGTTTCAAATACTGTGCTAAATATAACATTCTAAACCCACCCTCTTACACAGTTCCCCCGACAGATAGATAGTCTCACCCATCCATTTGAACAACAGGACCTGACCCCAGCTTCCAAACAAGGACCTTCATTACACATGCCACGCCCAACCCCAAATTGCCTGTGCTCTCAAGTTCTCCAAACTGCCTTGGCCCCAAGGGAGTGGGTGTTTATGGGTGAATGTATTCTTTTCCCACTGAGAACCTAAATTGCATCTGAATAATTCTAGGTTATTGTCACCTTGTCTTCCTATCTTCTCCGGCTGTGAACAATCCCCTCTATCTATATGGTTACCTTGAATGTATTTATAGAGTGAGGCTGTTTCCCCTGAGTCTCCTTCTTTGTAGCCGATGATTGCCTTGCTGGGGGGAGGTGAATGGGGAGGGATCGTACATTCTTCCCCCTTTAAAAAAAAAAAATAAAGCAACTCAGATTTAAGGTGTCACACTGTTTTATTGGGAAGTATAAAAAGAACTCTTTTACGGTGCCATTAGAATGGCACGGAGGAAGGGCTGGCTCTAAAGTATACTCCTGTCCTGGGAGACCAAATAACTTAAGACAGGCGCTATCAACGATCTTATACGAAAACTGTTTACCCGTCAATAGAGAATACAATTGTTTTCTCTAAAGGAAGGTCTGGGTTCTGCATTCCCTGAATATTAAAATCAACACTGTGGAAATTAATAATGAAGGGAAAACACATTTGATAATCCAGTTGAGGACACATGTTCCAGACTGAAGGGATTTTAATCTCAACAGTCTGATAGAGACAAAAAAGAAAAGTTACTGGGAGATTGTTATCTCTCCCGTTGGGTCTTACCTGCATAAAATTAATAAGATATGTTTAGTTAGGCCTGTTTTTTTTTTTTTTTTTAGTGATTACTGTTTAGGGCTAAGCACCCAAAAATGTAAACAGACAAAACTGTTCATTCTACAATGATTTTGGCCACCCAGATGCCCCAAGACTCCCAGGGACTGAACTATCAACCAAGGGACACACATGGTTCCAGACAAAAATGTGGCAGAGGAAGGCCTTGTAGGGCATCAGTGGGAGGAATGGTCCTTGGTCAGGTAAAGGCTCAACAGAGGCCGGAACAAAGGGAAACCGGAGGGGGGGGAGTGTGTTGGGTGTAGAGGTATATATGTGGAGGCAGGGGGAAGGAGGGAGGAAGGGGAGGGGTTGGGGATCTTTAGGGGAGGGGTGATATCGGGATAGGTTTTACCATTGGCAATGTAAATGAAGACGATATCCAATAAAAAATAAATAAATTTTTTAAAAAAATGTATATGAAAGGGCAGGTTTATGTGGGAGTAGCTTTTGGGCATGCTTGCCAGTCCCAAGGAACAGGGCCAGGGAAATGACTATGTAGACAGGGATGGGGGGGGGTGAGGGGGAGAGAAAGAGAGAGCGTGTGCACACAGGGAAAGAGAAATGAGAGTGAAAGACAGGGACAGAGAGACTGAGAGACAGAGATGGAAAGTGACAGAGACATAGACATAGAAAGAGAACCCAAATGTCTGGATTATATGGGGGAGGGGAAGCCCCACCCCCAAGGCTAGAAAGTTCGGGAATGAGCCATAGGTAGCAAAGAAAGAAAAAAAAAACAAACCACAAAAGAACAAACAAAAAAAATGTTTTTCCATAGAAGAATCTGAGGGATAATTAAAACATTTAATTGAAACATTGCAGCAAGCAATAATGAGTAATCTAAAGTCAACTCACTCCTGTCTGCTACACCTGGGAAGAGCAGGAAGGCACATTCCAAGAACAATTCTGTGTTAGAAGAAACCGAGATCACAAGTGCTATGATCATAAAAAGGGAAAGAGGTGAGAGAATATGTTCTACGGTGTGTGGGGGAAGGGGGTGTCTCAGCGGGCCCATGCCGAGGCATCCCTTCCCCCCTTAAGGACCAGACACACAATGGTATAGTATAGAATGGAGTTTATTCAGGGCCTGGGGAGGGGAGTTAAATGGGTAGTAGAGGCAGAGGAGAGAGGGAGAGAATAGAGAAGCAGAGGCCTGCCATGACCACACGGAGAGAGGGGGGAGGGGAGGGGAGCCCAAGAGGGGGCACAGGAGAGGGTAGGAGAGTGTGAGGATAAGAGATACAAAAGAGAAAGGAGGGGCCGAGCACCCCCCTTTATAGTAGGCCAGCCCTACCTGGCTGTTGCCAGGTAACTGAGGGGTGGAGCTTAGAATCCTAACAACAAGACTCTTGATGGAGTGCTCTTACAAGCGCTCAGAATTCTCTTCACGCGGCTCCATTCCTGGACCATGCTCCAACACAAGTTCCATTCCCAACACCCACACCGGTAAGCTCAAAACTGCCCATAACTCCATCTCCAAGGGATCCACCCACCCCCCCCTTTTCTGGTCTCCATGGGCACCTGCACACAGGTAGTATACACACAACAGACACACATAAGTAAAAACAAATAAAACAAAATTTAGATTGAAATTGTTCTTTTCCTCTCCGAACGTATCAGGTTCCCACCCACTCTCCCTAGGGCATCTGCTCGTGCTGTTCCCGTTGTCTGTGAAGCTCCTCTCCCCCACTCCTCTCTGAGATTGGCATTTTTCTTTATCTGAGTTCTCTATCTAAAGTCTGATGAATTTATTCATAGCTTTTAAACTTCACACTCATTTCATGTTGCATTTACTTTCTACGTCAGCCTATGGCCCAGAATTTAAGAGGCATTCAACTTGCCCCCTTCATTTCTGCATGACTTGGGACAATGCCTGTTCTTAAAATATACCGGAGGAATACACGAGTGACTGGGATCTCAGGAGACCTTTTTACGGCATGCCTTATTCCTCTTTTCAGTGTGCGAAGTCTGTGCAGGTAGGTAAGAGTCTGTGTTCAAATTAACCGTCAGTCCCTGTCTGCAGGAATCAATGACCATGTATTAATTTCCACAAAATGAAAACATAAGTACGCTCCATCTCCAGACCTTCTCCCCTGCTTCCTCCTCTTTCTTCTTTGAGCATCATGACGATCCTAACCCCATGCAGGGAAAGGACTTCTCCGGGAGCCCATGATTGGTTCACCCACATACACACTTCTTTCCAGAGAGAAGCCTTTCCCTAGACCATCCCATAATAGGAGGTTGTGTCTAAGGCTCGGTATCTGCATCATGATTCAACCATGGGAACCAGATAAGAGTGGCAGGGGGACTGAGCAAATCAATCTTTGGTGTGAGCACCTCAAAGGAGGGTGCTTCCTTATTGGTTGGACAGAGAGCCAAAAATTAGCCTAAGGCTGGTCAGACCTGTAACTAGAAAAATGTATCATTAGAAATCAACCATCTGGTCTCTCAGACGTCAAGTGGCGTGGTACCTCAGCAAACCACCTCAGGAAGGGAGATTTTATGTCCCTCAGAAGGGGGCTCACTCTACCGCACCTCCCCAGCTCTGGACTAGACCCTTCAGTAGAATCTACTTGAAGAATAGATGTTTGATGCCACCACTGATTTTTAAATAAACCGCACAATATTTAAATAAAGAAAATGATGATATATGGGAGGGTCTTGAATATACTGACCATAAAGAAATAAGAGTTTGAGGTGACAGGTGGGCTGATTACCTGAGTCAGACATGGTGTTCCTATACATGAACCAAAAGTTCATATTTTTCCTTATAAATACATATTTAGCAAAGAATATGTTATCTGCCAATCAAGAAAACATAATGTTTAAAAAGATGTGAAAATAGGAGGGTGACTTATTTAGAAGGAAACATCCCTTGAGAAAGAAAGACGGGTAAGAGAGCTTGGTGAGCTGTGAGTATGGTCAAAGTACTTTATGTGCGTGTGAGTGTTTGTGTAGTTGTGAAAGAACAGTTTTTTAAAAGCAAATCAATCCGTTGAGTTCTTTCCCGTCAACCCATATTCCCAGACCCCGCCTAGAGAGCCAGTGTTGTCCGAGATGTCCTTCCTACACACCCTGAGGCATTTATAAATGCACATGACAGTCTATGCCAGTATTTTTTTTATTTTACTGTAATATTCTATATCTCAGTTTGCTCTTGGCATATCGTAGCATGCCTGGCAAATTACTCGGTGACAGGGCATCATGTCTGTAATTCTCCCAAAAATGACATAAAATTATTCCTTACTTTCTCATTCTCCACTGCTGATCACAGAGGTTGGCACCTTAAGGAAGGATGGCAGGATTGTAAAGCACACATAACTAACGTTTACCGCAGCTACCGAATTCTCCATAGTGCCAATGGCTGGATATGCCCCACTAGAACTCAAAGCGCATAGCTGTTACCCACACTTACACATGACGAGCTCTGTAAGTATAACCATCCTGTTTCATTTAAAGCACTCCACAAAAACGCATGCCAATGAGTTCTTAGGATAAAAATACACGTGAAAGTTTACTGGGGCCAGAGGGGGTCCAGTTAGCTAGTTAAACATTATTTCGGGATGTCTGTAAGGGTGTTTCTATACAAGATTTGGAACTGAAATCTTAGATGGTGTGATGGCTAATCTTGGTTGCCAATTCATCTACATCTGGGTTCAACCGAATGAAACCCAAGCAGCTATGTGCACCTGCGACAGAGAGTCTTAATTGGATCAGTTGAGCTGGAAAGACCTACCCTAAATCTGAGCCACACCTTCTGGCGGCAGACCCCAGGAAAGGGCAAGGAAAAAGGAGGTTTTGCTTTGTGCCTGCTCATCCTCACTCACATTGGCAAGTTCATCTATCCTGCTGCTGAAGTGTCCATCCCTTTGCCAGTATTGGAAGCTACTCCCTAGAAATTCCAGCATAGATTAAAGACCAGCAGCCCTCGAGGAGACCTCTGGGACTACAGCATCAGACCAGGACTGCTGAACTCCAGTCTCATGAGCTGAGCAACTACCAGATGCTTGGCCTTTATATTGGGAGAGAGTCACTGTTGAAGTAGCCAAACCTGTAAGCCACTATAACAAATCCCATATGTGTGTATACATATATATGTTTATATGCACATATATAGTATATATACATACATGTATATGTGTGTATATATATGCATGTATATATGTATTCATTTTATATGTTGTTTCTTTAGAGAACCCTGGAGCAAAGCAGACTGCCCTTGCCAACTCTCTTTCTGAGCTGTGTGTGACCTTGGTCTTCTCTTAGCCAGATACTGGGACTTACACGGTTTGTGATCACGGTTCAGACCATCAACTCAAATTAAAATTGGTAGCACCAACTTTCCTGTGTCCAGCTTGTATACAACAGACTACTGACTCTCTGCTTCAACAACATGTGAGTTGATTCCTTATAATGAATCATATGTGTATATACATACATATATGTATACAGACACACACAGTGAGAGACACACACATATATGTAGAAAGAGAGAGAGAAAGAGAGAAACAGAACCAATCGGGGGTGTGGTTTGAATACTCTTGGCCCAGGGAGTTGCACTATTTGGAGATGTGGCTTTGTTGGAGGAGTGTGTCACTCTGGGGCTGGGCTTTAAGACCCTTTGCCTAGCTGCCTAGAAGTCAGTCTTCTGTTCGCCTTCAGAACAAGATGCCGAATTTTCAGTTCCTCCTGCACCATGCCTGCCTGGATGCTGCCATGTTCCTGCCTTGATGATAATGGACTGAACCTTTGAGCCTGTAAGCCAGCCCCAATTAAACGTTGTCCTTAGAAGAGGTGCCTTGGTCATGGTGTCTGTTCATAGCAGTAAAACCCTAAGACAGGAGGGAGGTGTGTGTGTGTGTGTGTGTGTGTGTGTGTGTGTGTGTGTGTGTTTTCAATTGGTTCTGTTTCTTTGAAGGACCCTGGCTAACACGATATGCAATTGAGGTTGGTATATATGTTTATTAAACTTCAATGTTTCACTTTTGTCTGCACTGTCATTTCTGATCCCTTCTCTGTTTTTATTGGGTCATTAATATTCTTAAATATTTAAAATGTTTCTCTTTGAAAGTCCTAGGTATTGCTTCTTTGCCTGGACAACAGTAAGAAGTATTTTTCCTGTGTTATCACTTATATTTAACTCTGTTGGACTGCTTTCCACATATTGTTTATCTTAATGGAATCAAATTTACCAATGGTTCTTCTCCTGGAGAAACAGCATGTCAGATACTGCTTGAAATCCATTAGATTCTTTATTGGAACCACACCAAATTTATACATGAACTCAGAGATGGAATATATATTTAAAATATTGAGTTTTCCATCCAGACAAATGGCAAATATTTTGTTTTCTTGGTCTCTTTCTATGTCCTCAAAACATTTTAATCACAAAAATATTTATGTGACTTTGGGAAACGCACAAAAAAATAAATGTAATATATCAAAATAGCTAAGTAGGGGTTGGACACATTTGTTTTCTTCAAGAGGCTGTGGTTCTCATTTGCATTAGAAATAGACAAGACCTTCACATACAGAAAAACAGCTTGGTCGTTAGAGTCACAACACTGTCCCAAATGGTACATAGTTGTACTTTTCTTTAATCTTTTGTACAGTCCACAAGGCAGGTAAAGCGAAGCCCCAGCCTCCTGTTTCTATCATAAAAGGCCAGTACATGGACAGACGCCTGTGAAAAGCATTACTTCAAATATGTGGCAATAATGAGAATCTTGTGCTTACAGTGTTTATTACACGTGGGTTATATGTTCTTAGAAATTTAAAATGACAAAAAGATAGTGCTACAGAAATATCTAGGTAAAGTTGATGTATATAAAACTTTTTAGTCAATTAAAGTCTGAAAAATAGAGGCAGTAGCTTCAGACTAAATAATGGTACTGTATGTGCTATGTTAAGTGGAAAACTTGAATGGCAATTATCCTGTAGAACATCAGGTTACATAAAAGTAAGAAAATGTATCTTGAATCAGAATCTCCTATGAATCCTGTTTTAGAGACAAAAAAAAAAAATCTCATAAACAGCCAAACACCAAAATATAAATATGAATGAAAATAAAATATAAATCTGAACAAGCAAATGTACTGTAAAATATGCATTGGTATTAAATTCAACGTATTTGCCTAATTTAAAGAAATGAAAAGAAAGTGAATATAAGAAAGATTTAGAGCATTCTTCTTCACCACTTCATAACAATTACAAAATTAACGGTGCCTGAATCCCTGTAATAATAGTAAGAAAGGCGGTAATTATTCTTCTGGTCCTGCAATTATGTCCATCATCATGGATACAATTGCTACAAATTGGGAAAGCTGACCCTGAGGCCCAGGACGGTACAGTGACATTTAATAGGTAATAATGATGGTTGATCGTGGCCTTTCAAAATCCCTGGCCCACCATTATGTTATTTTCATGGGTGTGAAATATTTCAGTTGTATGAAATATAATTGATGCTAAACTTTCTTTCCTTCTCTCTCCTCCAGGTCACTTTATCAACCTCAAACTGATGGGGCTTCCTCACTTTCTCTATAATAATCATCCAAACTCTTTCTCCTCTACTCGTGTCTGATGTTGGAGCTCAGCTTCTGAGTCCCGAATTTCTCATTTCGCCTCTACTATTGACTCCATTTCCGTAACCCCACCCCACCCCAGCTCTCCTACCACAGGCTTCCCTCTTTCCACTTTTCCTTGACGGACATTTTAGCAATCACCTTCTTTGGATTTTTTGTCTTTTTCTTTCTCTCATTTCCATTTGCTTTTACAAGTGTCAGCTCTCTTTGGTAGCATTCTCTATTAATAACACCTTTTAAGTCCTACCGCCGTGTGTGCTCATCAGCAGACGTTACGATTATAAAGATCAGACTGTGATTTTTCAACTTCAGGGGTACTTTGAGAACGCAGTCATTCAACGACAGCTGGTAAACTCATTATATCAGCCACACGCAAGAGGAACGGGTTTTTAAAACTGGGGGATGAGAACACAAGTGCCAATCATCTGGAAGGCCCTCCCACCATGCCTCTCTTGCTGCTCTCAGTGGTCTCTTCTTGTTTGAGAACTTTCAGCACTTTGACCTAACAGGCTCAGGAGTAGCGCTCTATTATTGCTGCTGCTTTCTTGTTTTTTACACTACAGATTTTATTCTCCTCCTGGTGCTGCTGCTGCTGCTGCTGCTGCTGCTGCTGCTGCTGCTGCTGCTGCTGCTGCTGCTGCTTTCTTGTTTTTTACACTACAGATTTTATTCTCCTCCCGGTCCACCTTCTGACTGATCCACATCTCCTCCCGGTCCACCTTCCCATACCTCCTCCCTACCCCCTGACTCCAAGAAGATGTCCCCACACCTGCCCAACCTCATCAGACCTCTAAACTCCCTGGGGCCTCCAGTCTCTTGAGGCTTAGGTACATCTCTGACTGAACCCAGCCCCTGCAGTCCTCTGTATGTGTGTTGGGGGCCTCATATCAGCTGGTGTATGTTGCCTGGTTGGCGATCCAGTGTGTGAGAGATCTCAGGGGTCCACGTTAATTGAGACTGCTGGTCGTCCTACAGGGTTGCCCTCCTCCTCAGCTTCTTTCAACTTTTCCCTAATTCAACCACAGCGGTCAGCTGCTTCTGTCCATTGGCTGGGTGCAAATATCTGCATCTGACTCTTTCAGCTGCTTGTTGGGTCTTTCGGAGGGTAGTCATGATTGGCCCCTTTTTGTGAGTGCTCCATAGCCTCAGTAATAGTGTCAGGCCTTGGGGCCTCCGCTTGAGCTGGATCCCACTTTGGGCCTGTCCCTGGACCTTCTTTTCCTCAAGCTCTTCTCCATGTCTATCCCTGCCGTTCTTTCAGACAGGAACAATTATGGGTCAGAGTTTTGACTGTGGGATAGCAACCCCAGCCCTTACTCGATGCCCTGTCTTTCTGCTGGAGGTGGGCTCTACAAGTTTCCTCTCCCCACTATAGGGCATTTAATCTAGGGTCCCTCCCTCTGAGTCCTGAGAATCTCTCACCTTCCAGGTCTCTGGTACATTCTGGAAGGTCCCACCCTCAACCTCCTATCTCCGGAGGTTGCCTGTTTCCATTTTTTTCTGCTGACAGTGGGGGAGAGGAGAACAGAACATGATCTGGTATTGGGTGGGGGGGAAAGGACTCTGAAGCCCTGAACTCTAGTCTTAATAAGATCTTACCTTTCACGTATGCAATGGAAACATTTATGAAAACACTAGCTTTGTGAGTAGAAGGTCAGCAAGAAGATGTCAGTTCAGGAAGTCCCAGACCACGCTCCTCAGAGAAACAAGGACATCACAACGGCACGAATACAAAAAGCCTTTAGTAAGACTTCAGACATCAATGAAGGCATCACACTGACCCGGGCGACCTCAAGCCAAGAAGAGCTACCCTGGAACAGATCCCAAGAACAGTTTCGTTTCATACACAAGTGTCCTTGCACCCCTCTGCCCCAGCTCAGCAGAATACAAAGCCAACAGCTAATTTACAGTTTCACCTTGAGAAGGTGAAGAGAAGTGCGATGCATTCCAACATTGCATCTTCTCAGAGAGCAGTATAAGAACCTGGTTCTGACTCGCATGACTCAGAATTCAAACAGAACCGGCATGCTTTGGATATCTGAGAGGCTCTAGGGATGAAGAGTCTGGCCTTCCCTCTGATACCAGGGAACATGGAAACCTTTCTACATGGAGAACTACATACATAAAAACCGTACACAGAATGTGGTGGTTTAAATGGGTATGGCCCCCATAGACTCACGGGTTTGAATGCTTGGCCCATAGGGAGGGAGTGGCACTATTAGGAGGTGTGGCCTTATTGGAGTGGCTGTGCATCACTGTCAGGGTAAGCTTAGAGGTCTCCTATATGCTCAAGGTATACCAGTGTTAAGAGTCTTGCTCCCTGTGAATCCAGATGTAGAGCTCTCAGCATCTCCTCCAGCAATGTGTCTAGCCTGCATGAGTCTATGCTTCCCAAGCTGATGATAAGGGACTGAATCCCTGAAACTATAAGCTGGCCCCAATTAAATGCTTTCATTTATAAGAGTTGCCTTGATCACGGTGTCTCTTCACAGCAATAAAACCCTAATTGTGAACAATATCAGAAAAGATACATACCTAGAAGATGTTTGTAGAGCATCCATAGGCAGTAGCTGGGTTTATTGGTGAGTGTTGGGCCTTTATTGAAGCTGCTTGCTTCAACAAGCTGAGTCTCTAGAAACCAATTTTAAAAATATATATATACCAGATAAATAATTCGAAAAAAAATCACTATGAAGAATCTCAGTGAGCTTCAAGAGAACAAAGACAAACTAAGTATGGAAATCAGCGCATGAACAAAATGAGAACATGGAAGAAATGGAAACTGCTTCTGAAACAAAACAGAGGTTCTGGGATGCGGAGTGTTGTAACTGGACTGTGAAATTCATTAGGGAGTCTCAGCTGCGGACTTGCCCAAGCAGAAGAAAGAGCTGGCAGCATTGAAGGCAAGTCTTCAAATCCATAGAGCGGGACTAATAAAAAAGAAAACAGTAACGAAGAAAAGCAAAGATAGGCTAAGGTATTGATGAGAAAACATCAAGAAAAACAGAAGATGATGTATGAAGAAAACTGCGGAAGGAAAGCCAAGAGCTTAAGAAGTCACTGCTAACTCAACATTCAAGCATGCAGGGGAAGTCGTGATCCCCACCTGTAACTGCATAGACCGTTCAGGGGAAGCTGTGATGTCCAACCTGTAGCTGCAGAGTTATTGACAATGTATGCCTTCTGCATGGAGGTAGAATCAGTTCTCTTTAAGGGTATGACTCCTAGTAGGTCATACCCTTAAAGGGATAGCCCCGTGCCCATGAGCAGCATAAATTAGGCTTTGGAGGATATTTGGGGGGAACAAAAGGATATGAAGCTGAAACAAACCCACAATCACAATCCCACAAACCCACAATCAATCCTTAGCATCCACAAGGAAGCTTACAACTGTCCTCTTGTTTATAACTCCAGTTCCCAAAGGCCCCATTCCGGTATCTACAGTTGCCAGGCACATGGGTGGTACACATACACACTCACAGACAAAATGCTCAAATGCATAAAATAAGATAAAAATGGAGAGATGGCTCAGCAGTTAGGCACACTAGCTGCTCTTCCAGAGGACAGGGGTTCAATTCCCAGCACTTGTGTGGCAGCTCACAGCTGTCTGTAACTCCAGTTCTAAGAGATCCCACACCCTCACGCCAATGTACATGCAGGCAAAACGCCATTGCACATAAAATAAAAATTCTCTTTAAAAGACAGAAAGAAAAGTCTTATTTTAAGTAGAATGATGATATATCTGAGAATGAAACGATGGAGAAACGGGTTCCATCCCAACGATAAATGGGAAGAAAGGTAATATTTATATGAGGCTCATGGACCAAGTCAAAACTGCCATCATAGGATGATAAAAGGGTAAATTTACTAGGAAAATATAAATAGTATAAACACACTGTAGCATGAGTTTTCACCGATTGTATGATTGTTAGGAGTGTGCTCAATTTTTTTCTGAGAAAAAAAGAGTCTTTTAATTGGACAAAAAGGGGGAAGCGTTGTGGGTTGCCCTGGTGCTGTTTGTATTTTGATGTTAATTCTGCTTCCTCAAGAGGGGCTGCCCCCCACCTGCCACCCCCAATAAGGAGTAGATCACCCACTCAGGTGATCCCTCTCGCTGAACCTTCTCCCCATTCTGACTGGTCAGATACAGGCTAGAGCCGATGATTGGGCAGTGGAGGAGAGAAAGGTGGGACTGAAGTCTTGAGAGAGGAAGAACGGAGGAAGAGGAAACGGAAGGAAGATGGAGCAGGACCACATCGCCCAGAGAAGCCACAAGTAGCAAGGGGTCTCAGAGACAGGGAATGAATTATAATAGTGATAGATCTGCCCAATCTAGGCATATAGCTTATAAATATAATAACTAGTGGTGTTTCTTACATGGGCTTATTGGGGTTAAGAAATTACCACTATAACATATACATACCTAATGTTAGAAGTCCCAGATACATGAGACACACATTAGTGGACCAGAAAGAAACAGCAGCACAGTTAACATTAAATTCATATCCATTTTCTTTTCTTTTTTTTAAATCTTTTTTATTTCTATTTATTTTTATTTTTATTAGATATTTTCTTATTTACATTTCCAGTGCTATCCCCTTTCCTGGCTCCCCCTCCAAAACACGCACTATCCCATATCCCCCTTCCCCCACTCACCAGTCAGAATGGCTAAGATCAAAAACTCAGGCAATAGCAGGTGCTGGTGAGGATGTGGAGAAAGAGGAACCCTCCTCCACTGCTGGTGGGATTGCAAGCTGGTACAACCACTCGAAATCAGTTTGGTGGTTCCTCAGAAAATTGGACTTTGTACTATCAGAGGACCCAGCTATACCACTCCTGAGCATATACCCAGAAGATGTTCCAACATGTAATAAGGACACATGCTCCACTGTGTTCATAGCAACCTTATTTATAATAGCCAGAAGTTGGAAAGAACCTAGATGTCTCTCAACAGATGAATGGATACAGAAAATGTGGTATATTTACACAATGGAATACTACTCAGCTATTAAAAACAATGACTTCATGAAATTCTTAGGCGAATGGATGGAACTAGAAAATATCATCCTGAGTGAGGTAACCCAATCACAAAAGAACACACATGGTATACACTCACTAAGTGGATATTAGCCCAGAAGCTTGGAATACCCAAGATACAATTCACAGACCACATGAAGCTCAAGCAGGGAATGGCTTTGTTGGTCATCAAAAGGAAGAGAGACCCTTGGTCCTGAGAAGAGTAATGCCCCAGTATAGGGGAATGCCAGGACATGTCCATTTCAATAACAGAAAGATCAACCAGACTAAAGGCAAGTAGGGCTGGGGAGCTGGCTCAGTCAGTCAAGTGTGTACCGAGCAAACTGGGTACTTGCATTAGGATCCCAGCACCCATACAGAAAGTCTGGGCATGTCCATGTGTCTGTCATCCTAACACAGGGGGAATGGAGACAGATGGATCTTTGGAGCTTGCTGGCCAGTCTAGCCAATCTGAGAATGATCAGGCATGTCTCAAAAGACAGGATGTAGAGATTGAGAAAGGCACTCTTATTTATATATGTTTTTCTCCTCTCGTTTTACCCTACAGGATCTTTGTGTACATATTAAAGCTTCCAATTTAGTATTTTAATGGGACTTCTGAGTGTGTGACCAATGAACATTCTAGAGATCTGCTGTAAAGCACTGTGCACATAATTTTAACATCACTGTCTATGAAAATTAGAATCTCTTTATGAAGAAATAGAGTCCCCAAATATATCCTTGAGCATGGCCCTCTGGACTATAGGAATGTAGCATCTTACCATTGATTACCAATATTATGAAGAAGTCTTATTTGGGGGCTGGAGAGATTGCTCAGTGGTTAGGGCACGCACTGCTTTTGTAGAACTCTCGAGTTCAGTTATCCACAGCCGTGTCAAGGGGCTCACAACCATCTGTAACTCCATCTCCAGAAGAAGACTCCCTCTTCCTGTACCCGAAAATCCCTGCACTTTCTTTTCATGTGCATAAACTCATGTGCATAGCCACATACTTAAAAAAATAAAAATAAATCCTTAAAAGCCATATTTGCTGTTTTAATTATATAAATGCATTATTATAAATTTAATCACTAAATAGTAACTTTGTTCTTTAACAAGTGTCTTAGTTGGGGTTTTACTGCTGTGAACAGACACCATGACCAAGGCAAGTCTTATAAAGGACAACATTTAATTGAGGCTGGCTTACAGGTTCAGCGGTTCAATCTATTATCATCAAGGTGGGGACATGGCAGCATCCAGACAGGCATGGTGCAGGAGCTGGGAGCTCTACATCTTCATCTGAAGGCTGCTAGCAGAATACTGACGTCCAGGCAACTAGGATGAGGGCCTTAAGCCCATGCCCACAGTGACAGACCTACTCCAACAAGGCCACAACTCCCAATAGGGCCACTCCATGCGCCAAGCATATACAAACTGTCACAAGTAAAATCAGAAAAGCACTTGGCTAGAAAAATAAAGTCAGGAGTTGCGGCATGCAAAGCAATCCATGTTCTCTCTTCCACTCAGTACCACACCTGCTGGCTGTTACTACCAAACAGAAATATGGACCAGTTACTGCCACCATTATAATCTACAATGGCCTTCTGGACCAAGTAATGCTAAAGACCTCAAGTTTAAACCTCACTATATCTAATTTAATTTAAAAATCTGTGTTTTTGCCAGGCAGTGGAGGCGCATGCCTTTGATCCCAGCACTTGGGAGGCAGAGGCAGGCGGATTTCTGAGTTCAAGGCCAACCTGGTTTACAGAGTGAGTTCCAGGACAGCCAGGGCTATACAGAGAAATCCTGTCTCAAAAAAATAAATAAATAAATAAAAATAAAATCTGTTTTATGACTCTGTGAAATGGTATTCAAAACAAAAAAAGGTAAAGGAGCAAGCTTTATCGTGGTGTGTGATCTTCTCCCATAATCTGTAGATTTTAATTCTGAATATTACTTTGATGATGTGGAGAGAGTGCTAAGACTGCCTTGGGAGACTTCTGAAGTTTTCAAGCATCTACCATGAAGGTCTGACATACTACGAAAGAATGGAATTTCTTTATGTTTATATGCACTCTGTCTGCATGTGTGTCTGTGCACATGCAGTGTGCAGTGCCCACGAAGACAGAAGAGGGCATCAGCTCTCTTAGAACTGAAGTCACAGACAGTGGTGAGCTACTGTGGGGATACTTACTGGGCATCGAACCCATGTCCTCTGAAAGGGCACTTAACCAGTACTCTAAACCACCGAGCTATCCTGAACACATGTCTTTCTATTCTCAACTGACCAGCATGGGAATCTGTGTTATATGAGCCTTCTTACCATTATGCCATGAAACAAAAAGAAAGAAGAAAAAAAAGCATGTATTCCTAATGTTTGCTAAATCCAACCATGTTGATAAATGTCAGGCTATTTCCATAACACATGTCGTTTTGTGTTAGTTTTACACACATTTAAGTCATTACCATTAGAAATACTTTATTTTGTCAAAATCACATTAAAAAATAACATTATTCATTTTTTTCTCCCGACAACAGGTTCTTTCCCCCAGTTCACAGTAACTAAGACATTCAGGATGGTTTTGCTCCAAAAAGAGAATTTACAGATCCACATAATCAGAAATTCATGGGAAGGGTAGAGAACAAGGTGGGGTTCCTTGATTCCATGTCCCCAGAGTTCTCTTGGCTGACTTCTCCATGTGTTGGCTCCTTACCAACATCGATTTTCTTCACAGTATCCTCTGCAACCTGTGTACCAAGCCATTTTAAAAAAAATGCCTCTGGACAAAAAGTTTAAAAATGAATTCTGAGAGTCACTAGGATTAGACTGCCATGGGACATATTTTTATTTCTTTATCAAATTCTCTGTCCAAAGGATAAAACAGATAGTGAGTTCAGCTTCCCCCAAAGAGATAAAATATGTGATGCCCTTGGGGTAGGGGAGGTGTCCATGAACCAGACCTCAGAGATACACACATTATGAGTGTAGGAGAAGGGGCAGTGAATCTACCAGGCAGAACCACTCCATGGGTGGAAAGAAGAAAGGTTTACTGCAAATATAGAAGAGAGATTAGCCAGGGACATCTTGTGGAGTCCAAAGCTGCCATGGCTACCTCTCCAGGACAGAGAGCAGAGAGCAGAGGGGTGATGACCAGCATCATCTCTCTGGAGCAGGGAGAAGAGCAGTGGCTTGGGTGGGGGCAGGAGTTGGGGATGGGGGGACCAGGTAGCTGAATAGCCTGGAAGCTAGCCACAGTGGAGGAGTTGGCGAGGTGAGAAGAGCCAGCGGGCTAGAGAGCTAGGCTTTGGTTGGGGTAACAGGTACATGTTAATGGGCAAGAAGGAGCCTGGTGGTTATTATGGGCTTTGGTATCGAAGCACAGATAAATGCCAGTAGAGAACCCATTGTCCCAAGGTAGAAAGGAATAAGTGAAGCGACTCTTCCTAGCAGGCAGAAATCTGTTTCACAGGTTTCTGAGGGATCTGTGTGTTAAGTTGTTTGGGTCTTGTGTTTTTTCAATTGACTAAATTATTTATTCCCTTTCCACCCCTGTCGCTGCTTGCCCTTCCTCCTTTCTTCCCAGTCCTTCCCTCAAACCTCCCCCCACATCCACCCCTTCTTCCTAGAAAATGGAAGGCCTTGGATGGACTTCAACCAGCCCAAGGGTATGGAGCTGTAGCAAGACTGGGCACATCTTCTTAGGAGCACACTCTTGAAATGGAAGTTTCTAGTGGTGTCATGTGACGCAGAGTCATGTGATGTTTTGCTGAGGCAAGACTCACCTGATGCTTAGAGAGAGTGTAAGTGTGACTCGAGGGGGCAGCGATGAGGGCCCTTGAAAAGCCAGCTCTGCAACTCTCCATTAGTCTCTCGTCTTTGCTGACCTTCACTTCATTGAGAGAGGCACCGCAGAGGACTCCTGGCATTGCAGCTGGTCCTGGTCGCTCTTGCTGACTTGTGGAGGATGACTTGTGGTGGATGACTCATGTGGAGGCCTGGGGGGAGGGAGGGTCTCTGCTGGATCATGCTGCTCTTGCTGATTCCGGTTTGGTGACACTTTTGAACTGGACTGCTGGTATTCTGACAAATGGAGACTGGAATCACACTCAAAGAACTTCTTCTAAACAGGTCCACATCCCCTTGTCCTATGTAACATCTTTTCTCCCCTGTCTTTGGATAGTGGGCTAGAAGAAGGGTCAAAGCATTTGAGAATCCTTATTAAAGTAGGCTTTGAAAAATCTAAGCCCACACCCTCTTCTACTGAGGCTAGACAAGATAGCCCAGTTAGGCAAGAGAGATCCAAAGGCAGACAATGTAGTCAGAGATAGACCCTGCTCCCACTTTAGGAGTCCTACATGAAGTCTCAGCTGCACAACTGTTACATATGTGCAGAAGGTCTAGGTCAGTCCCAGTCATGCTCTCTGGTTGGCAGTTCAGTTTCCATGAGCCCTGTAGGCCTGGGTTAGTTGATTCTGTAGGGTTTCTTGTGTTGTCCTTAACCGACCTGGCTCCTTCAATTCTTCCTCTACCTCTTCCACAGGAATCCCTACGCTCCACTCAGTGTTTGGGTGTGGGTCTCTGCATTAGCTTCAAACAGTTGCTGGGTGAAGGAAGCAGTTGCTAGACTCCTGTCTGCAAGTAGGCAGAACATCACCAACAGTGTCACAAGTGGGCTTCCTCCCATGACATGAGCGTGTCGGCTTTTATCCATCCTCCAACGATCCTTCTACACACAGTCCAGCCTGAGCCGAGCCGAGGCTGTCATTTTGGACAATGCCAGTGCCACTCTTGCTTTGGGGGATTTGGCTTTGGAGACCTCACACTGAGATACAGGAGAGGGAAAAGAACATTGTAAAAGACGGAGCCTCAGGGCGATCGTTCAGCAAGTAAAGGTGCCCTCCATGCAAGCCTGACAACCTGAGTTTGGTCCCTGGAATGCACTCCTCTAAAGGTGGAAGGAGAGAACAGGCCGCGCACTGTTGTCCTCTGAGCTTCCCACGTGTGCTGTGGCATGCGTGTACCTTCACTTGTACACACATCGTGCACACACAGTAGTCGTAACAATAGTGATGAAGTGAATGAAATGTTTTAATAGAAGTAGGATCTAGAGAGAAGGCCTGAATTCTTGTAGAAAAGAGAGGTATCCATATAGAAATACATGCAGTCACACCCAATGGCTCTTGAAGAAGCTGTCTTAGTTAGGGTTTTATTGCACCATGATGAAGTCAAGTCTTATAAGGACAACATTTAATTGGGGCTGGCTTATAGGTTCAGGGATTCTGTCCATTATCATCAAGATGGGAACATGGTGGGAACATCAGGCAGGCATGGTATAGGACCTGAGAGTTCTACATCTTCATCTGAAGGCTGCTAGCAGAATACTGACTTCCACACCCACAGTGTCACAGCTGTTCTAACAGGGTCACACCTTCTCATAGTGCCACTCCCTGGGCCATCATAGACAAACCATCACAGAAGCAATAAGAGCTACTGCTTCCACTAACTCTGAGCCCTGGAGTCCACAAAGATCTTCCCGGTGTAGAGTTCCATGTGGTGATCTGTGTGCAGAATGGATGATTAGAAAGGACAATTGCCTGTATTTAGCAATTCCTTCCTGTCTGAAGACTTGACATACATTTAAAAAAATACTTCTAAAACTCTATGTGATTTTTAAACTCCAGTCAAACTATTGATGATTGAGAGCAAATTTCTAAGCACTGGCCTAAGGTCACATGATTCGTTGAGGACAAAGCTAAGATTTAAACATTGGATATTTGGTACCTGGAGGATAGCGAATAGAAAGGTAAACAGAATGTAGTGGCTCTTGGCTGCTTGGTAAAAAGAATCTGTGCTAGACATGTACAAACTTTTTCTTGTCCCGGGGCTGAGGAGAAGGCTTTGTCAGTAATGAGTTTGAAGCATAAGCCTGAAAACTTGAATTCAGATCCCCAACACACACACACACACACACACACACACACACACTCACACACATGCATGCATACACACATACACATGCATGCACACACATACACACAAATATATATACACACACACACATATGCACACCGGGCATGATGGCCGAAGCCTGTAATCTTGGCGGTGGTGAGTTGGAGACAGCAGAAATCACAGGGCTCCCTGAGAAGCTGACCTTGTGCAGGTGCTGAGCTCCAGATTGAAGGAACAGAAATAGAGAACACTGAGGAAAACACCCAGTACCAACCTAGCATCTGCACAGTACTGTGAATCGTAAGCAACCTAGATATTATTGAGGAAGATATTCTCAGATAGTTTTGACACCTGCAGTTGCGGGAGATCAGTCCTGATTGAGAACTACTCCTCCGTGGATACTGAGGATCGGAGCAAGCCTCCATGGATGCTATCACCGGTAGCTCTTTCTTCCTCTTAATGGCTGCTGTTGTTACTCCAAACATCACCATGCAGCCCGCCTTGTCACTCTCTATAACCGAAGACTAGAAAGATGGTCTGATAAACTTGCTGAGCTAGCACCTACGCCGGAAGCAGGAAGGCCTATTCACTATCCAAGCTCCGCTTCTCCACTTAGAACCTCGTTTCGATCCCAAAAGCATACAGACACCTGTCAGTTTTTCCATTTGATACTGAGCCACTTGGGGGCTGGGGGGGGGGGGCTGGGGATCAAAGAATGAATTAGTGAGAAAATTGGCTGTTGGATTATTTTTTCTCCTCTCCTAGGCCAAGATGAGAGAGGTTCAGGATTGGTGCCTAGGGCGTCAACCCCAGGAGATTCTCACCAGATGTAAATGGATAATAGACAGGGTCCTGTCTCACCTGTAGATCTGAGAGAGATGAAGGAGGACTCCCTCAGAAGAGAATTTGAAATACTCCGTAGGCATTCTCAGACAAGCATCCACGGGTTCGCCTTTTATGCCCCTCCCTCCCATCTGGCCACTCCCTCCTCTCTATGCCCTTCCCTCCTGTCTGTTCCCCTACCATCTGGCCCCTCCCTCCCTCCTCTTTTGTTTTCCGAGTCCCGTCCCTGGCTTCACTGGCTTCCTGTCTGGTTTCCTCTCTGAAAATCATACTCCATCAGCATCAGTCACTGAAAAACGACATGTCTGCAGCTGGAAGCACTGGATGGTAGATCTCAGCCCTGGAGGTTCAGCCTCTGCCCTAAGGAGTCCCCTTGAAGTCATGCTACACCTCACCTCCAATGTGTACTCGTTCTTCCTGGCAAGGACATTAAGCCGTCTCCCAACACTTTGTTCTAATTTTGCGTTCTCTAAAGAGAGTTGTACCCAAAAAAAGCGACCTTTAAAAAAAATTTTGAATGAGAAAGAAGTATACAGCAATTGCAGAAAACCAATCCACTCTCCTAGACCTTAATAAAGACATAAAATAAAACCGAACATGTCTACCCCTGTGTGAGAAGGAAAAGCTAAACACGCCACAAAGGGGCTGTTAAAACAAGCTCATTATTTTGCCTAGGACAAGTTTTACCATCTGAGCATCTCAGTATTTCAGCTGCTTCCCCACTAGATTATTCCAAGCATCATTTATAGGGAGCTTATTAAATGCGAAGACGCCCCGGCATGAGAGTGGACCAACTCATCACAGCCACGTTCAGCTCCACAGAGAGCCGCACCCCCGACTCACTGAGGACTGTTCCAAAACAGAATCGGAGGGCAGAAAACATTCCACAAACATCAGCCATCACTCCGTCATCACGATTATCACTCTCGTGATTGCTCTCGGCCTTCGCTTCGCAGACTTAGTGCTTTAGCAGTGTTAGACACACGAGGTTTTAAAAGACGAATGTATAAGTACTAATACTAGGATCATTTCAAGTACAAGGTATTTCTGAGATGTTTTTAGATCACTCCATAAACACAGGATAAACATTTATACACTAGATGCATGCTTTCTGTAGACAAAAAACGTGCAATTTGTCCAGAAATATGGCCTAACTTAAGTTAGCTGAACTTGTGTGTGGCTTGTGTTCTTTTTAGCTACATCCTGAACTATCCTTTTGTTCATTCAATCGCCCATTTTCTCTATGGTTCCTTTCAACTTCGTTTCGGTCGGAATGTGAAATGTCCTCTATAGGCTCCTGTCTTTGACCATTCCCCCTGCTAATGCTGTCTGGGCGTCCGGGTGGGGGGTTGGAGGGTCCCTGGAGGGGGCGGGACTTAATGGTTGACAGACAGATACTACTTCCAGTCCTCTGCAGCTAAGATGGAAACAGGCAACTACCACTGGATTCTGCTACTACAGAGCCCACTGGCCTTCTTTCTCCACCACAATGGATTGTGCCTTCAAAGCACAAGCCCAAACAAACCCTCCCTCCCTCCGGTAGACAAACTTCTGGTAAACATGGTTTTCAGCCTGCCACAAAAATTGCACCCAATTTTGCTTTCAGGATTGCAGGCACCGTCCCCTTGGCCCCACCCCGTCCGGCACCCAACAGCTGACCTGGACCCTTGCTTCGCATTGTTCTCTGTAGCTCGCAGACAACAAAGCATTGTTTTTCAAACTGCAGATTGTGACATGAAACCAACCCAGCCTATTATAACCAGAATCCCATTTGTAATGGGAATAAAGAGAACAGCACAGAAAATGCCAGAGAACAACACAAAACATTAGAGTTTGTGACGATGTGTTGCAACTGCATATACGGTGTGTCTCTGGGCGTGGGGGATACAATCAAATATGTTTCTCATGGTATAGTCAAAACACAGATTTAAATACTGGTGTATATGCAATGATCTTGGCTTTTACCTTTAAGGCTTCATTGCGGAAGCAAGGCTTTGTTTCTTATAACCGATGGTAAGTGATACCTGCCTTCTAGGCAGTCCTCATTCTAAAAGATCCGTCGTGACAGGAGCTTTAAGTTAGGATGTACATAACTTTCCATGGCCAATTCCCCACCACATCTCATTTCTCTACAGAGGAACAGTGTTCTAGGCTGGTCAGTCTCAAGTTTGGCCTTAGACCCAAGTGTGGGGTTTTCACTCTTCTGGGGAAAAAAAAAATCATAATTCACCCTCCAAACCAAGGAAGTGTTTCTACTGAAAGAGCACAGGACACAATTATACCTGTGCTAAAACACTTGAATTAAAAGTTATTTCATGTGCTGGGCGGTGGTGGCGCACGCCTATAATCCCAGCACTTGGGAGGCAGAGGCAGGAGGATTTCTGAGTTCGAGGCCAGCCTGGTCTACAAAGTGAGTTCCAGGACAGCCAGGGCTACACAGAGAAACCCTGTTTCGGAAAAACCAAAAAACAAACAAACAAACAAAAAAAAAAAACCAAGGAAGTGTTTCTACTGAAAGAGCACAGGACACAATTATACCTGTGCTAAAACACTTGTATTAAAAGTTATTATTAATTGCTTTCTTTAATGCTTATGTCCATTTCGATGAAATTATTTATTCATTCTTATATTCTTATTTGGATTACTGCAAAACGAACTTATTTTAAGTCATTATTGACAGTTCATCAGATCACAATGTTTTCCCGGTTACACTAAGATTTTTATTTTCCTTCTTTCCATTTGTGTGTGTGATTGTGTGTGTGATATGCATGTATCTGTGCATGTTTCCATGTATGTGGGTGCAAATTCAAGCATAATTGTGTGTTTCAGTACCTACATGTGGAGGCCTGAGGTTGATGTGAGGAACCAGATTTTACCAGTTTCTCCCAAATTGTGCATGAGCAGGTCTCTTACCAAGAGCTCACCCAACGAGGCTAGTCTATCGGGCTAGCCTACTCCCGAGATCTCCTGTTTCAACCTTCCAAGCCCGTGGGGCATTTACATGAATTCTAGGGATCCAGATTCTGTTCCCCCGGGGCTTGTGCGGTAAGCGCTTTAGTCATCACCCCAGCAAAGTTTTTAAAAACATATGAGATGAGAAAAGGTGATTCCCCCAGTCTATACCATAAGCATATTTTCAGGAATAGTCCAGGAAGGTGAATGAGCAATGAAGTGGTCAGGAGCTGAAGGGAAAGAAGAACTGAGGGAATTTACAGTGGATGATGGAAAGACACTGTCTTCCTTAGGCCTTCTATTGCTGTGAGGAGACACTATTTATTTTTAAAAATTATAAGTTTTTCTTATAAAGGTAACTCTTATAAAGGAATGTTCAGTCCATTACCATCATGACAGAAAGCATGGCAATGCCCGGGCAGACATGGTGCTGGAGAAGGATGTGAGAGCTCTACATCCAGATCCACAGGCAGCAAAAGGAGACTGTGTGTCACGCTGGGCCTAGCTCGAGCACAGGAGACCTCAAAGCCTGCCTCCACACTGACACACTTCCTCCAAGAAGGCCACGCCTACTTCAACAAGGCCACACCTCCTAATAGTACCACTCCCTTATGGGCCAAGCGTTAAAACCCGCATGAGTCTATGGGGGGGTGGGCATTCTCATTCAAACCACCACAGACACTTTTGCTGACAAGAGTAATGGGGATGAAAGGAAAAAAAAAAAAAAGACAAACGATGGAAGAAAAGTAAAGAGATGGGCAAAGGGGAAAAAACAAACAAACAAAAAAAAAAAAAAAAAAAAAAAAAAAAACGATCTTGGAGACATCCCAGGGGATGCTGTCCAAGCTCTAGAAAGAAATAAGCAAGTAGCTAGCTAAACATCCCATGGATTTGTAAGCCTCCCTTCCTTAGGAATTCTAAAATCAGTTCACCCTTAGGAGCTACCCACAGGCCACACAGCTAATCAGTGGTGAAGGGATTCAGAAGCAAGTCTGATTGCGGAGTTCAGAAGCGTACGTGCTGTACTCGAGCAGGGAAAGGGCACAGCTCGGCTGACAATGATCTGGTCGTCGGGGTGTTGGGGACCTCCTTCTCAGACTCTGCTTTGGGGACCTCCTTCTCAGACTCTGCTTTGACACTTACCTCACTGTTTTGTGGGGCATTTGTTTAATGTGTCTTCCCCACCTCCCACCACCCCCTCGCCCCACCCCCCAGATCTTGGTTGTTCCTGTAGTGGAGAATACCAGATGGGATGTGGTAATGTATTATTTGGCAAATGGATAGGAAAAGAAAGAGAGAGAAAGAAGGAAGGAAGGAAGGAAGGAAGGAAGGAAGGAAGGAAGGAAGGAAGGGGAAAGGGAAGCCAGAGCCAGAGAAATGAATGAAATATGCACACAAATGGATGTCCATTTTTGATTCTGCCATGGACTACTGTATAACCAGGGACATGTTAACTACACTGAATACCATCTCCTAGAACACCATTCTTTGATTCTACTTTTGTTTAGAAACTTCGTATGACTGATATCTTACCCAGACTGGAATGAGCAAATAAACTATTTACATGGTCCAGAGTTTGACGAGGTATGAGAGTCTAGCCTTTTTCCCTCTTCCCATGGAAAGACCCTCAAGAGCTGAGTGTGCCTTCAAATTCCAACCTGAGAGTGGAAAGCAGCATGGGATGAGATGGCTCCCCATCCTTAAAAAAAAAACATCATTGGCCAGATGTGAACTTTGCCTTCGCCAAGCCCAGAAAACAGGAAGAAGGGTGACAATCTGTTCCTGTAAACAGCTGACATCTCAGAAATCCGTACCCCAACCCCTTATCTGAATACCAAATTATTCAGAACTGCAATAAAAAAAGTATTGGGTGTGACTTGAATTTTTCTATTTCATGTTAGTAAACACCAGTGGTTTCATTATAATCATCTATAAATTAATATTTCTACCTCTTATCAAACCTACTCCCAAGGTATAGTTTGCACAATCATTGATATCCCAAGGATAAGCAAGAATAAAATTCCTTAAATTGCTTTTAAAGCTCCTGAGCCTAGCCCAGGCTGGATGGCACACAAGTAATCCCAGCACTGGGGAGGTGGAACCAGGACTAGCCAAGGTCATCCATCCTCAGTTACACAGGGAATTCAAGGCCAATGTAGAATAAATGAGACCATCTCAAAAGATAAATAAAAGCCATAAGCCAAAAGATTAACCTTTCAGGCCATATAAAACTATATTATGTTTGAATCTTATTAGTTTTTTCCTTCTCTTTTGTTTATTTCCCTATTCCTATATGTATTGTATACACAGATAACAACCGTAGGAGTAGGTCAATCTTATCATTTTGTACTCTGTAAAATATGAGAAAATTAACAGCAATTGTTCATTATCTTTGCTTTTTTTCCTCTGTTATCGGTTTTCCGCTCTATTAAGAGTTTTGAGGATTACCTTCTTGTAAAAAAAGCATCAAATCAAGTTAATTATTCGGAGACAGTTTAAAGTTCAAGACGAACAGAACAATTCCAAAGATAAAGGCACAGCCCCGTCCTCCTGAGGAACGCCTGTTGATCGGCCCTGCACCGGCTGTTAGCGGTAACAAAACAGGGTCTCAGAAACACGACGGTGAAGAATACAGATGAGAGCTTGCATTCATCGGAGGCTCTCCTCAGAGACTCCCCTAAATTTACCTCTGAAGCTCTAGGCAACAATAGCCCTCTGTCTCCCCACCTTTGCCTTAGAGCTAACTCTGCCCCAATAGAATGGTGTTCGAACTCTAAATTGTTTTTATTAGAAAGCTTTGGCTTACCCCTGAGGTAGAACATACTGTGTATGAGCTCGGATCTCAGTTCTCTCTCCTGCAAGGTTTTAGCCCAGGCTCCAAGGGCTTTTCTTGGATTCGTAGCTATATAGAGACACAATCATGCTTGTTTTCTCTGCTCATTCCCTCAGGATTTAGGTTGGGCTAGGTTGGTGAAGTACTCACCTCGAAATCATGAGGACCTGAGTTCAATCCTCCTAGCATATGCACTTGTAAACTCAGTATGAGAGAGTAAAGGACATAAAGATCCTTGGGGGGGGCGGTCCCTAGCCAGCCTTCCTAGCTTGATTGGCAATGCAAATCTCACTGAAAGACTATCTCAACAACAACAACAACAACAACAACAACAACAACAAAAAGGAACAGCTCATTTTTTTCTACACAGGTGCACATGTACACACATGTACACATATATATATACACACACACAAACAAAATGCGATTTCAAGTTTAAATCACGAGCCACAAGACCACGATGGATCCTAAACTGTGCTTTGGGCACTAGGAATAGGGCATCCTCTATCCACCACTGGACTCCAACATAACATCTGAAAGGATTAAGAATCCTTGCTTCAGCTGTAGAAGAGAGGGCTGGAAGGATGTATTAGCCAACAAATAGGGAGAAGGGCTGTGAAGTCTGATATTCTGGGTATCCCACGGCCATTCCCATCCCAGTCTGGCTCAGTCACCATTGCCTGCATGAATCCTTTATAAAACTGGGCCTGTTGCCAATCAAGTGGGAGAGAGGCTCAGCAGTCCATATCCCCCTACACACACACACACACACACACACACACACACACACACACACTGCCTAAACCATCGCCTACTGATGGAGTCTGGAGGAAAGGCAGACATTGTCTTCACTCCTGTACCCACAAGTGAGCCAGTAGGTTCCAAAAAAATGGCCCTGGTTAACTTCAGTGAGTCCCAAGGCAAAACAAAAACAAACAAACAAACAAAAAACCAAAACCACACATCTACAAAGTTAAAGGAGAGAACAGAGGTATGAAAGACTCAAAGAAGAAAATTAATTTAAAAATATGTTTATGTTATGGCTTCGTTCGGAAGACAAGGACTAAAAGAGAGGACCGAGCAAACATTTTGTAGCGGCTGTGTCTTCAGAGCGTGTTGAGGAAGGTTATAATCTCACGCATGTGTCTCAGGCTCGAATGAAGAACGTGAAAAACGATCCTCATCTCGCATGCTGTGTTCTCCCAACCATGAGTTTTGATTTCAAAGGCATTTATAATTCTATACAGATATGAAATCTGCAGGGGCTTCTCTCAAATATTTATCTCCCGCTCAGAAAGGCCTCTGTGGTCTTGTATCGCTGATAGACTCAAATTATTACATTATGGTTTTGCCTAAATAACAAAAATTAAACCTTATGCAGGCTCTTTTTTTTTCTTTGTTTTATGCATGTGTTTGCCTGCATGTATGTCTAAGTACCACTAGGGTGCCTGTTGCCTATGGAGGACCGACAAGGTACTCAAATTCCCTAGAACTGTAGTTTCAGATGGTTGTGGGCTGTCATGTAGGTGCTGGGAGTCAAACTCAAGCCTTCTGGAAGAGCAGCCAGAGATCTTAAGTGTTAAGCCATCTCTTCAGCCCCAGATTCTTTTGTTTTTTAATGACTTTTTTCATATTAAATGCTAAGTATTTTAATTTTATGATTTCCATTTTAGTACAGATGGGTGGACGACGCACACTGCGGCTATGTCTGTGTGGGTCTCTGTGTACCCAGACGCAGTTCAGAGAAGCAGGGTAGCCCAGGCTCTGTACACACCGCCCTCAGGAGCTAACGGTCAGACAGGAAGGAAGAAGAAGCTCCTGTAGAAAAGGCTGCATTCACGGCATGTCTGAAACCTGTCACAAAAGGCAGAAACATTTTTAGGCAGAGTTTATAATACCAAAGTATAGAGATATAAAATTGTATGAACTGATATAAGACACACAAACTGAGGCAGGAGGCCTTGTTTCGTTTGCAAGTAGTGGCTAATTTATAAGCAAATCAAACAACTATTTTTTTTAGACAAAATCTCATTGTATAACCTGAGCTAGCTTTGAACTCTCTATGTAAGCAAAGCTAAATGCACGATCCTCCTGCCTCTGCATCACAAATGCTTGGATGACAGTTATGAATCTCTATGCCCATCATTCAAATAACAACTACTTACTTTTTAAATGTAATTTGTTTTGCCTTATATAATACAGAGACAGAAATTTGGAAAAAATATTGAAAATCTTATGTACCTTTTTACAAAATACATATCCATTTTCCCTAAATAAAGGTGACCTTTGTTATTTAGATCTATGGTGCAAGACACTTTTTCAATTGAAATAAACCATAAATAATACAAAGGCATCAGAGCCAGTAAGATGTTTCAGTAGATATTCTAGTTTTGTTTTCTGTGGCCATGATAAATATGTCTGCCTCATGTCTGACGCACCCATTCCTATTACAACTTGATATGCCAAGGTGGGTTGCTATCCATGGGAGGCCTCCCCTTCTCTGACGAGAAAGGGAGGGGGGTCATACATGGAGGAGAGGAGAGAGGGAGGGGCTGGGAAGGAAGGAAGGAGTGCTTATCAGGATGTAAATAAGTTATGGTCAAAATTGACATGGGAAGGAAAGGGTCTATTTCAGCTTACGGACTAGAAACCATCAGCAAGGACCACCAAAGCAGGAACTCAAGGAAGAAGCTGAAGAAGAAGAAGCCATGTAGAAGTGCTTCTTACTGGCTTGTTCCCAGGCTGGCCCATCTGCCTAGGGGATGGTGCCGCCCACAGTGAGATGAGTCCTCCCAATCAATTAGCAATCAAGAAAATGTGTGCACACACATTCCCACGGGCCTATATTGTAAAGGCAGTTCTACAGTGGAGGGTCCCTCTTCTGTGGGGTGCCAAGCTGCCACCCAAGATCAGCCACTACAGTGAGTAAATCTGCACAAGCCTGGCCGCCTGAGTTCTGTCCCAGAGCCCATGGTCGTAGACGGAAACCAGCTCCTAAAGTTGTTCCCTGACCTCTATCTGGGAGCCTTCACTCACACACGTCCATCATGCACACACAACAACAACAATAATACATTTATGTTAAGTTAAATTTTTTTATTAACATCGGTTTTTTTTTTTAAATACCCCTCTCTGCTTTATATGCAGATCTGATCATGATTCCTTGATCGACATTGCACAGGTACTAAATCCCTTTCTCGGGTTATATTAGAAAGTTATGGGGGTGGTAAAGAGTGAAAGTTAAATTTTAATGAATATACTTAATTTTAGCTCTAACTACCTCTACTTGGTGTTTAAGACACACAGTACAAGCACAGGATGGCATGTGACCATACCTACTGACTAAATAAAATGCTAAAAAAACAAAACATGATAGGAGACCAGCAGAGCGGTCATTAGAGAGGCCCCACCCAGCAGCTGATGGAAACAGATACAGAGACCCACAGCCAAACATTAGGCGGACTCCAAGGAATCCTGTGGAAGAGGGGGTAGGAAGGATTGAAAGAGCAAGAGAGGTCAAGGACACCACGAGAAAACCTATAGAATCAACTAACCAGGGCACACAGGGGCTCATAGAAACTGAATCACCAACCGGAGAGCACGCATGGGACAGACCTGGTCCCCCCACCATGCATATGTAACAAGATATACAGCTTAGTCCTCCTGTGGGACCTCTAACAGCAGGAACAGGGGCTGTGTCTGTCTCCGTAGCCTGCCTTTGGAGCCCTTTCCCCTCACTGGACAGCCTCGTCTGCCTCCATAGAAGATGCACGCAGTCCCACTAGGACTTGATATGCCAAGTCAGGTTGATCTCCGTGGGAGTCCTCCACTTCTCTGAGAAGAGGGGGAGGGACACATAGAGAGAGGGGAGGGGAGGGAGGACAGAGGGAGGGACTGGGAAGAGAGGAGGGAGGGGAAACTCCCCGATCAGGAGGTAAAGTAAATGAATTATTAATGAGTGAGAAAAAAAAAAAAACAAAGAAAATTAAAACCGGGGCTTTACGACTTTATTCATTTCAAAAACAAAACAAATTTTTAAAAAGTTCCAAAGCTTCGCTTTCCCCCAAAAAGGAACAGAATTACAGTGTTAATTAAGTGGTAATGCCGATTTAAGCATTTAAAATGCATTTTTATGACAAATATAGCTACATAGACCTTTAGGCGCCGTCTTAGTTTGAGTTCATCAACAAGCCTCTTCATCACTGGGGTTTCATTCCCCCAACACCTGTTATTTCACGAGGACCTTGTCACTTTCGAAAGCTTCTACCTCCCTGACATGTCCTCACACAGTAGAGAGAGAGCTAGCCAACTATTCCCCCTCCCCCCCCCCCTGCCTTTTAGAAAAGAACAAATCCACCCATGAGGGCTCTGACCTCACATCTAAGGGAAATCTTCTTACATCAATCAAACTTAATAATGTTTGCCTGGTCAAAGCAAAATCAAGCCAAATGCAATTCACACATCAAGTAACTCCCAGAACCGCAGCACAGTTGGAGAGCCCCAGTGCGGCATGACGGGTATTTTCAGACGCGTGGGAGAAAAACGTGGAAATAAACTTAGCAGCTACAGCTGTGGTCAACCAGCCAGTTAGTTACAGCGTAACTAGTTCATTGATTAGCCGCTCTCTGGTTACCAAAGCTCATCTAGTGCGTTTAAATTCCGTATTGGTTCGGTTCTGTTGGGGTCAGGGCAGGTGTCCAGTCTAAATCTATGACCGCCTACAAATTTTATCTCATTCTCATTACCTGATCGTCTCTGAGCAGACCATCTCCTACCACCACCACTCTGGAGGTCAAGGATTTCAATATGTGCACTTGATAGAGGCCCAGATACTCGGTCTGTGCAGTGACTCTGCCCGTCCTGTTATTCTTCACAGTATCGATTCTGCTTGTGGTCCATGAATCCTTGTGATGCCATCTGCCCCCGAGTTGATAAAAAAAAGAAAAAAGAAAAAGAAAAAGAAAAAAGAAAATGTGTCCAGACTGGAATTCCTTTCCAATTACGGAACCTGAAGCGACGTGCGAGGCTGGAGATAGACTTGTACCAGTATTTAGAGCCTCTTAGCGGATGTTCATTCTTGACAGAAGTTGTTGGTTTCGCTATGCCGTGGCAGTTCTCCTAAGGATGTTTCCCAGGAATGGGGGTGGGGGAATAGATTCGCCCTAGCAGAATTATCAGAACACAGATTATTATTGAACAAACATTGACCGCCCCGTCCCCAACTTCCTACAAAGAAGCCTCTAGAGTTCAGTATAGAATCTGGCACTCGCATTTCCTCACCGAGCACCTCGCTTAAACTTGGTGCTTTGTTTGCCGCCAAGTGGACAGGGACGGAGTATTTTGACCTTGCTGCAGTCTGATTCCTGGTTATGCCTTTTCTGCAAAACTGCGCCCACGTGCGATGCCCCCGCACCCACTCTGTGATGTGTGAACTGTTTTCCTTTCCTGAAACCCATTCTCACCCAGGGCTGCTTTGCCGCCTCCCCCCACCGACAGCTGTTACTACACCCAGCGCACCTGCCTAGGAGAGCTAGAAGTCCTCGTGGCTGTCTAAGCCTTCTCCACTGCATGTTCCCCGTTGCCCTGATCCGATTCCCAGAACTCATTCTTTCAGGCTAAACACCCTTTCTATTTATCCCCGCTCCCATCTCTCTTCCTTGCTAACCTCCTGCATAATCCTCACTAATTAAACCCACAGAATATACCCAGAAAGTAAGTCCCTCTGTACCAGCGATCTGAGCATCCCTTGGCCCAATCAAGTTGATGCATTTAATTAACCATCCAAGCCATAAATACGGTATCTGGAAGAGGAGTCCTGCCATCAGGCTCTTCTCAAATATTCATATGGCTCACACAACCAATGAGAGTTGAAGAATAAATGGAAATCAATGTCCTAAAGAAGTTATGTTTCAGAGTGAGCCTTGCTTGCAACAAGTACGGCTACCGGGAAGTTTCTCACGCCTTAGTTGCCGAGTGGACCACCCAAAGTGATCCTCCAAACGGCCAGGATCCAAGGAGCAAATTAGTAGTTAACCCGAAGCAGGGAGGAGACAGAAGGATCTCTGATCCAGGCAAGGAAACAGGAGGATGGAAGTCCACTGTGATTGCAAACGTAAGACCTGAGCCAAAGGCAGAAAAGATACCATCAAGAGGGAGCAGGGTGGGCCAGAGACAAACAGGATTTTCAATAAGAAAACTAAGCTAAGAGATAGGAAGATGGCTCAGCAGGTAAAGGCACCCGCTGCCAGGTCTGATAGCCTCAGTCTGATTCCTGGGGTACATGTGGAAGAAGGAGAGAACTAACGCTTTACTGACCTTCACGTGTCCATCACGGCATGCGTGCACCTACCCCAACACATAGATGCACTAAATTAATTAATTACTTTTAGGAAACTCAGCCCATTGTCTTATTCCACAGACTCCAGGGACCCAATTAGACAAAGATACTGAAGGTCATTTCCCCTTGATCACTTGCTTTGGAATGCCCATACCTATAGGTCTTTGACCTTTTAAAAAGAGAAAAATCTTAATCTGCCAATTCTTTTGTAATGATTACTTAAACGTATATATGTCATATGCTACTTTTATAGCAATGTTTTCTTTTCTTTTTTTTCTAATGGGCACACAAATCAGGCTCTTGTAATCATAGCTGAAAAAAAAAATGAACTTGACTGCACCTGTGCGTATCTCCATATAAATGGGATGTTTTAGGTAAATAAATACGGTTCTCTATACTGCTTTTTAAAATGCAGCCTTCTCTACGTTGGCACCATTCTGTTTCATGTCAGGCCCATCTGTTTCAATTATTCCAATGACTATTTTTATTATTCAATTTCCCAATAGCACATGTCTGCCTTCCTGGTCTGTTACGCCTATGCTCTTTTGTGTGCCTCCTATACAACAAGCAGCTCTATTCACTACACCCCACCACTGAAACATATTGTAGGGAAACCCGGGGTGTAGATAAAGGACAGCCTGAGATAGCCACTGGTGCTTATCGTGGTGTGAGATAAAACAACCTCGGTTCATCCTTTAAGTAAGAGTTCCCGGGCAGGATCATCTTTTTATAGCTCTGGAAGATGAGAAGAGTAAGCTTATCAAAAGTTATCACATCGCCAGTTAATTCTATCCCCAGGACAAGGATGATGGAAGGAGAAATGACCCCACACGTTGTCTCCTGATCTCCACTTGCATGCCATGGTGTGGACAGAGAGAGACAGAGGAGAGAGACAGAGAGACCGAGAAAAAGACAGACACAGAGACACAGAGACAAAGAGGCAGAGAGAGACAGAGATAAATGACAGACAATACAGAAAGGCAGAGAAAGACAGAGAAACAAAGAGATAGACATAAAGAAATTCATACAGAAAAAGAGACAAGGATAGAAAAACAGAAAGAGGAGTATCTGAATTTTTAAAAATTGACTATCTGGGTTGATAGTTTATGAACTAGATTTAGTCACTACACCATGGGCATGTGCCTCAGACAGTCACAACGAATACCACACATTTTACTCGTCAACTAAAATAATAAAGCTTAAAGAAAAAAAATACTCCTCCATGTTTTTGACCATAGCAAGAATATTTACTTTTTCCCTTACTTTATATTAGCTCTAAGGTCAATCATGAGACGTCACAGGAAGTTGGACTGGCATCCACCTTCCGGTCCAGAAGTGCTTGGTTGTAGTTCCTCTTCTTGCTTAGGGAATACACCTAACTTCAGTGGTTAGAAATGAAGTAACTCGGGTTGGAGAGATGTCTCAGTGGTTAAGAGCACTGACTGTTCTTCCAGGGGTCCTGAGTTCAATTCCCAGCAACCACATGGTGGCTCACAACCATCCGTAACGAGATCTGACACTCTCCTCTGGTGTGTCTGAAGAGAGCTACAGTGTACTCACATATATAAAATAAATAAATCTTTAAAAAAAAAAAGAAATGAAGTAACTCACCATCTACTGCCATACCCAACGCCCTTGTCTGAGGAGACACGAGGTCTTGTGGAATTATGGAGTTCTATACAGTGTTATCACATCTCATAAGATCGCGAGCCTAAACATAGCGTGATATGCGAGATGACAGCAGGTGAGGGGAAGTGACGTGTTTTGTGAATCCTTTTAGCTAAATGTCACCCATACTTCACATCCTTTACACCTGAAAACCTCCATCTACCAAGCTTCTTGTTCGTCCTCTAATACATCAAGACATAGTTCCCTCCTCGTGGGAGCGGAGAGTGTGGTTTTTAGGGGCCCTCTTAGCTTTTCTTGAAACAACACTTTTTTTCTTTCAAAATCCACAGAAAAGATATCATAGTGTCCCTTCTAGGGGCCAGGTAGCCTCAAGCTGAGATCAAGACTCTTTCTCCAACGAGGCAGAAATGCTTTCAGAGAAGAAGGCTTCTCCTAAAGTAAATGGAAGAATTTAGCACTGGCTCAGGTTACGGGTAAGGAAATATTAATAAGCAGGCAGCGCAAAGGTCGTGTCGTTTCTCTGGGTAACAATCATATCTTTCCAAGGCCTGTTTACAAGCCATCTGTTTGGCTCGTTTTCTTGGCTCCAACATCAAAGGTGATCTGATAACCTAAGAAAATCGTTATTCTATGACACATCTTGAATCTCGGGGCATTTCCTGCTCTTTCATCCTACAATGGTACAGCTAAGAAAAGAAACGTACACGCTAGGTTATAAAGAAATTTCTGCCTCTGGCCTTTCAATGTCTCTCCACTCCCCCCCCCAAATGTATTTTGATGTCACTTCCTCAAGTACTTTGAATAAATACCAAGAAATTCCAAAATGATTCTCTTCACATTAGCAGCTAAGTATCCAAAGCAAGATAGAAATCCCAAAGATTTTGGTGACACGAAGATATCCCAGAGTGATAGCTCTTGCTTGGGGAGACAACACTGGTGGTATTGGGAACAAATACTTCCTAAAACACAAGCAAGAAGTATTTCAAGGGAAACTATAAAGAAATATGCAATAACCTACAATCCATAGGGGTCATTTACCTATCTGTTACATAGATCTGTTTTTTTTTTCACTTATGTAGAATATTACAAGGGTTGAAAAAATACCACGATGCAATTTTCTTTAAGCTCCACAGTTGATGAACATGTCTCCAGCTATTTGGGTCAAATGTTCCAGTGTGGGAGTATCTATGTTCAACACATATAAAAACACTTTTGCTGAATTTTTAACTACAGTGCCATGTGCAGGTATTTGGGTGTGGTTGAATTTAATAGAAAAGAAAAAGCTAAATGCTTTATATGTCAGTCTCTGTCTCTGACTCTGCGTTGTCTGTGGGTCTGTGTCCATGTGTTTGTGCACAGGCACTCATGAATGTGTCTGTTGAATACATGCTTTGTGTATCTTCCTAGTCTCTTTCTGCCATCGTTTTTTGAGGAAGAGTCTCTCACTGAACCTGGAAGGGTACTGTTTTGACCACACTGGCGCTCAGCAAGCCTGTCTCAGCCATCCTAGCTTTGGGCTTACAGGGACACCCCACTGTACCCCTCTTCTTTTCTCTTTCTACTCTCCTTCCTTCTCCTCTTTCTTCTCCTCCTCTCAACATGGGTTAGGAATCCAAACTTAGATCTTCATATTTGTGCATTAGGCATTTCCCCTACCGAATCATCTCCCCAGCCCCAAACACTTCTTCAAAGCCGTGACGGCCATCAGAAGCCAAGTTCATGCACTTCATGTTGAATATGGAGAGCCATCCCAGCCAGATTCATCTGAAGTTCCCTGGTCACCAACAAAACAGAAATTTTTATGTTAATGGCCATCAAGATGCTTAACACTCTTACCCACATGATTATTGCTACATCCGCCTTTATGTTGCGTCAAAGGATAGTCTAAGAGTAAAACTCATCAAAATTGTGTGTGTGTGTATGTGTGTGTGTGTGTGTGTGTGTGTGTGTGTGTGTGTTACAAACATGCCCACCCACTCTGCGACTTGACTTCCATTATTTTATAGGACCACTGACTAGGTTACTTCCCTTACCTTGACGAAATACCTAACAGAGCAATGTAAGGAGAGAAGAGCTTATTTGGGCTCATGGTTGGCTTAATAAGGTTATAGACCATGATGGTAGCCACGTCATTGTGGGAGGAGCATGAGGCCAGGGGTCACATTGCATCTGCAGTCAAGAGGCAGAGGAAGATCATTTCTCCTTTTTATTCAGTTCAGCATTCCAGCCCACAGAATGGTACCGCCCCCCATTCAGAGTCTTCTCTTCTCATTTAAGCCTTTCTGGACAGACATACTGCCACACACAGGCCCAGGTGAGTAGTTCCTGGGTGATTCCGACACCCATCAACTCGACAGCAAAGATTAACCATCACATCATCTAAGCATCGTAATTTAATTTAGTGGTTAGCAAAATATCATGCGTGTACTTGGGGGTTGGTGCTTTTGTATTATCATAAAGAAAATGTTTCTTTGGAATTTGCTATATTTTTATATTTTTAACCTAATAGTCAATGGAAATTTTTTAAAGGGATATGGAAATGGAATTGGTTATCAAATTACATGGTTTGGGGTTTTGGTTTTCTTGTTTGTGTTTATGTGTGTGTTGTTTGCTTTGTTGTTTTTTTATTAGATATTTTCTTTATTTACATTTCAAATGTTATCCCCTTTCCTGGTTTTCCTGAAAACACCCTAACCCATCTCTCCCTCCCCCTGCTCACCAACCCACCCACTCCCACTTCCCTGTCGTGATATTCCCCTATACTGGGGCATCGAGCCTTCTCAAGACCAAGGGCCTCTCCCATTTTGTTGTTTTTTGATGTTAAAAGAAAAGTTTAAAACGTGTTTCTCAAGCCTCTAAGTCCTCCTTAGAAGTAGTTCTTTCCATGGTAACATTTTAAAAAAGACCTCTATCTCCCTTCTCTCTCTCTCTCTCTCTCTCTCTCTCTCTCTCTCTCTCTCTCTCTGTGTGTGTGTGTGTGTGTGTGTGTGTGTGTGTGTCTGTGTGTCTGTGTGTGTGACTGTGTGTGTTCGTGCATGCATGCATGCAAGAGAGAGAGAGGGGGGAGAGGGAGAGGGAGAGGGAGAGGGAGAGGGAGAGGGAGAGAGAGAGAGAGAGAGAGAGAGAGAGAGAGAGAGAGAGAGAGAATGAGAGAATGGGTATGTGCATATGAGTATAGACCCCAGAAAAGTCGGAAGGGGGACATCAAATCCCTTGGAGCTGGAGTTACAAGTAGTTGTAACCCACCTCGTAAAAGTGTTGGGACTTGACCCCTGATCTTCTGCAAAGTCAATACACATTTTTAACTGCTGAACTGTCTCTCCAACCCCCACAGCAACACTTTAATGTAAAACTCACTTTCCACTTTTCTTTTTTTTGCTGAAAATGCAATCTTGCTTATGTCATCCTGATGTTTACAGTTCTGTCCTTCATGTATTCAGGGAAGTGAGATGGGAAATGAGGATAATTAGTATCATTCTCTGTGATTCGCCAAAGATAGATCTGTCCCAGGGCACTGTGCGACTGTCAAGTCGTACACAAAAGTGAATAATTACCTCCAGTGATTGATAATATTTTTGCAATAACTGACACTTTGCTAAGCACTCAGTTGGTTCCAACTGGTTCCACTGTGTAGCCCTGACAAAGACTCTCCTGTTCTTGTCTGGCCACACTTCACAAAATCACTGGGCTCTGATAGCCTTTGAGAGATCCTGTCAGACGTCTACCTTCTCTGATGTCCAAAAAGTCATCATTGTTTTTCCTGTATCTCTAGGTGTAGAAGTTTTCCTGCTGTCCCGAAGAAGAATTTAACTTGGTGATAAGGGTTTTTCTTAGTTATATTTGTTCCCTGGCAGTACTGAGGACTGAACCGAGGGCCTTTTACAGGCTAAGCAGCAACACCATGACTGAGCTACAGACACGGCCTTCACATTACATGTTAATTTTTTGTTTCATATTTTATAATATAATTTTATTTTGGAAACAAATGACCACATTTTATTTGGGTAAATGCAGTTGTCTATTTTAACTTATATTCTAAAGGATGTAGACACATTACCCATGCCTCATATTTAGGAATTGTGATCTATGTACGTATGTTTCTATTAAAACTCTATGTTACTTAATTTCAAGTCAACATACAAGCATATAAAATAATGGGTTTCATGGTGACATTTTCATACATGTACCCTTATGTTTTTCTTACTTTTTCTGAGATAAAACCTTCCATCTCATAGTGAAACTCAGCAAGACATAGTATGCTGGAAAGAAGGTAGAAGAACAGGATGTCCTAAGAGGTAGTGCAACACCCACCCTGCAGGGAGGCTCCTTAAGCACAGGAAGTGAACAGCAAAGCCTTCAGGAAGTCCCTGAAACTGACTAGATTCCCTAAGATTCTCCTTCCTCGAGTATACATAAGCAGTAAAGACTATTGAGAATTTTAGACAACCCTGAATACAAGGACGAGACATAGACAAGATGAGCTGTCTGTAAGAAGCTACAGGTTTCCAGCTGTTATGTGCTCTCACCCATGCTGGGGTGCAGTGTAATGACGCAGCTATCTTCGGGTCATTTTTGCTTCTGTAAATAACCCTTTATCTAATGTGAGCAACCCCAATCATCATCACTGGGTCACCAAGTTGGACTTGGTGATTTCCTTTCTTTAACCAGTCATCAGTTCCCTATATGAGGTGACTAGACATTTGTTCACACCTCCTTGAGAATAGTGTCATCCTGCATATGTTCATGAAAATTCTAAGAAACACAAGCAAAATTTTTTCATATCTTTCCCCATTCCTGAATTTTAGTTATGCTTCTCCTCAGCCTTTGTTAAACTCAAGAGTTTTCCTTTACATTAGATTTAGAAACCTACATTGTGAATGTATGTGTGACCTGTTTCAAAGTTCTCTTTATCAGTACAAGCCTGCTGTCAATCTTCCTGTTTCCACATTTCTCCTCTAGAACAGTGGTTCTCGGCCTTCCTAATGCTGTGACCCTTCAATACAGTTCCTCATGTTGTGGTGACCCTGACCATAACATTATTTTTTGTCACTACTTCATGACTGTAAGTGTGCTAGTGTTATGAATTTTAATATAAATAAATGATATACAGGATAGTTAATATGGAGCCCTTGTGAAAGAGGTTACTCCTCTCAAGTTGAAAACCTCTGCTTTAGAATATGACTCTACAGATTTCTGACTAGAGCCCAGGGATAACCAAGCTACATGGCCAATGAACTAACTAATCTTTCCCAGCACTGAAAGCATATTCATCCAGATAATAAGTTGCAGCTGATTCTAAAAATTACTTTTAAATCTTTGACCAACTTCTAAAGTTTTGATGTTTGAAAATTCTAAGACATTTTCAACCTCTTCACTCTCCTTTTTGAGGTATATGACAGTTGGCTCTGTAAATCATAAAATAATCAGAAAAAAAGCTCTATGACATGAGACCCCAATCAGAAGCCTTAAGGACTGAAGGTCAGCTCCATTTCTCACAGTAACGCCCTAAAGAGTGGTCATCACCCTTCTTGAGAACACTCTGAATCTCACACCTGTATCCCACCCACATTCTCCACTAGCCCCCTTTGAGATTTTCTTCCTACTTCACAGATGATCTGGCCCATGAAGAGTCCTTTGGTGGTTTACAATGTTTGCAGTTAAATATACTATTAAATCCAGTTTGGGGGATTCAGTATTAAGAAACAGAAGTTCGCTGATGCAAGGTCAAATAGCAATATCAATTTGTCAAAAATGAAGACAGAGGGGCTGGAGAGATGGTTCAGCGGTTAAGAGTACTTACTACTCTTCCAGAGATCCTGAGCTCAATTCCCAGCAACCAAATGATGGCTCACAACCATCTGCAATGAGATTGGATGCCCTCTTCTGTTGTGTCTGAAGACAGCTACAGTGGACTTACATACAATAATAAATAAATCTTTGGAAAAAAATGAAGACAGAGTCATAGCCTCCACCTGCAGCCATACTTTACTTAGTTTCAAGTCTGTTCAGAATTTGAGTAGGAAATAAGTTCCTGTTTATGATCCCTTAAGATTGAGCAATCTCTCTCTCCACTCCCCCTCCTCCTCTTCCTCCCACTCCCACTCCTATTTTCCCTCCCCTCCCCCTCTCACATGTACAATATGGTAGTTGTTCCCAGTGTGTAGAGGGCAGAGGTCAACATCAATGTGTTGCTCCCCACCGTGTTTTTGAGACAGTGTCTCTCATTGGTCCTGGAACTCACCAACTAGGCTTGACTAGCCTACCCATGAACGCTAGTGATCCCCTTCTCTCTGCACCTGCCACCCACCACCGTGCCCTGCCTTTATGTGGGAAGGCTTAATAGCCTTCTCTTATCTGATGTCTACCTTTTCAGTGATATCCTATGGCTCTAGGAACACCAGCTATAGGGCTTATTATGGTCTGCACCACACACAAGTTCATTTTCATTCTTGTATTGAACATGTAAAGACTTCTTTGCTTTCAAGAATTTGAAGGAAAAAAATCATCCACATTGCAACAAGGAAGCAATCATTTCTGCAGCAGGACTTCCCTGATAATCCTTCTCAAACTGGCCCTCTTTCTCCTGGAACTGTCCATCCCATAACCAGATATCGTTTTTTTTTTTCCTGCTGTGTTTTTGTTGGCCTTTCATCTCCTCATCCATGAGAATAGGAAGAGAACAGACACTTCTTCAGTCCCGTGCTCTTCTGGGTATTCGCTGTTCAAAAAACTGAGAAACAATCCACATCCAATAGATATTGTTGATTGGCAGAAAGCAACAAAATGAAGTGTCAATGGCATAGTTGTTGAGCAATTGTTGTGCGCCAAGAACTTTGAGAGATGTTCATGGCCTTTTTAAGAGCTTTATTGAAGTACAATTTATATACCAGAAAGCTCAACCCCTTAAAATATATACCATTTTTCTTGTTTTGTTTTTTGTTTGTTTGTTTGTTTGTTTTTTGAGACAGGGTTTCTCTGTGTAGTGATGGCTGTCCTGGAACTCACTCTGTAAACCAGGCTGACCTCAAACTCAGAAATCCGCCTGCCTCTGCCTCCCAAGTGCTGGGATTAAAGGCGTGCGCCACCACTGCCCGGCTTCCATTTTTCTAATATATTTAGAATTGTGTACTAGTAAATGTAACCTAATTTTAGAATTCTTTCAAAGACTATCTAATTTTGAATTTTTGCTTAGTGTGTGTGTGTGTGTGTGTGTGTGTGTGTGTGTACACTCTGTCACTCTTTGGAGGGGCACCAGAAAAGCACTATTTACACCCTCCCAGGGTATACCAGCCACAGAGGAGAATGATGAAAGTCTACGACTTAATGTTTTGGGGGAAATAAACTGCTTATATTCCACACAAATATAGGCAAATGCTCACAGAAACAAGAAAGGAGCATCAGAACTCCTGAAACAGGAGTTATAGTTTCCCAGCGTGGGGCTGGGAACCACGATCCAGTCTTCTACAAGAGCAGCAAGTGATCTTCACAACTAGACCATCCCTGCAGCCCCATTAGAGAATATTTTTATATTCCCTAAGATGGCTTTTGGGTCCATTAGCATCTCTCCCCTGTCCACTCTACTCTCTCCAGCTCTAGGCAACTGCTGATATATTTTCTAGCTCTACAGATCTGTATATTGTAGAGATTTTGTATAAAAGATTATATAGTATGTGATTCTTTCTTTAACTTATTATAATGACTTTTTAGGTTTAATTGAGTTGTAACATATATCTGTACTTTATTTATTTTAATGCTCAAATTCTCATCTCCTGGATATGCCCAATTTTACTTATACAGATTTCAGTGAATGGGTTGTTTCCATTTTAAAAGGGAACTAGGTGACGGATTGTGTGTGGACAAGTTATCTTCATTTCTCTATAATAGCCAGATATATGGGAGTTAAACTGTTGGGTGCTGTGGCAATTTTATTTTAAAGAATTGTGAAAGCCAGGCGTGGTAGCGCACACCTGTAATCCCAGCACTTAGGAGGCAGAGGCAGGCGGATTTCTGAGTTCGAGGCCAGCCTGGTCTACAGAGTGAGTTCCAGGACAGCCAGGACTACACAGAGAAACCCTGTCTCAGGAAAAAAAAAAAAAAGAATTGTGAAACCATTTTCTTACCAGGCACATCATTCTATATTCCCACCAGCAATGTATGTTGGCCCATATTCTTGCCGGTACCTCTGATAACTAGTCCTGAGATATAACCCTCTGGGTTGATGGCTGTGAAGTAGTATACCATTTGACTTTCTCCATGTTTCTCTATCAATGACAATGAGTGTCTTTTCCTGGGATCATCAGCCCCTTGCACTTTCTTTACAGAAATACTTACTTACTTCTACAGTGAATTTTTACAACTTTTTTTTCGATTTAAAGATATTTATTGAGGACATTCATTGACAAGATGTATACTTCTCAAATATTTTTCGACATTATTCAATTCATCTCTCTTGATTGTGCCCTTGAAATACAAAAGTATCATTTTGAAGAGGTTCAACTTCTCTTGCCTATGTTTTTAGTATTATTATGAAGGTTACTGCTTAATCCAAAGTCAAGAAGACTTCTTGTTGCTACTTTGTTTCCAACCCAATTCCCGAGTAAAAGAAATCTCAACTCAATCAGTAACAATACAAGCCTAGACTGGGCAGATCTCCCACTACACTACTCTATTCCCATCTATATTATCCCATATAACTTGCGGTTTCTCCAGGCCATGAGCTTCTCTCTCTGCTGCCTCTCCCTCGATCCCTTATAGCTCCTCCTCCTTCCCCTCAATCCTCCATCGCTCCTCCCCCTTCCCAGCGATCCTTTTCTCCTCCCCCAAACTCTCAGCTCCTCCCCCTTCCTGCTGCTCAATCATTGGCTCAAGCCTCTAATTGAAAAGTTAAGGTGGGGAGAAGGTTCACAAGGCAACTCCTCATCTGCAGCCCCTCTGAGGAGTGGAATTAGTATCAAAATACAAGCCCAGGGCTATCCACAACTTCCAATTGTTTTTGTTCCAAGTATGTTAGAGTTTCAGCTCCTACATTTAGTTTCAGGACCCATTTTATGATTTGTGTATGGCATGAGGTAAGGATTCAATTTTTCACATACAGTTGTCTAACCATTTTTTGAGTATATCATCCTTTATCCATTGAGCTTTCTTGCCCTTCATAAAAATAACTGAGGGGCGAGGAAGATGGCTTGGTGGGGACATCACTTACTCTGTAAGCCTGAGGACTGGCTTCAGAGCCTCAGAACACACATAAAGATATAGGCGTGGACACCTTCCCATAATCCCAGGGCAAGGAAAGGGAAACAGGGTCCACTCCGCCACCCCCAGCCCAGAGCAAACTTGCTAACCAGACTAGCTGTAATAACCAGCTCTGGGGTCAGCAAGAGCCTCTGCCTCAAAGTGGAAAGCAATTGATTAAAACCAAGAGACCTTAACCTCGGGCCTCCATACACATGTGTGCACACATACTTATACATACTCTTATGTTTCCATACTCAGGGGAATGCACATATATGCATGCACATGTACCACATATACACATATGCAAAAAAATAAAAAAACATTTTAGAAAATTTAAATCGATGGGCTGAAGACAGGCTTATTTCGGTCTCTTTATTTTCTTCATTGTTGTAGTGTCTGGGTCAAAACTGTCTCTTGTAGCTTCTGAATAAGCCCACATGTGGTAGCTTGGTGCTAGGACCCCTGGTTGCTCACTGGTAAGCTTTCAAGAAGATGTATGACTTTTCCATCTTTGCTGGGGTTTGGGCTTTTTTTTTCAAAGATGGTTTTTAGCTTTCTTGACTTCCTTACATTTCCATATGAATTTTAGGATTCCACAAAAGAAGTCAACTGGAAGTTGAGTGGCCATTCTTCATATATATATATTATAGATATGTGCATACATATATATAAATGTATATATAATATGTTATATGTCATATCATATCATATGACTGGATCATCATTTCAATAATAGTAAATCTCCTAAGCAATAAACATGAATAAACTTTATTTATCTGGCTCCTCTTTAATTTCTTTTAGCAATATCTTATACATTTTATTTGATTTTTTTATTGGTTTGGGACTTTGGAAGGAGTTGGTGTGTGTGTGTGTGTGTGTGTGTGTGTGTGTGTGTATCCACACACTAGTAATCAGACCCAGAACCTTACACATGATAGTCAGGCACTCTAGCATTGACTATATCCCCCTGTAGTTCAAGCATAAACCTTTTACACTTTCTTTTTTACAAATTTATATATTCTTTTGACATTATAATTGTATTTTATTGTACTAGATTCTTCTTAATATATAGTACACAATACTGCTCCTGTTCACATGTATGAATATGTGCCTTTCTCATAGATCTTAACAATCTGCAGCGTCCTGGATGATTTTGTGCGCACCACTACCTGCTTTATCATCTTATCACTCATCTTCACAAAATATGGGGCTCAGACACCATTGCTCCAGCATTCGTACAGATGATGCCAGGAACAGGACAGAAGAGCTCTGACATGTGTAGGAATGGAGAGAAAACTTTATAAGCAGACAAGTAGTAGAGAAGAAACAGAACTTGGGTTCTGATCTAGCGAGTATCCTTCCCTAGCCTCTCTCTCCCCACCCTTAGCAGACTATTCCTAGAATCACAAGTATCAGCAAGTAACAGTTTAATCCTCCTCGGGCATCACATGCCACATCTGTCTGTTTTACTGTATCAGTCAGCAAAATGTCTGTCATTCAAATAGTCCCAAAATTATTAAGTGCTTAATAAGGCCCTGTGTGATTCAATTTTCGTTAGTTAGTTGTTAGTTAGTTAGTTAGTTAGCTAGCTAGCTAGTTAGCTAGCTAGCTAGCTAGCTAGCTAGTTAGTTAGTTAGTTAGTTAGTTAGTTAGTTTTCTTTAAGACAGAATTTCTCTGTGTAGCCCTGGCTATCCTGGAACTCACTCTGTAGACCAGCTTGACCTTAAACTCAGAGATTCACCTGTCTTTGCCTCCTGAGTGCTGGGATTAAAGGCGTGTGCCACCCCTGCATGGCAAAAGATTTGTAATTTGTTTGTTTGGGGATGTTGTTTGTTTTGTTTGGGGATTTTATTTTGTTTCGTTGCTTTTGCTGTCCTCGGCCCCAAGACAGAGTCTCAGTATGTGGCTCTGGCTGTCCTGGAACTCATTATGTAGACCAGACTAGCTTCAAACTCTGCCTTCCAAGTGCTGGGATTAAAGGCGTGTGCCACCATACCCAGCTGCAATTCACCTTTCAAAAGCAAAAACTACAGGGTTAGGAATATGGTTTTGTAGGTAGAGGGATTGCTGCATAAGCATGAAGCCCTGAGTTCAGATCCCCAGTCCAAAAAATAAAGTAAAATAAAATAAAATAAAATAAAACAAAACAGCATGAGGCATGATAGTACATGCCTGTAATCACAAGATGGCAGGACTCCCTGGTAAGCCAGTCTAGACAATCAGTAACGTCTAGGGTCAGGAATTGATATTGATATTGCTTCCAAAATTGAGATGAAGAGCAATAGAGGAAGACACTGGACACAGATCTCTGGCCTGCACATGTGCATGGATGTGCATACCTTCACATGTACACATGTATAAAGTGTAAAAACTAATTTTATCCTAAGAAAAAATTTCTTTCTTTTAACTCTCTCTAAAAGGTCAACTCTAAAAGGTGCCTGAAGGTGAGGTGAAATGGAAGAAATTATTAAACACTTACATAGGTCTAACCTACTTCTTAAAATTTTTTTTCATTATGTGACTATGTGTGTGCACATGTGTGCAGGTGCCCCCAGAGGCCAGTAGAGGGAGCCAGATCCCCTGGAGCCGGAGTTACAGGCAGGGAAGAGCGGCCCCCTGCGGTGCCCTGGTCTGCATTCAGCATCTCTCCAGCCTTTCACTTTTACTTCAGAATAAGTGGAATTTTGCATATCAGAGGAGGTCAACAGAACTGTGGGGTATATAAGGTATCAGGGAAACGCTGACCATTAATGAAAGGTCAGAGAGTAGTATCCAGGATGAGAATTCAATAAAGCTTTCATTCTCGTGGGTTTTATTTCAGGAATATTTTAGTCCACCAGTTCAAAACTCTACAGTAGGGGGGGCTGTGCACGGTAGTAGTGACATCAAATCCAAGCAATATCATAATGAATTTCAACTGTTCCTTCAGGCAGATTTAAGCCACAGTACGCTGGGAAAGATGGTATACCTCCACTCGGAATAGCAAACAAATCCCCTTGGCCATATCCACTTCCACACTGTGCACCAACTTGAGTCCCTTGGAAAAGGGAAGCGGGCGACATCACAATTTCCAAAATAGCCAGAGATTGAAAATTAATGCATCAAAGAGCATGTTGTTTGGGCCTTTTGTCTAAAGGGCAAGTGCAGATAAATGGGAATTTGAAACTGCTGTGCCATATATAGGGATTTGTTTCCTGCACAAAACTCCAAAGAAAACAGTGCATTCAGATGGTAATGAAGAGAGGGCCTGGGTGTAGATAATAGTGTGTTAAACTTGGATAGGCTAATTGTGCGTTTTCATGTGAATCAGCCTCCCGCTAAGACTCATTAGGAATGCACATTAAAGATATAGACGAGCGTGCTGCCTTTTAATCAAGCGTCTTATTTCTCACAACTATTAGAATTGTGAGCATTTCTGGTAAGTGCAATTTTTGGCTGAAACTTAACTGTGCGGCCTGGAAATCTGATTCTATTTCAAAAGCTTCAGGAATATCACTCCACTCCACGAGGGTGAATGGGAGGAAACTGGAGTCTGGGGGAGTGGGCTAGAATAGGAATTGATCAATTTCTTTCTTTTCTCTCCACTAAATAAGCCGAATTCTTACTTGGAATCCGTACAAAGCCCTTGGCAGAATATCGGTCTACAGATGGTGCCAGGGACATGACAGCGGCGACCACAGCAGCAGTGCTTAGGAGACGTGTAAGGGGACACGACAGAGAGCGTACGGAGCCCAGATCTCCAGCCATTGCCTCAAACAGAGTGGATTCATATACAGCGTGATTGGCATCTAGAACAGCAAAGAAAGACCCATATCATCTTGATCAATGATACAGCAGGAGAGCCACACATAATTGAGATCATTAAGAGATTAAAATTGTGCTGGAGAGATGGACAGTGGTTAACCAGCAAGTGGTAACTAGAGCACTTGCTGCTTTTGAGGACAGGAGTACCCGATTCCCAGCACCCACATCAAGTGGCTCACAACCACCATAACTCCAGCTTCTAGGGATCTAATGCCCTCTTCTGATTTCCAGGGGTACTGTACCTACATGCCTATATCCAAAAACAAAAAACAAAAAACAAAAACAAAAACAAACAAACAAACAAAAAACAATCTTGAAACAAAATAAAGTAAATCTAAGTGGTTAAGTCCTTGAATTCTAAACTTTCTTGCAAAAGAATGGTCTCTTTTCCCCCTCTAATTTATATTATATGCATTCCTAAGAGGCAAACACTTAAATTTGGCTGCATTTGCTTCCACAGTATATTCAAAAGTAAATTTTTGTTAAGACTGCCAAAAATGTTCTATCTTACTTATATCTGAACTAGAGGATACTGGCACAGCCAACTCTCATTCCCAGTGTCCTATCTAAAGTAGATGATGGACCACAAGAAGGATACCACTGGTGAAGTGGTAAAGAGGCATCAAGGCTGATTTTAAGGGTAGACCATCAAGATGGGCTTCCTTCTCAGGGATCCTAGAGTAAAGGATAAGAGTTGTCTCCCTGCCGTCTGGATCAACGTTCATGAACAAGCAGAGAGGCTGAGGCATCAGAGTCATCATAAGAGGAACAGCCCATGACCACCTACTTATTGTGGCCTTTAGGTCAGTCTTGTCCTCCCAAGACTCTGACAGTAGACCTTGCACACCACTGACAGCTAAGAAGAGAGTCTGTTAAATACAGAGTAATAGATGAGCCAACGAGAAATAAGACAACGGTCCCAACGTTACAGAGTTCCAGTCCAAGAGAAAAGAGCAACAAATCCAAACATGCAAACGCACTTAACTACTGCCCGCCATACAAGAGAATACAGATTCTAAGTGTCTGAACCCAACTAAGTCTCATCATCCCAATATGAGTTATAGCTTTACAGATTTTAGTTTAGGCTTTCTTGAAGAACTCTATCTTTTTTTTTTTTCCTCAATGCGATGTACTAAAAGAAGCCTAGCTATGTTTCTAAGTTTGTGAGTCTTCATCTTACATCACTCAGAACTATGAAAGTGGGACTGGAGAGATGGCTCAGTCATTAAGAGCACTTCCAGGGGACAGCATCCACTTAGGGCAACTCAGAACCATCTGTAACTCCAGCTCTAAGGGATCTGATGCCCTCTTCTAGACTCTGTGGACACTTGCACTCATGTGATACACACACACACACACACACACACACACACACACAAATAAAAATAATTTTTAAAACTAAGAACTACAAACATGAAAATGGCGGCCTATTTCCCACACCTGGGTCCATCTTCTATCTCCTTTTCATGTTGCCTATCACATTTTTGGGAACTTTTACAACTGTTTTTCTTGATTCTCCCCCAAAATCATACTTACGCCCTAATAGGAGATCTGAACATGAGTCGTTAGCACTCACGGTCCTCAGGGACACCTTTCCCAGAAAGCTTGTTCACACTGAGTTCTGTTCTGAAAAAGCAAGGTAAGGCATGTCCTTCGGTTACCTAGAGCACGGTCCTCATCCTTCCTAATGCTGCAACTCTTTGATATGGTTCTTGGTGTGTGCTGACCCCAAGCATAACATTATTTTATTGTCAGTATGACTAAGATTAAAAACTCAGGAGACAGCAGGTTTTGGCGAGGATGTGGAGAAAGAGGAACACTCCTCCACTGCTGGTGGGATTGCAAGATGGTACAACCACTATGGAAATCAGTCTGGCGGTTCCTCAGAAAATTGGGCATGACACTTCCAGAGGACCCTGTCATACCACTCCTGGGCATATACCTAGAGGATTCCCCTACATGCAACAAGGACACATGCTCCACTATGTTCATAGCAGCCTTATTTATAACAGCCAGAAGCTGGAAAGAACCCAGATGTCCCTCAATGGAGGAATGGATACAGAAAATGTGGTATATTTATACAATGGAATACTAAGCAATTAAAAACAATAAATTCATGAAATTTTTAGGCAAATGGTTGGAACTGGAAAATATCATCCTAAGTGAGGTAACCCAATCACAAAAGAATACACATGAAATGCAATCACTGATAAGTGGATATTAATTAGCCCAGAAGCTCTGAATACTCAAGACACAATTAGCAAATCATATGATTCCCAAGAAGGAAGGAAGGAGAGTCCCCTGGTCCTGAAAAAACTTGATCCAGTATTGTAGGGGAGTACTAGAACAGAGAAATGGGAGGGGGTGATTGGGGAATGGGCGGAGGGAAGAGGACTTATGGGGCATATGGTGAGGGGGGAACCGGGAAAGAGGAAAGCATTTGGAACGTAAACAAAGAATATAGGAAAAAAATATATATATATATATGAAAAAACTATTTTATTGCTACTTCACAACTATAATTTTTCTCCAGTTATAAATAATAATATAAATATCTGTGTTTTCCAATGGTCTTAGACAGCCCCTGTGAAAGGGTCATTCAACTCTCAAAGGGTCTCGACCCACAGGCTGGAAACCACTAATTGAGAGTGTCATGTGGAGACTCACATAATAAGGCAATAAGGGCTGATAAATCTCAATGCTTTATCGACTAGAAATTCTGTTCTTGTTTTGTTTTGACTCTTAGTCAGATATTTGTTTGCTTGCTTACAGGGTTTTACTACACAGTCATGATTAGTCTGAAATTCATTATGTAGGAAAGGTTATCCTTATACTGGAAGCCATCCTCCTGCCTCAGCCTCCTTGTGCCGAGATTAAAGGTGTGTACCATCATGCCTGGCCTAGAGCTCTCTTTGTGAAGTAGTCAACAGACTGGAGCCCGAGGACAGTCTGGTTAATAAAAACATAATTCCAATAGCAAGAAGAACTACAGAAAGCCCACATACACATGGAAACTGAACAATACTCTACTCAATGACACCCTGGTCAAGGAAGAAATAAAGAAAGAAATCAAAGACTTTTTAGACTTCAATGAAAATGAAGGTACGACCTACCCAAATCTCTGGGATACAATGAAAGCAGTGCTAAGAGGAAAACTCATAGCCCTGAGTGCCTCCAAAAAGAAACTGGAAAGAGCATACACTAGCAACTTAACAGCACACCTGAAGGCGCTGGAACAAAAAGAAGCTAACTCACCCAGGAGGAGTAGAAGAGAGGAAATCATCAAACTAAGGGCTGAAATCAATCAAGCAGAAACAAAGAGAACCATACAAAGAATCAACAAAACCAAGAGCTGGTTCTTCGAGAAAATCAACAAGATAGATAAGCCCTTAGCTAGACTAACCAAAGGGCACAGAGATAGTATCCAAATTAACAAAATTAAAAATGAAAAGGGGGATATAACAACAGAAACAGAGGAAATTCAAAAGATCATCAGATCCTACTACAAAGGCCTATACTCAAAACAACTGGAGAATCTGGAGGAAATGGACAATTTCCTAGACAGATACCAAATACCAAAATTAAATCAGCATCAAGTAGACCAGCTAAACAGTCCCATAACCCTTAAAGAAATAGAAGGGGTTATAGAAAGCCTCCCAACCAAAAAAAGTACGGGACCAGATGGTTTTAGTGCAGAATTCTACCAGACCTTCAAAGAAGACTTAACACCAATACTCTTCAAACTATTCCACAAAATAGAGACAGAAGGGACACTGCCCAACTCATTCTTCGAAACCACAATTACGCTGATACCTAAACCACAAAAAGATCCAACAAAAAAAGAGAACTACAGGCCAATTTCTCTTATGAATATAGATGCAAAAATACTAAATAAAATCCTTGCCAACCGAATCCAAGAGCATATCAAAACGATCATTCACCATGATCAAGTAGGCTTCATTCCAGGAATGCAGGGATGGTTCAATATACGGAAATCCATCAATGTAATCCACTACATAAACAAACTAAAAGAAAAAAACCACATGGTCATCTCATTAGATGCTGAAAAAGCATTTGACAAAATTCAGCATCCTTTCATGCTAAAAGTCTTGGAAAGAGCAGGAATTCAAGGCCCATACCTAAACATAGTAAAAGCAATCTACAGCAAACCAGTAGCCAACATCAAAATAAATGGAGAGAAACTTGAAGCAATTCCACTAAAATCAGGGACTAGACAAGGCTGTCCTCTCTCTCCATATCTTTTCAATATAGTACTTGAAGTTCTAGCGAGAGCAATCAGACAACATAAGGAAGTCAAAGGGATACAAATTGGAAAGGAAGAAGTCAAAGTATCATTATTTGCAGATGATATGATAGTCTACTTAAGCGATCCAAAAAACTCCACCAGAGAACTTCTACAGCTGATAAACAACTTCAGCAACGTGGCTGGTTATAAAATTAACTCAAGCAAATCAGTAGCCTTCTTGTACTCAAAGGACAAGCAGGCTGAGAAAGAAGTTAGGGAAATAACACCCTTCACAATAGCCACAAACAACATAAAGTACCTTGGCGTAACTCTAACCAAACAAGTGAAAGATCTGTATGACAGGAACTTCAAGTCCCTGAAGAAAGAAATCGAAGAAGACCTCAGGAGATGGAAAAATATTTCTTGCTCCTGGATTGGCAGGATCAATATAGTAAAAATGGCCATCTTGCCAAAAGCAATCTACAGATTCAATGCAATCCCCATCAAAATCCCAAATCAATTCTTCATAGATCTAGAAAGAGCAATTCTCAAATTCATCTGGAGCAACAAAAAACCCAGGATAGCTAAAACTATTCTCAACAATAAAAGGACTTCTGGGGGAATCAATATCCCTGACCTCAAGCAGTACTACAGAGCAATTGTGTTAAAAACTGCATGGTATTGGTACAGCAACAGGCAGGTAGATCAATGGAATAGGATTGAAGACCCAGAAATTAACCCACAGACTTATGGTCACTTGATCTTTGATAAAGGAGCCACAACCATCCGGTGGAAAAAAGATAGCCTTTTCAACAAATGGTGCTGGTTCAACTGGAGGTCAACATGCAGAAGAATGCGAATTGACCCACTCTTATCTCCTTGTACTAAGATCAACTCCAAGTGGATCAAGGACCTCCACATAAAACCAGACACACTGAAACTATTAGAAAAGAAACTTGGGAAGACCCTGGAGGACTTGGGCACAGGGGAAAAGTTCCTGAACAGAACACCAATAGCTTATGCTCTAAGATCAAGAATCGACAAATGGGACCTCATAAAATTACAAAGTTTCTGCAAAGCAAAGGACACTGTCAGAAGGACAAAACGGCAACCAACAAAGTGGGAAAAGATCTTCACCAACCCCACATCCGACAGAGGGCTAATATCCAATATATACAAAGAACTCAAGAAGTTAGACCGCAAAGAACCAAATAACCCTATCAAAAAATGGGGCACAGAGCTAAACAAAGAATTCTCACCAGAAGAAATTCGGATGGCCGAGAAACACCTTAAAAGATGTTCAACATCATTAGTCATCAGGGAAATGCAAATCAAAACAACCCTGAGATTCCACCTCACACCAGTCAGAATGGCTAAGATTAAAAACTCAAGAGACAACAAGTGCTGGCGAGGATGTGGAGAAAGAGGAACACTCCTCCACTGTTGGTGGGATTGCAAAATGGTAAAACCGCTCTGGAAATCAGTTTGGCGGTTCCTCAGAAAATTGGGCATGTTACTTCCAGAGGACCCTGGCATACCACTCCTGGGCATATACCCAGAGGATTCCCCTGCATGCAATAAGGACACATGCTCCACTATGTTTATAGCAGCCTTGTTTATAATAGCCAGAAATTGGAAGCAGCCCAAATATCCCTCAAAGGAGGAATGGATACAGAAAATGTGGTATATTTATACAATGGAATACTACACAGCAATTAAAAATAATGAATTCATGCAATTTGTAGGTAAATGGTTAGACCTGGAAAATATCATCCTGAGTGAATTAACCCAATCACAAAAGAATGCACCTGAAATGCAATCACTGATAAGTGGATATTAATGAGCCCAGAAGCCCTAAATACTCAAGACACAAATAGCAAGTCAAATGATTCCCAAGAAGAAGAAAGGAGAGGACCCTGGGCCTGTAAAGATTGCTTCCAGTTTAGTAAAGAAACCGAGGGGGGAGGGGGAATTATTGGGGAACAGATGGGGGGGAGAGGAACTATGGGAACTATGGTGGGTGGGAACTGGGAAAGGGGAAAGCCTTTGGAATGTAAACATAGAATATAGAAAATAAAATTAAAAAAAAAAAAAAAAAAAAAAAAAACATAATTCCAATTCGAGAAATGAAACTAATTATGCTTTATCATCAAAACTGTTTCCAAACTTCTCTGAAGTCAAGAAAGAAGTTCCCATTTTAAAAACCGAGAAACCGAAGAAGCTCCTTAATGAGATTTTTATCTTGTTAACAAAATTTTAGTGAAAGTGCCTACATAAAAGCTAAACAGATTAGCGGATGAATAATAACCTTCCCACCATTATCCTCAATGGCAGACTCATAATAACCATTGTCACTTTGTAACCAATCACATCTTTTCTCTCTTGGCTTCTATTCACTTATTTATGTTTAATTTGACTTCCAGCTGTAGTGTTCCTCTTCCTCAGATGAGGAAAATTCACACAGGAGAATCTTTTCTTCAGTGAACAAAAGGATGTGGGCAGAGTACAGAAAATGTAGCAATTATGCACGCCAGACCTACCAGGAGGGAAAAATCCTGTTTATGTTTGGCTTCATTACAGTTTTTATAAAACCATTCTTTAGTAAGAAATGGAATAGAAGAACAAAGCAGTGGGTTTTAATAACTGCTCTATCTAGTCTACAGGATTATAATTTGTAGAAAATACCACACCATCACTGAAATTAAGACCCAGGGGTGACAGAGAAAAGGGGAGTAGATTGTGAACGTAGCCTTAGCTCATCTTTTAAAATAGCTGCTTGCTGCCACTAATAATAAGAGAAATCTTCATCTTCCCATATACAAAAACAACCAACAGCAACTAACTGCCTTAAGTATGCAAAACCTTGCTAGAAAAGAATTTGTGTCTGCTACATCTTTGGAGAGATTTGCACGGCATTTATCCTTTAGGGAATCTACATGGTTTGTGCTAATCTCTGGTTCCTCATTAGGAAGTTAACGGCTCATCAAAATAGCCAGTAGTGGACATCCAGTAGGTGCCCAGTGCACACAGTGTTTCTCTTAAGTGAATGAATGAAGGATGAATGAATGATGTGCAATCTTCACCTTCTACCACCATGTTCCTTCCTTCACTGCCTTTTACATTTTTATAACAACTAAGAAACGTCACTTCCATCCACATCCCTTAAGCTGCCCGTGAGGCCTTCCGGAAGCACATTGTACAAGTGTCACGGCAAGGAGGCTGAAGCAGAAGCGGGAGTCTGAAACATCAAGATTGAAGATGCCAGATGGCAGAAGACTGGAAACTCTTCTCCACCTGGACATGGTCTAAGAACCAGAGATGGTGCAAGAAAAGCCAAGGTACACCATCATGAAACCGGGTGCTGCGAGCGCAAGGCCCTACAAGGGGCTATCCACAAAAACGAGTAAAGCTTCTACGTTGCCCTTCAGGCCGTGACACTGAGGCAATTGTGTCTTAGGAGGGTCTTAAGGAATGTGGAGTTAAAGTTTATTCGATGTTATAAAAACAGAAAAGGCACCAGAGGCAGAAACATGGTAACAGAGGTCTATCTTCCAGAGGAGGGTTTCAGGGGCTCACTCTCAGCTCACTGGCCCACCTCCATTTTGAGGAGTGCTTTTCCTTTCTGTTATTTTTGTGTACTGTGTGTATTTTATGGTTGATGGTAGGGTACATGATACCCTGGCTGGTGCAGGGAAAGGTCCAAGGGCAAGCTGTAAGAGCCCTGGCATTATCTTCAATAGCAGATTCATAATAATCATTTATTTATACTTAACAAAAGGTGCTTATGTTTGATTGGACCGCCAGCTGTACTGACCCTTCTTCTTCAAACAAGGAAAGTTCACCAAGAAGAATCCTATCTGTGGTGAATGGAAGGATCTAGAGCAGAGGTTCTCAACCTTCCTGGTGCTACCAACCTTTAATACAGTTCGTCATGTGGAGGTGACCCCCTTCCACCATAAAACTATTTCATTGCTACCTCATAACTGTAACTTTGCTACTGTTGTGAATCGTGATGTAGACATCTGATATGCAGGGTATCTGATATGTGACCCCTAAGGGGATTACAACCCACAGGTTGAAAATACTGATCTAGATGGTGTAGCTCAAATGTGGCGGTTACACAGCTGTGGCCTTCCCCTATATGATGAGTCCCCGAGACTGGCTCAGGCTCTCAGGCTCAGAGGTCGCAACCTTCACCCGCTTGACCCTACTCACATGCTTTGCTTGCTTGTTGATAGATAATTTTTTTTTTATTCCTAACCACATGTCCTTGGTGTAAACCTTTGTCCTAGGGCACAAGGTCCTGGAATCGGGTGCCCTGTGAACTCAAATCCATGGTCTGGCACGAAGCACCCTATCTTTTCTCTTCTCTTTAGTTTGTTGTAGATTCTGGCCTATAGTCTAAGTATGCTTTCTCTGACACTTGTAGCTCTCTCATTGCTTCTCTGACGGAGGCCTCTGATATTAAAGGCATGCTTCGCATGCTTTTCCTCCATCCCTGTCCTCCATCCCCACCCTCCCTCTCTGTCCTCCATCCCCGCCCTCCATCCCAGTCCTCCCTCCCCGTCCTCCTGGCAGCTGCCAGAATCTTCAGCGTACTTGTCCTAATGTTTTGGTTTGGGGTTTGGTTTACTCCTTTTTTTTTTTCCATTTTTTAGTTTTGTTTTGTTTTGTTTTCCCTCAAACCTTAAATGAAATTGTCCTCGGGCTTCCTTTTGAGTCTGAGTTTTAGATTAGGTTGTTAATGAGACTAGGACAAAAAGAGATCTCCTATTTCTGGAAGAAACAACACTCAACTTCAAGTCGAACCTTTTCTTCTCTTCTTCATCTTCTTGGGTATAGCCGTCCCTTTCTCGGGTGGGGTCCCCAAAAGAGAATGGAGACAACCCTAGTCGAGCACTGTACCAGGCAAACTCAGTCCTCTCCTGTGCATCTCCATTAAGAATAGCAACAGACCAACTTTGCAAGCACCGCATTTGCTTCATCTAATGGAGAATGCTCTTGAGGATCAGTGGAAGAAGACTAGCTCAGGCCAGTGACGTGGAGATATCTGCTTCATTCTCCTAGACCACCTCTTCACATCCTATCAATCAAGTTGGGATCTCTGCAGCTACCCCATTAGTACTTCCATTTCTCAGCATATCTTCTGTCCCTTACCTTACCTAAAATCTTCCCTCAGTCCCTCAGAGAATCACAAACACTCTGTGAAGATGTCTATTTTTGCTGAGCCAGGAAAAAATTTCACCTAGGTGCGGTTTCACTTGATTACACTTAGCTTGCTACTGTGGCTATTTCTGTGTGTGTTTTAACTTCTCCTGAGAGTCTCTGAAATCTGTTCACACAGAAAAGAGCATTGTGTCTCTCGCAGAGTGGAGGCTAGATGCAGAGGGCAAACAGTGAAGTTATCAAGGGAAAGGTCCATACGGCGCTGTGTAGACAGGCAGAGATGGAAGCTGGGGTGGGGGGGTGCGCCTGATGCAGGAGGGCGTCTTCCTACCTCCGACTGACTTACGTAACTAATGTGGTAAGCAGGGTCCTGGCAAGAAGTGGGACAAAATACCAAGGGACTGTTACTTTTTCATGGCCGATATGTATTCTTAATTAAAATAGAGGGCTCATTAATATCCACTTATCAGTGATTGCATTTCATGTGCATTCTTTTGTGATTGGGTTAACTCACTCAGGATGATATTTTCCAGGTCTAACCATTTACCTACAAATTGCATGAATTCATTATTTTTAATTGCTGAGTAGTATTCCATTGTATAAATATACCACATTTTCTGTATCCATTCCTCCTTTGAGGGATATTTGGGCTCCTTCCAATTTCTGGCTATTATAAACAAGGCTGCTATAAACATAGTGGAGCATGTGTCTTTAAGACACAAATAGCAAGTCAAATGATTCCCAAGAAGAAGAAAGGAGAGGACCCTGGGCCTGTAAAGATTGCATCCAGCTTAGTAAAGAAACCGAGGGGGGAGGGGGAATGATTGGGGAATAGTTGGGGGGGGGGGAGAGGAACTATGGGAAGTATGGTGGGTGGGAACTGGGAAAGGGGAAAGCCTTTGGAATGTAAACATAGAATATAGAAAGTAAAAATTTAAAAAAAAAACCTTCAATTTTATCGGAAAAAAATTAAAATAGAGGGCTGGAGGAGAGATAGCTAAGCAGTTGAGAGTGCTTCCTGCTCTTCCAGAGGACCTGAGTTTGGTTTCCAGCAGCTGTATTCAGTGGTTCACAACTACCTGTATCTCCAGCTGTAGAGATCCAAAGAGCTGATGCCCTCATCTGGCTTCCAGAGGCACCCACATATAGGTGCAGACACACACACACACACACACACACACACACATATATATACAGACATACAGACAGACACACACACACACACACTTTCTATGCCATAAATTACATTCCTCACTTACCACTTCTACCCCAGAGAGAGTGATTGGCATAATTTCCAAAAGGATAAGACACTTTCTTTCAAGATTACATTAGAACACTGTCCTCCAAAACATAGAACGTTTCCTCTGACTTCGGTTGATTCTCCACTTTGGTTGAGTATCTGTCCATTTGTTGTGCAACGGATACGTTTTTCTAAACAACTCTTCATTATTACACAACTAGATGAGACCCGTATGTTCTGTCTCCACTTACAAATTTACGTTAAGTACATGTATAAATACATACTGATGCATACACAACAGTGTAATTTGAATGTATAAATAGATTTTTAATGGAGTGTGTGTGTGCGTGTGTGTGTGTGTGTGTGTGTGTGTGTGTGTGCATACATGAGTTTATGTGCACCACATGTGTTCAGGAGCATTTGGAAGCTACAAGAGGCCATTAAATCCCTTGGAACTGGGGTTACAAGTATTCATAAGCCACCACGTGGATGCTGGGAACTGAAAGTTCCTCAAGATCATTTTCCACAAGATCTGTCAATGCTTTTAACCAGTGGGCCATCTCTCCGGACCCCAATTTCCATTTTACAAGTCGTGTAAATTTTCATGGTGTTCACTATAGAACACTTCTCATGCCTGCAAAGCTGCTCGTGGTGCTGTCTTCTTATAACATGCCCTCCTGAAGCATCCCAGGCCTGATATTTAGTAAGCAATTGCCGCCAAGTGTTAACTGTCCCCCTGATGGCCGTAAAGAAAGGGGAGCGTGCATTTTTAGGTACTTAAAGAATCAGGATGTAAATCAGTCACCATAAGCACATGGTTTTATACAAAATTTTGCTGTCGGCCGGAGGCTGTTCACTAGCCACATTTAGAAAGGTGTTTATACTAGTTTTTAAATTTTTTTCTTCTCTCTTGAGAATTCATGCATTTACACAATAAAATAAGTACTATACACCCTTTTCCCCATAAATCTCAACAGAGCCTTAACACCATGGATATTCATATATATGATCATATATATTCATAAAATTATATTGTATATGTGTATATGTATCATATGTGTGTGCATGTGTATATATGTGTATCTATATATGCATATGTATGTATATATATGTATATATGTGGGGATATATTGTGTGTGTATATATGTGTACATGCATGTATACATATATATGTACACACATACATACATATATCACTAAGTCCAATTAGTGCTGCTTATGTGTGCATGGGAGTGGAGGATCTTCTGGAACCTGGAAAACCTACCAGTGGCCACATCATTAAATAAGAATGATTGTTTCCCTCCACCATCTCTCCACTGCCCACAGCTCCTTAGTAAAGCCTGCAGCCTGCAGACCATCTACCCCACCTATCCTGGGGTCTTGATTAACAGCTGCCTTGGGTTCATGAGTGACACAGCACAGTCATGTCCAGAAGACAGCGCTTCACTGCTCTCTTCCCCATCCCCTGGCTCCTGCATCCTTTCCTCCCCTGCCTCTGTGATGCCCGCTAAGCCTGGATGATGGGGTTAATATAGATGTCTCACTTAGGGCAGAGCAATCTGTCTGTTTCTCAGCACTCAGACAAGTCCTGTACATCTTCCCTGGCTGCTGCTACCCCTCAAAAGAAATCCTCAGCCCAAGGTTGAGGGTGGCCTGTTTCTCTAAGTACAAGCACGATTACTAAGGTACCACTTTTTAAAATGTGTCTATTATTTTCATGACTGAAAATGGTTTACTTTTGAGACTGGGTGTGATAGAAGTCAATTTATTAAGAGAATTTTTCCCTGTTTATTATTATTATTATTATTATTATTATTATTAGATATTTGCTTTATTTACATTTCAAATGGTATCCCCTTTCCGAGTTACCCCTCCAAAAAAACCCTTTCCCATACCCCCTTCCCCTGCTCACCCCCCTCCTCCAATTTCCTGACTTGCATTCCCCTGTTCTGGGGAATCGAACCTTCATAAGACCAATGGCCTCTCCTCTCATTGATGTCTGAAATGGTCATCTTCTGCTACATATGGAGCTGGAGCCATGGGTCCCTCCATGTGTACTCTTTAGTTGTGGTTTAGTCCCTGGGAGCTCTGGGGGTACTGGTTGGTACATATTATTGTTCCTTCTGCAGGGCTGCAAACCTCTTCAGCTCCTTGGGTCCTCTCTCTAGCTGCTCCACTGGGGACCCTATGCTCAGTCTATTGGTTGGCTGTGAGTCATGAGTATTTTGATCCACTTTCTAATAAGGACCAAAGTATCCACACTTTGGTCTTCCTTCTTGAGCTTCATGTGGTCTGTGAGTTGTATCTTGGGCATTCTGAGCTTTTGGGCTAATATCCACTTATCAGGGAATGCATACCGTGTGTGTTATTTTGTGATTGGGTTACCTCACTCAGGATGATATTTTCTAGCTCCATCCATTTGCCTAAGAATTTTATGAATTCATTGTTTTTAATAGCTGAGTAGTACTCCATTGTGTAAATATACCACATTTTCTGTATTTATTCCTCTGTTGGGAGACTTCTGGGTTCTTTCCAGCTTCTGGCTATTATAAATAAGGCTTCTATGAACATAGTGGAGCACGTGTCCTTATTACATGTTGGAGCATCTTCTGGGTATCTGCCCAGGAGTGGTATAGCTGGGCCCTCAGGTAGTACTATGTCCAGTTTTCTGAGGAACCGCCAAACTGATTTCCAGAGTGGTTTTACCAGCTTGCAATCCCACCAGCAATGGAAGAGTGTTCCTCTTTCTCCACATCCTCTCCAGCATTTGCTGTCCCCTGAGTTTTTTATCTTGGCCATTATGACTGTTGTGAAGTAAAATCTCAAGGTTTTTTTTTTTTTTGATTTGCATATCCTTGATGATTAAGGATGTTGAACATTTCTCAGCCATCTGGTATTCCTCAGTTGAGAATTCTTTGTTTAGCTCTGTACACCATTTTTAATAGGTTATTTGGTTCTCTGGAGTCTAACTTCTTGAGTTCTTTGTATATATAGGATATTAGCCATCTAAAAGATGTAGGATTGGTAAAGATCTTTTCCCAATCTGTAGGTTGCCATTTTGTCCTATTGACAGTATCCTTTGCCTTACAGAAAGTTTGCAATTTTATGAGGTCCCATTTGTAAATTCTTGATCTTAGAGCATAAACTATTGGTGTTCTGTTCAGGAAAATTTTCCCTGTGCCCATGTGCTCAAGGCTCTTCCCCAGTTTCTCTTCTATTAGATTCAGTGTATCTGGTTTTATATGGAGGTCCTTGGACTTGAGCTTTGTACAAGGGGATAAGAATGTATCAATTTGCATCCTTCTGCATGTTGACCCAGTTCACCCAGCACCATTTGTTGAAAATGCTGTCTTTTTTCTACTGGGTGGTTTTAGCTCCTTTGTCAAAGCTCAAGTGACCATAGGTCTGAGGGTTCATTTCTGGGTCTTCAATTCTATTCCACTGATCTACCTGCCTGCCACTGTACCAATACCATGCAGTTTTTATCACTATTGCTCTGTATAGTATAGCTTGAGGTCAGGGATGGTGATTCTGCCAGAAGTTCTTTTATTGTTGAGAATAGCTTTCACTATCCTGGGTTGTGGCTATTGTGAAGGGTGTCATTTCCCTAATTTCTTTCTCAGTCTCTTTATCCTTTGAGTATAGGAAGGCTACTGATTTGTTTGAGTTAATTTTATATCCAGCAAGAGAAGACATCACAAAAGTTTATTCTAAGCTGGAGACAGTGACCTGTCTTCGTTGTGCTGTGATAAACACCATTACCAAAAGCACTGGAAGAGGAAAAGGGATTGAGTTTACTGATACAGCCCAATATCAAGAAAAGCCAAGACAGGAACTAAAGGCAGGTGCTTGAAGTAGAAAACACGGCAGAATGCTGCTTGCTTACTGGCTTGTCCGCTAACTATCTTGTCCATCCCACTTGCCTAGGGATTGTACTGCTCAGGGTGAGCGGGTCCTTCTGCATCAATCAGCAAATAAGAAAGTGCCCCACACGCTAATCTGATCTGGACTATTCGTTTAGTTGAGGTTCCATCTCCCAACGTGACTCTAAACCAGTGCCTATATTAGCTGCATTTGTAAGACAGAGGCAAAAAGATCATGATTTTGAGGCTAACCAGGGCTACATAGTGAGAGAGACAGAGACAGAGAGACAGAGATAACACATCCGCTGGTACATCTTATCCATTAGTGAATCAATTAGCACACACCAAAGCATATTTACCTATAAAACTGACAAACGAGAAATTTCCATGTGATATCTGCTAGTAATTTCTTTTCACTTAGAGATAAACCAAGCATCAGTAAATAAATATGCAGATAATAGGTTTCTTAGTGTGCCTGGTCATAAGGTAACAGTTAATCCTAAAAATACATATTCTTTAAATATCAAACATTTTACGAATGGATGGGCAAAGAAAACCAAAATGATCTGGAATATTATATGAAACAAAGAAAATACTGAAATAAAAATTATGCAGTGTGTACATGCTATCCAATTACACGCCTGTGCCCATGCACATGCACACCAGCACACATATGTACCTGTACATCTGTGAACAAGTATACATGCCCACAGGAAATGGAACTAATAATGCAGAACTCAGAGTTGTTACCCATAAAAACATAAAAGACATGATTTTGTGCCTTGAGCATTTAGAAAAATCTCTTGGTAAATGTTATTTTACTATTAATCACAACTATTGGTTCCCAATGTCACAGTCGGCCACATGATGTGCTAAGGGCAGGGGCCTGGGCCGTGCAAAGAAGCCTAAGAATGCATTCACTTGTCCACGTGACTGGTGGAAATTCAACTGTCGCCATTTGACAGGGACAGAGAACAAGAATGATCTATTCTCCATTCCTCTCAGTGAATGCGTGTCACAAAGCAAGCCATTCAAGCTGCTAATTCCTCGGCCAGTCTTTCTACCACCAATCCAGGGAATGTCTCAGCTCGTTAAGTATGTATGATTCTGGGGTTAAATATATACATTATACACCCAAAACTGAGCCTAAAGGCCGGTAACACCTGGATCGGGGCGGCAGAGAGGCTGCCTTTATTGGTCACTCTGAGTTACCCCGTGTCCATAGATAGTGCATCCTGAGTGATCTGTGGGGGAACTTGGGAGAAACGTCTCACTGTCTCTCACCTCCACCTCTCAGGCCAACTTTCAAAGCCTCCTTTGAAGAGGACAGACCTCTACTGCATAAAAAAGAAAAGGCGAACGCATTCTGGGGGTGGGGGGGCATTGATGGGGAGAAAAGTACCTGAAGGTACCCCTAAATGGAAGGATGATAGATAGAAAAACTCAAATCCAGAAGCGTAAACCCAGAAGGAGAAGGTCGTGTGATTGTGGGGAGCCTGATGAAAGCCTGCAAGGTTTATTGTTTTAACAAAAAAGAGCAAAAGTACTTCAAAGGCAAACAAACCAGGGCGTGGTTCACCATCCTGGAGACCTAGAGGCTGAGAAACCGCAACCGGTATTTCTTTACAGGCTACAGATAGATGCTGGAATTAGAAAGAGATGGCCTTTTTTGTAGACAATTCCTCCCCTTTTTGTAAGCAATACACCCCCCCCCCTTTTGGAGAGACGGGAGTCCTATATGTACATCTTTGGGCACAGGAGAGACAAAAGCAGGGAGGTGGCGAGGGGCAGCGGGGAGACTTGAGGAGAACGCTAGAACCTGCTGCCAAACGATGCTGCGCTGAACATTTGGGGCTTACTCGCGGAGTGACAGGGTGCTCTATAAGGTCCCTGGTGCTGGAAACAACTTAAAAGCCTCTTGGGTGGGGCTCTTGCTGGTCTTGGTTAGGGATCACTGGCTGATTCTTCCAAACATTTAAGATAAATCAGTCTGTCAGAAGTTGAAAAGCTAGAAATGGAACAAATACAGAACCTCCCTCACCAGTCGTCTCGCCGAGAAGCGTGCCTCGCTTTCGGTCACAGGCGTGACATCCAGGGCAATTTTCTAGCCAGCTGGCCATAAGAAGAAACGACTACAGCCTAAACGTCAGAAAAGCGTTTCTTTACGGGAAGCCATAAGGCCTGCCAGCCCTGAGCCTGACCATTCTGTCAAATATCTCTTTTCAAAATATTTACCTGCCTGACAGTCCCTTGGCTGCAGTGGGGTGCGGAGCAGGGACGGGGAGGCGTGATTCTGAATCGCCGCTATCCTTTTAATCTGCACTGTGAGGGTGAGGAGCTGGCCAGAGACGCAGGGATTTTGATAAACATCCATTTGGTCTTTCAGTAAAGGTTTCAGACTTGGAGCCAGAGGGAACCGGTGGCAAAATCCATTGAATGCAACCGGCTACATCTCCACTATGAGGAGGCTGGGGAGGGGTGAATCGCTCTCCCTATTGTGGGTGGGAGGCTCTGTTGTCTTCAGACCTTTAAAACACACAGGTAGCTCACACTGCCAGAAGCCCTGACGCTCCCCGGAAAGGGGCAGCAATTATGTCAACACACACACAAAAAGGCATTGTCTACCCTCAAGATTGTCTGCTTGCTATCCATTTCTGGGAGGGGAAAAAAGGCATCAAAACACTCGGTAAGATAGAATTGCTAAGCAGCTGGCTAATCGTGGACTCTGCAATTATTGTATTTTCATTCCGGCTCTAAAAAGGGAAACACTTAAAATGAATGAAATATGCAGCAAGGCCTCTAGTGATGAAATTAAGCCACTGCATTAACTGCCATTTGTATAGAGGTTGCGAGAAATTCTCCCTAGGCCTTTTGTTTGAATGCAACTTCTCCTCCAGTCCCGTCTTAATTCCTAGAATATAAAACAACACCCACTTAGATACCTTGGGTTTTCACTGAGAAAACCCTTGGATACCTTGCACCCAGAAAACACATTTTTAAGAAGGTCAATATTAGCTGTTTCATATTATTTTTTTTGTTTGCACCTTATAATAATGTTCCCCTTATTGTTACCGTTATCACTGTTTTGTTGAGCAAATTGCATACTATATCATTACTATTTTAAAAATCAGGTAAGACAGGAAGTAGGACTGTCCTGTCCTTGATTAGGAAGAGTTAGCTGAGAACAATTAACCTGCTGAACCTCGTACTGGCGATAAGTCCCACCACTCCATTAAATGCCCCGTGGAATGTTTCCAAAGTCTACAAACATCTCATCAATCATATTTCCATATAAAAACTTGTCAAGGATCAATGAGAAAATGCATAATTCATATCTTGCTAGTATACGGGTCAATCTAATAAGACTAATGTAATTTGAGACATTTTCATTAAACGTTAGCGTTCCCGGCCATACATGTTTTATAAATATTAATCTCGAGTTATTGGAGTCTCTAAATACTTAATATCGAAAGCCCACACATTATCCTCTCTTTGTCTTCAGGAGACCATTCAAAGAAATGGTCATAAAGTGAGAAACGTTATTGGGCAATTTTATCGCCTGGGTGTTTTAATCACTTTGAAATGATATTTAGCATCTCGGCCAGAAGAGCAGGGCTCTCTATGCATTGGAGAGATTATGACTGAGACAATTAAAGGTGGATTCAAGGGGCAGGTGGTTGCTACTTAGAATTTGTATTTGATTGCAGGAATTTCTTTTCACCTCTTTCCCTCACCTATAATGTGAAACAAGAAGAACAAAACAGATACAAATAAGCCACAGTTATACAAGAGGCACAACCCCTACTCTTTTTATATTGAACATATTCTTTATTTACATTTCAAATGTTATTTCCTTTCCCCATTTCCCCCTCCCAGAAAACCCCTATCCTATCCCCCTCCCCCTGCCTCTATGAGGATGTTCCTTCACCCAACCCACTCCCACTTACCCTCCCTCGATTTCCCTACGCTGGAGCATCTATGGAGCCTTCATAGGGCCAAGGACCTCTCTTCCCATTGGTGCCTGACAAGGCATTCCTCTGCTACAAGCACAGCTGGAGCCATGTGTACTCCTTGGTTGATGGCTTAGTCCCTGGGAGCTCTGGGAGTCTGGCTGGTTGATATTGTTGTTCTTCCTATGAGGTTGCAAACCCCTTCATCTCCTTTAGTCCTTTCTCTAATTCCTCTATTGGGGACCCCAAGTTCAGTCCAATGGTTGGCTGCTAGCATCTACCTCTGTATTTGTAAGGCTCTGGCAGGGCCTCTCAGGAGACAGCCATATCAGACTCCTTTCGGCAAGCCTTTCTTGGCATCCACAATAGTGTAGGGGTTTGGTGACAGTTTATAGGATGGATCCCTAGGTAGGAAACCAACAAATCACTAGCCAACATCAAACTAAATGGAGAGAAACTTGAAGCAATCCCACTAAAATCAGGGACTAGACAAGGCTGCCCACTCTTTCCCTATCTATTCAATATAGTACTTGAAGCTCTAGCTAGAGCAATTAGACAACAAAAAGAGGTCAAAGTGACTGGCTCCCGTTGTCTGGGAGAGTAACAAAGTGAACATTTTTTGGACATTATCGCCTGTCCAACTATCCCTTTGGGTTTAGGTTACAGGCCAATACAATCCAGTAAAGTTACTTAAAAGACTCATAACGTAACCTTTTGGGCACACGCTGCTCTGATAGCTGTGGAGTTAAATACGCCTTGCTGGGCAGTAAGGAGCTCACATTTACCTAGGATCAGGATTATCATTGTCATGGTTTAAAAATGGGAAGAGCCCTTTCCAAAATGTCCTCTTCACAATTTAAAGAAAGGATCCTTTATCCTACCACAGAGACATTCGCTCAACCATGTCCACTACTGCTATCTGTGGATATTGGATATTAATGAATGATAAACAAGATATAATCCACAGACCCATGGAGGTTAGGTATAGAGTAAGGGATTGGAAGAGTGGGAACAGATAGGTTTCCCTAGGAAAGAGAAACAAAATAGTAATGGATGGACGAGGCAGGAGATTGAAATGGAAGGATTTTGTTGGGAAGGGGAGGGAATGGAGAGGCAGGGAAGGGAGGGAGTACAGGAAGAGATGGCTAAAATTAAAAGATATTTAAGGGTTAGTATAGAAACCTAATACAATAGAAGCTTCCTAAAATATATGCATATATGAAGGCATGCTACCAAAGGAGAAATGTAAACACCAGCCCACCTCAAACCCTTTGATCTACAATGGTGACCTGCCTGCAGATATGCTAGCTCAATGGTGGCACAAAGCTTATAAGAATAATCAATCAACTTTCAGCCCACTCCACAAGTTGGAACCCCAACGTGACACTGCTTGGGTGACCAAGAACCTGAGACAAGTTAGCTAAGGGACCTAGGGTAAAACCTAATGGTATTGTTCTCTTTTTTAAAGTAGCAATAAGGCCATTTGCACCAGGGAGTCAGGCAGCTCCACAGCCTTCTGTGCACAGCCTGCCAGGAGAGAGTGATCTCCCACAGGCTTACAATCCCACAGGAGGGACAGGCTCCAGCCAGAGACAGCAAGACTAAATAATACCAGAGATAACCAGATGGTGAAAGGCAAGCGCAAGAACCCTACCAACAGAAACCAAGGCTACTTGGCAACATCAGAACCCAGTTCTCCCACCACAGCAAGTCCCGGATACGCCAACACACCAGAAAAACAAGAGTTGGATTTAAAATCACATCTCATGATACTGATAGAGGACTTCGAGAAGGACATAAATAACCCCCTTAAAGAAATACAGTAGAGCATGGGTCAATAGGTAAAAGCCCTTAAAGAGGAAACACAAAAATCCCTTAAAGAAATACAGGAAAATACAAACAAACAAACGAGGGAACTGAACAAAACCATCTAGGATCTAAAAAGAGAAGTAGAAACAATGAAGAAATCACAAAGGGAGACAACTGTGGAGATAGAAAACCTTGGAAAGAAATCAGAAGTCATAGATGCAAGCATCAACAACAGAATAGAAGAGATAGGAGAAAGAATCTCAGGTGCTGAAGATACCATAGAAAACATTGACTCAACAGTCAAAAAATGCAAAATGCAAAAAGCTTATAACCCAAAACATCCAGGAAATCCAGGACACAATGAGAAGACCAAACCCATGGATTATAGGTATAGAAGAGAGTGATGATTTCCAACTTCCAGTAAATATCTTCAACAAAATTATAGAAGAAAACTTCCCTAACCTAAAGAAAGAGATGCCCATGAACATACAAGAAGCCTTCAGAACTCCAAACAGACTGGACCAGAACAGAAAGTCCTCCCAGCACATAATAATCAAAACACCAAATGCACTAAACAAAGAAAGAATATCAAAATCAGTAAGGAAAAAAGGTCAAGTAACATATAAAGGCAGGCCTATCAGAATTACACCAAACTTTACACCTGAGACAATGAACGCTAGAAGATCCTGGGCAGATGTCATACAGACCCTAAGAGAACACAAATAGCAGCCCAGACTACTATAACCAGCAAAACTCTCAATCACCATAGATGGAGAAACCAAGATATATTATTCCATGATAAAACCAAATTTATACAATATCTTTCCACAAATCCAGCCCTACAAAGGATAATAGATGGAAAACACCAACACAAGGAGGGAAACTATACCCTAGAAAAATCAAGAAAGTAATCTTCCAATAAACCCAAAAGAAAGTAACCACACAAACATAAAAATGTCAGAATGGCTAAGATTAAAAACTCAAGAGACAACAAGTGCTGGCGAGGATGTGGAGAAAGAGGAACACTCCTCCACTGTTGGTGGGATTGCAAAATGGTAAAACCACTCTGGAAATCAGTTTGGCGGTTCCTCAGAAAATTGGGCATGTCACTTCCAGAGGACCCTGCCATACCACTCCTGAGCATATACCCAGAGGATTCCCCTACATGCAATAAAGACACATGCTCCACTATGTTTATAGCAGCCTTGTTTATAATAGCCAGAAATTGGAAGGAGCCCAAATATCCCTCAAAGGAGGAATGGATACAGAAAATGTGGTATATTTATACAATGGAATACTACTCAGCAATTAAAAATAATGAATTCATGCAATTTGTAGGTAAATGGTTAGACCTGGAAAATATCATCCTGAGTGAGCTAACCCAATCACAAAAGAATGCACATGAAATGCAATCACTGATAAGTGGATATTAATGAGCCCAGAAGCACTAAATACTCAAGACACAAATAGCAAGTCAAATGATTCCCAAGAAGAAGAAAGGAGAGGACCCTGGGCATGTAAAGATTGCATCCAGTTTAGTAAAGAAACCGAGGGGGGAGGGGGAATGATTGGGGAATAGTTGGGGGGGAGAAGAACTATGGGAACTATGGTGGGTGGGAACTGGGAAAGGGGAAAGCCTTTGAAATGTAAACATAGAATATAGAAAATAAAAATAACTAAAAAAAAAAGAATAAAAAAAAAAATAACAGGAAGCAATGATCACTATTTCTTAATATCTCTTAACATCAATAGACTCAATTCCCCAATAACAAGACATAGACTAAGAGAAATATTTTTCATGTAAATCTTCAATCAGAAAATGTTTATAATTCCTCTTTCAATTAATTTAGCAATGTTTTTATGTCTACCATTTTACTCTTTAATTTTCCATGAAAATTGTCAATTTTAATATATTTTTCTATATAGCTCAATTTTATCAGAACTATTTTCCATGTAAATCTTCAATTTTATCATAACATGTTTTTACTTCCTTTTTCAATTAAAAAAAGAAAAATAGACTGTCATAATATAAAGTTAGAAAAAAACAGAAAAGAAGATATATATTCTTGTGTTTATGGAAACTATTAGAAAAAAGCAGAATATATATGTGTGTATGTGTGTGTGTGTGTGTGTGTGTGTGTGTGCGCGCGCGCGCGCGTTTATGGAAGCTATCAATGAAGCACTTGGAAAACACTGACCATAGATCAACAGCCTAAAAGTTGAAACGATTTTTTTACATTTGAAGGATGATAAAGCCTTAAGATAAAATTATTATTGTTGTTTGTATAATGTTTTTAAGAAATCATAAAATGTTTCAGTGTGATCAGAATAAATGAACAGGGGCCATGCTATGAATAAATGGACCTTGAATGTCAAATACATACATACATACATACATACATACATACATACATAAATTAGCAATAAATTGACTCTGAGTGACATTCTGTTATTCTCATAGACCTGTCCCTGGCTCAGTCGCCATCAGAGAAGCTTCCACCCACAGTAGATGGGAACAAACACAGAGACCCACAGTCAGATATTGTACATAAATATCTGTAAAAAAACTAACAACCCTAAATAGGATGTCTCTATCAAGCCTCTCCCCTCAGAGAGGAGCCTGCAGAAGAGGAACCATAAAGAGTCAGAGGGGATGGAGGAGACACACACACACACACACACACACACACACACACACACACAGCACTCTAAATTCAAATGATTGACACACATGAACTCACAGAGACTGGGGCAGCAGGCACAGGGCCTGCACAGTTCCACACCAGATGGGGACTTAAAGCTGAAAGGAGACATGGACACATACCCCTATCTCTAACCCAAAAACTATCTCTGAGTGATAACCACTCAAAAATGAAAATTTTGTTTTCTCCGAGCGAGTCTCACTGGGAAAACAAACTGCTCTTAAGTGCCAGCGGCACGCCCGGCAGTGGACGGCCAACAGGAAATGAACTCAGTGGCATCTTTGGAGATTCCTTGTCACATAATGTCATGACAGGTGTTATTTTGTTTGTTGTTTGTCTTTTTTTTTTTTTTTAGTGTATATTGGTGCTTGACTGAATGTATGTATGTATGGGGATCTGGGATTCCCTACTACAGGAGCTACAGACAGTTGCGAGCTGCCATGTGGGTGTGGAGAATTGAACCGGGATCCACTGGAAGAGCGACCTATTTCTCCATCCCTTATTTTTCCCTCTTTTTTTTATTTTTATATTTTCCTCTCCTTTTAGCCTACAGGTCTTTTGCCTATATACTGTGGCTTCCCACCATGTATGAACAAGTGGGTCTCTGCATCGATATCCGATTCTTCTTCCTCTCTTGGCCTCTTTTTCTTCTGTTTGTTCATTTCATCCTGTTCCCATGTGTTAGTCTTCATTTCATCATATTATATTTTATTTTATTATTTTATTATTATCCTACAGAAAGCTGTTTGTTTCCTAATGAGAGATAGAAAGGCGGTGGATCCTGAGGGGAGGGGAGGTGGAGAGAAACTGGGCGGAGCAGAAGGGAAACCATAATCAGGATATACTGACTATGTGAGGGGAAAAAAATCATTTTTCAATAAAAGGAAAAGAATGAAAGAAAAGGAAGAAGGAAGGGAGGAAGGGAGGAAAGGAGGAAAGGAGGAAGGAAGGAAAGAGAGAAGGGGGTGGCAGATGATCTTGCAAGTCTACTTTGAATGAAATCACATCAGCAAAAATTAAAACTCATAGGAATCTAGTCTGGATTCCTTGAGGCTGGAGCATTAACAAATCACACCCCATTCAATACAGGTCAACAAGCCCTAGATAAAGTCTCGGAGGAAACCAGCAGATTGTGCAGCTGCACCTGGCCGGCCGGTGCATTCTCTCTGGGTATTCATGGTACAGAATCTCTAAGGGATAAAGAGGCCATCCCACATGGGCGCCTCAGACAAGGAGTGGGAAAAAAAATCTCCCTAGGGTAATCGAAGGCATTCCTGATCTGAAATTAGAGGTAAGAGTACTGTCATAGTCCTGGCCTGCACGCAAACAATTTGTGTGATCTTAGGCAGGTTGCTTCTTTCCTCTGGGCTTCCTCTATCTCATTTCTAACAGATGCTTAGACAAAATGAGGACCAGCACATCATATGTAAGGTTCCTTGAAGTTCAACCTATGAAACTCAGATAACAGTTGCACATAAGTGTGTGTGTGTGTGTGTGTGTGTGTGTATTCCCTCCACAGCCAAAACCACAGTGGCCTGCTACCAAACACTGAACACTGGCCCCCTTCAGGGTTTACTGGCCCTGTATAGTCCATTCCTTATTAACGAAACAGCTGAGGGAAGATGATACTTGTGTGTATTCCTTCACATCTGCAGGCTGGTCTTCTCAGAATGAAAATGGAAAGGAGAGAGCTGTAGACACGTGGACACCATTCAGTCATCTAGCTAAAACTTGTACAGCTGTATCCCCGTTGTATGGCTGGGCTCGGATACTTGTTTCTCTATTTAGATTCTGTGTAAATGTTCAATAAATAAAAACCTATTCGTGAAATAAAGACCCATGACATCATCATAAGAAGCGGTAGAGAGACATAAAGACACGAGAATCCAGGCACCACGTCTCAGGAAGCACTTCGCTGAATGAGAGATGTGTGCCACTGATGAGTATTTCCTATTTGGAAAGTTTATGATTGACAACACTCTTAAAGGAAGGATTAAAGTCATCATTGCACATGTACATTTACGTTCCTAAATGCTTTTAAGACTAATCAAATACCTAATAAATAAGAAAATTAAAGTCTGAAATCTAGTGGCGATGTTTAGTACATTTCAAAAGACAGCGCAAAAATAGATCAGCTTCTCCACTTCGAAGTGGCAACGCAGACGGATTTCAGAAGGTTTAGCCTCAGTGTCAACAAAAATGCCAGTGCCCCAGGCACATTCTCCATATTCTCAAACCAAATTAAAGATTCCGCAGGACCATGTATGAATAGGTAACTGTGAATATGCAAATGTGATTGTATAGGTGAGTGTGAATGTGTGTGGATGGTGTGTGGATGGTGTGTGTGTGTGTGTGTGTGTGTGTGTGTGTGTGTGTATTAGAAACAGAGACAAACATAGGTTACATATGATTGGATGCGTAGACATGTAAGTGTGAGCATGTGTGCCAAAGGTCATTCCAAATGTATTTTTATACAACATGGAAAGATCATGATAAAAAAAAAAAAACATGAAAGCCCTCAGCTTCCTAGAATTTTTTTCCCACTGAGCACAAATTACACCTGTATATACAGTAATATATACTTTGGCAATTTATGAAAATGTTTTAAATGAAATATAGCAAATATGGTGGCATCTTGCCACATATATGAAGAAGTTAATTTCTTAAAGAGTTTGACATGGACCAAGAAACAAAGCAAATAAACACTAACCACATACGGAAAATTAGATGACAACAGTCTACGTTTTGCGCACCTGAGTATTAACCGTGTTATTTTACTTTAGATGGAGATGTAATTCTCAAATAAATCCTATTAGCGTTAAGCCCAAAGTCAAAATGACACGAAAGGGAAGTGACTTGAGCCATTTTGCAAAGATTAAGTGCTTTTAGACGTGACAAAATTATCATGGGAGTGCTGGGTGGCAACGCTGCAGGTCCAGTGTCTCGGTGGTTATTGGGAGACACGGCAGTTAGGCACTTATGGCCATGCTAGATCTATAATGAGGAGGAGAATGGGCGCATTAACGCACACCATATGTTTACAGTCGTTTCGCTATGGCTACTCTGCCATCCCCTAAGGAAGAGGAAAAGTTCAATTTAAGCTGGGAGGAGAAATCAAGTGCATTCAAAGCTGGAGCCAAAAATACAGCCAATTCCACATTCTCCCTTCCACCAGGACTCAGCCACCTTCCTCCACATATGAGCTTCTATTTATCATCATCATCATCATCATCATCATCATCATCATCATCATCATCATCAATTGTTTTTTGTTTTGTTTTTTTTGGGGTTTTTTTTGGTTTTTTTTTGTTTGTTTGTTTTGTTTTTTGTTTTTTTTGTTTTGTTTTTTTGAGACAGGGTTTCTCTGTGTAGTCCCGGCTGTCCTGGAACTCACTTTGTAGACCAGGCTGGTCTCAAACTCAGAAATCCGCCTGCCTCTGCCTCCCAAGTGCTGGGATTACAGGCGTGCGCCACCATGCCCGGCTCATCAATCGTTTTTTACAGCCCAGTCATTATCTCACCTCCTGGTCCTCCCTCCAACTGTTCCTCATCCCATCCCTTCTCCCCCATCTCCAAAAGGATGTCTCCACCCCTCCCATCCCAGCAGACCTCCCCACTCCCTTGGATCTCAAGACTCTTGAGCGTTAGGTGCGACTCCTCTCAGAGGCCAGACCAGGCAGTCCTCTGCTGTATATGTGTTGGGAGCCTCGTGTCAGCTGGTGTGTGCTGCCTGGTGGGTGGCTCCATGTCTGAGAGATCTCAGGGATCCGGGTCAGTTGAGACTGCTGGTCTTCCTATGGGGTCGCCATCAGGTTTTCTTGGTTTCTATAACTCATCTCCTCATTCCTTGTTTGATCGGCATTTGTCCCCCTCTCCCCTCTCTCTTCTCTCTTGGCCTTATCCTCAATTCTATATCTGGCTTTTCCTCTTCATAGTTTACCTTAACCACTTAGATTATTGGACCACACCATCCGTCGGCTTTATGCCAAATGCAGGGACTCCTTTGCAATGCCGCCCCCAACCTACCTTTCTCATTCACCTTACATTTAACATGCATAAAATATATTCTTTCCCATTTAATTGCTAACCCCCCTCAACATAAGATCCCAGAAATCCATAAAATTCACACACACACATGCGCGCACACACACACACTGAGAGATGAAACTTACAACAGCCAGCTCCTGTTTTTAAACTTAGTCTATAAAATGTGCTCCTAAGATATGGCATACAACACACAGCTTAATAACAATAAAGCCTTGCCTGACATCCCCCCTCCTGTGTTTGATCACTGTACTGAAGTAAATCAGTCATGTGACACTCTGGTTTATGCTGTAGCTAATCCTCAGAACGATACCAGAAGGTCCATGGTCATATCTGAGATTAGGACTCAAGAGAGGAAATAAAGGAATTACCTTCCCCCATGGTGCTTGGCAGACATGGAATTTCCTAACCAGGATGTATTGACAATGGCTTCCCATTCACGGTGGGATCAAATGAGTACTGTCATCTTTGCAAGTCAACAATCCCTTTTGTGAGTATGGATATAGGATGCCCTGTGTGAGGGTGTGGGTTCACATGGATACATGTGTGTCTGTGGACTCTGTAGAGTACCCCTGTGTCAGGGTATGAATTCATATGAACATCCATGTATATGTGGATTATGTGTATGGGGTACCCCTAGGTCAGGGTGTGGATTCACCTGGGTATACACATGTATATGGATTCTGGATGTGGGGTACCCCATGTGAGGGTGTTGATTCACAAGGGAACATGTGTGTATGTGGACTATGGGTGTGAGGTACCCCTGGGTCAGGGTATGAATTCACATGAGCACACATGTATATATGGACTATGGGTATAGGGTACCCCTGTGTCAGGGTATGAATTCAGATGAGCATACATATATATGGACTATGGTATGCGGTACCCCTGTGTGTAGGGTGTGAATTCACATAAATATCCCTGTGTCTGTGGACAACCTTGAATGTCCTTCATCAGGAGTTCCCCACCTTTTCACTCTCTCTGACCTAGAATTCACCAATTAGTCTGCTAGCCAGCAGTTCCAGGTGTCTCTGTCTCCACCGCCCCAATGCTAGGGTGACAAGCTTGTGCCGCTCTGCCCGACTACTTTTTTTTCCTCCATAATATTTTATTGATTATTTGGGAATGTCATATCATGAACCCTGAGCACACTTCCTCCCTGTCCTCCCAGGTTCATACCCCGACTCTTGTGACCTCTGCCCCCACAAAAGGAGGAGGAGGAAGAACAGAAGGAGGGAGAAGAGGAGGAGGAAGAAGAGGAGGAAAAGGAGGAAGAGGAGGAATGGGGAGAGGGGGAAGAAAAGGAGGAAGAAGAAGAGGAGGAGAGGAAGAAGAGGATGGAAAAGAGGAGGAGGAAAAAGAGGAAGAGGAGGGGGGAAGAGAAAAACAAGTTAAATTTGCGTTTCACTGGAGCATGGTCAAACTCTGGTTGGCCAGCTTCTTAAAGATAACTGAATCCTTCCCCACCTGAACCGCCCACCTCAGAAGCCATCGGTTGTCGAGAGCTACACTTCAGCATCCTTATCACAGTTTTTAAGAGTTCTCTTTGATGGCTTTCTGTCTTGACTGTTGCTTTTTGGGGGAGCCGATATGAGGGGAGATCAGCTTTGTAACAGAAGCCTTCTATGTCCCTCCCTCCCATCTGTGAGTGATGGCAAAAATGGATTCCTTGCCCTTTAAGTCAACCGGAGCAAAGATCATGGACGTGGTTTCTGGAGGAGCACAGACCAGGGACATCCGTATGCTCTCCAACAGCAGCACACGCCACGGACCTCAGCAAGGTCTCCGGTGGCAGTAAGGACCATGGACAGCGACACCATTCTAGGGCAGTCACATGGGCCAATCAATAGCATCAAGAGGGCTTCGGCAGCAGCACAGACCATTGACATTCTCATGGCCTTAGGTGGTAACGTGGGCCATGGATATCAATATGGGCCCCTGCTGCAGTAGGACCTCAGAACCAGACTTGGCCTTCGGTGGCAGCACAGCCCACAAGTATCTGCATGGCTTCAGTGTGGCTGACTCCTTTGCTGGGTTCTGCGGATTGAACACAGACTCCCCTAGCATTATCCAAACCAAGCTGTCTCCTCAGTCCAACAGCCTCAGTTTTAACTCTCTCTCTTTCTCTCTCTCTGTATGTTTGCTGCTGTTGTTTCTTCTTTGTGAGTGACTCTTATGACCACCATTAATGAGGTCTAAAGTCATCATAGCAACACGGCATGCCATCACAGTTTGGTGCAGAAACCTCCACCTGGCGCCTGTTTTATATTTTTAATAAATCCATCTCACTTTAATCCAAATAATGTGAAACGGAAATTTCCACATCTCACTCCAATCCAAATAATGTGAAACGGAAATTTCCACAATCCTCTGCTCCACACACAAATAAATAAATAAATAAATAAATAAATAATACATAAATACATAAATAAATAGTTTTTTAAATCGTCAGGATCAGATAGGAAGGTGCACATACTTAATTCCTGTACAGAATTAAGAGAGACAGAAGCAAGCAGATCTCTGTAAGTTCAAAGTCAGCATGGTTTACATATAGTTAGGGCTACATAGTGAAATTCTATCTAGGAAAAAAAAGTCAAAATCATCACATTTGTAGTTCTGGAATTAATCAAAAGTGTGTTTTCAAGAAAAGGCAGTAACTCTTGCAAAAAACAGAAGTTTTGTTGTGTCTGCCTAGTTTGCCCTGCCCCTGCCCCTGCCCCTGCCCCTGCCCCTGGCCCTGCCCCTGCCCCTGGCCCTGCCCCTGGCCCTGCCCCTGCCCCTGCCCCTGGCCCTGGCCCTGCCCCTGGCCCTGCCCCTGCCCCTGGCCCTGCTCCCTGGGGCAGTCTTGACTCCGCGGGCTTCGCACCCAGCACAAATCAGCAGCATGGGCGGCCAGCGGAGCTCTGTGAGAGCCCACCCTGAGAGAAGCGGGCTCTGCCTGGCCCGTCTGGTCACTTCTCTAGAGGATTCTTCTCACAAACCTGCCGTTTAGTTTGGCACCAACAACAACTTTCCCAGTGAGATAGAGAAAGGGACACTGGGAGCGGTTGTATGACGTCACGGATGACCGAGGTGTAAGGTCGCAATCACGGGAAAGAGTTGCTTAGTCATAAAGCTTAAAAGGAAATGCTAGTGATATATTTATACAATGGAATACTACTCAGCAATTAAAAATAATGAATTCATGCAATTTGTAGGTAAATGGTTAGACCTGGAAAATATCATCCTGAGTGAGCTAACCCAATCACAAAAGAATACACATGAAATGCAATCACTGATAAGTGGATATTAATGAGCCCAGAAGCCCTAAATACTCAAGGCACAATTAGCAAGTCAAATAATTCCCAAGAAGAAAGGAGAGGACCCTGGGCCTGGAAAGATTGGATCCAGTTTTGTAGAGAAACTGTGGGGGAAGGGGGAATGATTGGGGAATAGTTGGGGGGGGAGAGGAACTATGGGACATAGGGAGGGGGGAACTGGGAAAGGGGAAAGCCTTTGGAATGTAAACATAGAATATAGAAAATAAAAATTAAAAAAAAATTATGGAAATTCTAAGGAAAAAAAGAAATTGAAGTGGAGTATTACTTAATTCCAATTATTGTATATGACGGCTATATGTGCATGTACAAATGTGTGTGTTGTGCATGTGTGTGTATGTATGTGTGAGTCTCCTATGTGTGCCTATGTGGCATATTTAGATACCGGTTTTTGAGTATGCATATTGGAAAATAAGTTTGTGGGAAATCTATGTTCCAAGAGAAAGACTTATGCTGTTATTTCAGGAATATAATGTTGGACCATGGATTTTGGACAAATTATTATAAGGCATTAAACTTTCAAAGTCAAACAATAAAAAAAAAAAAAAAGGAAATGCTAGGGGCTGGAGCCCTGGGCGGGTAAGAGCACAGGCTGCTCCTGCAGAGAGCCTGCTTCGGCTCTCCACCCGCCATGCTCACAACCACCTGTGACTCCAGCTCTGGAGGATCTGATGCCTCTGCCCTCCCTTGGGTACACATGTGTGCGTACCTTGCGAGCATACACATGTGTGTATATGTGTGTGTGTGTACACGCGCATGCGCACACACATACACATTTAAAATAATAATTAAAAAAGCTTCAAAAAAAGAAAGAAAAGTTAGGGAATGGCATGTCCAAACTGTATTGAAAAGGTCAAACACACTCCTAGACATCCTAGACATGTGCACATAGAACAGACTCAGAAATGTTGTGAATTCTCAGCTGTATAAAGCAGAGGCTCTACACATGCAGGCTAGGCAGTATTACAAAGCCCCAAAATGTGGGGAGCCGTATGACACTTCCAGATAAACAGGCATTGAGCTCTTACTAGCTCAAGAAATTCTACTTAATATACTTACTATCTCCAAGGAACACTCAATAGAGTCCTCCTTCTGGTGGAAATGGGACTCCTGGAGGGCGGAGCAAATCCACACGAGAAGATGAAGAAACCTGATAACTAGCGACGCTTTGAATTCATCTATGGCTATCAGTCGCCTGACTTCTACACCCCACAGCTGAGACAATCATTTCTAAAAGCAATTCAAATGGACATTATCTTTCCTTTCTTCCTCAAGTTCATTTACAAGAATATTGACCAAGGCATATGGCATATCTTTGTTAAGAAAACTAGAAACAAGCTATAGAAATAAATGTAACTTTTATTTCCATTTTGAGGCAGGGTCTCACGTAGGACTTGAACTCTTCTGAACAGCCAAGGCTAGCATCGAACTCCCATCTTCCTGGCTCCGCCTCCCAAATGCTGAGATGATAGCCTTGTGCGACTGTGCCCAGCAGTGCTCATAGCTTTTGTGTCTCTTGCAAATCAAGTGTTTGGCAAAGTCTTCCATAGATTCACATGTATCTATATTTAAATGGATACAAGTTTGTGTATATATGTGTTTTTAAGTATCAGATAAAATTGATGAGATGATTTTAAATCGTTGATTTTCTTTCTAATTTCCATCGGATGGCAATCAATGAATTTCCATTTTGCAAAAATACACAGCAGTAATGAAACATCTGGCACTTGAGAGCATTCCCTTAGGTGGTTACGTTCATGGACGTAGTCTGTGGGGCTATTCTATCATTGACAATTTAGAGATAAGAAGACGTGTTCCATATTAAGCAATGATAGCGCTTAACGCAATATTCAATTTACACTTTGTGCGTCTTCCCTGTACTTTACAATTATTACTGAGGCTTTGTTCTTTTCTCCTTAGAAGGATGTCCTGCCTGTGTCCCTGATTCAGGACACACACAGCACAGCCAGTGGTCAGATACCCCATCAGCTAAAAATTTAGCTCCATAGAATATGGGAGTCTCCTTTCAGACACACTGGTGGCCGTGGTGGTGGAATTATTATTCTGACAGTTTTGTATTCCAGCCGTAGGTGAAGCCAAATAAATTATTTAAGCCAAGCATAGTGCCACACACCTTTTATCTAGCCCTCAGGGGGCAGAGGCAGGTTGATCTCTTGGAAGCCAATCTGGTCTACATAGCAAATTCTAGGTCAGCCAGGACTACACAGTAAGACCTTGTCTCAAATATAAAACGACTTAGGTGTCACTGGGAAACAAGGCATTTCGTGTGGGAGAAAGAGAAGAGAGAGATAAGCTCTATCAGGTTAAAGAGAACCTGCAGTGTCAAGCTTACACTGGAATGACCTGTGCTACCTGATTATGTATTTTCCCTTTCATGATACATTTCCTAGTTCTTGTACTGAAAACTGAATAAAAACCATAACCAATGTAGCATCACTCAAGCCTGCATATACTGCCAGGCCCAGGAATAACTTTTTAAAAATATATCATATAACAGGAAAAATTATATATACATATGTGGATTTATATTTAAATAAGGATTTGTTTATATACACCTGTGTGTGTGTGTGTCTCTGTGTGTGTGTGTGTGTGTGTGTGTGTGTGTGTGTGTAAGAGGATATGCATGCACCACAGCATATATGTAGAGGTAAGGGAGCAACTTGTGAAAAATCAGTTTTCTCTTTCCATCACGCTGGTACTAGAGTAGAATATATGCATATATATACACATATACATATACATACACATATATGTGTGTTAACTATCACAAATCGAAGAGATTCTATTTGAGGGATGTTACAAAACGCAAGGTCTTTGTAGAGAACTGATTAATGTTAGAGGCCAGTGAGATGGCTCAGAGGGTAAAGGTGTTTGCTTCTCCAGCTGGGGGAGGACTTGCATGAGGAAATGCTAAGAGGAGAGGAAGGGCTGATATTGGGTTGTAAAGTGAATAAATAAATAAATAAATAAATAAATATAACAGCAAATCTTAAGATTCCCAAATATCCCAAAACACTTTTACTGCTATGTTTACAAATTCTGATTTAATTGGCTGGAAATGAGTAGTGCTTAGTAGCCTTGATTTGTACAAAACTGTACTTTGTTGGGTATTGTGTATGATACAATGTTTTGTCTCTGTTTGTGATAGTTATTAGTGGATAGGAACAAAATAAACTACCTGGTTTCACTGTCAAAAAAAAAAAGAAAAGAAAAAAGGAAATAAACAAAACGTGCTTGGAATATCATTTACTAGAAAAAGGATGGATTCTATCAACACATGCTAGAATCATCCCAAAAAGTCACCTAAACCAATGGGAACTGAGTCTTGAAGTCAATAATGAAGACAACTATCAATATGTATAATAATCAATATGTATAATAATTGTATTTAATTACTCTTTTTTGGCCTCTATAATTTCTGATGAGTAACAGACAGAACTCTTAGCAGTGGCATTAGCCCCCTTTCATTTGTCTTTAAACATTCTCTTAACATTTGGTTAATAATGTTTGCTTGGTTTATTCAGTTGTTCAGTAAGAGAACAACATTCTCTTAAAAGTTTGGTTTGATTCTAATGAGAAGAGAGCTAGAGAGGGAGAGAGAGAGAGGAAGAGAGAGAACGAGAGAGCGTGCAGGGGGCAGGGGGGAATTTGTGCTTTAGTTTGGGATTTTCTGAGCTTCTTATGTTTGTGACTCAACATTTTCTATTCATTTTTGAGAAGTCTCTACCATTGTTTCCTCAATAAGTGTCTCCCTGTCTTGTTCTCCCTCCCCCCCCCTCACACCACCCTTGACTCCAAATCACATATATTTTAGTTCATTTAATGTATAATACTAAAGCATTTGGCTGCTCTGTTATTTTTCCCAGCCCCTCCTTTATTTGCATTTCAGCGTGGAAAATTGACGTCGATCTGCGTTCAGATTCACGGATTCGTTCCTCAGCCGCGTTGCCCTGCGTCCGCTGATAAAGCTGTGAGTCTTCATCCCTGCCTGGCGCCATCATCTTCTTTCACGGGTGCCGTTTAAAGTTACAACATCTCTGTTTCTACTAAAATCTCCAGGCTGACTGGTATATGTTGAACATCCTCTTTTCTTCGTCCATCGACATTGATTGTGTCCGCTTTAAAATAGTTGCTGTAACATCCTGCTCACGTTTGCACCCGGCTCGGTTAGCCGCTTTAGGGCGGGTTACTTTCCCTTATTCCTTTTCACGGCCTGTGATTGGTCATTGAACTGGCAGACTAAAAGATATTGTGGCGATGCTTGGCGTTGCCTCTTTTGCTATCCGTGGGAAGAAACAAGAGAATCTCGTGCAAAGTTAAATTATGTTTGGTCGTCGCCTTTAAGGAACCAAAAGGGTTCCTATCAATCACAGTAGAGGAACCCGTATCGGCAGGGGAGTAGCTTGATAGTAGAGAGCTTCTGCACGTGGCTCTCAGTCCTATTGCCAGCACCAGAAGGAGCCAGCAAGACCCACGTTATTGAGCCTGATGATCTGAGTTCAATTCCCTGAACCCACATAACGGACGGAGAGTTTCAGGTTATCCTCTGACTGCCACGTGTGCACTGTAATACACACACACACACACACACACACACACACATTCAATAAATGAATAAATATAAACAAACATCTTAAGGGGGTGGGGGGCTGCGATCCAAACGACAATACCAACCTAGGGCATGGAGAATCTTCCTATTTTAAAAACCACTCCCATATAGTTAGAATCTAGTAATAAAACGTGAGACTGGAGAGAAAGACGCACAAGATCATTCCCAAACACCCCGTAAGCCGTCGTGAAAATGTGAGCTTCATTTTGCATGCAACAGCTAGAACGGTTTAAAGCAAATTAGTTTATAATTATATTTGGATTTTTAGATCGTCCGCACCGAAAGGGGACCAAGTTCGAAGACAGACTGAATGAAGACACGGCTCCAGCGAGCCTTACACCTGACCGGACAGAATCAAGAAACAAACAAAAACAAAAAAGCAGGATCAAAGGTCAAGTCAGGGCTTTGTGCTGAAATACATTTTTCCCATTGTCAATGGGAAAAAGGAAGAGAGAGAACTGGGCACACTTTTAAGTTCAGAAAATAAAAACCGAAGTTAATATATGATTGAATTCGGGGGCTGGAAGATAAAAGAAACACACAGGTAGATCGTGATTTCCAGTTTTCTGTCTTGAAAAGCTTGGTGGGTGATATTTGCATAACGTAGATGGGAGATTTGTGAGGAAGCCAGGAAGCAGCAGGCAGAGCACGGTTCCTATTTTCGGCACTATTCAGACTCCCTGTGGACCGTCACGCCAAGACAAGTGAATCTGGCCCGGAACTCAAAGGCTCAGCGCTAAGACAGTGATGTGGGAATCGGGGACATGTAGATGTTCGTTACACTCCAGAAAATAATCGAATTGCCTTAAAAAGAGACCATCAAAGAGGAAGACGGAGGAAAAAAAGAACAGAAATCTAACAAACACGCAAAACTCTATGAAGACAACTGCATCTTCAGAGTATCAGCCCAGGCGATCAGAAGACACCTACATTGAAACTACTCAGGAAACAGAAATCTAAACCTGTTGCAACCGGAAACCCATAGTCCAGTGACCGGTACTACCGCACAAGCTAAAAGATAACAGAATACTAGTCAGTGGGGTTCGGTAGTAAAGAATTTACTGGTGATGGAGCAAAGAGATTTGGGGTCAGAAAGAGTAGGAGGTAGGTGTCTATTAGGGAGATATCCTGGAATAAAGATGTAGACCAGATGACCTTCTGAGAAACAGTGGGGCAGAGAGAAGATGATAATGTGAGCCCAAATGCCCACTTCCTCAGCAAAGTTCTGCTTTCTGTGGCTTCCACAACCTGCCAATGCAGCACCATCAAGCGGGTACCACATATTCAAAACCAAGTCTACTGGGGAATATTTCACACTCAAAACATAGCAGGGAACTAGAAGAGATGACATAGTCTCTGTAGCAGCACCCATCTCTCATCCCAGTTACTTGGAGGGCTATGGCATGAGCATCACAAGTTCAAGGCCAGCCCAATTGACTTAGGAAGACCCTGACTCAAAGTGAAAAGTTTTCAAAAGGGTTAAGGCTATATAGCTCTCTTCAGTATACAGCACTTGCCTACCATGCATGAGGCCCTGGGTTTAATCTCCAAAGCAGGAGGGAGGAAGAGAAGGAGAGGGGGGAGGGAAGGAAGGAGAGAGAGGGGGGAGGAAAGGAAGAAGGGAGGGAGAGAGTGAAGGAAGAAGGAAGGGAAGGAGAGAGAGAGGGGGAGGGAGGGACGGAGGGAGGGAGGGAGGGAGGAAGGAAGGAAGGAAGGAAGGAAGGAAGGAAGGAAGGAAGGAAAGAAGGAAGTCTGTTTTGTCATTGCCTAAGGCAAGAAAGATCAAGGATTGGTTTGGTTACCAAGGCTAAGCAATATAAATAGCCAAGCTATGGAATTAGCCTGGATATCTGTTAACAGATGAATGGATAAAGTAATTGAATTATGACGTGGCCTTGTCGGACATCAATGAGAGGAGAGGCCCTTGCACCTGTGAAGGCTAGTTGCCCTAGTGTAGAGGAATGCCAGGACAAGGAAGTGGGAGTGGGTGAGTTAGCCAGCAGGGGACGGGGGTGGGGGGGGTGGGGGAGTGGGGGGTGGGATAGGGGGTTTCGGAAGGGAAATGAAGAAAGGAGATAACATTTGAAATGTAAATAAAGAAAATATCTAATAAAAAACAAAAATAAATTGTGATATAGATGATGGATGGATGGATGGATGGATGGATGGATGGATGGATGGATAGATGGATAGATAGATAGAGAGATAGAGAGATAATACAATGGAGTTTTATTCACCTGTAAAGAATGAAATTTCGCCATTTGCTGGAAAGAGGATACAACTAACTGGAGATCAATATACTAAACCAAACTAAAAGTGAAAAAATTATGTTTTCATGTTTTCTTTCATTCACAGATTTGTGTGTGTGTGTGTGTGTGTGTGTGTGTGTGCACTCGTGCACATGCATGCTACTAGAAATAGATACTGGATAGTGGAAGGGTATCACCTGGTGGGAAGAAGTAGAAGGGAATAAAAGGAGAGGGGTTGGTGGGTAACAATGATCAAACAATATGTACATTATGAGCCTGCACATGTAGTGAGCAAACAGCAACAGCAATTGTTAGCAAGAGGAATAAACGAGACTAAGCAACGGGATTCTCAGGACTGTGGGCTTAAAGGGTTACGGAGGACAGACTCTTTATCCTTCCTCTGGCATCAGAGGTAGATCATTGCTGAGTGTGGAGCAGTGGTGGTGGAGCAGAGCATCTGAGGAGGTGACTCCGGGAGGGGTAGTGCACAAAGGAGAGGAGGCTGGATATACACGGTGCTGGCATACAGCTCTTCGTCTCTGATAAGAACGAAGATTATTGATGGACATACTAACATATGTCACTTGTTAATGTTTATTTTAAAATGATGTATATTTGAGGGGGGGTTATGTGTGTGTGAGTTCAGGTGCCCTCGGGGTCAGAAGAGGGTTTGAGAGCCCCTGTAAATGCCATTAAAGGTAGTTGTGAGCCACCCAGTATAAGTGTGGGGTACTGAACCCAGGTCCTTTGCAAGAGCAGGAAGTTCTCTTAACTGCCAAGCCATCTCTCCATCCAATATCCATTTTCTGTGAAGTAGTAGGGTAATCCAGGTATAAATTTGAATAAGACAAAAAACTTAATTGAGGCAACAATCGGAATTTTTTCCAGGAAAACATGAAGAGCAACTGAATCAGGAAGTCAGCCTTGACTCAGAACTGAAGCTAAACTAAGATGTAGCAGGGTGTAGGAGGGGAAACAGAAAGAACTAGATCCAGGATAGAAATAAGAACACTCCCAGATGCGTTTAGCCCCTTGGGATAGACTTTACTATCCGTGAGGATGAAATTATACACACTTCGAATACTAACTTCTTGAGCAGCTCCTTGGAGCCTCCAACTTTCTTATCAAATCGAGTCTTAAAATATCACCACCGGGCCGGGCGGTGGTGGCGCACGCCTTTAATCCCAGCACTTGGGAGGCAGAGGCAGGCGGATTTCTGAGTTCGAGGTTAGCCTGGTCTACAGAGTGAGTTCCAGGACAGCCAGGACTACACAGAGAAACCCTATCTCGAAAAACCAATATATATATATATATATATATATATATATATATATATATATGTGTGTGTGTGTGTGTGTGTGTGTGTGTGTGTGTGTATGTATATATATATATATGTATATATGTGTGTATGTATATATATATGTATATGTATATATATATACATATATACACATACATACACACATATATACATATATATATACATATATACATATATATCACCACAACCCTCACGGTGGCTGTGGATGTAGCTCCTTGGCAGAGCACTTGTCTAGAGCATAGAAGGTCCTAGGTTCAATCTCCACTGCTTCAAAAAGCAGTTCTTTGGATTATACATCCAGGAACGCATCCCATAAACTCTCATTAATACTCCTCTGCTGGGAAAAAAAAAACGAGATATGTATGATGGTCTTATAAAGATGCTAAGCAACCGAATCTCTTTTCCCAAGGCAGAATCAGGATGAGAGACAAAAACAACTTAAAGAATTACAAAGCCTTCCACAGAATTTAAGTCTGGGCTACACGGGTGTTGGGTGATATAAGGCAGGAATAACATCTATAGCTTGTCGTAGCCTGTTATACATTGCTTCTTGGGCTATCAAACACGTCGGTGTAGTGTTTACTTTTCATTTAATCACCTAAAAAAATATATGTATTGGTTTATATGTTTCTCTAGCCTGTTACAGCTCTTAAATAATAAATAACACTTTGAATGCTCTCCATCCTGCTGCAAAGGGAAGGGAGGCTTTGTGATAAAAGCAGTGTAGCAATTCAGATAATTCTATCTGTCATAATTCAAGGTTTAAGTCACAGAGCCGGGGGTTCAATAGAACAAAGCTTCTCTGTCGGTAAGTGCGGAAGAATGAAAATCACGACGAATACAGTGCAAAATCCAAACGCATTGAACTTCCCCTGCAATGACAAGTGATGTAATAACCTGCATATCCTGTGTGTGCCTCTGTGTGTCGGGGGTGGGGGTGGGCACGCAACTGAGCGCCAGAGCTCAACATTGGGCATCTTCCTCTTGTCACTCTCTCTCTTATTTTTCTGAGACAGAGTTTCTCACCTGAACTGAACCTGAACCTGGAACTCATTGATTGGATAGGCTGGCTGGCCAGTGGGCCCCAGGGATCCAACTGTCTCTGTGTCCTCTTCAGTGTCAATGGAACAGGAATGTAGCAGCACCACCACTCCAAGCTCTTCACATGGGTGCTCAGGGCCCAAAGTTAGGTCTTCGTGCTTACGTGGGCAAGCACATTGCCACCGAGTCATTTCTCCAGTCCCGCTTTGTCCTTTTTTACCTAGGCTGGGGTGTCTTTTTTTAATAAGATTTTTTTTGAAGTTATAATTATTTTCTCCCTTCCTTTTCCTCCATCCAGTCCTTCTCATACACCCTGGCCCCTGCTCTCCCTCTCAAATTCCTGGTAGGCAAGAAGGTAGGTAGGCAGGTAGGTAAATAGAGAGACACATAGATGATAGGTAGATAGATGATAGGTAGATAGATGATAGATAGAAAGACAGATGATAGGTAGATTGATAGACAGATAGACAGACAGATAAATTGAAAGATGATAGGGATAGATAGATAGATAGATAGATAGATAGATAGATAGATAGATAGATAGATAGATAGATAGATGATAGATATAGACAGATGATAGATAGATAGATAGATAGATAGATAGATAGATAGATAGATAGATAGATAGATGATAGATATAGACAGATGATAGATAGATAGATAGATAGATAGATAGATAGATAGATAGATAGATGATAGATATAGACAGATGATAGATAGATAGATAGATAGATAGATAGATAGATAGATAGATAGATAGATAGATGATAGATATAGACAGATGATAGATAGATAGATAGATAGATAGATAGATAGATAGATAGATAGATGATAGATATAGACAGATGATAGATAGATAGATAGATAGATAGATAGATAGATGATAGATAGATAGATAGATAGATAGATGATAGATATAGACAGATGATAGATAGATAGATAGATAGATAGATAGATGATAGATATAGACAGATGATAGATAGATAGATAGATAGATAGATAGATAGATAGATAAATGATAGCCAGATGATAACCAGATGATAGATAGATAGAGTTAATAGATACAGATCAACATTAAATATATCTGTAAATACAATCTGCTCAATCCATATAACGTCACTTGCATGTCTGTAATTTCAGTGCCAACCATGTTGTATTGACCATGTATATAGACCAGCTGGTAAGGCTGCTTCTCCAACTCTCAGTATTCCCCAGTTGCCTGCATAGTTCCCCTCAAACTGACCCTCCTGCATGTTTGTGTATCCACTGGTGCCCAGTCCCAGCTGATACATCTACAGCACAATTTCTGCTACTGAGGCTCAAGGGATCATTGCTGAAGGGAGGGGCAGAAAGCGTGTAAGAGGCAGAGAAACAGGATGTCTGCTGTAAGAGTGTTTCTCCTAGAAGTGTCAGAGGGGCTCTACCTACAAAGTCACATCAACACACACGGATACCTAAACAAGACCTGAACAAACACTTGCTTTGGAGAGAGCAGAAACGAAAAGCACACTAATTACTACCAATTGAACCTATTCCTTACCACTTTAAAATTAAAAATTGTAAGTGAACCTTTTCCTCTGTTTAAGAAGAACTGGGTTCTAGCTTGAAATGTAAGGAGTACACCATGCTTTCTAGCAGGCTTGGAGCATTATAATGAGTACGTATTGCTCAGGCTCCAGAAAGCAATAAAAGGTAAACCACACTTCAGCCATAAAGCATGGCCACTCCTAGACACTGTCTTTCTCTCACATGTCACCCTAGACCACAACGCTGATAAAAGCTTGCTTTGGGGGGTCCACAAGTCCAGGGGGAGGGCTGTATACACGTTTAGACCTCAGGACCCTGTTCTAATGTGAGAAGCCTTGATGGCAGGTATAAACTTGAAAATGTAGATGAGAAATAGAAGCACACACATACTGCAAAATAACAGGTTTTTTAGCTAATAATACTCAATGTTGGATGTTTCTATCAGAAGCTGTTTAGTCCAAATCCCTGGACTTTGAATCTAGAGACTTTCTAAGTCTATTTCAAAACTAAGAGCTAGCAGCACCGGCCACAAATCACTTCCCAGGAGCCTCCACGGTAAGACGCTGGCTTCCACAGTCAAGAGTTAGTCCATGCATATGCAGTTGTTGTTAAGGTTCCCATGACAAAGTTGAAGATCCTTTAATGCATTTTCATGCCTAATCTAGCCTCCAAAATGAATTTTCTCCTAGCACTAAGAAAGAGAGCTCAACCACTTCAGCAAGACTCTCTCTGTGCTGGCAGCAGGCTGAACACTTGAACTACCCATAATGCTTAGGGAAAGTTGTCTTTAAAGAAGACTGTTTTCATTTTTTGTTTCTATCTGAACCATTAGATGTCACAGGGAAGCCACATTGTGCCAGAAAAAGAAACACACACACACACACACACACACACACACACACACACACGCACGCACACACACACTGTCTTTCTTAGGTGAATATTTCCCGGACATGTCAAGCTAGACACTGCCTTCCAAAACTACATCACAAAAACCCTCTTCCATTGCCATAGACAGAACTGGAGCTGGCAAGGTGACTCAGCAGGTAAAGATACTTGTAGCACAAGTCCGACACCCTGAGTTCAATCACTGAAACCCTTATAAAGGTAGAAAGAGAAAAGACTCTAGAAGAGGTCTTCTGGTCTCCACATTCATGCTACGGAACATACGCAAACACATCAGGCACAAACATCAAATAAATACGCATACACCACATGCTCATACATACACAAACACCATACAAATGCACACAACACCACACATACATCCATACACATATCTCACACACATGCACACATACATCACACACATCATACACACATGCATACACATTGCATGTATATACACACATAGACATCACATACATATTATACATATGTACACATCACACACGTTACACACAAACACATATACACATCTCTCATTCATACACATACAACTTACACACATACTTTTTTTAATGTAAAAAGTGAATGTGGTGACTCATACCCGTAATCCCACTCCTAGGGCTGAGACGGCAAGATTGCCAAATTTGGGGGCATTCTGGGTTATGTAGTTAGTTCCAGACCTGCCTGGACTACAGAGTGAGACCCTGTCTCAAAGAAAGAGACGGTGGCAGAAAATAAAACATGTTGTCAGACCTTGAGACTATAAAGAAAGGTGTCACATCTAAGTTTGAGTACTAACAGTGATGGAGGTAAAGCCCTTACAAAATAGATGTTGGCAAAACAAATATGGTCATAAAAATGAAATAAGCAAGAAGCCTGTCGTTAAATATGATCCTTAGAAGGAATACACACAATATTCTCTTACAAATTGTTTATTTTTTTTCAGCATGTGTACAATGATTAATTTTGATTGGCAACTTGATTTGAGAAGAACCCAGGAAATTAATAACATGCACCTCTGGGTGCAGTGAGAGAGGCTTCCAGGGGTAGCTAAGGAGAAGACCTACCTGAACATGACATGGGCGGCACATCTCGTAGATGGCATATTCTCATTCTCATTCATTCATTCATTCATTCTCTCTCTCTCTCTCTCTCTCTCTCTCTCTCTCTCTCTCCTCCTCCTCCTCCTCCTCCTCCTCCTCCTCCTCCCCCCTCCTCGTCCTCCTCTTTCCTTCCCTCCCCCCTCTCTGTCTCTCCTTTCCTTTATCAATGTACCAAGGACTTTGCTTTCTCTAAGAGCCCGTATTTTGAGAGTATATTTATCTTTTTCAAAAGGCGTTCTTTCCATGTGTTTTGGTTTTTGAGACAGGGTTTCTCTGTGTATCCCTGGCTATCCTGGAACTCACTCTGTAGACCAGGCTGGCTTCAGATTCACAGAGATCTGCCTGCCTCTGTCTCCTGAGTGCTAGAGCCACCATTCCTGGCTCTATTACTTTATCCCTTTATTTTTATTTCTGCCTTCACTCTCTCAGTATATGATGCTGCACTTCTCATTAAATTAAATAGCTGTTGTCTTTATTATGGGGAGATTCTTTTAATTGCAATAATTTCTCTCTGAACAAAACAATAACTATGTCACAGGAGCTCCCATATAAGCTAATCTTCTGGCATGTTCCTACCTAGATAATTCGTGATATTTTAAATTTCCACTTTAATTGAAGTTGTGTTTAAATTACAACTAGCTAGGATTTTGCAATAATTATATTGATTTCTATTTTTATTGGCCACAATTAGAAATGTGATCTGCAGTCTCTAAACTTTAACGCATTATGATCTTACTCACTTTTTATAATTATACACGCGCCTGGGAAGCTAAAAAAAAACATTGCTTGCTCACTGTGGATAGGCTGAAATGTTTTTAAGTACATATTGCTCTGAGCTTATACTTGCCTAATGTAAATGTAAAGTAGCCTGGGTTTTATTGAATTTCTTATTAATAGTTTCTTAATAAGTTACATTAAAACCTGCTACTAAGAGGAGTTATTTGGGAAGGGGTGGGGACCGGTTAAGAGTGGGAAAGGGACACTGTGAAGGAAGTGGGGGTGATTGTGACCAAAGTATTCTGTACATATTATGAAAAAGGTCATCATTAACCCAGTGTTTTCTATAATTAGTATTGCTGGCTTGGGGGTTGAGAGGTTTTGCTGTTCTTCCAGAAGACCCAACTTTGACTCCTTGTGCCATGCTGTACAGCTCAAGGGATCTGACTCCCTCTTCTGGCTTCTGAGGGCACCTGCACACACACACACACACCCGAGTGTGTGTGTGAGACTATGTGCCTATGTATATGTGTATTGTGAGATTGTGTGTGGATGTATGTGTGTGTGAGTCTGAGAATGTGTATGTGAGGTGTGTATATGTGAGTGTATTTATGAGTGTGTACATGTGAGAGTATATCTGTGTGAATGTGTATGCGTGTGTTGTGTAAGTATGTATGCATGTATGTGAGTGTGAGAGTGTGTGTATGACTGTGGGAATGTGTATATGTGAGAGTAGGTGTGTGAGAGACTGTGAGTGTGAGTGTGTTACTGTGCAAATGTGTAAATGTGAGTGCATGTGAGTACATGTGAGTGTATATGTGTGTTAAGTGTATATGTGAGCCGGGCGTGGTGGCACATGCCTGTAGTCCCAGCACTTAGGAGGCAGAGGCAGGCAGATTTCTGAGTTCGAGGCCAGCCTGGTCTACAGAGTGAGTTCCAGGACAGCCAGGACTACACAGAGAAACCCTGTCTCCAAAAATCCAAAAAAAAAAAAAAGTATATATGTGTATGTGTATACCTGTGTGTATGCTAATTAAAACATTTTTTTAAAAACCTACTCCTATCATTTTACTTGATCCAAGTCATTTACATTTTTTGGCTTTGTCATATGCTTGGTACATTTTAACCCTACTGTTTTTGGTTTGGTTGGGGGTTTGGGATTTGGTTTGGGGTTTGGATTGGTTTGGTTTGGTTGAGATAAGGTCTCACCTTGTATCCCTGGTGATGACTGGCCTTGAAAACATGACAATCCTCCTACCTCAGCCCAACCTCCATATGCTGAGATTACAGATGAGGGCCTCCACTCCCAACCTAAATCCTACTGCTTCGAATACTCTAATAATTACTCTTATTTGCACATCTTGCATCTTAACCCAGAGAGTCTCTGATCTGTTATAGAAATTCATTCTAAATGTTAAGTATTGTAATAATTAATATCCTTGGTTTTTATTCTTCTAAAGTTTATAATTTTTAATTATGCACATTATGTATTCATGCACACATGGGTATGTGCTCTCTAGTACAGGTGCCGGGGGAAGCCATAGGCTTGGGACTCTCTGGAGCTGGTTGGTTCTGAGTCACATAACATGGGTTCTGGGAGCCAAACTCGGGTTCTTTGCTCGAATAACGGGGGCTTTAACTGCCGAGCCATCCATTTGGTCCTGGATGTTTTAGTCTTATATTTTAATCTTGTAATTATTAAATTTTAACGATTTGATTATAATTTAATAATTATTAGCACCCTTTGTGTCCCTCTAACCTTTTACTCTTTCTGGCAAGTTCATTTTTTTACAGTCTTTCCCACTCCACCACAATTCACACATATACATTAGATTAGTAACCATACCTGTTAGCATTATTGTTGGTCGCATACCAATTCTTAATAGCTAAGACAGAACCTATGTAGAAATCAAGATTAAACAACATCTGCCCTGCCACTCAGGACACTCTGCTTGTCCACTAGTGTTCCCGAGAGCCTGCTGGAAATAGATGTGCATACCCCTCCCTGTGGCTATGAGACCAACTCCACACATTCAACAGGACAGAACTCTAGGGCGTGGTTCTCAACCTTTCTAAACCTGCAACCCCATAATATCATTCTTCAGATTTTTCTTATCGGCCGGCGGTGGTGGTGCACGCCTTTAATCCCAGCACTTGGGAGGCAGAGGCAGGCGGATTTCTGAGTTCGAGGCCAGCCTGGTCTACCGAGTGAGTTCCAGGACAGCCGGAGCTACACAGAGATTTTTCTTATCAAAAACAAGTTGGTGGTGACACCACTACTGTTATGAGCCGTAATGTAAAAATCTGATGCAGGGGATATCTGATAAGTGACCCCTGTGAGAGGGGTCACGACCCACAGGTTGAGAATCACTGTTGGCTACTATGTGTTGGTGTTGTTGTTTTGGGGGTTTTGTTTTTGTTTTTTCTTTCTCTTTTCCCTTCCACCTTCAAGTTTTATAGTCACTTCTTTTAGGTTTCTACTGAAATGGTTTCAAAACCCTAGATCCACATTCTGAATTAGAGCTCCACAGAGGACCTTTACAGTCTGTGATTGCCCTGCAGGCCACTTTGGTTAACTGTGGCCGGCCGCCCCAGGCTGTGTTGAAGCCTGAGGTTTCTGTGGATATGTATGTTCCTACAGCAGCCGAGAGCTGATGTCCCTGGTAATCTGCCATGTGTGTGCTGGAAACCGAACCATCTGCAAGAGTTGTAAACGTTCTTATTGGCTAAACTACCTCGCTAGCCCTAGAGAGATCTAATAATCCTATATTAGAGATCTAGAATCTCTGATGTAGATTCTTATTATATATAATAAATGCCCATGTGTGTACATATTCTTCAACTTGTCACTGTGTTTTTTTTTTAATTTCAATAAGTCTATGGTAAATTGAAGTATTCTCAATCAGCAGGTATAGCAGTATAGAATGCAATCCCAACTCAGAGAAGGTAGAGATAAGACTATAAGCCAAAGGTCAGCTGGGGCTACAGAGTGAAACAATGTCTCGAAACTCCAAAAAGAAAAAAAAGAGCCGGGCGTGGTGGCGCACACCTGTAATCCCAGTACTCGGGAGGCAGAGGTAGGTGGATTTCTGAGTTCGAGGCCAGCCTGGTCCAGGACAGCCAGGACTACACAGAGAAAAAAGAAAGAAAGATTATAGAAAAAAAAAGAAAGAAAGAAAGAAAGAAAGAAAGAAAGAAAGAAAGAAAGAAGGAAGGAAGGAAGGAAGGAAGGAAAGATTATAATTCCAAATTGCCTCGAATACACCTTGCCAACATTACCCCGCAGCATAGTGTCTCTTTTGTTACCATTACTGAGTACAACATGGCTGACTCTAGCTAGCCACAACTCACCACCAAAGCCCAGCATGTTACATGAGACAGTGTAAGGGACAGCACATTCCAAGCCAGGGCAATATCAAATCTTAAAGCACGGCTTCTACTGAATACTTCCCACTTTTGCAATGTTGTGGGGTGGACAGTCATAAATCAAACTATTGTAAGTCAGGGACCTTCTGTCTAGATATAGATAATATAGATAAAGGTATCGATGGTACACATAGGTCGAGCTGATAACAGATACAGATAACCAACACTCTCCAAGCTGTATTATCCTTGCTCATTTGAACGACCCCATCTTTTCATGGCATCTGGATAACCTACGTAGGACACATTGGTGTCCCGGCTCTTTAGCAATGGAAACTTACATTCTCCAAACTAATGTTGGTTTGTTGTTTTTGTTTTTTGTTTTCCCTTTGAGAACAGCAGTACATTTGCTATATGCAGGATCCTGAGGGTTCTGTCCTTATCTCAAATAGCCCATGATATACTGCTCTTATAACATCCACTTTAATTCCAGCGCCGTTCAGGCACCGAAGAGCCTTTTTAAGTTTTAGATTTAAGCCTTCCTTCCCCTCGGGGAAAGGCCTGTGATTTACCTTCTTATTATCTCTCCATCCTCTCTGTTTTTCACTCCCTTTTCTTTAGTCATACTGATGGAGGATTTTGTTTATGATTTCCATTTCGTGTGTTTGTGTTTTAAGCTACTTTCCATTTTGTTTCAAAACCAGCGACCGGGGCTGGAGAGATGGTTCAGTGGTTTAGAGTCCTGTTGCTCTTGCTGAGGACTCGTGTTCCCTTTCCCAACACGCAAACTGGGCGGCCCACAACAGCCTGTAATGCCAGTTCCAAGGACTCTTACATCTCCCTCTGCCTGTGTGGGCACCTGCACACACGTGTGCACTCACACACATACACATAAGTAAAAATAAAAGCAAAAATATTTTTTCTAAAAAGAAAAATATTAATGAGGTTAATTTTTTCATTCTTTAGTGAATTATAATCTTCGATTTTTCTTTTCCAAAAGTAGTTGTTTTGCTGTTATTCTGTTTCATCCAACTGAGGGAGTTTTTTGTTCTGAGTTAGAGCTATGTTATCTCTTTATTGGTTTGCCTCAAAATTAATCACCACTTTCACTGACTCGTGTGGGTAGTCTGGGGCATATTAAACGAGTAATTTGCAACTCCAGCCTTACATTAGAGTCGCATGTGAAGACTTTAAGATATACTGATGCCCGAGCCACATCCCCAGCTATTCTGATCTAATTGGCCTGTGAAGCATCCAGACAGAGGTATTTTTAGAAGTTCTAATAGTCATCTGATGACTGAGGTCTGCAGTGTCTCCAGAATGACAGCGACCCCTGCATGCTCATGGCTCAATTTTTTTTTCTACCTCACCCACAGGGACTGTAAGTAGCTGTGAGCTGCTGTCATAAAGCAGGCAGCTCCTGCCACTGCATGGATGGTAAGCAGACTGCGAAGGTGCAGCCAGCCTTGTGCTGTGAGAACTTGTAAAATTCCATGGGGTTGGTGAGGGAGGATTGTCTCTCTCCAGACCGGGGGAAGAGGAGTCACTAAGTCACACAAGCAGTTGCCATCCGGCTCTAGGCAGATTTAGACAAGGAAGCCCATTCCAAGGCTCAGAACTGCTGCCTCAAAGGATAAAGTGAAAACGACTCTAGATTTTTAAAGAAGGCACCCAGTGTCACCATCTGACCTGCACACACATGTGCACAAATAAATACATGTACATGTCTTGATGCTCACACATGAAAACAAACATGCATACTGTGTGTGTACACATATGTATATATACATAGTGTATCTCTCATTATACCCTTCCCTTAGTGGTACTCACTGATGTATTAACTCATAGACAGACCTCAGCTCTCTTCTAAGTTGTGCTCACAGAAGAGAGGCCGAGGCCATCATACAGGCTAACTGAGTCCCAAGCCCCTGCTCCCTTGTAGGGCTGAGGGATTCTAACTATCAGAGACACACCCTCCAGGCCCCATCTGTACGCACAATAAGAAACTCCAGGGGTACGGACACCTCAAAAAGGACTCAGATGTGGTTTGAGTTCATACCTTCCAGACCGTCTGCCCCTCTGTGGGTGTGGCATATACGTGTTACACACCCACAGGCATAACACTTTTCCCAAATGTCAATATCATCCTCAGCTGAATAGTGAGTTCAAGGCCAGCCTGGGCTACATGAGATCCAGTCTCAAAACAAAGCATTTGCATCATTTCTTGTTATTTTTTATTGGCAGATTTTAAAAAAGGGTTATAGTGTGTAACATGATCTTTTAAAACGTGTAAACATTGTGGAACGGCTAAGCCAACCTATGTAGGATTTGTGTTACTGCATACGCCACTTGGTTGGTGTTGTGAGAGCCCTCAAATCTCCTCTGAGCAATTATCAATAAATCTTTGATTGCAAATGATCTACGAGTCACTCTGGCCCTAAATCCCCAAATCCTAGGACATCTTCTAATTTCAAAGTGATAAAGCAACTCTTCGGAATGCCTGATTGCAAATCACTTATGATTAGAAATCGATACCGATGCTTTGTTTATTCAGACTCTCCTTGATTATTGTCTGTTTTACTTTTCCATGTCTAGGTTGGCACAGTCCATTCTTCGAGATTATACAGAGTAACCAACCACGTCATGGCCGTGGCTGAACTCAAGGGTCATCATTACCTGGAATATAAGCAGTCAGTACACATTTGTTGATTTGTTTTAAAAAAAAATTTTTTTTTCTTAGAGCTTCGGAGATGGCTTTGTAGAGAAATTCTTGCTATGTGGGCAAAAGATCTTGGGTTCAAGATCTCTAAAACCCAAATTAAAGCCAGGTAGACATGGTGGTGTCCTCTGCTGGAAGACAGGAAGCGGGAATCCAATGGGCAGGCTGGCTAGCTGAAGCAACAGGAACTGGCAAGCTGCAGGCTCGGCCAGGGACCCTGCTCTGATATAAAAGAGAGAGATCAAGAAAGACATCCAGGGTCAACTTCATCTTCCACGCAGTCACACATACATGCACCAGCAAACACGCGTGTATCCCCCGACACAAACATGCATATTCATGCACCATATACTCACACATGCGCATGCAAAAAATATTTTATTTTTCATCGTCTCTTAGTGGTACTGAAGGTTGATCAATAATTAACTCTTAACTCTTTGCCCCACTTGAATCAAACCCCCATCTCTTTCCCACGTGCCCTAGCACCTCATGCCATTTTCTCTTCCTTCTCACTGATGATATAATAAAGGACAATTAACGGTAAATGTATGAAGCCATTTTGTTATTTGAGAGTGCTCCCCTATACACTTTCTCAGCGCCTTTTCAATATACGTTGTATGAGTATAGTGTTTTTTTTATTTAAGAAGAGAATTACACTTTGCACTCCCGTGACAATTATATTTACAGCCGTCTCCAAATTACCCAAGCATTAGAACAGAGTGAATGTCAGATGAAGCCCCAGCGCACACGTGCCACACGAGAACCTGTTCTGTAGCGATTTTGCAGAATGTCAACCCCACCGTGGTGGAGTATAATTAGGTAATTCGCAAAGCTGACTCTCAGTCTAAAAGCTAATAAAATACTCTAACACGCCCTTGTACTTATATTCTCCTGAGCTAAGCAATGTGAGGTTTAAAAAAAATATATTAAAACAAAAAATGTATTTCGTGCAGGGTTTTGACTGGATTTCTGTCTGTTAACATCTCAGCAGAAATACGGAACAAAACAGCCAACTTGATTTGTTGACATTTAAAACATCTCTGGCTCTTTGTGATAATTACAGGAAGTGTTAATGGTATTTAAATTTTATTTAGTTATTAGGGTTCTTTAGAGTTTCAGGCCCAGGATCCAAGTACTTTATGAGAGTTTGATAAGCCCCATTATTCAGAAAGCAAGAATCAAAAGAATTCATTTAACTGTGCATAACTCTGTAGTGATGTTTTTGCCTAAAAGAGGTCAGACTTCCCCTAAATTTAATATGAGTTGCCTCCTTAAAGGCCCTGTCTCCAGATACAGCCATGCTGGAGGATTAACATTTCGACCTGTGAATTTAGCAAGAACATAATCCCATCCACAAAAGGGCTGAGGAGGGAAGGGTCTGGGAGAGTACAAACTGGAAACTGAGGAGGATGGGTCAAAAAAAGATGGCTTCCTCTAGGCCCATCACAGACCCTGCCTCTCTGAGTCATTAACATTCTGAAAACCAGAACTCCTGTTTTGAAGAAGGGATGTTGTACTACAATGTAAACTCCTGCAAGGAACCAGGCACAGCCAGACAAGAGTACCCTGGCTCCCTTGTTGCATGTCTGGAGGACTCCTGAGTGCGCTGAGGGTTTTGAGCACTCTGGAAGACCCTACACACACACACACACACACACACACACACACACACACACTACATGGGAGAAGTGGCTGAGAAACATTCAGGAGCCAAACGAACAGCAAGAGAAAAGCCCGCTGATCTAACAGCAGATGCAATCAAAAGTCCACAGAAATTTCAATTAGCCATGGGGGGTGGGGGGGGGGAACCAAGTTGATGCAAACTTGACCTAATTGCCGGGCACATTGCTCTCCTAAGACAAATGATTGATTGCTTCAACAAGGTCTGGTGATTACAGTGGATGTATTTACATATGACATTTACCCAGAGAAAGAAAAGACTAGTTCACTCATGAAATCTTAAAATAAATAAATAAATAAATAAATAAATAAATAATACTTAATACCTCAACAAAAAAGACTGTTTCCCATACCTCCTAAGCCAGTCTGAAAGTGACGAGTTAGATTCGATGATAATAAATACAACTCTGACCCCTCTTTAAATGTGCCCTTTCAGTCACGATTTTAACTAGCCTGGCCACTGCCTGCATTGACAGTAATGAGTGTTTTGAGATAGAGCACCGCCTAATTCCATATGCCAGCACGTTCTAAGACCAGAGACAGACCCAACTCAAAGGTGGCTTCTTTGTCCACACTCATTCCATAACCACCGTTCCAACCAATTATTGAAACTACAGAAATCTCAAGTAGCACAGGCCAGAAGTCTGACTCGGGTGCCTCCATCGTATAATGAAGGCAGGGAAGGACCACGCTCCTTCCTGGAGGCTGTACAGAAGGGTCCTTTGCCCTGCTCGTATGGATTATTAATAACATTTGGTTCCTTTGAGCTGAGGCACTGAGCATCCCTGTTTCCAGCTCTGAAGAGTACCAACGCTCCTTGGCTGGCCGCCTCGTCCCTCCATCTTTAAGGCTGCTCTCTTATGTTTGGATCTCTCTTACTTGCTTGGCTTCTCTGTGAGCAAGATGGAAAATGGTTTCCCACGGTGTATTTGTGTGTGTGTGTGTGTGTGTGTGTGTGTGCGCGCGCGTGTGCATGTGTCTGCGTGTGTCTTTACATATATGTGCATGGGCATGTGTGTCTGCAGATATATGTGCATCACACGTCTATGTGGAGGCCAGAGGACAACCTTGGGTGTCTTTCCCCAGGAGCCATTCACTGAATATACCGTCTCTGGGACATAGCTTGAGGATGAAACTGGCCTGGCCGTCTAGCAGCTCCAGAGAGCCTCCTGTCTCCACCTCCCCAGCTCTGGAATAATAAACACGCACCACCCATGGCTTTTTAAAAATGGATTCTAGGAACCAAACAAGGGTCTTCGTGGCCTCCCAGCAAACACCTTCACAAGCTGAGTTGTCGCCTTAACCCATTTGAGTGGTGTAACTGACATTCTGTTCCTCAAAGAGGAGTCACACCCCTCCCACAGCAGACCCTCCAAAGACCAATAATGCTTCCTTTGTCCACACCCGTACTTCCTGTCCCGGAATTCAGCCCCGCCTGGACTGTTACTCTTATCAGAAAGTCAAAGTTAAAAAAAACAAATAAGATAAAACAGTAATAACGCTTGGTGTTGATTACTTCTAGGAAAAGTGCTTCAAAAACATCTTTGATTAAAGCACATATACATATATGCATAAAAATATGCATAATAAATATGTGCTAGGGCTGTTGAGGTGGCTCAGGAGCTAAAGGCGCATGCTGCCAAGAATCATGAACAGAGTTTTGTCCCCAGGACCCGTGTGGTAAGAGAGAACTGACTCCTGAAAGTTATCTTCTGACCTCTGCACTCACACAGTGAGATGGATGTACAAACACATACACACACACAACACACACATATACATACACACACAACACACATACACACAGAAACACAACAAACACACATACACAACACACAAACACACACAGAAACACAGCACACATATATACATACACACACAACCTACAAACACACACAGAAATACAACACACACATATACATAAACACACAACACACAAACACTCACAGAAATACAACACACATATATACATACTCACCCACAGCACAACACACAAACATACATACAGAAACACAACACACAAACACACATATACAACACACAGAAACAACACACAAACACACACAGAAACAACACACATGTATACATACACACACAACACAAAATATACATATACAACACACAAGCACACACATACACACAGAAACACAACATGCATATACAACACACAAACACACACACAGAAACACAACACACATATATACCTACACACATACACAACACACAAACACACACAGAAACACAACACACATATATACCTACACACATACACAACACACACACACAGAAACAACACACATGTATATATACACACACAACACATATACAACACACAAAAACACACATGAAACACAACACACATACACACAAACACACACACAGAAATGTATATATAATATGTAATTTAGATTAAAAAATGTTTAAGCCTGCATTAATGGATAGAATGCAAATAAGAATATAAAAGAGGAGGAAGAATAAAAGGTCCCTCTTTAAAGTTCAAGAGACATCATGTGACCAGTTTAATCATTTGTCTTCTACTACCTGAGCTACTATTAAAATCAAGGCCTTGCTTTGACTCCCACATGAGGGAGGAAAGCTAACAACTCTCCTTTCTGAGGTCTGACTTCTTTGTAGGCACAGATGCAGATGAGCAGGACCATGCTGACGGAAATGGGTCTAGCATGTAACCACTTACTGTAGAGTCATCTGCATATGGCGAAGGGCAAGCAGAGGGGGGAGCGCCTCATCTCCATGATTACAGCCTCGTTTCCCTGGTGCTCGAGGCTCTGCCCACATCTGCTCCATACGGAGCTATTTAACCTGCCACCTTGGAAACTGTTTAAAATAAGACATTCCCAAGGCTGACTGTCACCTCCTGTCACTAAGATTACTGTGCCTTCCCTCCTTGGTTTTGTTTCCTCCCCTGATGTTTTTCACTTTGAATATTATGTTTAAGATCATTTATTTGTCTGTGAATAAAAACATCCCCATGGCATCTGTGCCCTTCCCCACCCCCCACCGTCCACCCATTGACACGGCATCAGTGCCATGGGTCTGGCAGTCAGGAACATAACAACGGTGACACACTAGCCCCAAACTGAGGAATGACATTTATTTTGAAGGGATCATTGTTTCCAAAAGGTTTGACTTGAATTCTTTTCTTTCTTTTTTACCTTAAGGGATGGGTTGTTTATCCGATTTTTTTTTTCCTATACTACTTCTGTTGCTTGGTTCAATTTTCCATCCCCTCGGGTGAATTAAGCTTGAGAACAGCAAAGACCCAACCAACAACAGAACAGCTGTGAATGAAGAAACCCAGGAAAGTGACTCATGCCATCTCACATCTGTAATCAAGAGACTTGGGAGATCAAAAAAGGAGGATTATTGTGAGTTCTCGGTCTGCCTGAGTTACAGTATGTGAGATACTGTAATCATCATCATCATCATCATCATCATCATCATCATCATCCAGGGGCAGAGAGATAGTAAAATGATTGCTATACAGGAATGAGGACCTGAGTCTGGATCCCCAGAGCCATGTAAAAAGCCAGATACGGTGGCATAAGCCTAGAATCCCCGCACTGGGGAGGCAGAGCTAGGGCTTGTTGGTCAGCCGGCCTATCCACATCAGTGAGCTCCAGGCTCAGGGAAAGACTCCATCCCCAAAGACAAGATGGAGGTGTCCTTCCTTCCAGAGAGGATAGGTGAAGGGTTACGTGCAAGAGCATGGGTGACCCCAAAGCCGTCATTCAGGAAAGTGTTGGCCTAGCATGGCTGATGACATCACCATACCTTGTAGTATGGTGCCCCTCTCCAATTAGCTTCCCCAACCTGTGGTCTCTAGCATCTCCCCAGACTTCACAGCATGCAAATAGGTTAGAACTGCATCCAAACAGATGCAATGAACAAGTGAGATCTCAGGTGAGGATCCAGCGGTTACCCCGCCCCCAACTCCACCCCTGACCCTTCTATGAGAGAATCTCAGCGGTCAAGAGGCCAATGCTAATAGACGTTTGCATGCAGAGACAGCTGATCTGGAAAGATAGTGGCTGTTTTTTCTTGAAGGATTGAGTTCTATAACAACCTGTGATATTGAACTCTGGTCATGTTCTTGAAACAGCGCGCGCGCGTGCGCGCGCGCGCGCGCGCGCGCACACACACACACACACACACACACACACAGTGCTCTCACACATGCACACACACAAATTAATAATAATAATAATAATAATAATAATAATATTCAGTGTGTTCTTTTCTCAGCCATACATAACCATATTCCTGCTGGATCAGCTGCTATGGGAATATAAAATCACCTCTGACCAAAAAAAAAAAAAAAAAAAAAAAAAATTGAGGTTCACTTGCAATATTCTACTTTAAATAGAAGCCCCTAAAAAATCAAGTAAAAACCTCCCAACCAACCTCTAAACCTGTGACGGGGCTCGGGAGCCTTGATCTTCCTGTCTAGCAGTGCCAGAGGCTCTGGCCTAAACAGGTCCTAAAAGCGTTCAGGCTCCTCCCCCTTCCCTCCCTCATCCACAGAATACCATCTTCTCTCATAGGAGGAGACGTACCATTTCCTTCCAGCCAGAATGCTCTACAGTTTTAGAATTTTAATGTAGAAAAATTTTTTAAATTGCACCTACAATTTAGAATATAATTTTTAAATTATATATATACATACATATACATGTGTGTGTATATATACATATGTGTGTGTGTGTGTGTGTGTGTGTGTGTGTGTGTGTGTGGTGTGGTGTGTATCGTAATGACCAGCCCTGCTTGGAATCTGGAAGTGTGCTGCGTGGATCATAACCTCATCCAGGAACAGGTTGGGTTGGTTTTTTTTTTTTTTTTTTTCCAGGTGCTGTCTGGAAGTCTACTCCACACCTGCATTTCAAGAACAAAGGGCATGGCAGATGAGGACGAGCCCTGTTCCAACCTATCACTCAGCCCACAGATAAAAGCAAGACCTGAGAGCTCCTTCCCAGATAGCCTCCGGAATGAATATTTAACTCGTCTCTGCCGTCACGTACTGAACACCCAACCATGAAGCCATGACGGGAACCTGGTACCCCTGCAGTGAAGAATTAGACAGTGGCCCTCGGATTAAGATTTACCTGATCGTGATAATTACAACCCATTTACGAAAATACTCCTTGCAGTAAAGTTCACTAAGTACTATTGTGTCGGAGCAGGAAACGCCAGGCTCTGACAAACTTTATTTTGATACGATGCCCGACTTCCTAAGGCAATCGCGTCTGTGTGCTAACATCTCCCAGCAAGAGAAGATAAAATTAACGGCCTCTGAAAAAGCTGACACTGAAACAGGGCCAAAGCTTTTGTGCTAGATAAAGACATCAGTTTGTCCACTCTTCATACGTATGGTAAAGAATCATGATGGAATGTAAAAGGAAATAAAAGTTAATGATTTTAGAATGAAGCCGCGTGATGCCAGTGCTCTGTTGGGGATAAACAGAGCAGGAGCCGGTTAGAGGGCTCGGTGAGATGAAGGTCAGTTTCCAGTCCATTCTGCAGAATCAATACTGTGCCTCGGACTTGCAATAGGTCTCATAAGTCATAGATTGACTAGGTCATGTATCAACTTCTACCCTGCACGGCCCTTAATGCCTCTCATCAACAAGGTTTGCTGAGTGAAAAAGAATCTGTGATCAGAATCTGCAATTGAAGTGGGACACTGCCCACCCATAGATTCACAGGGAAGGGGCGTGGGCAACCAGCAGAGTGGAGGTGTCACCACTTTCAGAAGACCATATGTCAGTCCCAGAATTGACTTCTGAAGTCAGAGCTGAGACTGCCGTCAGAGGCTTTCTATGAACCTCCATTTCAATGATGAGGTTTGTGTCGATAAAAATCACCATCATACAACATCAGAAAGACCCAGAGAGAGCTTTAAAGAAACAGAGGAAAGGGACAATAAATACTAAGAAATGTCACCCACAGCTGGGCGGTGGTGGCGCACGCCTGAAATCCCAGCACTCTGGGGGGCAGAGGCAGGCGGATTTCTAAGTTCAAGGCCAGCCTGGTCTACAGAGTGAGTTCCAGGACAGCCAGGACTATACAGAGAAACCCTGCCTCAACAAAACCAATTCCAAAAAACAAAACAAAGAGAGAGAGAGAGAGAGAGAGAGAGAGAGAGAGAGAGAGAGAGAGAGAGAAAGGAAGGAAGGAAGGAAGGAAGGAAGGAAGGAAGGAAGGAAGAAAGAAAGAAAGAAAGAAAGAAAGAAAGAAAGAAAGAAAGAAAGATGTCACCCACATCTCATACACGTGCTGACACAGGTAGTCTTCCAAGACGCCGTAAGCAACATCATCAAAATGCCCTGTCTTCTGGAGCAGTCTTCCCAGGCAGACAGATAATGCAGAAGTTAGATCCCTATGGCATCTTGGGGGAGGACAATGGGTACCACGAAGGAAGAGAAAGCAGAGAGGATTCAGTAGGGTTATGTTTGGAAGAAGGGTATACCATCAGGCTTCCTGCATCAGAAAAGGTGTACTTTCTCTTTGAGTAACAAAAAGAAGAAAACAAAAAACCTGCAAGGAGCAGGCAAGTTTAAGAAAAACATATCAGACCCCTGCCTCTATTGGACAATTGACAGAAAGGACCCAAAAATTTAAACTCCAACTCTGATCGTAAGATAATACATGCAGAGCCCTTTGAGATGTGTGCAGAATATTAGTAAACTATTGTGTTACTTAAGCCCACCGAGAAGATGGTCATGAAAGCAACTCTGGCCTCAAATCTATTTCCGACCCAACCACCAACCACGTTTGTCTGGAAGTGTCCTCCGAGGGCCTTTGTCTAGGGGATGGGCCGCCCCTCCCCCAAGCCTACAAAAGAGAAAAGGGACACGCGCGAAGACAGCCCCAGAGAAAAACATCATGTCCTTGAGAGCGCTGGAAGGTGAGCCACTTCCAATCTATTATTTCCATTTCCAAGCTATTATTTATCCTGCAATATCAGAGTGCCCACAGTGGAGAAAAGCCAGAGGTTCAGCCATCACTCATGGAGAAAAAGCTCAATGGGGGGGCCTCACGCTGATCGCTTCAACACCCCTCACTGGTGTCTGCTGGACGCCGTGTCTGATTTCACAGTGGTACCCACCTGATGTTGTTATTTTACTGGGAAGCATCACCCGAGGGGGTGCTGTACTCTACCTGGGACACTCTCTGCTGTGAGCTGCAGCCAGACACCTTCCCTTCTGCTGATTGTTTGTAAGGCCCTGATTGGATGATGTGTTGCAATCCTTCTGTCTGTCTGTCTGTCTGTCTGTCTGTCACTTGGTATTGTTTTTAATTTTATTCTGGCTCATGATATACTTAGTAACCTCACTCACTCGATGTCAAAAGCACAACTATTATAGATCATTTCCCAGACCATAGAGAACACCCTTCCATGATTCGGCTGCCTTAGATACATCCGAATGCCCGTCGGTGAGGCATACTTAGTGGCGCCTGTGTTTTTCATGGGGGAAGACTGAAACAGTAGTATCTACTATAAAGAGACAAGTTATGATTTGAATCCAGATACCCTAGCTTCATGCTCTTAACTACCAATGCACATTCCCCCCCCCAACAAGTTCTACAAGCTCTGGTTGCCCACTGGAGGCTGGTGGCCAACCGTAGCCCTCCCTGCCTTGATAGTCGACTGGATATCTCCATTTAAACAGCAGATCAGCCTAATGAGATCAATGCATTCAGAATTAATTGTGAAGCACCCTTCAAAGCAGCCTGGCTTCCTTTTTTTTTACACGTAGGCGCACCTGCATATCATGCAGGCTTCCAGAACTGTCTTTATAAATAGCTCACCGCTCCCAAGCCTTCTCACAAGCCCCAAACTGGAGCCTTGATTTCTCTGTCTGTTTCACATCTGTGTTCGTTCCTTTTCCTCTTGCTGTGATAAAAGACTCTGACAAAATCAACTCAAGGAAAGGTTTGATTCTGACTTGGGGGGGTTCAAGGTTATAGTCCACCACTTTAGGAAAGTGACGACGACGGCGGAAGCTAAAGGCAGCTGGTCACAGTGCACTCCTTGGTCAAGACCAAGAGAATGACAAATGCCAGCATTCACTCAACCCAAGTTCTCCATTTGGTGCCCAGGAAATGGTCCCACCCACAGTGGGAGTCTCGTCTCCTCATATAACCTAATCAATCTAATCCCTCACTGGGACGACGACGGAGCTGATAACAGAGACGAACCATCACCACATCCTTCACCTGATCTATATGCCAATCTTCCACAATATTGCCCAAATCCAGTACTTTCCGTAGTATTCACACACTAGCAACTGTTGTGTCCATGTCAGGACCTGAGGTCCTAGCCCATCGCCCTCCTTTTCTCTTTCCATCAATTCTCCCTGTAGCCAGTCAGACTGATCAGCTTCCTTTCCAACGGTCTTAGTGTTTCATGGCTGTGAAGAGACACTATGACCACAGCAACTCCTATAAAGGAAAACATTTACTTGGTGCTGGCTTACAATTTCAGAGGTTTAGTCCATTGGCATCATGGTGGGAAGCATGGCAGCCTGGAGGTAGACATGGTGCTGGTAAGGGAGGAGAAGAGAGTTCTACATCCTGATGTATAAGTATGGTAGAGCATCTTTCGGGTATATGTTCAGGAATAGCATAGCTGGGTCTTGAAATAGAAATAATTTCCAGTTTTCTGAGGATCCACCATATTGGCTATACAAGTTTGAACTCCCACCAGCAATCAAGGAGTGATTTCCTTGCTCCACATCCTCACCAGCATAAGCTGTCACTTGTAGTTTTGATCTTAGCTACTCTGACAGTTATAAGATAGAATCTCAGAGTTTTGATTTGTATTTCCCTGATGGGTAAGGATGTAGAACACTTCTTTAAGTGTTTCTTGGCCATTTGAGATTCCTCTGATGAGAATTCTCTGATTAGATTTGTACCCCATTTTTAATTGGATTCTTTAGTTTGTTGACGTCTAGTTTCTTGGGTTCTTTATATCAGACTTATCTTTTTAAAAATGTAAAGCCGATCATCTGATGCTGGAGCCAAACCAATAGAATAGGTTTGGTATTAGTCAAGGGTCTTCAGACAAACAGTAGGTAGGAGAAACAAAGGTTTGCATTAATAAACTGATTCTTACTATTATGGGGGCAGGAACCTTCAAAATCTGTAGGACAGAGCAAAGGCTGAACTACAGTCTTAAAGCTGAATGCCTTCCTGTTTCAGGGACATCAGTCCATTCTCTAACGGCTTTCAACCGTATAGATGAGGCACACTTACATCAGAGGAGACAGCCTGCTTCACTCCAAGCCGCTGACTTTAAGAGTCATATCTGAAAACTCATTCACAGCAACTAGACTGCATCTGACCCAACATTTAGCACCAGACACTAGCCCAAATGGACGTATAATTAACCCTCAAGGCTTCCCGTGACCTTGAAAACAAAGTTTGTGGCCAGTGGACTCCTCTCTCATCTTCTGCCCTGCCCTCCTCTGTTCTCAGGAAAGCCTACAGACAGGCTCTTCTGATCTGGCAGCAGATCTTTGCTTTCCCTGTACCTGAAAGGGCCCGCATCTCCACGTGGCTGCCTTCATTTTATTTAGATCTTACCAATGTCCTCTGCTCAGAGAAGCCTTGCTTCATCAGCTTATCCCAAACATAGCAGCATCCCGGGTCATTCCATCTTTATCTCTGACTCCCCTCATGTGATTCATGCAAAGATGGTGTTCTTTGTGAACTCTGTATACACATTTTCTCCCCACATTGTGTCTCTATATTACACACACACACCAGTTGGAGAGATTAGAGCTAGCTTTTCTGGTTTGGGTTATTTTGACATGGGGTCTCATGTACCCAGAGGTTGACCTTGAACTCGATACATAGCTGTGGGAAGTCCTTGAACTCCCGATCCTCCTCCCTCCACCTCCCAAGTTCTGGGATTGCAGGTGTTCACCACCACTGGGCTCTTTGGCGCTAGTGTTTTTTTTTTGTTTGTTTATTTATTTGTTTGTTTTGTTTTGTTCTTTTTTAGCGCACAAAATCAGATCACGTTATAGACACCAAGAGAAAGGGGCCTTAAAAAGAACCCAACAGCTCTTTTTTTTTTTTAATCCTCTCGTAGAAAGGAATCGTAGAAATCATATGAAACAACAGAGTCGCTTTCAAATACCAGTGACATAAATGAAACCATTAGCTGGTGACTGTGGCCTCTAATGTATAGCATACTGATTTCATGTTGGTTTTCTGTTTTGATTCTTTGTTGTTTTTTTAAATCTGTTTGTTTGTTCTAAAGCTCTAGTCTTTTCTGTGGATGATTTTTATTTAGCTTGAGACAACCACCCTGAATGTTCATTGTCTCCTAGGACACTGTGTTCAGGTTAGCCCATCCAATCAACGCATAACTGCACTCATTAACCCTTGCAAAACAACAACAACAACAACAACAAATCTTATAGGGTTTCTCAATTCCACAGGACCTTACTCTCCCGGCTAGATGTACTACAGATCTACTCAGGTACAACATTCACCCCACCCTTGGTCTATAAAGGGGTGTATCCTATAGGGGTGTACTATAGCCCCTTACAAGAGAGAAGAGGTTTGAAGCCAAGGCTAATGTTTACAAAGAAAGAAGGGGTGAAGACAAAAATTATAAATCTATGTAGTGACTAATAGTGTTGTCCCCAAAGAAATTGTTCAATGTTTGTTTTATAAGAGGGTTCCGGAAGCTTCTTGAATGTTCTTCAGTCCCAGTTTTCAAGTTAGGTAACCGAGGAAAATAATTACTGCGGTGGGATTCCATCACTGAGCCAAAGAATTCATCTCTTAGTGAATTCAAGGACAACTACTGCAGATGTTATGATATTTGCTTTGTGAGAGTTGACACTTCAGTGTTTGTCTGGGAGGGCAACTGCTGGTTATTATATATGGCTTATGTCTTTTGTTTATCTGCCTTCTAGATAAAGAGTTTCTCAACTCTCAGCATCTGATGACGGTCATGCTAGGCTGTTGCGGAGGCAAAAAATCCAACCCAAGATCATCTGGCTCCAAACCCGCAGCTTCCCTCAAGAATTTAACACAGTAACAGGTGGAGCTCAGACATGTGTGCCATACAGTTCACAAGTCCTGGCTGTCTGGGACACCTTGTCAAGGGTTCCACTGCCAGCCCATCCTGGAGGAATCCCCAGCACCCAGCAATGTCCTCAGACTACCTCGGGGTGCTACCATGTGTGAGACAAATGTCCAGCCACCACTGGACCGAGAGCAGTCCCACTTCCCAGGAATCAACCAGCACAGGTGCTTAGGTTCCCTGTGAATGAGACTCGGAGACTCAGTGCAGATTGGAGAGGCCCTGTGGCCCAGGGAAGCACTGCGACCTCCAGGCTTTTGCTGTTCTGAAATCATCATCGGAGGGCAGTTCTTTCACTCCGGTAGTGAAAAAAAAATCACAAAGCTAAGTCAATGAAGTGGGCTTTTTACTCATAAGGTGAGGGTTTCATTAATAAAAGAACTGAAGGCTGGAGAGAGAATTGTACCCAGAGTTGTGACATGCACCCACCTCAGGCTAATGCCTTTCCAAACTTTGCTTTGCTTGGTCTGGCTGTGACAGGTCAGGGCTTCTACACAGTCTCGTCCCACTCTGGTGAGCTAAACTCAGTCAAAACCTTGTTTATCTCTCAGACATCGTTTCTCTTTAGTCATTTCTCTTCAATTAGATATGGTGATATTCTATTTAAAGGAACTTACTCTGCTCTTAAACCATAAAATCCCTCTGCCATTCCCTTTGGGGGCCAAATCCTCTCTGTGCCCCGCCCCCAGCAGGTCCCCACTTCAGACGCAGAAACAGGGTTGTGCTGGCTTTTACACAACCTTGTGGTTTCCGTGTGTGTGTGTGTGTGTGTGTGTGTGTGTGTGTGTGTGTGTGGTTTTGTTTTTGGAACAGCAGGTACCAAAATAACAAGACAGTATGAAATTTACCGAAACAATGTGTTTATACAGTTGGCTACCTTAACTAGAAACACGATGTTCTTCCACTGAAAATCAGTTGTCTTGGTCTCTGCTGCAAATGCACGGTTAATCAATATCAATTTAATTTGGCACACTAGTATAAGGCTCTAAAATTATTTTCGTTAGATGCAAACTTTTTATATAAATGCATTTTGCTTCTTCCACGTCTTAGGTAGGGTTAGCACTGCTGTGAAGAAATACCACAATCAAAAGCAACGTGGGGAGGAAAGGGTTTGTTTGGCTCACATACCCAGAGTCACAGTTCACTGAGTAAATTCAGTAGAACTCCTGCCAAGGCAGGAACTCAAACTGGGCAGCAAGCTTGGAGCAGGAACTGATGCAGAGAGCATGGACAAGTGCTGCTTACTGACTTGCTCCTCATGGATGCTTTCTATATATATATATATATATATATATATATATATATATATATATATATATTCTTTGTTTACATTCCAAATGATTTCCCCTTTCTCAGTTCCTCCCTCCCCATAAGTCCCATAAGCCTTCTTCCCTCCTACTAGTCCCCAGTCAACCCCCTCCCATTTCTTTGTCCTGGCAATCCCCTACAATGCTGCATCAAGCCTTTCCAGAACTAGGGCCCTCTCCTTCCTTCTTCTTGGGAATCATTTGATATGTTAATTGTGTCTTGAGTATTCAGAGCTTCTGGGCTAATATGCACTTATCAGTGACTGCATTCCATGTGTATTCTTTTGTGATTGGGTTACCTCACTTAGGATGATATTTTCCAGTTCCAATCATTTGCCTAAAAATTTTATGACTTCATTAATTGCTGAGTAGTATTCCATTGTGTAAATATACCACATTTTCTGTATCCATTCCTCCACTGAGGGACATCTGGGTTCTTTCCAGCTTCTGGCTATTATAAATAAGGCTGCTATGAACACAGTGGAGCGTGTGTCCTTATTGCATGCCGGGAATCCTCTGGATATATGCCCAGGAGTGGTATAACAGGGAACTCCAGAAATGTCATGCCCAGTTTTCTGAGGAACCACCAGACTGATTTCCAGAGTGGTTGTACCATCTTGCAATCCCACCAGCAGTGGAGGAATGTTCCCCTTTCTCTCTACATCCTTGCCAATACCTGCTGTCTCCTGAATTTTTAATCTTAGCCATTCTGACAGGTGTGAGGTGAAATCTCAGGGTTGTTTTGATTTGCATTTCCCTAATGACTAATGATGCTGAACATTTTTCTTAAGGTGCTTCTCAGTGATTCGAAATTCTTCAGGTGAAAATTCTTTGTTTAGCTCTGTACCCCATTTTTAATAGGGTTATTTGGCTCTCTGGAGTCTTCCTTCTTGAGTTCTTTGTATATATTGGATATTAGCCCTCTGTCAGATGTAGGGTTGGTGAAGATCTTTTCCCCATTTGTTGGTTGCCATTTTGTCTGATTGACAGTGTCCTTTGCCTTACAGAAACTTTGTAATTTTATGAGGTCCCACTTGTCAATTCTTGATTTAGAGCATAAGATATTGGCGTTCTGTTCAGGAACTTTTCCCCTATGCCCATGTCCTCAAAGATCTTTCCCAGTTTCTTTTTTGTTTGTTTGTTTTTATTTATTTTATTTATTTATTTATTTGTTTGTTTGGTTTGGTTTTTCGAGACAGGGTTTCTCTGTGTAGACCTGGCTGTCCTGGAACTCACTCTGTAGACCAGGCTGGCCTCAAACTCAGAAATTCGCCTGCCTCTGCCTCCCAAGTGCTTACGTGATTAAAGGCGTGTGCCACCACTGCCCGGTGCCCAGTTTCTTTTCTATTAGTTTCGTGTGTCTGGTTTTATGTGGAGGTCCTTGATCCACTTGGGGTTGAGCTTAGTACAAGGAGATAAGAATGGATTGATTTTCTGATGTCTTCTTCAATTTCCTTCTTCAGAGACCTGAAGTTTTTGTCATATAAATCTTTCACTTGTTTGGTTAGAGTTACACCAAGATACTTTATATTGTTTGTGGCTATTGTGAAGGGTGTCATTTCCCTAATTTCTTTCTCGGCCTGCTTATCCTTTGCGTATAGGAAGGCTACTGATTTGCTTGAGTTGATTTTATAACCAGCCACTTTGCTGAAGTTGTTTATCAGCTGTAGGAGTTCTCTGGTGGAGTTTTTTGGGTCACTTAAGTATACTATCATATCATCTGCGAATAGTGATAGTTTGACTTCTTCCTTTCCAATTTGTATCCCTTTGACTTCCTTATGTTGTCGAATTGCTCTAGCTAGTACCTCAAGTACTATATTGAAGAGATATGGTGAGAGGGGGCAGCCTTATCTAGTCCCTGATTTTAGTAGGATTGCTTCAAGTTTCTCTCCATTTACCTTGATGTTGGCTATCGGTCTGCTGTAAATTGCTTTTACTATGTTTAGACATGGGCCTTGAATTCCTGATCTTTCCAAGACTTTTAGCATGAAAGGATGCTGAAAAATCTTCCATGCTCATGGGTTGGCAGGATTAATATAGTTAAAATGGTAATCTTGCCAAAAGCAATATACAGATTCAACGCAATCCCCATCAAAATCCCAACTCAGTTCTTTATAGAGTTAGAAAGAACAATTCTCAAATTCATATGGAATGACAAAAAACCCAGGATAGCTAAAACTATCATCAACAGTAAAAGAACTTCTGGGGGAATCAATATCCTAGACCTCAAGCAATACTACAGAGCAGTAGTGTTAAAAACTGCATGGTATTAGTACAGTGACAGGGAGGCAGATCAATGGAATAGGATCGAAGACCCAGAATTGAACCCACACATCTATGGCCAATTGATCTTCAACAAAGGAGCTGAAAACATCCAGTAGAAAAAAGATAGCCTTTTCAACAGATGGTGCTGGTTCAACTGGAGGTCAACATGCAGAAGAATGAGAATTGATCCACTCTTATCTCCTTGCACTAAGCTCAACTCCAAGTGGATCAAGGACCTCCACATAAAACCTCCACACTAAAACTAATAGAAAAGAAACTGGGGAAGAACCTTGAGGACATTGGCTCAGGGGGAAAGTTCCTGAACAGAACACCAATTACTTATGCTCTAAGAGCAAGAATAGATAAATGGGACCTCATAAAATTACAAAGTTTCTGTAAGGCAAAAGACACTGTCAAAAGGACAAATCAGCAACCAACAAATTGAGAAAAGATCTTCACCAACCCCACATCCGACAGAGGGCTAATAATCCAATGTATACAAAGAACTCAAGAAGTTAGACCCCAGAAAACCAAATAACCCTATCCAAAAATAGGGTACAGAGCTAAACAAAGACTTTTCACCTGAAGAAATTCAGATGGCTGAAAAACACCTTAAAAAATGTTCAACATCATTAGTCATTAGAGAAATGCAAATCAAAACAACCCTGAGATTTCACCTCACACCAGTCAGAATGACTAAGATCAAAAACTCAGAAGACATCAGGTGTTGGCGAGGATGTGGAGAAAGAGGAACACTCCTCCACTGCTGGTGGGAATGTAAGCTGGTATAACCACTCTGGAAATCAGTCTGGTGGTTCCTCAGAAAACTGGACATGATACTTCCGGAGGACCCAGCCATACCACTCCTGGGAATATACCCAGAAGATTCCCAAGCATGCAATAAGGATACATGGTCCACTATGTTCATAGAAGTCTTATTTATAATAGCCAGAAACTGGAAAGAACCCAGATGTCCCTCAACGGAGGAATGGATACAAAAAATGTGGTATATATACACAATGGAGTAGTATTCAGCCATTAGAAACAATGAATTCATGAAATTCTTAGAGAAATGGATGGAGCTGGAGAACGTCATACTAAGTGAGGTAACCCAGTCTCAAAAGAATACCCATGGTATGCAGTCACTGATAAGTGGATATTAGCCTAGAATATTGGAACACCAAAGACACAATTCACATACCAAATGATGTCTGACAAGAAGAAAGGAGTGGACACTGGTGCTGGAAAGGATCAAAGCATCAGTGTAGGGGAATACAAGAACAGGGAAAAGGGAAGGGGTGGAAGAGGGAGCAGGGGGAGGGAAAAGAACATGTGAGACCTTTGGGGGGTGGGGAACCAGAAAAGGGAAAATGAATAGAATATATCCAATAAAAAAATTATTTATGTATTTATAAAAAAAAAGGGATGGATCGATTTACATTCTTCTGCATGCCGACCTCCAGTTGAACCAGCACCATTTGTTGAAAAGGTTATCTTTTTTCCACTGGATGGTTTTAGCTCCTTTGTTGAAGATCAAGTGACCATAGGTGTGTGGGTTCATTTCTGGGTCTTCAGTTCTATTCCATGCTTTCTTATAGAACCCAGGACCATCAGCCCAGGGTCGACCCTCCCCCATCAATCAATAGTTAAGACAATGCTTCCCAGGCCTCCTTACAACCCAATCCTATGGAGGCGTCTTCTCAATTAAGGTTTCCTCTCCTCAGATGACTCTAGCTTGTGTCAAGTTGGCATAAAATTGGTCTGGAAACCGAGAATCTTATCTTTATATTATAGAGTATTCATTAAAAGTACAAAAATAAAAAAAAAAAAACCCTAGTCACAACATTAAGATTTTTTTTTCATCTGACAGCCTAGTGTGTATGTAATCTCAGCACTCAGAAACAGGAGGATCCTGAGTTCAATGCCGCCTTGGGCCACACATCTAGATCTGGAGAGGTATCTCAGTGGTTAAGAACACTGGCTGCTCTTCCAGAGGACCCAGGTTCAATTCCCAGCACCCACATGGCACTTTACAACCATCTATAACTCCAATATCTTGCACATTTTTCTGGACTCCATGGGCACCAGATAGACACATGCATGGTACACAAACATACATGCAGGCAAAACAACCATACACCTAAAGAATAATTAACTTTTTGAAAGATCTAGTCTCGGAAAAATGAAGACTCATTTGATTTGAACACATTAAAACACTTGAGTTGTTGGAAGTCCAAGTAGATACTCACTATAAAATGTAATTCTTCTTTGAACAAATAAAAAGCGTCTCAAACTTAGCACCCTTCCTTATGATATTTGCTTTGTGATTGTTTTATAAGAACCCTCTCTCAGATTTATTCTACTTTAATTAAAGTTAGAAAAGCAGAGAAGGGTTTTGTTTAAAGTCATGTGTCTGATCTGGAAACCTCCCATTTGATCATATTGAAAAAATGTGTTTGAACTCCTGAATTTTGAGGTATTGGCCACTGCCTGCTACCCACCCAGGGTCAATGGTAGGAAAATTGATAAAGTAGAATTGGCTTTCTGAGCCTATGGCTCCTGCGTGGTGGATTTAACCAACCATGGCTGGCAAAATACCTTGGAAATCTACAATGACCATGTCTGTAATGAACAGGCACAGACTCTTACTGCTATTACTCACTAAACAATGCAGTATAACAGCTATGCCTTGACATTGATTTCAGTGCTATGCATAGTCTAGAGGTGATTAATGTATAAAGGAGGGTATGTGAGGGCTATACACAAATACTGTGCAGTTTAACACTGGCGCATGTGGAACTAAGACCCAGCAAACATTCCACAGATAGCAGTTGTGTTATACCATATCTGACATTTCTACATCTCTTTCCCTGTGGGTGTGTGTTATATGTCAAAGCACAGGTATGTGTACCCATGTACACACACCTCAAGAAGACAACATCAAGTGTTATTCCTCGGGCACTGTCCACCATTTTAGTTTTTTGAGACAGGGTCTCTCACTGCCCTGGAATTGACCAGGTTGACTCGGCTGGCTCTGAAGATCTGCCTGTCTCTGCCTGTCTCTTGAAATGCAGCTCACATCCTCATCTTCACAAAGCAGAGAGTTTACCAACTGAGCTCTCTCCCTGGCTTCTTAAAGCTTATTTCTATGGGGGCTGGAAATACATCTCAGCAGCTAAAAAGCAGAGGAGTACTCATCCAGAGGACCCAAGGTCGGTTCCTAGTTCTATCATCTCACAACCAGGAGCAACTTCAGCTCTAAGGGATCCCGCTTCCTCTCCTGGCCTCTGCAGGTTCCTACTCTCTCATGCACAAAGACACACACACACACACATATTCACACAATTAAAAATAAAGAAATGGGGACAGGGGAGATGGCTCAGCGGTTAAGAGCACTGACTGCTCTTCCAGATGTCCCGAGTTCAATTCCCAGCAACCACAGGGTGACTCGCAACCATCTGTAATGCGGTCTGGTGCCTTCTTCTTGTATATCTAAAGACATTGCAGTGTGTTCATATAAATTAAATAAATAAGTAGCAATAATGAGGGGCTGGAGAAGGGGGCTTAGAGGTTAAGAACAGTTGCTACTCTTTCAGGGGACCCAGGTTCAGTTCCCAGCACCTATAAGGTAGCTCGCAATTGCCTGCAATTCAAGTTCCAAGAGATCCAGTGACCTCTTCAGATCTCTGCAGGTTCCAAGCACACACAAGGGCACAGATGTCCATGTAGGCAAAACCTTCATCCACATTATTTTTTAATTAATCTTTTAAAAAGTAATACTCTCTGCACCTCCAAAATAAAATAACAACACAATAAGTCTTTTTTTTAACTAATTTCTGTGGTAGCACATACCATTAATGGAAAGGCAGAGAGTCTCTGTGAGTTAGAAGCCAGCCTGGTCTACACAGTGAGATACCATCTCAAAAAAGTAAAAAGATTATAAGCTTATTTCTGCATAGTGAGCTTCTCATTAGCCATTATAACCTCTAAAAAGAAATTCTTTGAGTGAATTTGGCTTTGGGCAGCACCCACAGTAAACTGTGAAAACGGTATATGCACCAAATTCAGTATGTTCATTCTCCGACGTGAGTCACATGAACCTTAGGAAACAGGAAAGGCATCATGGGAAAAAAACATTTCTCATCTTTGGTGAGTTTATTATAGTTTGGGGAACCAAGGAACCACTCTCTGTGTCAAAATATCACCCCCTGTAGCCTAACCGTAGAGCTTGAAACTCCTTCCTGTTCCTCTGGAGACGGGCATTGTCCAGAATTGTTAAGAATGCCTGCAGAAGCCGGGTGGTGGTGGCACACGCCTCTAATCCGAGCACTTGGGAGGCAGAAGCAGGCAGATTTCTGAGTTCGAGGCCAGCCTGGTCTACAGAGTGAGTTCCAGGACAGACAGGGCTATACAGAGAAACCCTGTCTCAAAAAACCAAAAAAAAAAAAAAAAAAAAAATCTCTAGAGCGCTGAGTGGTTCTCAACCTTGCTAAAGCTGCAGCCCTTTAATACAGTTCCTCACGTTTTGGTGAACCGCCCCCCCCAACCATAAAACCATTTTCATTGCTGCTTCAGAACTGTAATTTTGCTACTGATATGAATCCTACTGTAAATATCTGTGTTTTCCGATGGTCTTAGGAGAGGGGGTTACTACCCAAAGGTTGAGAACTCTTGTTCTAAACCCATTAGAGTGGGACCCACAGGGCTAACTCTGGACAATCTCTAACCCACTTCCCTTACCAGTGCTGATATTTAGAATCATCTAAAGGTGTTTTGTTTTGTTTTGTTTTGTTTTGTTTTGTTTTGTTTTGTTTTTTTCAAGTCTGTGGGCCTGATGCGGAGCCAGGGCAATCCATTTGTGTTCCAAATGGTCTAAGAGCTAAAACCTGCATCCTTCTCTACCTCATCTCTTCTCCCGTGCCCCGCCCCTCTGCCTCCCTCTTATTCCGCCTCCTCCTGCCTCTCTGCCACCTCCTCCTACTCTCTTTTTCTCCTTCAAATAGAGAAATAAAGTGTGGTTAAAATGCCAAATGCACCGTTACCTTACAGGTGAAGATTCTGGGTGGAGTCGCTCCGCTCCCGGCTACTCTTGCATTCTTCACTTCTGAACTGCATGTCAGGAAAAAAAAAAAAAAGGGTGGGGTTGTGGGGCCGCGGCGCTGGGGGTGGAGAGATGGCTCGCAGGTAAGAGAGCCTCCTGTTCCTCCAGAGTTGAAGTCCCAGCACTCACACAGCAACTCACAACTGCCTGTAACTCCAGCTCCGGGGATGAGATGCCCTCTTCCGGCCTCCAAGAGCAGCTGCATAGCCATGATATATTTACAGTCATACAAGCACGCAGGTAGAAAGAAAGCGACACATTTCTTAAAGCCTGGGGGACTCTATTTATGTAGATGCCAGACATAGATAGGCCTTATTTTTTTTTAAAAGCATGAACACTTTATTGTGAAAGTTTAGGGTGTTTGGGGCATCCTACACACCTAGGAAGTTTGCGATTTGGGTCAGGGTAACCTTATGTAGTCACAGTTGTGGCCCTTAAATTACCTTCTCTCTTGTTCTAGGCATGCTCAGCTTGTATGTGTGTGTTTCTGAGATGCCTGAAGGGGATATATATATATATATATATATATATATGTATGTATATGTATGTGTGTATATATATATACACATATATATATTCATTCATTCATATTCTCTCTCATTCTCTCTCTCTCTCTCTCTCTCTCTCTCTCTCTCTCTCTCCCTCCCTCCCTCCCTCCCTCTCTCTCTCTCTCCCCTTTAATTTCTGCATAATCCCTCCATCAGTTGTTTGGTGTTAAGGAACATTCCTTCAACCACGTTTTGTACATGTTTATGACCTTACACCTGGATTCTCAGGCTTCAAGACTTGAATTTATAAGCAGGGCCGGCGCGCCTGGGGTTTTCTCTTGCTTTGCTTTGTCTCTGCAGAAGGCACCGCATTGTGCAGGCTACTGTTTGAGGAAGTGTGCTTCTCTCATTTACTGTCCCCCTCGCTTATTTTGGGCTCTGTCATATCTCTCTCTCATCACCAAGTCTAATTGCTAATTAGCCCTCCCTCCAACTTCTCGGGATTAATTTAAAACAAAGTTGATATCTCAATTCGCTTTGACTTGGTGCACTTTATTTTGTATAGCAAATATTTATTCCATTGGTAAGTATCACATGCACTATAAATCAAATTGTCATTACAAACTGGGGGAAGGCGCCCGCCTATTGTCTTCACACGATCGCTTGGGATTATTCGTTCTTCTGTCTTTTGTGAAAGGGTGTTATTCATCTCTCTCACACTCATCAACAGTGCGGATTTTAACACATTCTTAAATAGACTGGATTTTCTTGCTACACATTACTACTTTTCATTTTAACATGAAAATATCTCGCTTCCATCTAGAAATAATCTTAATCAATCCCTCCAATTAAAAGGTCATTCCGCCAAATTGCTTTGTTTTGCACCCTCTAATTTATTTCCATTTTTTTCCGTCTGTTATTTAAAAGTAATCTAATGCAAGAGCAAGGAAATGTAAGCTATTTTTACCCAATTATTTGGTGATCAATAGCACCAGCATGGTAGACAGAAATAACGTCAGACTTGCTCACATTAATAAGAGAGATGATCTATTGAATGATAACACACAAAAGTCAACAAGTGAAATATATATTGAAAATTTGACAAAAATAGGAAAAAACGAGAAAAAAATAAAAATAAAAGCAAAAGAATGAGGGTGTTGTTCGATGAGTTTCTACAAGTGCGCATGTCCACGTAAGCATACCTGTCTTAGACCAGAGATGTGACGACCCTCCACTCTCCCAATCCGGGGCTGCCCACTCCGCCCTACCCTGTCTCCAATAAGCATCTTCTTGACTCCTTAAATTACATATGGGCTCACCTGTTGCTGATTCTACTCAGTGTATGCCTTTACCTGGGGACGTGATTCATCTTCAGTCAATTTGACTGGATTTAGAATCACTTAGGATATTGGTGAGACCGGCACACCTCGGAGCTGTGTCTGTAAGAATAGTTCCAGGGAGAATTAATTGACAGGGAAAGACACTCCGAAGGCAGGCAGTAATCACACAATATAAAAGGGAGAGAAAAAGAAAGCTAGCTGGAGTACCAGTGTTGCTGGCTTTTTCTCGGTTTCTTGCCTGTAGAAAAGTCCCAACAACTTGCAATCCCACCAGCAGTGAGGGAGTATTCCTCTTTCTCCACATCCTCGCCAACACCTGCTGTCTCCTGAGTTTTTAATCTTAGCCATTCTGACAGGTGTAAGGTGAAATCTCAGGGTTGTTTTGATTTGCATTTCCCTAATGACTAATGATGTTGAACATTTCTTAAGGTGCTTCTCAGCCATTCGAAGTTCTTCAGGTGAAAATTCCTTGTTTGGCTCTGTACCCCATTTTTAATAGGGTTATTTGGCTTTCTGGAGTCTACCTTCTTGAGTTCTTTGTATATATTGGATATTAGCCCTCTGTCGGATGTAGAGTTGGTGAAGATCTTTTCCCAATTTGTTGGTTGCTGTTTTGTCCTTTTGACAGTGTCCTTTGCCTTACAGAAACTTTGTAATTTTATGAGGTCCCATTTGTCAATTCTTGATTTAGAGCATAAGCTATTGGTGTTCTGTTCAGGAAATTTTCCCCTGTGCCCATGTCCTCAAGAGTCTTCCCCAGTTGCTCATCTGATGTTGCTAAGAAATAAAATGTTTGCTAGGATAACACAAAGTGAAATATGTTTTAGCAAATAGCAAAATGAGGTTTAAATGTTGAAATATCTATGACTACACTCTAAGACATCCTACAGGGCAGGGTAGTACATGCCTATAAACCCAGCACTTGGGAGGTAGAGAAAAGAGGATCCTAAATTCAAGGTCATCCTGGGCTCTGTAACAAAGTTAGAGACCAGCCTGGGCTACATGAAAGACACTGGATTTTGTTTTTTGTTTGTTTGTTTGTTTGTTGGATTTGGCTTTTTCGAGACAGGGTTTCTCTGTATAGCCCTGGCTGTCCTAGAACTCACTCTGTAGACCAGGCTGGCCTTGAACTCAGAAATCCGCCTGCCTCTGCCTCCCAGAGTGCTGAGATTATAGGTGTGCACCACCACTGCCCGGCTGAGACACTGAATTTTTAAAAAATAATCCTGCATCACTGTCACTCCCTGAACCCCCACATGTATATTTTACTAATTGGCCTTCTTATTGCATAAAGCATTTAAGAGTAAAAATATTCTTGATGAGATGGTTAGTTTTATGTGTTAACTTGCACTAAGAGTTGTGAGTTAAACATTAACCAGAATGCTGGTTCAGTATTGTTTCTAAGAGTGTTTCTGAAAGAAATTCACATGAATTCTTCAATGAGGAAGAGAAGAGTGTTCACACCACTGTGGATAGACATCATCCTGTGGGTGTGCTGTCCTCGGAAGCCAAGTCATCTTCTTCCCTCCAGCATCAGCATAATTGGCTCTCATACATGTAGATTAGGACTGGGGCCTTGTGACTGTTCCCCTGGGTATCAGCTTGCAGATGGCAGATCATGGCACTACTCAGCCTTCTCAGCTCTCTCTGTGTGTGTGTGTGTGTGTGTGTGTGTGTGTGTGTGTGTGTATGTGTGTGTCTGTGTGAAATGTCCTGCACAGTCCAGAAGAGCACTGGTGAGTGAAAGGTATGCAGTTGTGAACTACCTGGCACAGATCCTGGGACCCAAACTCTGGCCCACTAAGCCCAAGTGTCCTAGTTGGCTTTTAATTGCTGTGATAAAAATCATGACAAAGGACCACTCTGGAAGTGTTTATTTCAGCTGATACTTCACAATCTATCGTCAAGGTATGGGCTGGTTAGAAGCTCAAGGAAGGAACTGGAGAAGAGCCCAAGGTGGAGTGTTGTTTATTGGCTTTTCCTCCACAGTCCACTAAACTTGCTTTTTTACACAGCTCCGGACCACCTGTCTTGGAGTGGTACCACCCACAAAATGCTGGGGCCTCCCACATCATTCATTAAGCACGAAAATGGCCCCAGAGACTTGCCCACAGGCCAACCTGTTATAGGCATATTCTAAGTAGCTGGTTCCCTCTTCCAAGATGACTCCATATTGTGTCAAGTTGACATAAAACTAGCCAACGCAAGGTATATATTTAAGAAAAAAAAACTTTATTCTTTCAAAAGCAAATGAACAATATAAACAATGAACTAGGGTAGAACCAAACGCGACTAGATTAAAAAAAAATACAATGAAAATTTTTCTAATAATATTCTGCAGTGATCATAAATTCGTGCTTTGTCCAGTTGACATCAGAGAGGCTTCCTCCAGCAGCAAATAGACATGGGTGCAGAGACCCACAACCAAGCTTTATAGGGAGAGAGAGAGAGAGTCTAAATAGGAGGTATCCGTTGGGTCTCTTCTCTCAGAGGGAATATGTGGGAAAGATGGAGCGAAAAGATTGTAGGAGTCAGAGAGAATGGAGGACACCAGGGGAACATGACCCACTAAAGCAACTAAGCAAGGCACATACGGGCTCACAGAGACGGGAGCAGCCAGCACAGGGCATGCGCGAATCTACGCCCGGTCCTCTGCATGTATGTTGTGGCTGTTAGCCTGGCGTTTTGTCGGATTCTTAACTGTGGGAGTGGGGTGCGTCTGACTCTTTTGTCTGCTCATGGGTGGGACTCTTTTCCTCCTGTCGGGTTGCCTCCTCCAGCCTTGATGTGAGAGCTTGTGCCTTGTCTAATTGTAATTTGTTTTGTCCTGTTTGGTTGTTGTCTCTGATGGAAGCCTGCACTTTTCGAAAGGGGTGGATCCCAGGGTAAGGGGAGGTAGTTAGGAGCTGGGAGGAGTGGAGGGAGGGAAAGTCGTGGTGGGGACGTTGTTTCACGGGAGAGAAATCTATTTTCAATTTTAAAAAAGTAATAATAAATAATTTCTTTAAAAAAAAAAAAAGAACAGGGTTCTTTGGCATGGCACCTCTTTCCAATGCTCAAATTGTTCTCCAAATCATAATATACATGAAGGGGTTAATCCCAATGTAAAATAAATATTTATATGTCCTAGGGTTTCCAACTAGGAAGGCAAAGAAGTTCAGATATCAACACACAGCATGCATGAGCCACAACGTGGGTGAATGCAGAATTGTTGGACTCAAATTTCCCCGGCTTTCAACTCCTCTCTATTTTTCTGAAGAACTAAATATGTCCCAGATATTTGGGCACCTGTTGTTAGACAAGGCAACTGAATTATTAATCCTCACAAAGAGAAAGCCATGGGAGGAAAGAGAGAAGCCGGCATACTCTTGGCTGTGGGGAAGGTGCTTGCAACCTGCTAAATTCCATAAAAAAGGAAAGAAACAGAACTTGAACCATAAATCCTTAAATGCGTGGCTCTCATCCACTCTCCACTACCTTCTAGGCAGGAATCTCGCTTTACATAACAAATGATAACTCCATTCATCTTAGTCTGGCGGTGTGTGGCGAAGTCTGAGAACAGAATGAAGGATGCCTCTTGTTCTCACTCACTCGCCTCTGCTGCCACAAATGCACGTGCAAAACGAGCCTCCCGTGCGTGTTTCTCAAATTCCAGGCAATTTGCATGCATCATTAAAAATGCATGTTTATTATTATGTATAGGTGTATGTATATTTATGTACATGTGTATGTGTGCACCTGAGCATATGTGCACAGGAGTAGATATATCTAGGTGAAGGTATGTGCACATGATGATTGATGCACGTAAATGCACATATCTACATGTGGGAATGTGCACATGAGTGCAATTGCTTGCAAATCAGATCCCCTGGAGCTGTGTGAGCTTTCAGACAAGGGTGCTGGAAACAAAACTTGGGTCCTCTGCTGGAGCAGAAGGTCCTTTTAAACACTGAGCCACCTCTCCAGAACTGAATGAGCTTTTTTTTTTTTTTTTTTTTTTTTTTTTTTTTTTTTAAACCCATCTGGCTCTGAACATCTCTGGTCCAAGGAAAGTCCCTTACTTCCTTAACTACACAGAAAGAAGAAAAGGAATAAAAACCTGGGCTGAGAAGTTTCTAATAGAAGAAACTATTTCTAATAGAAGAAAAAAATTCTTCCATAGTTTATTGTCTTAAATACCATGCTGAGAATCAAGCAATCATTATCACGCTATCACAAAACATGGCGGGTCCCATTCTCCTGTCTACTTTTCCTCTAAACCTTATGCTGACTCAAGTTATCCTTTCCACTTGGTAGAGCTACACAGAGACACTGAAAATTGGAGTGCTTTCCTGAGCTATTCACTAAGGGTGTGGTTTGCCAGAATGAAAAAAAAAATTTTTTTCAAAAACATCCTTCTGTGGGTCTCCTGGCTACAGAGAGACAAGTGCTGATAGGGCCGGAGTGCAGGTCTTTAATCTTCTGTAATAGTCACTCCTGAAATTCAGTTGAGTTCAGTAGAAGAGGCACTGGAGTGTCTAGACAGGATTGGAGCTAAACACTTGGAATATATTTCTCTTCACAGTCTGTTGGATTTAGGAGGAATCCAAGCTCCGCAGAGAGACGCTTGAAATGAGGACCGAGTTATGTTTAGGAAGCGGGCAATGAGGAGTGTTCACCTTTGCCAAGAGGAGGAACAAGAAAGGTTTGCTTAGAGAAGTGGCTTAGATCTGGTGAGGGAGCTACAATGACATCTGTCCCAAGACATCTGTCTTGACATTGGAGCATCATTATCTTGCTTGTCAAATACAAGAAATACCCTGATTACTAAAATCCACATCCCTCCGGTGACAACAGAGCACCCTGACTAGAATTCAACATGGTCCTCTTCAGTGTTTCTTCAAAGAACACTAGGCTGCAATTCTCCTGCTTCCACATAAAATGTACCCCTTTCCATGTGCCACGTATTCGACGTCTTTTCTGAGGTCCAACTGAAGCCTTCCTTCATCCAGGAAGAGCCTGTCTGCATAACAAATATTTGCTTTTCTATAATTCCTTCTCCTTCTGCCACCACCACACATTTGTTTAGATGTTATCTCTAAATGGCCTGTGCTGTCAAAGGATGCCTTGTCTCCCTACCGGGATTTTTTTTTAAAAAGCTCAGAATGTACTAAATGGAGGATGCTAACAGATAGTTCAAAAGGCAGAAGGTTGCTGGAGCCAGTGAATCCCTGACCCCAAACACTTGGGATGAGCTGGTCTCTGGCCAGAACTGTAGCTAAACACCCGGCTTCAATGATACCTTTCTCCATTCATCTCAGTCTAGTCCCAGGAATCCGCGCTGAAAGGCAGCCCTCTAAGGTAATGGAGGTAAAGAAGCATTTGAAAGGGGAGCTCCTGGAAGCCGATGGCTGAAATGCACCTCCCAGATTTTCTACAAACTAGTTGACAGTCTCCAGGAAGTCTTTTCTAAGATGTATTCACTTTCCCATAAATGCTACAACAAATCACCTCCAAACTAGGCAGCTTAATACAAGTTTTTTCTCCAATGGTTCCCACCGTTCAAAAACCCAAAATCAAGGTATCATAAGGCCACGCTACATCCAGTCCACGGGAGAGTCCACTCCTTACCTTCTCCCAGCTTCTGATGGCTGTTGTAGACTTGGTTTATGTCTGCATCACTCTAATCTCTTGTCTCCATGGTAACCTGCCTGCTCCTCCTTTCTCTGTCAAATCTCCCCCAGGTATCTTTTGTAAGGGAGCCTGTCACTGGGCTGAAAGCCCAGCCACACAATCCAGGCTGACCTCTATCTAACGGTTCTTCACTTAGTCACATCTGCCAAGACCCCACTTTCCAATAAAGTCACACTCACAAGAGTCCACAATTAAGATCTGAACCTTTTTGCAGGACACCATGACTCCATCAGTTAAGCAAAGGCTTTTCCTAGCACTAAGATGTATTTATTCACTTTCCATAAATGCTACAACGAATCACCTCCAAACCTGGTAACTTAATAGAAGCTTATTCTCCAATGGTCCTATAGTTCAAATACCCAAAATCATGATATCATAATTCCCTGAACTTTCTCTAAAATGGTGGTTACAAGGCAGGCTCATTGTTGAGCTGAAGAATAGCAAACTATAAAGTCACCTGCTGTTCCTCCTTTATTGCCTGAAGTGTGTATCAGGAGTACAGATAAGTGGTTTGGAGGAAAAGGTGAACTAAGTCTGCCCTCCGAGACATTTAACACAATAGAAAAGTCAACATGTACACAGTATAGGAGAGCTGGCCAGCAATGAGCACGGTTTTGCTGGCAAGAACAGGGCCAGAGCAAAGACCATTTGCTCCTTCCCCCTGTTTCTTCCTCCCATACCCTCGTTAGTCTGCATTCAAGCAGATTATATATACAACTAGCTTATTGGCTCATGTTTTGACTCATCTCTTTTGTTGACACCAAAGGAAAGTGGACACCCTTTGCATACTGTGACCTTACTGGAATTCTCATAAGACCCAATTCAGAACCTGTCGGATTAAAAGGACAGATTGTGTAAAATATGTGGTGAATACTAAAGTGACTCTCAAAAGAAATCAAAAGGAGAGGATTGATAGTGTCATGTGAAGCTCATTTGACTTGATAACGTGAGTCTATGGGCAATTACCTGTAAAGGAGATTACACTGGTTTGGTGGTGTGATGTTACAACTATAATCCTAGCATTCAGGAAGCCGTAGGCAGGGGGTTTCACAAGTTCAAGACCAGCCTGGGATACATAGCAAGACACTCTCTCAACAAAAGAAAAGGGAAGCTCTGAGGTAGTGCAATAGTACAGTGCCCTCCTAACACGCATAAAGACCTGCACTTGATCCCCAGTAGTAATGAGAGAGAGAGGAGGAGGAGGAAGAGGAGGAGGAGGAGGAGGAGGAGGAGGAGGGAGGAGGGAGGAAGGAGGGAGGAGGGAGGAGGGAGGGAGGGAGGGAGGGAGGGGGAGGGAGAGAGAGAAAGAGAGAGAGAGAACATACATACATATATAACACATCATAAACAAGTACAAACTATTTTATCCAATACATAACATGCAGCCATTAAAGATCTTCAGATGTCTTTGTTGCCTTTGAGACTGGATATAATTTACCACAAACAATTCTAGGGGTTTTACTTCAGCTTAATGGGAGTCCTTGCATCTCCATTTCTTTGTCTCTCTCCATGAGTCTTTGTCTTTATCCAGGCAGAAATAACATTAAATCACTTTCACACGAAGGCTTAACTTCTGCTGCCAGCTGAGGGTCAGCAGTCAGGGCGAAGACAGAATGAAGAGCTGATTAATAGCGCTTTAAAGACTGGCTCGGGGGATGGAGAGACAGCTCGGCAGTTAAGAGTACTTGTCGATCTTGCAGAGGGCCCAGGTTCATGTCCCAGAACCCGCACGTTGGCTCACGCTCATCTGTAATTGCATTCCCAGGGTATCCAGTGCCCTCTTCTGAATGAAGCGGGCATGTGGTCCACATATAGACATGCAGGTAAAACACTTCTTCAATCAATCAATCAATCAAAGAAGAAGAAAAGAATACTGGTTCAAGTTCAGATGTCTTAAAAGAAAGGTGAAGATCTAAAATGGTCCTGTGTCTTCAAAGCTTTACTTCCAATCAGCACTTCTCATCAAATGATACTGCCCTGCTGCTTCCCGGAGCCAAAGGTCAGTCTTCTTTAGGTGTAGTGGCCCTACTTTTTTTTTGTCTTGGGCTCCATTGGCTATTTGGTTGGAGCCCTTTGGGGCACTTGAAGGACAATCCAAAGACATAGTCAACTTGTTACAAATGTGTAGTTGCAGGGAAAAAAATAAGGGACTAAGGAAAGATGATCTCCTTGAGGGATCGGGCTGAGCACTTGGAGTGTACATTATGTGTAAGCGAGCAGATGGGAAGAGAAGTGCAGGAGAATGTCTTTGCAAGCACCCAGAATTACTTCAATAGGAAGGGCTTCCCCCAACCGGAGAGCAGAGCCCTCCATGCAGGGATTCTATCCTTGAAGCATTCACCTTTCTAATCACCAAGATTTAAAGCTATACGTTCTAGAAGAAAATCCTGTTTAGCAAAAAATGGGGAATACAAAGTCTATCAATGCAATAATTGCCCACCCGGCTCCACGCACACAGACAACACTTCCTACGTGGAAAGCGTCCTAAGGTGGTAGAAGTCTTGTATGGATAGTTCTTGCTGTCTCAGAAATCAAGTGTCAGCCTATCATCAGAAGATCAAATGATTCGTTGGCGTGAGTTCCATGCATTAGTCATAGGCCTGATAGACTAGGGTTGAAAATTATGAACTTATCATCTGACAGTGTTTCAGTCAAAGGAAGGCTATACAGGTCCAAAGTATGTGTCCTTCAAAAGAGGTCAGCAGCTTGACCTCATGTGCACACTGGGCTTCCATACCACCAAACTCAGAAAGAAGGGGGGGGGGAATTTACCATGAGTGGCAAAACAGTAATTTAATCCATGTGACTTAAAATATATGTGTACTGACCTGTACCTTTAAATTTCAGCTCAGAATTTTTCTACTGCCCTACTGAATCCTCCTCTTCCTCTTGTTCTCCTTCTCTCCCTCTTCTTCCTACTCCTTCTCCCTCTTTCCCCTCCTCCTTTTCTCCCTCCTTCTTCCTCCTCCTCCTTCTACTTCTCCTTATATAAACAAGACATAGTAAATAGCCCTGGGTGACCTGGAACTCATTATACAGACCAGCTCAAATTTGAAGCAATCCTCCTGCCTCTGCCCTCCCTCCCCATCACTGTCAGAAGTGCTGAGATTACAGATGTGCACCACCGCATCCAAGGCTTGTGAAACCTTCTAAAGGCAGAGGCTCAAGAGTTCGAAGACTGTTATCTTCAGCAAAACCATCCTGCTACAGCATGCCCAAGTCTACAACATTATTTCTAAACACTAATTCACATATAAAATATCCCCAAAGGACACTCATCAGTTTCTTTGTCCTTGAAGAAGATTAAGAAGAATTTCAAGAGCAGGCAGCTACAGCCAGGAGTACAGGGAGCACAGGAGTGGCAGAGTAGCCAGGAGAGGGTCCATCCCGGCTCTACCTGCACCCAGGAGCTGGGCAGCACCACAGCCATCTGTGCACCTATCCTGCCAGTGGAGATCTGCCCTGCAGGGAGTGATTTGACTCCCAGGTTTGGAGGTGAGGCCACCATCTTCTTTCTGGTGATTGAGCAGGCAGGTACAGCCAGGAGCACAGGGAACACAGGAGTGGCAGAGCAAATAGGACAGGGTCAGTCCAGGCTCCACCTGCACTCGGGAGCTGGGCAGCACCACAGCACTCTGTGCCAGGGGAGAGCCTGTCACCCAGGGGTACTGAAACGGGCTTGCAGGCCCACAGGAGGGACAAGCACCAGTCAGAGACAGCAAGACCAAATAACACCAGAGATAACCAGATGGCGAAAGGCAAACATAGAAATGTGACCAACAGAAATCAAGGTAACATGGCACTATCTGAACCCAATTCTCCCACAACAGCAATTCCTGGATACCCCAACACACCAGAAAAGCAAGATTTGAAATCACAGATCATGATGCTGATAGAGGGCTTCAAGAAGGACATAAATAACTCCCTTTTTAAAAAAATAGAGAAGAACACAGGTAAACAGGTAGAAGCCCTTAAAGAATTACAGGAAAGCATAACAAAACAGGTGAAAGAATTGAACAAAACCATCCAGGATCTAAAAATAGAGATAGAAACAATAAAGAAATCACAAAGGGAAACAACTCTGGACATAGAAAACCTCAGAAAGAAGTCAGGAGTCATGGATGCAAGCATCAACAACAGAATACAAGAGATAGAAGAGAAAATCTTAGATGCAGAAGATACCATAGAAAGCATTGCCACAACAGTCAAAGAAAATGCAAAATGCAAAAAACTCCTAACCCAAAAAAATTCAGGAAATTAAGGACAAAATGAGAAGACAAAACCCAAGGATTATAGCTATAGAAGAGAGTGAAGATTTCTAACTTAAAAGGCCAATAAATGTCTTCAACAAAATTAGAGAAGAAAACTTTCCTAACCTAAAGAAAAAGATGCCCATGAACATACAAGAATCCTACAGAAAAGCCAGGCGGTGGTGGCGCACGCCTGTAATCCCAGCATTTGGGAGGCAGAGGCAGGTGGATTTTTTTAGTTCGAGGCCAGCCTGGTCTACAAAGTGAGTTCAGGACAGCCAGGGCTACACAGAGAAACCCTGTCTCAAAAAACAAACAAACAAACAAACAAACAAGACTCCTACAGAACTCCAAATAGATTGGACCAGAAAAGAAATTCCTCCCAGCACATAATAATTAAAAAACCAAATGCACTAAACAAAGAAAGAATATTAAAAGCAGTAAGGGGGGCGGGTGGTGGTGGCACACGCCTTTAATCCCAGCACTTGGGAGTCAGAGGCAGGCGGATTTCTGAGTTAGAGGCCAGCCTGGTCTACAGAGTGAGTTTCAGGACAGCCAGAGCTATACAGAAAAACCCTGTCTTGAAAACCAAACCAAAAAACCAAACCAAAAAAAAAACAACAACAACAAAAACAAACAAACAAACAAACAAAAGCAGTAAGGGAAAAAAGTCAAGTAACATATAAAGGCAAACCTATCAGAATTACACGAGACTTTTCACCAGAAACTGTGAAAGCCAGAAGATCCTGGACAGATGTCATACAGATCCTAAGAGAACACAAATGCCAACCCAGGCTACTGTACCCAGCAAAACTCTCAGTTACCATAGATGGAGAAACCAAGGTATTCCATGACAAAATAAAATTACACAATACCTTTCCACAAATCCAGCCCTTCAAAGGATAATGAATGGAACAACAAAAGGAGGGAAACTACATATTCGAAAAAGCAAGAAATTAATCTTCTTTTAACAAACCAAAAAGAAGAGGGCCACACAAACATAACTCTACCTCTAATGACAAAAATAACAGGAAGCAACAATCACTTCTCCTTAATATCTCTTAATATCAATGGACTCAATTCTCCAATAAAAAGACATAGACTAATAGACTGGACACATAAGTGGGACCCAACATATTGCTGCATATAGGAAACTCACTTCAGGCACAAAAACAGACACTACCACAGAGTAAAAGGCTGGAAAACAATTTTCCAAGCAAATGGTCCCAAGAAACAAACTGGTATAGCCATTCTAATATTGAATAAAATCAACTTTCAATGTAATGTAGTCAAAAAAGATAAGGAAAGACACTTCATACTAATCAAAGGAAAAATATGCCAAGATGAACTCTCAATTCTGAACATATATGCTCCAAATACAAGGGCATACACATTCATAAAAGAAACTTTACTAAAGCTCAAAGTACACATTGCACCTCACACAATAATAGTGGGAGACCTCAACACTCCACTCTCATCAATAGACAGATCAGGGATACACAAACTAAACAGAGAAACAGTGAAACTAACAGGAATTATGAACCAAATGGATTTAACAGATATCTAGTGAACATTTTCTCCTAAAACAAAAGAATATACCTTCTTCTCAGCACCTCACCTTAACTTTTCCAAAATTGACCATATACTCAGTCACAAAACAGACCTCAGCAGATATAAGAAGACTGAAATAATTCCATGCACCCTATCAGATCACCACAAACTAAGGCTGCTCTTCAATAACAACAAAAACAACAGAAAGCCCACATACACATGGAAATTGAAAAGCATTCTACTCAACTTGGTCAAGGAAGAAATAAAGAAAAAAATTAAAGATTTTCTAGAATTTAATGAAAATGAAGGCACAACGTACCCAAACTTATGGGACCCAATGAAAGAAGTGCTAAGAGGAAAACTCGCAGCTCTGAGTGCCTCCAAAAAGAGACTGTAAAGAGCATACACTAACAACTTAACAGCACAGCTGAAGGCCCTAGAACAAAAAGCAAATACACCCAAGAGGAGTAGATGGCAGGAAATAAACAAACTCAGGGCTGAAATCGACCAAGTAGAAACAAAAAGAACTATACAAAGTATCAACCAAGCCAGGAGCTGGTTCTTTGAAAAAAATAACAAGATAGATAAACCCTTAGCCAAACTAACCATAGGGCACAGAGACAGTATCCAAATCAGCAAAATCAGAAATGAAAAGAGAGACATAACAACAGATACTGAGGAAATCCAAAAAATATCATCAGATACTACTACAAAAGCCTTTAATCAACAGAAGTGGAAAATCTAGATGAAATGGACAATTTTCTAGACAGATATCAGGTACCAAAGTTAAACCAGGATCAGATAAATGATCTATACAATCCCATAACCTCTAAAGAAACAGAAGCACTAATTAATAGTCTCCCAACCAAAAAAAGCCCAGGACCAGATGGGTTCAATGCAGAGTTCTATCAGACCTCCAACGAAGACCTAATACCAATACTTTTCAAACTATTCCACAAAATAGAAACAGATGGAACACTACCCAATTCATTTTCTGAAGCCACAATTACTCTGATACCTAAACCACACAAATACCCAACAAAGAAAGAAAACTTTAGACCAATTTCCCTTATGAATGTCGATGCAAAAATACTCAATAAAATTCTTGCCAACCAAATCCAAGAACACATCAAAACAATCACCCACCATGATTGAGTAGGCTTCATCTCAGGGATGCAGGATGGTTCAATATATGGAAATCCATCAATTCAATCCACTACATAAACAAACTCAAAGGAAAATAAAAAAACACATGGTCATTTCATTAGATACTGAGAAAGCATTTGACAAAATCCAACCCCTCTTCATAATAAAAGTCTTGGAAAGATCAGGATTTCAAGGCCCATACCTAAACCTAGTAAAAGCAATATACAGCAAACCAGTAGCCAACATTAAACAAAATGGAGAGAAATTTGAAGTAATCCCACTGAAATCAAGGACTAGACAAGGCTGTCCACTCTCTCCCTACCTGTTCAATATAGTACTTGAAGTCCTATACACAACAAAAGGAAGTCAAAGAGATTCAAATTGGAAAGGAAGAAGTCAAAGTATCACTATTTGCAGATGATATGATAGTATATTTAAGTGACCCCAAAAATTCCACCAGAGAACTCCTAAACCTGATAAACAATTTCAGCAAAGTGGTTGGATAAAAAATTAACTCAAACAAATCAGTTGCCTTACTACACTCAAAGGATAAAGAGGCTGAGAAAGAAATTAGGAAATGACACCCTTCACAATAGTCACAAATAATATAAAATACCTTGGTGTGACTGTAACCAAGCAAGTGAAAGATCTGTATGACAAGAATTTCAAGTCTCTGAAGAAAGAAATTGGAGATCTCAGAAAATGGAAAAATCTCCTATGCTCATGGATTGGCAGGGTTAATATAGTAAAAATGGTCATCTTGCCAAAAGCCATCTACAGATTCAATGTAATCCCAATCAAAATTCTAACTCAATTCTTCATAGAGTTAGAAAGAGCCATTTCCAAATTTATCTGGAATAACAAAAAACCCAGGATTGCGAAAACTGTTCTCAACAATAAAAGAACTTCTGGTGGAATCACCATTTCTGACCTCAAGCTATACTACAGAGCAATAGTGATAAAAACTGCACAGTATTGGTACAGTGACAGGTAGGTAAATCAATGGAATAGAATTAAAGACCCAGAAATGAACCCTCACAACTATGGTCACTTGATCTTTGACAAATGAGCTGAAAACATCCGGGGGTGGGGGGGAGGCAGCATTTTCAACAAATGGTGCTGGGTCAACTGTCAGTCAACATATAGAAGGATGCAAATTGATCCATTCTTATCTACCTGTACAAGGTTCAAGTCCAAGTGGATCAAGGACCTCCACATAAAACCAGATACACTGAATCTAATAGAAAAGATAGTGGGGAAGAACTGAAGCACATGGGCACAGGAGAAAATTTCCTGAACAGAACAACAATAGCTTATGCTCTAAGATCAAGAATTTACATATGGGACCTCATAAAATTGCAAAGTTTCTGTAAGACAAAGGATACTGTCAATAGGACAAAATGGCACCCAACAGATTGGGAAAAGATCTTTACCAACCATACATCCGACAGAGGGCTAATATCCTATATATACAAGAACTTAAGAAGTTAGACTCCAGAGAGCCAAATAACCCTATTAAAAATGGTGTACAGAGCTAAACAAAGAATTCTCAACTGAGGAATACCAGATGGCTGAGAAACGTTCAACATCCTTAATCATCAGGGAAATGCAAATCAAAAAAACCTTGAGATTTCACCTCGCACCAGTCAGAATGGCCAAGATCAAAAATTCAGGGGACAGCAAATGCTGGAGAGGATATGGAGAAAGAGGAACACTCTTCCATTGCTGGTGGGATTGCAAGCTGCTAAAACCACTCTGGAAATCAGTTTGGTGGTTCCTCAGAAAACTGGGCATAGTACTACCTGAGGACCCAGCTATACCACTCCTGGGCATATACCCAGAAGATGCTCCAACATTTAATAAGGATACATGCTCCACTATGTTCATAGCAGCCTTATTTATAATAGCCAGAAGGTGGAAAGAACCCAGATGTCCCCCGACAGAAAAATGAATACAGAAAATGTGGTACATTTACACAATGGAGTACTACTCAGCTATTAAAAACAATGAATTCATGAAATTCCTAGGCAAACAGATGGTACTAGAAAATATCATCCTGAGTGAGGTAATCCAATCACAAAATAACACACATGGTATGCATTCCCTGATAAGTGGATATTAGCCCAAAAGCTCAGAATACCCCAGATACAACTCATAGACCACATGAAGCTCAAGAAGGAAGACCAAAGTGTGGATACTTTGATCCTTATTAGAAAGTGGATTAAAATACCCATGGCTCACAGCCAACCAATAGAATGAACATAGGGTCCCCAATGGAGCAGCTAGAGAAGGGACCAAAGGAGTTGAAGAGATTTGTAGCCCTGGAGGAGGAACAATAATTTGTACCAACCAGTATCCCCAGAGCTCCCAGGGACTATACCACCAACCAAAGAGTACACATGGAGGGACCCATGGCTCCAGCTGCATATGTAGCAGAAGATGACCATTTCAGACATCAGTGAGAGGAGAGGCCATTGTTCCTGTGAAGGTTCTATTCCCTAGAATAGGGGAATGCAAGTCAGGACATTGAGGGGGGAGCAGGGGGAGGGGGCATGGGATAGGGGGGGTTTGGAGGGGTAATGTGGCAAGGGGATACCATTTGAAATGTAAATAAAGCAAATATCTAATTTTTTTAAAAAAAGACTTTAAAAGAAAAAGAAGAATTTCAAGATGATCTGGAAGGCAGGAAAAGGGAGCCCATGGCTGTAACAAAGCAATGGTGGGCAGCGTTAAGGATTTCAACAAATGACAGATGTGACAGCCGGCCACGCCTTTCCGAATGCTCTCCTACAAACTACCAACTTTAGACATAATGCAAATGAATTGGCTGGCAGAAACAGAGTTTATTTACCAGAGACATTTTCCTCCTTTGGCCCGTTGAAAGCCCCCAATTCCCTGTATTAATTCCCATTTCATTTAGACTACTAGAGCAATCTCTGTTCTTCTGACCAAATCCTGACTAATCCGATAAGGAACCAAAAAAAAAAAAAAAAAAAAAAAAAAAACTTTCAGAATGATTGCTTTTGACACTTAAAATGTGAAACAGTATATACTTGATTTAATCCAAACAACTAGGGTAATAATTAACATTTCTACTGAATCAGATAATAACGGTCATTTCCAACCAATGAAACTATTTGGAATTGGGACTTGCTGATGACCATGGAGGAACTTTGTACTTCACATAGACTCGGTTACTGAGTGTTACCGATGATTCCCCCAGATAACTTAATATCATCTCCAATTTACAGTTGAGGACGCCACAGCTGAGGTACATAGGATGATTCGCCCTGGGTAACAAAGCCCAGAATGAGAAAGGTTTGAAATCAAAGTCTTCACACGCAAACGTTTTTCTGCTTCCGGAATTGATTTTTCACCGTGGTTAGTATGCCTTGATGACTTTGGGTAATCGGTATAAGGTAATCAACACTGTGCATTGTTCTGTGGCTACCACGGCATTCTTACACCTGTCCGTCCTCCCAGATGTCAAGGCAACCCTCCCAGCTAGTTCATGGTTAAGCCTGCTATGGATACGAGACCATACAGAAATACCATTCAGCACCGTCTCAAAGGAAGGGGCTCTTAAGAGTCACGTCTCTAACAAAGGTACTGACTGACAGGAGTGGATTTACAATAAATACTTCAAAAATATTATTTTCCGGATAGCATATTACCAAGAGACTCGTACGAGCCTTGGATTATCCTGGGTCTTCTAGGATGTCCGAGAATCTACATCCTTCTTCCAAGGACCACCCACTTCCTTCACCCTGTCTGGAAATTCTGAGGCTTTTTACAGAGGACACATGTCCTTTTTCCCTGAGAACAATGCAACAGCGCAGCTCTCTCTTTGGCAGGCAGCCCTCCTCAAAATATGCCCATTGGACTTCACAGCGAGAGATTTGGCGAGAGAGGTAGGAGACTGCACCACTAGCGATCCTCCCTGCCAGTTCTTCCGCGTGACAAAGCACACATGCATGCAAATAAGATGATCCTTCTCTGGCAGAGTAAATCGCACCTGGAAGTCAGTTTACAGACGTGCCAGACAGAGAAGATGTGACACTGGGGTACCTGGGAGGCTGCCGCAAAGCAGGACGGGAAAAAGCCTCACCCAGGATGCCTGAGATAATATTTAGTCGTCGTCGGAGACAATTGGACTCTGGAAAGGGACCCAGGCTATTAATAGCAGAAGGTTATCAACCTGTTGAAAGGTTAGGAATATTTGCCTATTGATTCAAGTATTCCTCAAGGTGGAAAGCCATTAAAGTTCAAATAAATTAATGAAATGTAAGTCTACAAGCAGACCGTGTATCCTTTTTAAGTAGTTTGAGGAAATCTTTAGAGTAAGGCTATCTCTTCAAATAACAGAACATGCAGGAATTTTATGAAAAGCCAGGAAAATATCTAGCTAAAAATGAAGAGATACCTATTCATCAGGAAGCCACCAAAAATAATGATGCCATTATAAGAATCTGATTTGAGCCAGGAAAATATTCCTCCAAGAGTTGATTATTCTATGATCCAACTCATTTTTCAAGCATGCCCTTCCTCTCTTTAAGTACCATACATTTTCCTAACGACAATGACAGCCTTTAAACATGTCTGCATGCTAACTGTAAGTGTGTGACCGCCTTTTAGATAGTAGACACTTACTTTAACTCCAGTTCCAAGGGATCTGACAGCCTCTTCTGAACTCAGGCACAAGAAACATTTGTGATAGACTTACATACATGCAGGCTAAACCCTTGTACACATAAAATTAAACAAATAAATATTTTTCTGATTTTATTTATTAATTTATTTACTTACATCCCAAATGCTGCTCCCTCCCAGTCATCCCTCGCAGAGTTACTCCCCCATCCCCCTCTCCTTTGTCTCCGAGAGGGCAGCCCCCTTCCAGGTACTTTCCACACCCTGGTGCACCAGTTTGTGAGAAAAGAAGAATATGATGGAAAGGGATTGAGAAAGGGATTGAGAATTCTAGAGGATTCAGCCCTCGTGTCATAATGACTAACCTGAAACCATCATCCCAAGAAGGTGGGTCAAGACGCTCCTCCCTTCAGCCTTTTGAGCCGCCATCTGCAATTCTCTGTCATGTTTGTAAGCTCTCTCAGACACTCTCCCCACGGGTTTCAGATGACTCCCGCCACAGCCAACATCTGATGACAATCATGTAAGAGATTTCAAGGAAGACCTGCCCAGTTGGGCCTTCTTCAACTTCCTGCAGCATAAAGGCACAGACCAGACAAAGCAGTGCTCCCCTTGGCTCGACTGATTGCCAGGGTGACTTAGTCCGCATCAAAAGACTCTGGAACAAGTCGGGGCGGTGGTGACAAATGCCTTTAATCCCAGCACTTGGGAGGCAGAGGCAGGCGGATTTCTGAGTTCAAGGCCAGCCTGGTCTACAAAGTGAGTTCCAGGACAGCCAGGGCTACACAGGGAAACTTTGTCTCAGAAAAAAGAAAGAAAGAAGAGAGAGAGAGAGAGAGAGAGAGAGAGAGAGAGAGAGAGAGAGAGAGAGAGAGAGAGAAAAAGAAAAGATGACGACTCTGGAACAATCTACGAAAAGCAATTTGGATCAGTCCCCCAAGTTCCCAAGTCATCATTCCTAATGCTTTTCACTTTATAATTTTCAAAGTACAAGCATATAAATGATCTCATTTTATTTTTTTATAGATACCATGTGAAGAGGTATAATTAACAAAAATCCCTGAGAGGGAGACAAATGTTTAATATCTCAAACAGAACTTGGACTGTTGTCCTCTTACTACACAATAGATGTTGACTGGGCAGCATCTCAACTGTAGCAAAATGTTTTAAGTGGCTAAAAATTGTGTCTGTTCGCAGGCACTGGAGTGTAATAGAAACTACAGCATCCATCAGTCCTTCGTTGTTTCCAGATTGGCCATCTCCTCATACATTTGTATGTTCTTATGCATTTTTAAAAAATGCAATGAAGCAATTGGTAGAGAAGATATATGACAACCAATTCTTGTTTTCCTTTATATGTGTAACTAGGAATCTGATTTCCCAGTCATTTTGCCTTCAATATTGCAAGAAATAGGCCCAGCTTCAGAAACGAAAATAAAGCTGAATGTTAACCAACTGTGGAAAGAGATACTTTGTAACCGCTCTCTGGATTTCACATCTTAAAACATACACATTGGCAACTGATTGATTTGGGTTCTCAACATTTAGAATTTGCTTAATCCTAAAAGAGCCTACCAAATCTGGCGTGCTGTCTGGGTGATTCTGAGCTCCCTGTATGAAGTTTCTACAATGGCTAAGTCAACAAAACCACATTGACTGCTTTTTTTTTTTTTTTATTTTTTAGCTAGGGGTACTGATGTGATACAAAGAAGTATAAAATGTGCTTCCAGCCTTGGAAAGGCCTATGGTCTGGAAGGGGCTGTGCAGAGGGAAATTTGCATATGTAAAAGCAACACAATGGAAGGAATGAATTTCCTGGTCTACCTGAAAGGGGTTTTAGAGAGATGAAGAGTGAAATGCTTTATAAATTAAAAACCACTGAGCAAATTTAATATAAATGGATGTGTAAATTAAAACAGGATGCTTTCATCCAAAGTAGTGGTTAGGAGCTAGAGACCTGGCTCAGAGGTTAAGAGAACATAATGCTTTTGCATAGAACTTGAATTTGGTTTTCAGCACCCAAATGGGGCAGCTCACAACTTCCTGAAACTCCAGTTTTGGGACATTCAACACTCTCTTCTGGCCTCTGAGGAAACTGCCATTGCATGCATGTATACACACAGATACACACACACACACACACACACACACACACACATTTATACACACAAAGATACACACACACACACATATATATATATAATACAAAATTTAAATTTCAAAAAATGGTCATTAGTAAGTTCCATATTGCTTTTGCCTAATTTGTAGAAAGTGCTAAATTGTACCTTAGTGGTTGACTTTCACCATGAAAGTGTTATGCTGTACCTTATAGACTAACCAAAAAGAAAAAGTCCCTCACCGGCTACCAATCTCTTCTCTAATTATGTACATCACAGAGATATCAGATAAATATTAGTGAGAATTAGAAAGGATTCACCAGGAAGTACAGGTCACCGAAACTTACTATCAAACTGAGGTCAATCTGCGTAGATGAAAGACAATTAAAACACAAAGAGCAACCTGGGTGTTTGGTGGTGCGCATTTAAATAATCTCACAACTTTGAGAGACTGAGGCAGGAGGATAGTGTGTTTGAGGTAGCCTGGGCTACCTAGTCAGCTCCAGGCTAATCTGGGCTACAGGATGTGGGGAGGGAAGAAGAGTAGGAAACACGGAGGAGGGGAAAGAGAAGGGGAGGAAAATGAGATTTATAAACCATTTAAAAGTTTCTCACAAAAGCCGGGCGGTGGTGGCGCACGCCTGTAATCCCAGCACTTGGGAGGCAGAGGCAGGTGGATTTCTGAGTTCGAGGCCAGCCTGGTCTACAGAGTGAGTTCCAGGACAGCCAGGGATACACAGAGAAACTCTGTCTCGAAAAAACCAAATCCAAAAAAAAAAAAAAGTTTCTCACAAAATTTTTGAGAATACATATTTACATACTCTCTGCTTTTCTGGTTCCTCTCCTCTACCATCAGGTGACATGCTATCTTCCAAAGAAATAAACTGAAGAGTTTATTATTTCCAAACAAATAAACAGAAGAGTGAACTTCTGTTCGTAGCAGGCACTAGATCCGGTGCTGACATGAAGATATTGCTAAGAAACGTGAGACCTGAGAAATACCAAGAGCAAAACATTCAGTTCGTTTGGATATGTAAAAACAACGAAATAACAACAAAAATAAACAGTGCCAATTTTTTTTCTTCTTAGAGCAATTCAAAAACCATCTGGTTTGAAACAATACAAACACCCTGTCTCAAAACAGGGACATCAGCAAAAATAATGTGGATAGGGCTTAGAGAATGACACCTGAAGTTGTGTCTTACCCACACAAGCAGGTACACACGTGTACTCACACCTACACACACTTTCATGAATACATGCCCACACATGTACACCCTAGAGAGCAACAGAGATGTGGGGGAAAGGGGAAAGAAACAGAGCTGAGCTGATTTGGGGGGGGGGAGTTCTTGATTAATATCTATCTATTTATCTATCTATATCTCCCTCCCTCCTGTCTCTCCCTCTCTCCCTCCCTCCCTCCCTCTCTCCCTCTCTCCCTCTCTCCCTCCCTCCCTCTCTCCCTCCCTCTCTCCCTCTCTCCCTCTCTCCCTCTCTCCCTCTCTCCCTCCCTCCCTCTCTCCCTCTCTCCCTCTCTCCCTCCCTCCCTCCCTCTCCCTCTCCCTCTCCCTCTTCCTCTCCCTCCTCTCTCCCTCCTCTCTCCTCTCTCCTCTCTCCTCTCTCCTCTCTCCTCTCTCCTCTCTCCTCTCTCCTCTCTCCTCTCTCCTCTCTCCTCTCTCCTCTCTCCTCTCTCCTCTCTCTCCTCTCTCTCTCTCTCTCCTCGCCCCAGAGTTTGAAAGCAGGTCATCAGGTCCTGCCACAAAGTTCCCTTACTCATCAAGGCATCCTGCTGGATAACACTTGAATCTTTACACTGCATAATGCTTTGTCATATTGTGCCAAATAGACACCCAGTCGTATGTGCCTTCCAACTGTGACAACCAACAATATCTCAAGACATTGTCAGGTATCCCTGGAGACATTTATCATCACATAGGAGAGATGGGTGACCCTTGGTCGAGCACCACTCCACTCAGAGTCACCAGATGACAGCTTCAAGCTCCGAGTTCCTATCAGGGTACCAAGAGTGCAAGAGATATTCCCTTCATCCTCCCTTCACACCCAACCTTTGTAATTACAGGTGTCACTTTTCCTCTCTGTGCCCAGTTGTAAAATTTGCCCAGCTGCTCACCTCAATAGCATTCCAAACCTATCTCAAAACACCATCAGACACTGTAAAACAGATGACAAGGTGTCCTGAACTATTGACACCGTTAAGACACCCAATGAATAGGGCTTCTCTGCTGTTACCCAGGGGTTGACAGGAACGGTTCGGAGTCTCCCCACATGAAAGCTCTCATCAGTGGCTATAAAAGATAACCTCTTGCCATGGCAGAAAATCAAAACCGCAATAAATTTCAAAAGAGAAGACTGGGGAGGGGGAGGCATAAGGGGGTGACGGAAAATCTCAATCGAGAACAGACTGGGTGCAGAGAAAGAAAAGGAGCTGTGCAAGCCTTGATAGCTGCAGAGGAACGACCTTGGCCTGACAGAACAGTTCAAAACTGGGGCAAGCACGTCTAGAGGCTCCAGGTGTTTAAAAGCCTTCTCTCTTTCATCACAACGTTTTCCGTGTTAAGTTAAAACCACAACGACAACAACAACAACAACAAAAAAGCTTTGTCTTTAATTCTGGCTACAGAGAAATTCCGTTTAGAATCTGTTAAATAGCTCACACCTGAACTAAAAGTCGTCATCTTCTTTTTAGTCATATTAAAATTCCAGTGTAGAGGGTGTGGAGGGATGGCTCCACAGTTAGGAATGAGTGCTACTCATGCAGAAGACCTGAGTTCAATTCCCAGCACCCACATCTATTGGGTGGGTCACAACTGCCTCTGTCCTTCATGGGAACTTATACTCATGGGCATGTACCCACACTCGGATGCAACAAAAATGGATAATTAAAAAATTATAGAGGACCTGGAAACATGACTTGGGAGATAACAGCACTGGCTGTTCTTCCAGAGGACTTGGGTTTGGTTCCCAGAACCTACATGAAGGCTCATAGCCATCTGAAACTCCCGTTCCAGGGGGATCCAATGTTATCTTCTACCTCCATAAGCACCAGGTGAGCATGTGATACTTAGACATGCAGGCAAAACACCCACATACATAAAATAAATATAACATTTTTAATAATATAAATCTTTTTTAATCTAGGGTGTATTCCCCAGGAGATTTTGGATGAAGGAGTTCAGATGGCCATATATGACCCTAGCTGGCGTCAAATTCACTCTGAAGTTGATCATGATCTTGAACTTCTGTCCTTTCCCCTTCAAAGTGGCCACAAGGATTTCAGATATGTACCATCACAAAAAGGCTTCAAACAAGGGAGTTTTAAAGCAAGAAATCCCATAAACTTCAAGAGATATCGTCCAGTGATCATAAGAAGAAATAATTATGAGGATGGGGAGACAGAGTCCAGTCAGTAAAGTGCTTGTTGTGCAGCCCTGAAGACCTAACTTCAATCCCCAGCCCCCACATAAAAGGCCAGGCTCATCGGTGCATTCTTGTAATCTTTGGTCAACATTAAGGATCGTATTAAGTATAATTCAAGCATATGTAATTTGGCTCTGTACTAGCTAGATTCTTGTCAACTTGACATAATTTAGAGTTATCTGGGATGAAGGAGTCTCAACTGAGGAAATGCTACCACGTGGCTTGCCTGTAGTCAAGCCTGCCTCTCATTTCCTTGACTGATGGTTGATGTAGGAGAGTCCAGCACACTGTGGATGAAACAAACTGAGGGCTGGTGGTCCTGGGTTCTTTAATAAAGCCAGCTAAACAAGCCATAGGGTACAAGCCAGAAAGCAGCACCCCTCTATGGCCTCTGCATCAGCTTCTGTACCCTAGGCTTCTGCCCTGCTTGAGTTCCTTCCTTGACTTCCCACAGTGATGGACTAGGGAGTCCAAGTTGCTTTGGTCATGGTATTTTATCACAGAAGTAGAAAACCTAACCATGACATAATTTGGTACCAGAAGTGGAATTTTTACTGAGATGTGCAGAAAAGAATACAAGAAGACAAAGAAGAGGAATATTTATGTCTTGGGGGACAAAAAGCTAGAGAATATGAATCTCCTATCATAAAAACCATTTAGTAGTTTCTGGTCACTTAAATTATTGAGTAAACTCCAAAACTGACTTGTTGTATAGACTTATGGCAGCTTGACACAGCTGGGAATCATCTGAGATGAGGGGACCTCAACTAAGAAAATGTTTTCGTAAGATCCGGTTGTAGGCAGGCCCATAAGGCATTTTCTTAATTAGTGGTTGATAGGGGAGAGCCCAACCCATTGTGGGTGGTGCCATCCCTAGGCTGGTGGTCCTACATTCTATAAGAAAGCAGGATAAACAAGCCATGAGGAGCAGAACAGAAAGCAGCACTCCTCCGTGGCCTCTGCATCAGTTCCTGCCTTCAATCTCCTCGCCTATTTGACTTCCTGTCTTGGCTTTTCTATGATGGACTACAATGTGGAAGTGTAAGCCAAATAAGCCCTTTCCTCCCCAACTTGCTTTTGGTCATGGTGTTTCACTGCAGTAATCAAAACCCTAACAAAGATACTGACCATACGTGAACCAAGTCAAATTTATTTCCCTCAACTCACTATATTTTCTCAGTATTATCTTATGAAGGGAGAATTAACCCTTAAATCCAAGAACTATTCAGACAGTTTTTAATGACCCAACATGGCTCAACAATGTGGTTCCCTGAACAAAGACAACACCAATCAACACGGTAACATGAAAGGGGGAAACCGCCCCTGGTTGTGGCGCATGCCTTTAATCCCAGCACTTGGAAGGCAGAGGCAGGCGGATTTCTGAGTTCGAGGCCAGCTGCATTAAGTATCAAATTCTGTCATTTGTGGAAGCAGGGGTGGAACAGGAGATCACTATGCTAAGTGAAAAAGACGATACACAAAGAGGCAAGGACAGCCTACTATCAGACCCATATGACACATGAAAAGTTGACTGTAGGACCAGGATGTGATTCAATGGTTGAAAACTTCCTTAGCATCCAGAAGGCCCTGGATTTAACCCATAGCAACACACATTGCTATTATAAAAGCTTTGTTGCTCAGCATACTCTACAGGAATAGTTACAGAATGAACATGTGGGAGAAAGGCAGGGATATTAGAATGGCTTACAGGCTGTGGTTCCATTAGTCCAACAATGGCTATCTATAAACAGGCAGTCCAAGAATCCAGTAGTCGTTCAGGTCCTGAGGATTGATGTATCAGCTGGTCTTCAGTATATGCTATAATCCCAAAGCAGTAGATTCTATTGCCAGTGAAGGAGTGGACATGACAGCAAGAGAGGGACAGCAAGCAGGCAAAGAGCAAGCTTCCTTCTTCTATATCCTCTATATAGGCTGCTAGCAGAAGGTGTGGTCCAGACTAAAGGTGGATCTTCCCACCTCAAAATATCTGGATTAAAGGTATATGTTTCTGCCTCAAAAGTCACAGATTAAAAGTGGGTCTCCCCAAATCAAATGATTTAATGAAGAAAAAAATCCCGTGTAGATATGCCTAGTCACTTAGGTTTTAATTCATTCCAGATATAGTCAAGTTGACAGCCAAGAGTAGTCATCACAAGTTTGCCCCTTGTCAGCTTGACACACAATCATATATCCTTATGTCATGCTTAACTTCCAAATGAATATAATAACCAGGCCTAAAGTGATATAAGTATCCCAGACATTCACACATGCATTATGTATTTAACCAAATCATAATACCTCATATGCTACACCTCATGATGGTTTGAATAAAAAATGACCACCCCATAGGCTCATATATTTGAATGCTTAGTAACCAGGAAGTGGAACTGTTTGAAAGGATTACAAGGATTAGGAGGTGTGGCCTTACTGGAGGAGGCGTGGCCTTGTTGAAGGAAGTATGTCACTGACGGTGAGCTTTGAGGTTTCAAAAGCAAATGTAAGCCCAAGTCTCTCTCTTTCTTACGCTCTGCCTAAAGATCATGATGTAGCTCTCAATTAATGGTCCTATGCTTGACTAAACACCACTGTGCTTTCCGTCATGATGATATGAACTAAAGTTTTGAAACTGCAAGCCAGCCCCTAATAAAATGTTCTCTTTTATAAGAGTTGCCTTGGTCATGGTGTCCCTTCACAGCAATAGACCATTGATTAAGGCAAAAGTTGGTAACAGGGAGGCCATTATTACTGTGACAAGCCTGTCCATGCTGTTTGTTGGTAGAATGTGGCCTTTTTGGGACTTTGGATTAGGAAAGCAGTTAAACACTTCAAGCAAGATTTAATGGACCATACCAGTAAGAGCATAAAAGACGATGCTGAGGGTGGTTTGAACCATGGAGGCCCAGCTCAAGAAGTTTCAGAGGGAAGAATATTCATTAGTGGCCTGGAGACCATTCTTGTGATAATTTGGCAAAGAATGTGACTGCTTCCTGCCTGTAACTAAATTATGTGTTGACAAGGAGGGATTTCAAGACAGCCTAGAACTGACTCTGTCGTGGAGTCATTAGTAATCAGTCTTATGCAGATCTATAATGAAAAGGAGCCATGCTGGACAAAGAGAAATACAAAATGTACAGTTTGAGGAGAAGAAGAGCACCAAGAGTGTAACAGAGCTAGGTTGATGATAAAAAGTTTAAAGAAAAGCCTGATGCTAAATAAAGAGAGTGCGGACCTCGGGGTAAGACCTCACCCAGCTAAGCTTCCAACTTGTCAGAATGAATTAACAAAAAGCTCAGACAGTGAAGGAAACCATCAACCAAGAAAGCTGATGTAAACGTAACTGAAGGAGAAGGCCAAGTTCCAGCCCCATCAAATTGCAGAAATTTGTAGCTTTGGACACCTGGTTTGGCTTTAGAGTCAGGGATACAAGAACAGCGTTGTGGAATCTCTCTATATATGGGTAAGGAAGGTAAGGAAAGCTGAAGCCCCACATGTGTCAGGGGTGTTCTTGCATGGAGGTGAAGCCTGGATTGTGTTGCAGACCCCGAGGGATACCTGCCAAGGATTGCTGCTCACAGAGTGTTGGAACAGCCCAAGAGAGAGCTAAGTGTGTTACAGTCAACAAAGCTGAAAGGAGCTGGAGATATGAATAGCCCTTTGGCATCAGACGTGGAAATGCAGCCTTTACTCCCTTCTGAAATGGCAAAGTATATTCTGTGCCACTGTGTGTTGAAAGTCTCTATTTTTTTATTTTGATTTTACAGGGGTTACAGTTAAGAGATTGTATTGAGTCTCAAAAGCACCTTTGGACTTTGGACTTTTAAGCAGTCTTGAGACTGAAAGACTGTGAAGACTTTTGAAGTTGGACTAAATGCATTTTGCATTATAATTTGGCGATAAGCCTATTGGGGTCAGGGGTGGAATGTGGTGGTTTGAACAAGAATGGCCCCCACAGGCTCATAGATTTGAATGCTGGGTCATCAGGGAGTGGAACTCTTTGAAAGGATTATAAGGATTAGGAGGTGTGGCCTTGTTGGAGGAACTGTGCTATAGGGGGAGGGGCTTTAAGGTTTCAATCTCAATCTCTCAATCAATCAAAATCAATCAATCAATCAATCAATCTCTCTCTCTCTCTCTCTCTTCCCCCCCACCCCCCACCCCCCCCACCCCCGCCGCTGCTTGTGGATACTGTTCCAGCATCGTGCCGACCTGCGTGCTTCCTCTAATGATGACAGTGAACTAAACTATGAAACTGTAAGCAAGCCCCCAATTAAATGCTCTACTCTTTATCAGTTGCCTTGGTCATGGTGCCTCTTCACCACAACAGAACAATGACTAAGACAGAAGATGAGGCATCAAAAAGTGATATGAGCCTGGAGAGATGTCTCAGTGGTTAGGAGCTCTGGCTGTTCTTCAGAGGACCCAAGTTCAGCACCCACGTGGCAGTTCACAACCATTTGTAATTCTAGTTCCACCACAACCTGACACCTTCTTCTGGCTTCCACAGGCACTGCATACATGTGCTACACAGACATACAGGCAAAACACAAATATATTTAAGATAAAATTTAAATTTAAAAAAATCTTAATCATATACTCTCATATGATTTTTATGTTTTTTATAAATATACACTTTTTATGTTTTTTGTAAGTCAGATAACAAGTAACTTTAACCTAAGAAATAAATAATACCCAAGAACCTGAAATAGGTATATCTATTAATATAACTACCTAAAAGCTTTGTTATGAAATGTTTACCAATGGCAAATATAATCTCTGCACCTAGCCCGAATCCTAAAGTCCTATGAAGTCTCTTTATATCTCAAAATTATTAGCTATTATTAACCTCAGCATATTAGTGAGAAATGTGACTTTGAATTTGTTTTATAACTTATGAGGTATAACTGATGTAAAATGAGGATCCTAATATCTATAATTACAGGCTGGGTTTAAATGTCTTACATGCAGGCTAAGACAGACTTTCAGAAGCCTCCCGCCCATTTGTTTGTGGAATAATCGAATCCCAGTATTGGTTTCTTAGTCCTCAATGTATGTTCTTTGAAAGGTGCTCGAATCAAAGTGTACCCAAAACAGTAAAAGACGGACATGCCATCCCCAGGACAACTGGCAAAGCTCGTTCAAGGTTTGAGCTATCTCTGCTGCAAAGCACAGAGCACAGAAAGAATGAGTGACACCTCTCTGTGTGGTCATGGGGGCATGAAAACATCAGGTGGAGCTTCACGAAGAAGATGCCTAGAATGTCCTCTCCACACCCAGGCTCCATGGACACCAGCTGCCATTGGTAGGAAAGTGTCATCCCAGGCACTAAAGGACGAGGCAACGTCCCCTCCCAAAGCAGTAATGCTGTGGAGTCCACAGCTGGTTATGGCCATCCCCCACGCAGTTAAATCCTTTACCCACTGACTTAGCAGAGGCTGTGTCCTTTGTGTGCCTGTATTGAGAGCTCACTGTCCACCCCTCTCTCTTGTAAAAAAAAAAAAAATGCAGAAAATCATAAAACTCATAAGGGGGAAGCTTTGGAAATTCAGAAATGCCAGCTGCATATCCAATATCCTTCTGCTCTCTGCTTAATATTTAAAGGAATTTTATAATCCTACTCTTATAAATCACCCAACCGATCTCTGCCAAAGTTCCTAATTGGAAAATAATAAATGCTTTCAAATTATTAAGGAAGTTCTGTTTCCGGTGAGGATGGAGAGTGATACAAAGGGCCGTCGTTTCTCGCTGTAGCAGTGAGAACAAAGCCACTCTCCGACACAGCTGTAATACCGCAGCAGATGTGAAGGATGAGCTAGATTTCAGACAGAGCTGAGCAAGGAGCTACAGCCACCTATGTCCATACCTCAGACCAGATACCAAGGCTGACGACACTTGGGCAGGGGAGGATACTTGTCATCTGTGGAAGAAGGGGGCCTGAGGAAAGATCAGTCAGGCCTTGACAACAGAGCAAAAGAAGAATCTGGGCAAAAGAATTCTCCTTTATCAGGGAAAGGCAGCTGCCTCCAAGCCTAATAACCTAAGTTTGAACCCCAAGAGGGAGCCAAGTCCTGTAAGTTTCCCTCTGACCTCCAGTAATGCTCTGTGGTGTGCACATGCCCATATCTATATATAAACACACATGCACACGCGCGCGCACACACATGTACACACGCATGCACGAGCACACACACATACCTACTAAATAAATAAAATGTTTAATAAATAAAATGAAATAGCAAGAAAATTATATTTAACATATTGCCACTTATGGATTTTTTTTTTTTCTGAAATACCAATGGACACGGGGCTGGAAGGCAGAGAGAGTTTTAGCCATTTCACGAGGTCAGTTCTCAGGGTTCTGCTAGAGTCGAATTTGGGAGTCGCAACAACTCCGCTACAAAGCAAATCCCTCTGAGTACAAATCCTGAGAGGAGGTTGATTAGTCCGCAGCAGCAGCAGCAGCAGCAGCAGCAGCAGCAGCAGCAGCAGACAGGAAAGCTGAGAGCTAAGCCGCAGGACAAACTGAGAGTTCCTAAATCAAGTCAGACACAGCATCCAAGGAGGCAGAGCTGCAGTCCAGCCCTGACCCAACAATGGTGGGTAAGAGCACTGGCTGCTCTTCCGAAGGTCAAATCCCAGCACCCACAAGGTGGCTCACAACCATCTGCAAAGAGATCTGACGCCCTCTTCTGGTGTCTGAAGGCAGTTACAGTGTACTTACATATAATAAGTAAAATTTTTAAAAAAATGAATCGAAGAGAATGTATCACGTGCCACCCCAACCTGACCCGACTTGATCTGTGACCCAAAGGTAATCCTATTGATATGTGCATTGAAATTTGTTGACCAAAATCTTCAAATAGCTCCTATAAACTGACCAACACTTTTAAAGAAAGAGACGGGTTGGGAGGACAGGTGTATTAGGGGCTACCAAAAGGGCTCAGCAGGTAAAGGTACTTGCTGCCAAGCCCGATGACCCGAGTTCAATCCCCAGGACCCCCTCAGTGGAAAGAGAGAACTCTTTCAAGTTCTCCTCTGACCTCCACACAGGCACCAAGACGCATATATACACACATAAATATAAATAACTAAGTAAATGTAATATTTTTATTTATTTACAACTTTATTTAAGTAATTTAATTACTTAATTAACCGAATATTGGGGGACTTTTCACCAGGACTTCTCCATTTGGGCTTCCTCGTGGTTCAGCATGGGCTCCCTCACAATATAGTGGCTACGTCCCAAAACAAGTGTTCCATGAGACAGAAAGTAAACGTTTCCAGCTTCTATTGCTAAGAAGTATCTGAATTTGAACTGGAGAATGGAGACATAGATATCATTTACCAAGAGAGGAAAGTCAAAGCTCTTACAGACCATTGCTGAAACCACCCCAACCCGGAAAATTAGTGAACCACCAGTGTCACCAAAATGACTCAGTGAGTACTTGCCATGCACACCTGGCTACCCCAGTTCCATCTCCAGAACAGACATGATGGAAGCTCACTGACTCTTGCGAGCTGTCTTCCGACTGTCACACATGTGCACACACAAGCTGTCTTGGTCACTGTTTTGTCGATGTGAAGAGACACCATGACCAAGGCAACTCCTATACAAGAAAGCATTTAACTGGGGGCTTGCTTACAGCTTCGGAGGTTTAGTCTGTTATGAGCTTGGTGAGAAGCTGGCAGCACGCATAGTGCTGGATCATTCGCCAAGAGCAACAATTTGATTGGCAGACAGAGAACGATCCACTGGGCCTGATATGGGCTTTGGAAACCTCAAAGCTCATCTCTAGTGGACACACTTCCTCCAGGAAGGCCACACCCACTCTAGAAAGGCCACACCCACTCCTGTAAGGCCACACCCACTCTGGCAAGGCCACACACCCACTCTGGCAAGGCCACACACCCACTCTGGCAAGGCCACACCTACTAAACATTCTCAAACAGTGCCACTGCCCAGTGACTAAGCATTCAAATATATGAGCCTCGGGGCAGGGAGGGGGGAACATCTTATTCAAACCACCACATATGCACGCCCCAAAATAAATAATATTAAAAATTTTAAGTAAAATGGATGAAAAAACCTTGCTATATTAATACAATATATTTCAATGTATCAGTCTTCAAAAAACAATCTACACACATGATGTGTTTTTTTAAACACTGTGTTTAGTACTAAACACAGGCTAAATGGAGTAAATATTGAATCAATCCATTTACATGCAGTTCAAGATCAGTCAGAACTAATTTACAGCAAGAGAATAAGAGTGGTTGCCTCTGGGGTGTTGCAGGTTGAAATGAGGCACGTAAGAACTATGGAGATGAAATTCTCTTTCTCTTCACTTGCATGTTGCCTTTTTAGGTTTATACATGTGTCCAAACTCATTCAACCGTACACTTATGATCTTTGAATTTTCTGCACGTGAATTAAGCCAAAAATGAGTCAGTCAAAATACCAACAAAACTACCCAAGCACAGGTCCCATTGTGGTGCTGTCCTGATATTGATTTATACAAACCAGCTAAAAAAATATAATTAGGACATTTGGGAAATCTCCATTGTGTTCAGGTAGAAGATAAAAACATATTGATCTGTAAACCCCAAAGATAGCCAAGTAGAAAATATGCATCATATGAAATATTATACATAGTGTGATCTTGTATGATTAGAAATATAGCACACATTTGTAGAAAAAGGGTAAGTGAGTATATTCTGGTATTACTGTGGTAATCTCCATACCATGAGAATGCAATCCTTTGATTTTATATTTTTGCTTATATTTATTTTCTGATTTCACAGCATCACAAGAACCATTCTTATTTGTAAGTTTATGTGACCAACTTGAATATTGCTTAAGAAAACGGTATTTATTTTTTCCTCAACTATATTTTAGTTACTTTTCTCATTTCTGCAAGCAAATACTTATCAAGAAGGAACTTCAGGGAAGAAGGATTTAGTTTGGCTTACAGCTCAAAAAAATTCAGTCTATTAAGGCAATAAAGGCGTGGATGCCAGAGAGTGAGGGGCCGGTCACACGGCATCCACGGCATCCACGCTTAAGAAGACCAGAGAGAACAGGAAGTGGAGGCTCCCAGGACCCACCTCCTCCAGTAACTCCGCCTCCTAAAATATCCACAACTTCCGGAACAGCAATATTAGCTGAACCCTAAGTGTTCAAAACCCAAGCCCACAGGGGGGTTTGGGGTGGATGTCACAGCCAAACTGCAACACCTCTTTCCACGAATATAACATTCCTTTCAATGTTGGAACTGAATCTAAATGTATTGCGCACAGCATTTAATAGCACACTAAGGCGATCTTTAGTAACCCCTTAGTGAGACCAGTGAGCTAGCTCAGCAGATAAAGGTGCCGGCCATGCAAGACTGGCAGTCTGAGCTCCACACCCAGACCCATGGAAAGAAACACACACACACACACACACACACACACACACACACACAGAATAAATGCCGAACATAAAATAAAAATAAACTCTTACTAAATACTGCTTGTTGTACTTACATTTAGTTCTTGAAACCATTTTGTAAGAAAGGTGCTGCAGAGGGGTGGGGAAGTCTGGGACGAGTCGGAGGGGTGACGATCGATTAAAATACATTGTGCGAAACCCCCAAAGAATAAACTCAAAATACTGTACTTACAAAGAAAAACGAATGGCACTGTAACCATACCCACTTGCAGATGAGAAGACTGAGGCTCTGTCTGGTCACCAGGCCAGCCAAAGGCAGGGTCCCACTCCATCACCCCTCTGGTTATACAATCACTCTTGTGTTTGTGCCAGTATGCAAGGTCTCTCCATTCTCAAAGCACGGTTTACAATGATGCTCAGGTGGAGCAGCATGTATATAAAGACGTGGAACAATTCTCCCAGACTTAGCAACTCACAGCCGTCCATTTCTGTGACTGGGATATGAAAGCAGGTGTGTGCGCGCTTCCCCTAGCTTTATCGGTGGGATACTGTCTCTTCATACAAAGCCCTTGCAGAGACTATAACTTCATGCTCCCAGCGCGCAACTTATAAAATGCCCAGATAAGAGAACTGATATTTATGAAGGGTTATTTGAAGGAAATGAGCCCATCTATTTCTTTATAATCTAGAGCTAAAGCCCGGATCATCAGAACATTGCAAGATCGGAACGTATTATCTTGGCCTCCTGCAAAATTGCTTTCCCTGAGCTCGGCATTCTGTCCTCTGCTTATTGGGGGATAAGTCAAGAAGACATTGCATGAATCCCACAAATGTGTTTGCAACCGAGAAGTCACCAGAGAACATTTTTATTTCGCCTCTCACTATCCTATTGGTAAGTCGACACTTCTGTGAGAACTAGTTTTTGTTTTTTGTTTTTTGTTTTTTATTTCGTGTTCTCATTTTATCAGTTGAGAATTCTGTATAATGAATGTATTTTAATCATAACTAATTATGCCTCCCAGATCCATGCCCCCTCCCTACCCACATGAATGTGTGTTCTCTTTTTTATCCATAAACCTGTTTATCAATCTTCCTAATGCTGCGACCTTTTATACAGTTCCTCGTATTGTGATGACCTCCTATCATAAAGTTATTTTCATTGATACTTCATAACTGTAATTTTGCTACTGTTATGTACTGAAGTGTATTTTGTACAATTGTAATGTAATGTACAATACTGTTATGTTTTGTGACATATCTATGCTTCCTGATGGTCTTTGGTGACCCACAAGGGTCGGTCTAACCACCAGAGAGGTCGCGACCCACAGATTGAGAACTGGTTTGTTAGCCCATCAAGAAAACTTTATGCTGCTCTTCTATTCTTGGGTATGTGATCCTCCACTGGAATTTGCCTACACCTTTAAAGAAAATAGGCTCTCCCTCTCCCAGCAACGATCAACTGCCCAAAACTCCTCAACCAGGTGTGGCTTTGTGCCCACTTCCCCTCGCCATATTGCGTTTCTTGTCTGGCTTGAGCTCACAGATCGTGCTTCTTTCTTGCCTGGCTTGAGCTCACAGATCTTGCACATGCTGTCACAACTGCTGTGAATTCGAATGTGTAACTGCCCTGCTGAGCCCAGAAAACAGTTCTCCTACTCACCTGCCGCCTCTGGGTCTAAAAGTCTTTCCACCCCCTCTTGCGCAATGCTCCCCGAGCCTCGGGAAGAAAGGTATGATACAGATGTCTCATTTAAAGCTGAGAACTAACCCTACCGTCGGGCTCGTCCTCCATTCCTTAAGTGGTTGTGAGGTTCGGTGCTAATCACTGAAGAAGCTTAGCTGTTAAGGGTTGGCTCTCTTCTAAAATTAGGTTCTGGCTAAAATTATATTTCTTAAGGAGTTTCCTCCCCACAGGCTTTGTTACTTGGAAACGTTTAAACAATGTTTCCCCCATTCCAACCACCCTCCCCAGCATTGTCAATAACAATGTGTTGCATTTAATCTTCAGAAGGCAGCTTTGAAGAGTTTACTTCTATCATTCCAGTTAGGTTTGTGAGGAAACTGAAGATGGATAATTAACCTAATTTACCCAAGGTCATACAGGGGTTTCTTTTCCACCCCTTCGCTTTACAATATTCTCTCTGCAGACAAATGTGTTTTATTTTTCTCACCGTGCCTGCCAGGTGATTCACAGGCAGAATTCTTACCCATCCTAACAGCTCTGCAGGACGTCCTCACCTGTAAACACGCATGCTGTTTTCCTCTGTAGTTCTTATTCTGCATTACATTTTTGAAATATCTTTTTTTTTTTTTTTTGGTTCCAAAACGGATAGACATCGACGAAAAATAAAAGGACTCCAACCCAAGCTTGAGATTTAGATAAAATTACCAGTATGTGTGCAATTCCCACGTTCTTTGTAACATAAAACCCAGGATCAAAAAAAAAAAAAAACCACCAAAAAACAAAACGAAAAACAAAAAAAAAAAAAAAAAACTCTGTATTTCATTAAAAGTTTGATAGACATTCAAAAATACATAGAATTTTTGAAACAAAAATATGAATGGAATTGATTCAAACAAGAGACTGGACAAGAGGAATGAGAATAATATTTTACTTAATCTGACAAATTCGATGAATTCAGAGCAGAGGAAAGGAGATAAAAGAACGCATGTGTGGGAGCTCGGCCATTGTGCTGCCCAGAGCTTCTCCTTTTAAAGTGGGTTTTCTCCTACAGAGGCCAGAAAAGCAATAAAACTTAACAAGGCGCACAGAAGCATTCAGGAGCTCGACCGCGAAAACCACTTGCTAGAACATGCTAACACCACACAGAAGGGCAGTGCCTGCCCTTCCTTGGCTTTGTTGCAGGGCACAAGGCTTCAGCCACGACAAACTTTTATTTGTAATCATTCACAGCCAATTCCAATTAACTACCGAGGTGAGAGTTTAGGTTGACAACCAAACCAAAGTTCCTTCATGTCACGAAATATTTCTCTACTTTGACTCTATCGCATGGGACAAGATCCGTCTCCTCAGGGGATGGGTGGTCTCCGATAAAAATAAACTGCACTTGGATACTGTTTCCTTTCTTTCTTTCTTTTCTTATTTATTTATTTGCTGAATGAGGTTTTGCTACATAGCCCTGGCTGTCTAGAAACTCTCTACATAAAGCAGGCTGACCTCACACTCACAGAGATCTGCCTGGTTCTGCCTCCCGAGTAAAAGCATATGCCACCGTGCCCGACTGCGAGTTATCAAGATACTTATTGAGGATGTTTCTTCTAAAAGTCACGTGAAAGACACGACAATGACGAGAGTGGATCATTTTGAGTTTTAATTTTTTTTGAAAAGTCTACTTATTTAATATTTTACGAGGGTGGGAGCTTTGTGTGTCTGTGCCCCCACACATGTGTAGTACCTGAGTAGTACTCATTGACATGGGTGTTGAGAAGCCATTTGACATTTGATGTTATACAAACAAGGCAATTTCTGACCTGTGTCTGAACGTATGGAGCTCCTTTTGAGTGTGTGTGTGGGGGGGGCTGTATGTTTTAGCTCGACAATGCTGCTACAGACTAAGTGGCTAAATCAGCAGAAAGGTATGTCCTTGCAGTCTTGGATGTTAGAAGCCCCAAGTCTAGATGCCAGACAGCTGAGTGTCTGCATTCGTTAGAGGATGGGGGACTTCTAATGACCCTATATTAACATAGTCACCTTTTTACATTTATTTGTTTATCGTATATGTATGTAGGGGGAGAGGTGTGCGCCACAGAACACATGTGGAGATCAGGGGCCAATGTGCGGGAGTCATTTCTCTCCTTCCAGTGTGTGGATCCCAAGGATCAATCTCAGGTCCTCAGGCTTGCGAGCCGAAGCTTTTACCCGCTAGGCCACCCTGCCACCCTATAACTTAGTTACTTCTTTAAGAGTTAAGGATACTGCCCTGACTAGGGGAGATGGATCTGTGGGGTAGAGTGCTTGCAAGGGACCTCGTCAGCTCTGATAGTCAGATCCCATGCAAACGCTGACACAGCCAATCCGTGGAGTACACTGGCCAACCAGTCTATCGAGTCGACAATCTCCAGGTTCAGTGAGAGACACAATCTAAATAAATAAATATAAATAAATAAATAAATAAATAAATAAATAAGGAGAGTGATAGAGGAAGACACCCCAGTGTCAACCACTGGCCACCAGGCACACACAACAAACGTAAACAGACTGCATACAAAACAAATAGATATGCTGTCTCCACACAGAGTCATATTTTGAGGTGCTGAGATGGGAATGTGCATTTGAGGGACATTTTGTGGTCCCCAATAGCGTATCTGGTCACCCATGCAAACACTGATACCTACACACATAGACGCCGTGTTCTATTCTGACTGCACTGGTGTTCTGAAGTCAAGTTCCCAGTCACAGCAACCCTATTTCTCTTACACTGCATGAATGTCTTAAAAAGCTGGGGGTTCTCTGCCTAAAGCACTTGCAAAAGGGAAAAGATGATTTCAACAACAACAAAAACAAAAAAATAAAATTAAACAAAACAACAAAAAACATCATATATATCCGTTTTCCAACTCACAGAACACAAAGTGAGAAGATATCCCAAACTATATCCATCATAATAGCAATAGAGATGGCATTAATTTCTAGGGAGTCTGCTAGGCAAGAACAAGCTGAAAGGAGCTAAGTCTGGGATTGAGTAGAAAAACGTGGCTGGAGAGATGGCTCAGCGGTTAAGAGCATTGACTGCTCTTCCAAAGGTCCTGAGTTCAAAACCCAGCAACCACATGGTGGCTCACAACCATCTGTAATGAAATTTGACACCCTCTTCTGGGGTGTCTGAAGACAGCTACAGTATACTCACATATAATAAATAAATCTTTAGCCGGGCAGTAGTGACGCACGCCTTTAATCCCAATGCTTGGGAGGCAGAGGCAGGCGGATTTCTGAGTTCGAAACCAGCCTGGTCTACAGCATGAGTTCCAGGACAGCCAGTGCTACAGAGAAACCCTGTCTCAAAAAAAGACAAAGAAGGAGGAGGAGGAGGAGGAGGAGGAGGAGGAGGAGGAGGAAGAGGAAGAGGAGGAGGAGGTAAGAAAGAAAAAAGAAAAATGCAGCTGCCAACCCTAAAAAAATTTAAAATTCATGGTCCTCTTAATTGGACATGCAAATATCAGAATAGCTCTAGTTTTACTCCCTCATCCCCAAAATACACTCCAAACAGAGACATGTCTATTGCTAGCATATACATTTTTTTCTAATCGTTAGTGATTCTTTTCCCTATCTGCAACAGAGTTCCAAAGGTATAAGACCACAAATGAAATCTAAATTAATAATTTTTCCATTAAAAACATGTTTTAAAGTTTTCTTTTATGTGTATGCTTTATACACATGTACAACATGAGCATGCAGTACCCAAAGAGACCAAGAGAGGGCGGTAGGTCCCCAGAACTGGAGCAATAGGCCAGGGTGAACTACTTATGTGAATGCTGGGTACTGAATGAGTGGTTAGTGAAGCTGTCTCTCCAGTCCCCCAAAAGATGGTTTTTACGACATTTTCCATCAATTATTTCCTAATCTTTTTTTTTCTCATAATCAATACTATCAAGCATTCCCTAGCATGAAACTACTCTTTCCCATATGGTAAGAGTGGATCATGTTTAGGTTTGATTTTTTTTTTTTGAGAAGTGAATTTATTTAATATTTTATAGGATATGGGTGTTTTGTATGCCTGTGCACCACATGTGTGCAGTACCTGAGGAGTCCAGAAGAGGGTATTGAATTTTCTGGAACTGGAGTTATAGATAGTTGTGGGTACTGGGAATTGAACCTGTGTCCTCGGGAAGAGCAGGCCGTGTTCTGAACCACTGAACTATCTCTCGAGACTCCATGTTTAGTTTCTATACTATTACTGAAAATTTGCGGCTGTCTGGTGTAGTTTTTGAAAAGAAAACCCGGGCCAGGGTTTGCAGTTATTTTAGGAGACAAGTTGGGCATAGGAAGAATGATTCCTGCTGATCAGAACACACTGTGTCACCTGAAGGCACGGAGCATGGCCTGTTGAAAGAGGGAGGGCTATAGGACTCTGCTGGGACTCTCAGAACCGCCTCGTGCACCAGCCACACTGAACGCCTGAGACCCAAATGTCTGGCGGCCACCTTCCATTAAGGGGGTGGGAAACCAGGAAGTCGTGCAATGAAAATGATTGATTTTTCTGAGTACATTTTTTAACAGCAAAATCAAAACTAAAGATGATCCACTCTTACTATATTTCTTTCTTGTTTTCATTATTAGATGTTTTTTAATTTACATTTCACATGTTATCCCCTTTCTTGGTTTCCCCTCTGAAAACACCCTATCCCATGCCCCCTTCCCCTGATCAGAGGTGGGTGCTCTCAGCCAACCATTAAACTGAACACAGGGTTCCCAATGGAGGAGATAGAGAAAGGACCCAAGGAGCTGAAGGAGAAGGTAGCCCCATAGGAGGAACAACAATATGAACCAACCAGTCCCTCCAGAGATCCCAGGGACTAAACTACCAACTAAAGAGTACACATGGAGGGACCATGACTCTGGCTGCATATTGTAGGAGAGGATGGCCTTGTTGGACTACATTTCTTTCTACTCCATGGCTTATAGTCAACTGCCTTCAGGGGAGCCCTTAATCTCTCAATAAAGAATATAAGGAAGTAAGACACAGATACCTATAGCTATAATCCCAGCTTTAGGGAGGCTGAGGTGAGATTGTTAGTTGAAGACTGGGCTACATAGGAAAATCGTCCAGTCTCAAAAGAAGGGGCCAGGAAGATGATGGCTCAGTGGGTAAGAGCACATACAGTATATAACATGAAGACCTGAGTTCAAATCCCCAGTGGCCACATAAAGTCAAGTGTGCTCCCTGTGGCTGTAACCCCAGAGCTTACGACAGAGAAAAACAAATCCTGGAAGCAACTTATGCAGCAGACCTAGCTGAAATAGCAAGCTTTGAACTCAGTGAGGCACACTGTCTCAAAGACAGAGAGTGATAGAGCACAATATGTAATCATAATTTTTATCTGCCAGGTGCAATTGTTGTCTTGGAGACTCCTTGCTGTATAAGTTCACCCTTTCTAGTTCTGTCTGAACCCTGGTGGGCTAGTTCAACTCCTCTCTTCTGGCTCAAAAATCCTCTCCAAGCTGACTGATTCAATCTGGCTTCTCTCTGCTTCTCACTGACTTGCTCTGCTTGAAAAAAAGTGCCTCTGAATTCCACAGAATGGATTGCACTTGCCAAGGACCAGCCCTTGGTTTGGGGAGAGATTCTGAGAGAAGGGGTGTCTGAGAGCAGCAAAAAGAATGACTCAAAGTCAAATCATAGGTACAAGATGAAGACCTGTGTTCTGCTTGATACAGTGGATCCAGTCTGCTTCTAACCGTGCTCTGCTTTCTCTCTGGAGATTTCTCTGTCTATATTCTGCCTGCTTGCTATTCCAAGATATTTCTCTGTCCATGTCCTGCATGTTCTCCCTCTCTGTCTCCCCCTCTGTCTCTCTCTCCCTCCTCTACCCCTTTCTCCCTCCCTCTCCCCTGTGTGTGTGTGTGTGTGTGTGTGTGTGTGTGTGTGTATTTGTGTGTATATGTGTGGTGTATGTGAATTCTCCCAGCAGTTCTATCTTTTTTACCCTAAAAACATTTCTCTGGATAGTTCATCTCAATCTTTTATTTTACATATCAATCCAGTCTTTTACTCTAGGTTTTCCTTCTGATTGTCCTTTGAATATCCCTTGACCCCAGTCCTTTGATTCTTAGGAGACAGAAAGCATACATTTTTTTTCTTAACATTGGAAAATAATTCAGAGATCTGTCTGGCTTTGTTAAGCACAGACATTGATGAGCTAGCTAGGTGCGGGGACCCTGTCTACCATTTCTACCATGCCTAGACCTCACCTTGTTCTGTCCTAGGCTGACCCTGAACTCGGTAATCTATTTGCCTTTGTATCTTTCTGGCAAGCTAGCTCATAGTGTAGCTACCTCTGTTCCTTTAGATTCATGAAACCCCCCCCACAATTCACATTGCATCCTTATATTTTTGCATAGTTGAAAAATTATATATTTTTAAACTCATGTTTTTAGAGTTCTTTTCCACAGCCTTAAGGGCTGTCTGAAGGTCTCACTCTACTCCCGGACTACTGCTGTTTCTAATTACCATGGAGTCATTAACGTTAACAGGGAGAACATTCCTTAATGAATGTAAAAAATGTACATCACTGTTATACAAGCAAGCCTTATGTCCACAGCAGCTTGGACATGGAGGATCACACTGGGGCCCTGTCCCAGGGACAGTAACCATGTCACTCTATCCCCACCAGGGCCACACCGGGCTCAGCATGCAGTGACCACACTAACTGCACGAACTCAACTGAACTCAATTGCATTCAACTGAACTGCACCAAACTACACTGAACTCCGCGCACCTGTTCTCCACTGTGTGGTCAAACCTCAACTGAACTGCTTTCACTGAACTGCTCTCCCCATCCCCCACTGGCTCACGCTGAGCTGTTCTTAAGTAGCCTCTCTTTCCTGTCTTGTGAGAGTTGAGTTTGTCCTATCTTTGACTCATTCTGTCAAAATTATTCTTTGACTCATCACTTTATCTGCTCCTCAATTAGACATCATGGTTTGGGATTAAAGATGTGTACTAAAGGCACATCTGTATTCTAGCCAGAGTTATTAAAGCTATGGGACATGTCTGCATTCCAGCCAGATCACACAGACCTAGAAGGTCTTTGAATTCAAGTCCTTACCAGAGCAGCCATGATTAAAATCCCTCTACAATAACTCAATTAGGAGACTATTCACCCAGCATGTGCAAACCTTTGAGTTCAGTCACCAGAACTGTACATCAGGAGCAGTGGGGTACACTTAGAATCCCAGCACTCATGATGTGGAAGCAGGAGGTTCAGACATTCAAGGCCATCCTCTTCTACATAACAAGTTTGAGACCAGCCTGAGACACATGAGACTCCACCAGGAAATTAGGAGAGGGTAGAGAGAGAAAGAGGGAGCGAGAGAGCTAAAAATGATTTATACTAAAATAAATTGGACACAATAAGCAAGTTCCATTCGAGATAGAAATATCTGAAATATTTATATGCACATATGTGTGTACATGTCCATGTGTGTATGTGTATGCATGTTCAACAGTGTATATATGGAGGACAGACTACAACCTTGGGTATAAATTCTTGCAGAACTACTTTATTTCCTGAGTTTTCTGAGTAAGAACAAGAGAGTCACATAAGAGAATTATATCATTGAATTGGTCTTTGTGCCTCAAGGGAAAAGCACAACTGAGTCAGGATGGTCTACATGAGACTGTTTTGGTTTGGTTTATTTTACTCAAATCTGCCTTGAGGATTTGGCATGATGACTCACTATTCGCAGACTTAGTTCTCTTACTACCTCTTCAAGTAAAAATCTCAACATCCCAACCAGCCAACTGAGTGGTTGGCAGGTGAGAAAAAGCTGAGATCCCTGGTCTGAGTCTGGCTCATTTGGTTTAACATGATGATTTCCAGTTCCACCCATTTTTTTAGCAAACAATATGGTTTTGTTCTCCCTTTAATTTTTTTTTACATTTCAGGTGTGTGGGGGCGGGGGCTGTACCCATAAGTAACATGGAACTATTGTGATTGTCAGAGGAAACCTTGGAGGATTCATCTCTCCTCTATAGTTCCTGGGAATCAAATTCAAATCCTTGGCTTTAGCGGCAATCATCTCTACCCACAGAGCCATCTCACCAGCCCCAAATCTGGTTTTTCCTTATGGCTAAATAATACCTCGCTGTGTGTATAAGACCATATTTTTTTTCAACCATTTCTCTGATCCTATAACTTAGCTATTGTGGATATTACCACAAGAAACACTGCAGATATCTCTGTTGTATCCAACCTTGGATTTCTTTGGGTGTGTGCTAAGGAGAGACTGTGTTGAATTCCACAGTTCTTCTCTTTTTCGTTGTTTTTAGAGACCTTCATATTGGTTTCTATGATGTCAGCACCAATTTACACTCCCACCAAACGCTGTTTAAGTGTTCCTTTTTTCCCCCCTCATCCTCACCAGCATTCATTATTACTTGTTTTCTTGATAACCACCATGCAGATTCAGTTAAGAGGGAATATCACCATAGCTTTGATTTGCATTTCCCTGGTAGCTAAAGGTGTTGATTATCTTTTCATGCATTTGTTGGCCACTGGCACTTCTTCTGAGAAGTGTCTGTGTGGTTCGTTCACCCAACCAGCTGAGTCCTCAAGGATGTTCCCAGTCAGTCTCCTTCAGTAAATGGTACTGTCAGCTTGGTATTTCCTACATGCAGAAGCCAAGTCAAGATTAATGTTGCAAGCCGAGCAACATTACGCCTGTAATCCCAGCACTTGGGAGGCAGAGGCAGGCGGATTTCTGAGTTCGGGGCCAGCCTGGTCTACAGAGTGAGTTCCAGGTCAGCCAGGACTACACAGAGAAACCCTGTCTCGAAAAACAACAACAACAAAAAAAAAAAGATTAATCTTGCAGACCATTCACTGGGGCAACATGCCTGTGCCACATGGAAAGAAGAAGGTAGAGACTGATTCAGAATGTGACCCGGGACCACAGTTGAGAGAGCAAAGATGAAAGGAAGAGCCTGTTCCATGATGTAGCTTTGCAAAACCCAAAGAGGACTATGACCCAAAGCTACTTTCATAGGAGGAACCCTGTGCTGGGCAAAATGTACCTAGCACCAGATTCATCACCAAGCTCAGTCATGGATGAGAAGCAGCCTGGAGATGCCTGGTTCAGCATGATGTGCGCCATGCAGTCTCAGCAGCTGGTACTGTCAGTCTAGGGAGCTCTCGACAGTGGGTTCTTTATCTGCAGATCTTAGCGGGGCGCTTCTAGAGATCTTCCATCATCAGACACAAGTGATGGTGTCATGGAGACTCTGAAGCGAGCTTTGTCCTTTGCTATGACGTCTCAAACATGACAACAGAATAATGAGAATTCTGTAAAATAGATTGAGCTTCTGTTTTCCTAAATGGACTGTGCAGAGCATAATTTAGCGTTTGATAGCTTCTTCCATGCCTCAGCTTGTAGGATTAATAATGAGACCCGCGGATTCCATGATCATGCCCTCCAGAGCTTGGTCCTGTGTGTCGGCTCTCCTGTCAGATAATATAAATCTGACAAAGCCGTTGGTAACATTTTAGTCATCTTGCAGTTTTGTGACCACCGCCCTACTAAGGTATCAGGTGACCACTTGCCACTGATTTCTACTAACTCTACAAATCACACACCTACTTATGAAAACAATCATTATTGACTCAACAAGTGACTTCTGTACAACCACGCAGCTACTGTCAAGATGATTCACTGATACTCCACTCACATCCCCTCCCCCCGCAACTAAAAGATCAGAATAAATTCTTAGATACCGTGTTAATTTCTCTGCAAATTTCAGTATGCCTTTTCTTAAAACTAACATCATAACTAGAAAGGGTCCCCAATGATATGACTAAGCATTTATAATCTTTTATTATCAAATATCCAGTCCGTGTTCCTTTTTTTTTTTTTTTTTTTTTTTTTTTGTCCATTGTGTTCATAAACTGTACAGGTGCTTTCTCAACAGGCAGCCAAACAGTCCTTAAATTGCAAGTCTGTTGCATAACACTTTCCTCCTGGATTAAAACCTTCTGCCTTGGGGTGAAACTAAGTAAATCCTGGGGGATTTTAGAAAGAAAGTGAAACAATACAATGTTCTACTCAGGAAGTAAATGAAGCAAAGTCTTCAGGAAGTTCCTGAAACTGACCAGATTCATGGATCCCTGCCCCCCCCCAACACACACACACACCTCCAAGCATATATAAGCCATGGGAGCTGCTGAGGCATGCTCTCAGGCAAGTCCACCTGTCTACAATAAGCAAAGTCCAGCTATGCAGCTGGAAGAGACACAGACTAACTAAGCTACCTGAAAAGGACCCTCTCCAACCACTAAGATATCTGGAGATTGTGCAGTGTGCTCCAAGATCCGTCATCCTGCTAGAATGGGCTTTTGGTGATAAAGCTGCCTTTTGAGTCATCTCTGATCTTATAAGTTAATCCTTCAGCCATATTCCTATAAATAAGCACAAGAAGACTCACTGGTTCACCAAGCTAGGTTTTGGTAGTATCCTTACATAGGTATAACATTAATTCCAGATCTGGTGTGAGTAGACACTTAACATCTTAGAGACACACATCAAAGTCACAGATATGAATAAGGTGTGTCTGTGTCTATCTTTGTCTGTCTGTGTGTCTATCTGTGTCTGTCTGTCTCTCTCTCTCTCTCTCTCTCCCTCTCTGATTTTTATTTTATGCATGTGCGTACACTGTAGCTGTCTTCAGACACACCAGAAAAGGGCATCAGATCCCATTACAGAGGGTTGTGAGCCACTGATATGGTTGCTGGGAATTGAACTCAGGACCTCCGGAAGAGCAGTCAGTGCTCTTAACCACTGAGACATCTCTCCAGCCTTGAATAGGGTCTCTTATAAACTGTTTTTCTTCTTCTATCTCTGTCTGTCTGCTTGGATGGCTACCTATTTGTTGACGGTACCAGGTCATGTGTCTTGAAGAGTTTCCACCCGATGGAGTCTACCAGCCTTGCCTCTGCTAAGCCATCTTTATATATATATATGCATGCATCTGGCTGCATGTGTGGGAGCCACACCCTTGAGCAAATGCTCCAAGAGTTTCTTCACAGAGAGCTCATGAGGGGAAAAGTGAGCCCAGAAATTTCAAATGCTCATCAATTTGATGCTAGGCTTAACTCTTGTATGTCAATTAGCTACACTGGATATAATATCCTCCCCACGCTTTTCCTGGAATTTCTTAATTTTGCTACCTCAGGGTTTTCTATAATATATTTTTGCTATTAATATCAACAAGTCGAATGCCAAACTTGGTTGTTTCTTTTTTAATAAATGCTTAGAGGCTAGAGAGAGAGCTCAGTTGGTAAAATATTTGCCTTGTAAGCAAGCACGAGGATGTGAATTCAATCCCAAGAACACACACACACACACACACACAAAAAAAAAAAAAAAAAAACTAGCACGGTAATATGTGCTTATGATCTCAGGGTAGGAGAGGAGGAGCCGAGGAGACCGCGGAAGTTCACTGGCCAGCCAATCCAGCTTACTTAGCAATGCCAGCCCATCAAAACCAGTGGGGCAACTCATTAGATAAAGGAATTTGCCAAGCCTGGGGACCTGAGAGTAATCACTAGAATCTGTATGGGGGAAGGAGAGAATCAATTCCTAAAAGTTTCCCTCTGACTTTCATACATAGACCATAGCATGCACATGTGTGCATATACCCACATTCAATAATATAAGGTTGACTTCTGTTTTGCATGAACTCTTGTACACACACACACACACACACACACACACACGAATATGTACCCAATGCACACATGCCCCCACATGCAAATGCCTCACCAGGCTTTGTTTCCTGGTTGCTCAAAAAATTCCTTATCATTAGTTTCTGATGCTTTTACTAGAATATATCTCAGTGTTGACCATTCTGGCCAGTTTTCTCCTGTTTGTTATATGCCCTTTCGATTTGTAGATCCTCACATCCTTTTATTTCACAAAATATTTCTGTTTCTTTTCTTTCTTTGTTACTACGTGGGGACAAGCCCAGGGCCTTGCACGTGCTAGGCCAGTGCTCATCTGAGCTTCCTCCCTGCCCGGGGAAGCTTCTCTTAAATGACACTCTTCATTGGGTCCTTTTTTATTGTGTGTCTCCAAAAGCTTCAAGAACATTGAAGCTTCACTGACTGTTTTGCTTCTCTAGATGCTGTTTAGCTGACTCCTGGAGAGTGGGCTAACCTGATGCAATGGGGGAAAGATTATAATTAAGAGCATTCTAGGAGGCCGGAGTCACGTGTGCCAGGACAGAGACTCTTCACTTGAATAACCACTGCTCTTGGCTGAGGCTGGATATGTGGTAAACATACAAAATGTGGGAAAGACATCAGATTGGAGTGACAGGACCCTCTTCGTAAAATGCTTTGATGCCAAATCAATGTGCTTTGAAGATTTTTGAAAGCTAATACAAATTTTGAAGTATACAGAAATCCTTTATAGCTATCACCACGGTGCCGTGGGAAGAAACAAACTGAAATAAAGACGCTGCCTTGGCTTGCTTTGTGTTGCTGTGATAAACACCATGATCAAAAGCAACTGGTGGAGGTAAAGGATTTGTTCTCACTTACAAGTTATAGTATATCACTGAGGGAACTCAGGGCAGGAGCTTGAAGCAGAAATGGAAGTAGAGACCACCATGGAACACTGTTCATTGGCTTGCTCCGGCTGGCTTGCTCTGCTAGCCTTCTTACACACCCCAGACTCACCGACTGGCCTAGAGATAGTCCTTCCCACCGTGCGATAGACTCTCCTACATCCATAAGCAAGTAGGAGCTATACGGACATGGTCACAGGCCAATGAGTAATGGGCATTTAGTTGGGGTTTCCTCTTCCCCCGGGTAATTAGGTTTGTGTTAAGAGGACAGCTGAATCTGACTGGGACAGACACTAAATGAGAAAAAACAAAACAACAAAAAAGCAAGCAAACATAAGCAAGAAATCATCTGGTTCCAATTAGAATAGATAAATGCTGGCAATGAGCTGGAGGAAAGGGAACCCTTGTTTCATTTTAGGCTTTTGTTTTGTTCTGTTCTGTTTTGTTTTTCGAGACAGGGTTTCTCTGTGTACCCTTGGCTGTCCTGGAACTCACTCTCTAGACCAGGCTGGCCTCAAACTCATAGAGATAGGCCTGTCTCTGCCACCTGATGCTGGAATTAAAGGCCTGCGCCACCAGGGCTGCCTGGTGCAAAGAGAACTCTTATATGTGTCCATGGGAATGTCAATGAGCCTGTTACTGTGAAGAAGAACAGTACAGGCAACCTAGAAAATGAAAACTAGGCACTAGAGTTGGCTTTGCAAATGAGAGCACTTGTTGCTTTTGCAGAGGACCCAGCACCCACATAGTAGCTCACAACCACCTGTAACTTCAGTTCTGGGGGTCCACTCCCTCTGTACATACATAGCACACACACATGCATTCGGGCAAGCACCCATACACATAAAATAAAAATAAATCTTTGTTTAATAAAGCTCTCTGACTTCTGAGCATATACCAGAAAGTGAAATCAGCATTTCATAGAGACACCTTAATATCCCTATTTAACGCAACATTGTGCACAGTGAACCAGCAATCCATGTCCATCAAGAGATAAAGGGGAAAGAAACGTGGTCCTTACACCTGACGGAGCATTGTTTGTCCATCAAAAAGAATGCTATCTTTCCGTCAAATAGATGGGATTGGAGGGCACTGTGCTAAGTGCAAAAAAAGTCAGACAAAAAAGACATACAGTACGCGTTCCATCTCATGGGTGGATGCTTTCCTTTAAAGTTTAGTCTGAGTGTAGAATAGCAACTACTAGCTTGGGGGAGTACCAGGAGAGAAGTATATACAAGATGTAGGTAATAGGAACAAATGCACAGCTCACAGGCATAAAGATGGCTCAGCCAGGAAGCAGGAACATGCTTGCGGCTAAGCCTGGCACCTACGTTTGAGATCCAGGACCCGTGTGGTAGAAAAGGAGAACTGACTCCCACAAGTTAATCCCTGACCTTCACACACATGCCATTATACATGTACACACCCTCACACAAACACACTAAATAAAAAATTAAAAACACAGCTAGCTAAGAGCAACAAGTTCTAGTGTTTATAGCAAAATAGGGTGACCATGCTTCCTATAACCTCTTACATAGTATGAATAACTAGAATAAAATAATACAAATGCTCCAAAAATGAAATGATGTGAAAATGTTAATTTATCTGACTTGATCAGTACATGCACACACACGCATACATAATACATTGACTGTATATATTGAAATATATTAAAATATACTACGGCTCATACATATGTAAAATGATCGCATTAATCAAAACCATTTTTGATGTTTAAGGAGACAGAAATGTTCATGACTCTGCTTTAATCATTATGCTCTGTGTCCAGATACAAAATGATCACCCTGTAACCCACACACTTACATAGTTAGCCGATTATCGGAGTCAGCAAGAACAAAACTGAGGACAGTGATACAGAGATATGTAGGTCGAATTAAACAGTGTTTAGAAATAGTATAGATACTAAGCATAGGCCTTCTATGATCACAGTAAAGGGAAAGCAGCAGGCATGAGAATACCCCAGGCTGCGTCTGTCTTCAACCAAGAAAATAGCAGGCAGAAATGAAGAAAGCAAGCCGTTATCCAGGGATGTTCAAAGGGAAGAGGCAAGGGAAGAGGGGGGAGCTTTGGGCAGATGCAAGATGTTTGCTATAGACAGACAAAAAAAACCACGGTTGGCAGCTAGGAGCCTGTGAAGAAGACAACGATATGCAGAACACTAAAGTGTAGATCTGGAAAACCCCTCCAACTCATGTTAGAGACATTCCAATTCTTGAAACCTTTCGAAGGCAGAGACTAGTGGGGGTTTTAGTTCACCGGGAGCAGATCCCTGAAGAAGACTGTGGGACCTTGGGTTCGAATGTTGCCTTGTTTGCATCCCAGGAATGAAGTGAATGGTTTGGTTATGTGTTGCCACCAGCACTGTCAGCACAGACTGTCTTGGTTTGGGTTCTATTGCTGCGAAGAGGCGCCATGACCAAGACAACTCTTAGAAAGACAAACATTTAGTTAGGGCTGGTGTACCGTTTCAGAGGATGAGTCCATTATCATCATGGTGAGAAGCATGGCAGCATGCAGGCAGGCATGGTGCTGGAGGAGCCAAGAGTCCTTGATCTGAAGGCAGACAGAGGAAAACTGTCTTTCACAGGCAGCCAAGATGAGGCTGCAATCCCACCCTGGGTATAGCTTGAACTTATATATGAGACCTCAAAGCCTACCTCCACAGTGACACACTTCCCCCATCAAGGCCACATCTCCTATTAGTGTCACTGCCTATTGGCCAAACATTCAAACCTATGTATCTATGGGGACCACACCTATTCTAACCATCACAGAGACCCAGAGCAATGCACCAGAAGCTCTGAGACAGTAAGTCAAACCAAACCTTTCTTCTTCATAAGCTGATCCTTGCCGGGCGGTGGTGGCACACGCCTGTAATCCCAGCACTTGGGAGGCAGAGGCAGGCGGATTTCTGAGTTCGAGACCAGCCTGGTCTACAGAGTGAGTTCCAGGACAGCCCGAGCTACACAGAGAAACCCTGTCTCGAAAAACAAAAAAACAAACAATAAAAAAAAAGTATATACATAAGCTGATCCTCCTGTGTATTTGTTGCAGTGACAGAGAGCTGACTGACTTCCCAGAGCAAAAGGGAGGCCCTTGAAGAAGGGATAACAGGTAAAGGTGGAAGAGAGATGGGTCAAGAACATGAGCAATGGGATTGGGGTCACATGCAATCAGGAAAAAAAAAATCTCTTTTCCTAATATGGGAATCATTAGGAATGTTGATCCTCTAGTGAGCAGTGAACATCAGAGCCAGCACTTCTGCGCACTCTGCCCTCTGGCCTTTTTGAGAGATTGTCTCTGCTGATACTATATATATATATTGTCTGTGTACATGTTCCAAAATTCTTATTCACTCTCAACTTGGGCAACAACTGCAGCGTCCCAGCTTCTCAATCCAAAACGAATAGCTAAGAGTTAAAGGTTCCCCTATAGCTAGAAATCGTATGTTTTCTCACAAAAGTTGTTTCCTAAGACTGAAACATTTGTGGATAATATATGAGATCTGACATTTTCTGGTGTGTCTGTGGGTGTGGACAAGTGCATGTGTGGTGTGCATGTAAATTGGAGGTCAACCCCAATTGACTTTCCTTAGGCATCATACACCGTGTGTGTGTGTGTGTGTGTGTGTGTGTGTGTGCGTGTGCGTGTGTATGTATGATTGTTTCTTTGTTTATTGAGATGGGTGGTCTGGAGCTCACCAGGTGGGCCCTGGCTGATCAGTGAGCCCCAGAGTCCTACCTGCCTCCACCTCCCCACAACTGGGATTACCAGCTTGTGCGACCATCCTGGCTGTTTCACATGGATTCTGGAAATAGAACTAAGGTCTATGCTCACTTGACAACCTCTTCACCAACAGAAGTATCTCTCTAGATCCTGACTTTTTTTTTAAAATCAGTGAAACAGGATTGAGTATCAGTTGAAGCTGTGTAATAGAACTTGAAAACACAGGATCTATTGTCTCTGTTTTAGTGACATTTTTATCAACTAAACACAGTTTTTAAACGTTACAAGAAAACAATTTTCTAGTAAATGTGCTCATTCATAGCTATACCTGGTTTCTACCCTAAGCAGAAAAGACTCTAGATGTATGAATTTCAATTATTGCTATTATCACCACCCAAATCTTGTGAATTCTTTTTTATAAAAGTCTATAAAACTTCAGATGCTAGTGAGATGACTCAGCAAATAAAAGTGTGATCCAAACAAGCCTGATGACCTGAGTCTGAATCCCAGAACCTACATAGAAAGCCTGATGCAGAGGTGCACATCTGTAATCCCAGAACTCCCAGGGGAGGTACACATCTGTAATCCCAGAACTCCCAGAGGAAGTACACATCTGTAATCCCAGAACTCCTACAGGAGGTACACATCTGTAATCCCAGAACCTCAGAGCTTTGTCATCCTTTCCATTTTTGTAGATGAAGCTGTGATCGTTCAGCTTCCTGCTCCGGTTCCTGCCACTCTGCCCTCTCTGTCATTATGGACTCTCTCCCTCTGGAACCATAAGCAAAACAAACTCCTTTCTGTGAGTTGCCTTCGTCATGGTGTTTGACCGTGGAAACAGAAAAGTAACTAAGAGCCAGGCAAACAAGAGTAGTAGTAACACAGCAGAAACGAGAGATCTCAAGGTGGAAGGCAAGAATCAATTTGGAAAACTTGACCTTTGACCTCCACACGTCATGATGCGCACATGCGCGCGACACATACACATATACACATACACACACACACACACACAGTAAAATTTTTCTAAAGACTAAAAAGTTCATTGCTGAACACAATAGAATTGAGAAAGTCATTTTTGTTGCCCAAAATTTAAGTAGTAATTTGCTAAATATTTATTTTATTTTACTAAGAAGCCTTATCACCAAAAGTTACTAAAACATCTTTATCTATGAAATTATTATGTTGTTAAAATTTTTAAGCTTCTCTTTCAGGATTTGTGTTCTCTCTCGCTCGCTCTCTTGCGTGTTCTCTCTTGCTCTTTCTCTGTCTCATATATATTCTGTTCTCTCTTTCTCATCCTCTCTCTCTCTCTCTCTCTCACATACACACACACACACACACACACACACACACACACACGAGCATATACATGCTTTGTTGTATGATTTAACAGTCTCCTGGATTTTTACCAAAAGAAATCCCTCCTGGTCGTGCTTACAGAAAAGTCTATCAACATTCAAACGAATATACATTGTTAGCGGAAACCAGTAAGAACACGTTACTTAACTTCTCTAAAGCCTCTAAAACAACTAAACCCTATGTGTAGCGTGAAGCCTCTGCAGCCCAGCATCATCTAGAACAAATTTTAAGAGATGAGGCTGGGGCAGTGGGTGGGCAGCGAACCATGCACAACTTGCTTGGAGAGGCACCAGCTTGAAAAGAGCATGGTCAAGCTGACAGAGCATTTGTCTGAGTAAATATTCTTCTTCATCCCCGAGCCACTGGAGCGTGAGAAGATGAACACAGACCGCGCACTGAAAGTCTCTACCGAGTACTTGCAACACACGGGCTGGAAAACTCTCCATCTACCTGGTCTTTGTAGGAAGTGCCAGCTGAAGAGGAGGGGCTAAAATGAGGGAGAGGCTTCCACTTCCGCTTCTGACCAACCTGAACCTCTCACCAAGGGAAATCCTTGGAAGATGGATAAAGTACAGGAAATATATGGGAGGCTATAAGACGCACCTATGGCCTGAGGAATCTCACCCTGCTTGTGACGTGGAAGTGAGGTCAACTTCAGGTACCATGTACCATTCAAGCATGTGCTCATTCATCCGCTACGCCCATAAAAGGCGATGGTATAGCGCATGCGTGCTGGGGATCCGGGGCCTCATGCTAGACACACATTCTGCCAGTAAAGCTATACCTCAGGCCCCAGAGGATTTCCTTTTTAATATCTGAAATAAAAGAGAAACGTGTGCCAATTTGTTTAATGAGGCCAGGCTAACTTTCTTATTAAAACTTGAAATGGATCTTGCAAGAAAAGTGAATTATGAACCAATAGTCATCATGAACATAATCACAAAACTGATTTCAATGTAATTTTAACTTTTATTTTAAGAAGATAATAGGCTGCAACCAAATGGAAATTATCTCAGGGTTCAAGGTTGATTCCATATTGGGGGATGGAGAACTCACCAATACTTAAAATGGGGGTGGGGGAATACATAGAACTTTTGCATAGATTTCAGAAGAGCACTGAAACTTTACCATTAAAAAAAAAACTAACAGTACAGTGGAAAAAGTGTTACTTTGATTTGATATTGAGGTTCTACAATATATCTTTATTAAAAATTTACATAATAGTGAAGTATTGAAGCCTTATTTCCAAAGGACCCACCTAGCTGCTTCTGTTCCTTACTGAAAATTAGGTCTCATGCTGAGTGTTAAGAAAGAGAGAGACCTACCAACGGATAATAACGAAAAGCCCAAGCCTCTGATTAGCCAGCCATAACCTTCTCTGTGGCAAATCCAAATATAACCCAGAGAAACACTTCTAAAATGAACTGAATCAAGTGAGATTTCTCACTCGATATGAAAAGCTTGTATTGTTATTTATCAGAAAAAGAGTAGGAAGGAATTTTCGCACGCATACTTATGCATGGTGTATGTACATGTTTGCACGTGTATGGGGACACATGCAGAGGACTTGTGCCCCTGTGTGTGCTCACATGTGAAGAGCAGAGGTTGACTGTCTTTGCCCATCACTGGCCACCTTAGATGCTGAAGCAGGGTCTCTCAGGGTCTCTCTTGGTCTTGCAGCTTGTTAGTCTGTAGTCTAGCCAGCCTACTCCAGACATCCCCTCCCCCGACTTCTCAGTTATTGGTGGACTGCCACACCCGCTTGTCACTTACCTTGATGCTGAACACGTGTTCTCTGGCTCCCCCAGCAGCTGCTTTGCCCACGCACCCTCTCCCAGGCCCCTAGAAATGGATTTTTGTAATCATGATCACAAAATCATGAAGAACATGTATGTGCAAATTGAGTAATTCTCAAGTATTAGCTAAATTGAGTATGTTGGATTCTTCACAAAACGCTGAGCACAACATCATTGAGAGAGACTAACAACCAATATTCATGTCTATGAACTTCAAAGCAAAATATTATGAAGATAATATTTCCCTTGAAACCAATACAAGTATTTAGTGAAATCTGTACCTGAATTCTTATACTGCGGGAGCTGAGACGCTGCCTGTGTGAGTCTAAAAACCCACAAACAACCAAGACAGTTCTGCAAATGAACAGAGCTGAAGACCTTACACAACCGGGACTGAGACTTTTATCCTAAAAGCACAGGAGTTAAGATAACACAACATCGCTTAGGGATGGAAAAACTGATTCCAGCTCAGAAGAGTAGAGAGTCCAGAAGCAGGACTCCACGGACAGGCACACGTGGACTGTGACAAAGGTGATAATTCGGGGATAAGCAAGAAAGAATGGGCATTTCAATAAAAGGTGCCACGTCCCTTGGATTTCAGTATGAGGGGGAAAAAACTGATGTGTGACCTTTCCTTACACAATACACAAAGAGTGCTCAGAGATTTTTGAAGATCCAAAGAGCAGAGGTAAAAATAATAAAACTTTTATGATAAAAACTCAGGAGAAAATATTCATGACTTCAGGGGAGCGATGACAAATGAAGTCTTATATGGAATAGCTCTGTATAAAGGTGCACATGACCGCTAAAATGGGGACATGATAAAATGATAAAAAAAAAAATACATTTTACCTAAAACAGATATCCAGGTTGGACGGGGAAAAAAAAGCAATTAATAGACATTGAACCTCATTAGTCATCAAGAATACACAAAAGGGACTAGACAGAGGCTCAGTGGTTAAAAGCTAGTGGCAAGGGACCCGAGTTCAGATCCCAGCATGCTCATCTATGGCAATCCATGACGGTGAGTAACCCCAGTTCTAGAGGATCCAGTGCTCTCTTCTGGCATCTATGGACATCAGACACATACATGGTGGTTTGTATCTATCTGCTCTCAGAAATAATTTACAATTTTCTTTTGTATGTCTGTCTCAGAGAGAGAGAGACAGACAGACAGACAGACAGACAGACAGAGACAGACTAGTTTAAAAGTACCAAAAATTGCCCGGTGGTGGTGGTGGTGGTGCATGCCTTTAATCCCAGCACTTGGGAGGCAGAGGCAGGCGGGTTTCTGAGTTTGAGGCCAGCCTGGTCTACAGAGTGAGTTCCAGGACAGCTGGAACTACACAGAGAAACCCTGTCTCAAAACAAAAACAAAAACAAAAAGTACTAAAAATTATTGAGACTTAAATTCTAAGTTTGGATGAAAATTAGGATGTCTCCTGAGTTGGGTTTTTTTTTGTTTTGTTTTGTTTTGTTTTGTTTTAGTATACCCCCACTCCTTTTCATTACAAAATAAGCATGCAATTGAGAAAAACAGATATGCAGGAGAACAAAACTAAATTCACAAAAATAGTGAAAGCCTCAACAAAAAGAACCACCATGTGCCACACTGAAATCACATCCCAGATATGACCATTAAAATGCTTAGGTAATATCCAAGTCCAATAATCTTAATCATAATCTATATGTGATGAAACATCAAAAATAGTAATTGGGGAATACTCTATAAAAATCTGTCCTGCCCCTTTTTTTTTTTTTCTTAATAGAAAACAGGAGTAGATTGAGAAGAGAGGTGGTTTGAAGAGAGCCCTCATAGACTCATATATTTGAATTCCCAGCTAACAGAGAGTCACATTATTAGGAGGTGTGGCCTTGTTGGAGTGGGTGTGGCCTTGTTGGAGTAGGTGTGGCCTTGTTGGGGGAAGTGTGTCACTGTGTAGGCGGGCTTTGAGGTTTCATATATGCTCAAGCTCCGCCCAGTGTGGAACACAGTCGACCTCTGCTGCCTGCAGATCCAGATGCAGAACTCTCAGCTCCTTGCCAGCACCATGTCTACCGGCATGCTGCCATGTTTCTCACCATGATGACAATGAACTAAACCTCTGAAACTGTAAGCCAGCCCCAACAAAATGTTTTCCTTTATAAGAGCTGCCTTGATCATGGAGTCTCTTCTCAGCAATAAAATCCAAACTAAGACACAAGGTTCCATAGGAGTCCTCAGAAAGGCACTGTTCCAGGCTGAGGCTCCACAAAGTGACCTTGATTCAGAGCTCCTGTAGATATCACCCAGCCAGCAGGGTGTAGAACCTCTGCCTCTCCATCCCAGCTTGAGGCCCAGGTTTGGCATCTGTGAGTGGAGCAACCCTACACAAGCCAGTAAACACTTAAGAACTCTATTTTCTCCTTTGAAAATAAAGAGAACAGCCAGGAAGTGGAGGCTCATGCCTTTAATCCGAGGACTCAGGAGGAAGAGGCAGATAGATCTCAGAGTTCAAGGCCAGCCTGGTCTACAGATTGAGTTCTAGGATACCCAGGGATAGACAGGGCAACGCTGTCTTGAAAAACAAACAAAAAGAAGGAAGGAAGGAAGGAAGGAAGGAAGGGAGGGAGGGAGGGAGGGAGGGAGGGAGGGAGGGAGGGAGGGAGGGAGGGAAGAGGAAGGGACGGGGCAGCAACTGGGATGAATGGGTTTTAGGATCTAAGATTACATCCTATAATTTTAGATTTTGTTTCCTAGACTCAGTGTCTCAGGGTTTATGAATTCAGTGTTGCCTGGGACTTTGTAACTACTGGGGACAATGAGAAGATATGGTAAGTATGGCTGGATTACAACACAAAATACAAAATACATATCCAGGACTGTGTGTGGAGCTCAGTTGGTAAAGCATTTGCATGGCGTGTAAACATGCCTCCGTTCTGCCCCAAATACCACCCAAAAAATTACAGTAGAATACCTGTCCAGTTGTTAGCACATATACTAATGATTAAATGCACAAGTATGCAGAGAACAAGAAAGACATTTCCTGTGCAGAATCTCAAGTAACCCCTAGGTTCTCTGCCCTGAAGGGTATGAAGTCTAAATTTCTGTTTGTTGCATGATTTCCTTCCCCAAAGCTTAGTATTCAATGGGGAAGGAAGAGTTAAAAACAAACAAGTCCAGAGAGACGGCTCAGTGGGTCAAGGCACCTGCTGCCACGCCTGATGCTATGAGTTTCCTTGGGACCCACATAAAAGGAGCAGAAAATTGGCTCCTCACACACACACACACACACACACACACACACACACACACACACGAAGCACTTGCTGTTCAATCCTGAGGGTCTGAGTTCAGATCCCAGCACCCACATCAGGCCGCTCACAATTTCTAATCACTTCAACTCCAAGGGATCTCATGCCCTCTCCTGGTCTCCAAAGGCACCTGCACACACATGTGAGCAGACACTCACACATACACACACACATAAGTAAAACAAAATAGTTCTTTGGAAAAAAAGACAGACAGGGCTGGAGAGAGGGCTCAGTGATTAAGAGCACTGACTGCTCTTCAGGAGGTCCTGAGTTCAATTCCCAGCAACTACATGGTGGCTCACGGCCATCTGTCTGTAATGGGATCTGATGCCCTCTTCTGGTGTACATGAAATAGCATACACATATACATCACACAGACACATGTATACACACACACACACACACACACACACACATACACAAAAAGATGAAATAGTTCTTCTTTGAAAGAGAGCAATGGAGGAAAAGCACCTAAACTTGACTTATATGTGTGTGCATGTGTTTGTGTGTGTGCACATATGCACACATAGACACCAAAGAAATCTACATTAGGTAGTTGGAAACTAAGGAATCTTCATGGACCTAAATATGAACCCCAGCCACAGTAAGCCAATGTTGTGTCACTAATTATAGCAAATGCTACATTTTAATGTAACAGAAGAAAGAGGAGGTGGAATAGAGACTAGCTTCCTGGCTTTACGTAATTCTAAAACTTCTTTTTAAAATAGCTTATTATAGAAATGACTTTGACCAAGAATTGTTTGTACTTAACATATAAAGATTTGATTGAGCTAAATAGCCAACAACAGAATAACTCCACCACACTCTTCCTGGGGGATTCTAGTTTGTTTACTTGAGAGAGAGAGAGAGAGAGAGAGAGAGAGAGAGAGAGAGAGAGAGAGAGAGAGAGTGTGTGTGTGTGTGTGTGTGTGTGTGTGTGTGTGTGTGTGTGTGTGTTTGAGATAAGGTCTCATGCAGGCTGGCCTTGTTCTTGTGATTCTCCTGTCTTGCCTCCAAGTGCTGGGATTATAGGCTCAGTCTTAGTCAGGGTTTCTATTCCTGAACAAACATCATGACCAAGAAGCAAGTTGGGGAGGAAAGAGTTTATTCAGCTTACACTTCCACACAGCTGTTCATCCCCAAAGGAGGTCAGGACTGGAACTCAAGCAGGTCAGGAAGCAGGAGCTGATGCAGAGGCACTGGAAGGATATTCCTTACTGGCTTGCTTCCCCTGGCTTGCTCAGCTTGCTTTCTTATAGAACCCAAGACTACCAGCCGCCCAGGGGTGGCACCACCCACAGTGGGCCCTCCCGCCTTGATCACTAATTGAGAAAATGCCCCACAGCTGGATCTCAAGGAGGCATTTCCTCAAGGGAGACTCCTTTCTCCAGCTTGTGTCAAGTGGACACACAGAACCAGCCAGTACACCACCACGCATGATGTTGTGGTTTTCCTTTTTATGAAGTATGAAGACAGCAAAGGAAGGTGAGGCTGACACCACTTGCTGCTCTGCCCTGTCACTAAGAGTCCACTTTCCTCCCCATCTCCCAGGCCTGCTGTTCTTTACACACTGTGTTCACACTCCTGCTAAAAATGCAGCTTGTTGCCACTCCAGGCATCACATCTGCGTTCTAAATAAAGAAGAAAACAGGGAAAGAAAAACCTGTCCCTTTCTTTGACAATCTTTGTCTGTTTTTGTTTTTTGTTTTGTTTTTCGAGACAGGGTTTCTCTGTATAGTCCTGGCTGTCCTGGAACTCACTCTGTAGACCAGACTGGCCTCAAACTCAGAAATCCGCCTGCCTCTGCCTCCCAAGTGCTGGGATTAAAGGCACACGCCACCACTGCCCAGCTCAATCATTTTGCTCTTAAATATGTGTCTTATGGATGGGGGTAACTGCAAGAAATCAAGGGGAATGAAATATGCCCTGAAGTTAAGTTGGCCACCTGAAGGGCAGTTATCACAAAACACACACAAAACAACAACAACACACAAAAAAAAAAACCACGAAAGAATGGAGACCTGTTAAAGACATGGCTACAAGGACTGAGGCTACATCTCAGCTGACAGAGTGCCTGTTCCAAGTGTTTCAAAGCCCTGGGTTCCATCGCCAGCATTGTGGCTTCTAGACTTTAGGCAACATCTCACAGACTAGACTAACATGGGAGCTCTGCTCGTCATTGCCACTGCGCAGAATCAACCAGATTCCTAACACGACAGTGAACCTTTGCATAAACAAAGTCAGTGCTCAGCCCCAAATTGGACATCTATACACACACCTCCTCTGAGAGCTTGGGGACCATCACGGAAGACCAAGCAGAAAGAATGAAAGAGCCAGAGGCTATGGATGACCACAGGAAAACAGTGCTTCCCAGACAGGGCAGGGGCAGCAGCACATACTAAGTCATAGTGGCACAGAGTCACCGTGACAGTTTGTATATGACTTGAGCAAGCCCAAGCCAGACCAAATCCCAGGTGGCCAGCAGGATGTGGAGCCTTAAGTCCCACCCTTAGCTGAGTCGCTATTGGCATTTCATAGCTGCTAGGAGAGAGTCAGTTTTCTTTAAATAACCTTAGAAAAGATTGTCACTCAGGTCTGGTCTCACACCCAACAGTATTTGGGCAGCACAAGTTGCATTCTGTAAGTGTGTGTGTGTGTGTGTGTGTGTGTGTGTGTGTGTGTTTAAAGAGAAGAAACACAGAGTCAGTTGTGTATGGAGATGGGGTAGATTGGGGAAAAGCTGAAGGAGAAGGGTTAATATGAGCAAAATAAGTTGTATGAAACTCTCCAAGGTTTAATAAAAAATAACATTTTAAAAAAAGACTGAGGCTGGGAAGCCGTCTCGGAGTGTAAGCGCTTGCTATGCAAACATAAAGACCTCCGGTTCAATCCCCCAGAACCCCACTCAAAAGCCAGGCACAGGGGGCCTCACCTATAATCTCACTATAGGAGAGGCCAAACAAGATGGACCCTGGAGGCTTGCTGACCACGCAGTCTGGCCAAATGGGTGGATGCAAGGTTCAGTGGGAGACGGTACCTTAAAAAACAGAGAGTAATTAAGAAAGACACTGGACACTGACCTCTGGCCTACACATACACACACACACACACACACACACACACACTCACTCACTCACACACAAGCTGCAGAGACTTACAAAGCCTATGTCTAGAACATGCAAATAACTATTACAATTCAATAACACAAAGACAATTAAGGTTTTTTTCAAAACTAAAACTGTTTTCTCTGTGAGAGGACGCCGCTGAGAGAATGGAAAGACTGTTACAGAAAACTAAAAAAAAAAAAAAAAATATTTGTAAATACCACTTCCGGATTACATAAACAACTCTCAAGCCTCAACAATAAGAAGACAAGCAATGTGCTTTTTAGTGGGCGGAACATCCCACTAAAGAAAATGTACGAGCTCACAAAAAAATATATGCTGACCGTCTCTACTATTCATTAAGGAAATGCAAATTGTTCACACAAGATACTAGGAGGCACTCAGCAAAATGGCTAAAGCTTTTCAATCTCCATCCTCTCAAGATCTGGCGAGGATCAGAAGCAACTGGACCGAAGTCCGGTGAAGTACTGGCGAGGATGTAAGCAGAGAGGCCGCGTGGGAAAACATCTGGGCAAATCTTCAGAAGGCTCAACTGCAGTGTCTTAGTCCTTGCTTTTTGGTTCTTAGGGACTTACCCTAAAGGAATGAAGGACAAATCCGTCAGTAGAGACCTTGCCTGGCAAGCAGGAGGGTCTGAGTTCAACCCTCAGGACACATGTAAAAAAAAAAAAAATCCAGGCATGGTAGCACCCATTTGCTGTCCCGGTACTAGAGAGGCTGAGACAGGAGGACTCTGTAGCTCACTGGTTAGCGTCCTAGCCTATGTGCTAAGCTCTAGGCCAACAAGAGATTCTGTCTCACAAACAAGGTGGATGGCTCCAGAATGGCCCTTGCCTGTGCATGACATACGTATACGTACGTATACACACACACACACACACACACACACACTCACTCACGACTTGCACACAGATGGTCAGAGAAACTTTGTCATATCTCCAGATGCCCAGCAGCAGCATGCCCTAGATAAACCATCTCTGAAGCCAGTGTTCCCTGGTGGGCAGTAGGGCCTATAAGTATTGCCATTGTGCTTAATAGCAGCTGGAGTCTGAACTGCCCCCATGGCTTCCTGATTAACTGGATCCTGGGGGCCTCTTGAGTGCTTCAGTTTGGCCCACAGGCAGTTGGACAGCAGCAGGAGAGCCACGTCTCTAGGTGGACTTTCCCCAGAAGTCTGGCTAATTGACAGCAGCTGGACAATGCCCCTCATTTAACATCTGTCTGTTGAGAGAGTCCTAACATCGCTGCGCGATGATAGCAGGGACCGTTGTCCTGAATTCTGTATTGAAAAGGCATCCAGCTGCTGGGCAGATAGGTCAGTTGGTAATGGGCTCGCTTCGGAAGTGTGAAAACCTGAGTTTAAGCCGCCAGAAACCATGTTCCTCTGAGGTTGCAGACACAGGTTCCTGAGGCTCGCTGTGTGTCTAGCCTACTTGGCAACTTCCAAACTAGTAGGAAGAGCCTGTCAAAAATAATGATGGTGTCTGGAGAATGATACCGGTTTGACCTCTGAACTCTGCACATGAGCACACACAGATACATGAACATGCCTACACACTAGATAGATAGATACATACATACATACATATATACATATATACATACATAGATTCATAGATCGATACATACATAGATAGATAGATAGATAGATAGATAGATAGATAGATAGATAGATTAGATTAGATAGATTAGATAGATAGATAGATAGATAGATAGATAGATAGATAGATTAGATAGATTAGATAGATGGATGGATGGATGATGGATGGATGGACAGATGGACGGACGGATGGATGGACGGATGAAAGAAAAGAAGGAAAAAACAAAAGCAGACTGGATTCCAGTCTTTCAATGGCTTAAAAGACAGCCAGCAACGCCTCATGTTTCCTCATCCCCACTCACAGCACCCGACCCTAAGATACCATCACTGGACACTAACACACCAGCTAGGTCCTACGGCGATGGCTAAAGTTCCCCCGTGTCTTCAGGAATTCTCTGATCCCAAAGCAGACCTAGGAAAGCATCCCGACTTTTGGATCACAGGCAGAGCTGGCTAACCCCTCACAAGGTGCTTACCCGTGAGGAGAACAAGAAGCATCTCAAAGTGACAGTCATACTCCACACACTGAAGTGCAGCCTGAAGAGACAGCACAGGAGGAAAGGCAGCTGGCACCAGCCCTGCTCCAACCCAAACAGATGGCCCAACACTCCTCGGTAGAAGACCAGAGCTGTTCATGGGCCTCTGGTCCCGCCACAGCCTCACTTGGCCCAAATTCTAACCCATGGGGTCATAAAAGAAGAAATAGGGACAGAAACTCACTCTGTGGACCAGGTTCCTTCCAGAATTCTGATTCTGGGAGGTTTAGTATCCCTTCCTATGAAAGGAGCCAAAAAGGCCCCTCTCACGGAACTGGTATATTCTAAAAAAAACACCTGAGAGACAACAGACCGAGCAGTTTCCATGGACCCATAATTTCCAACCCTGTGATTTACTGTGTTCATGCCCAGTGGCCTGCAGGGCGTCGGCTACCCCAGCTAGCCTCCTTTTTCCTAGGTTCTGACATGATAATGGTATGGTAATGGTGTGGTGTGGTGTGGTGTGTGTGTGTGTGTGTGTGTGTGTGTGTTGATGGGAATGGAACCTGTGCTCTTAATATATGCTAGGATAATGGTATACCACTAAACTACATACCCCAGCCTCTCTTCAACATTGTAATTTAAGTTTAAAAAAAAAACTTGTAAACTGGGGTTTAATTGGAGATATAATTGATTTTTGAGCAACATTAATTACTGCAAAGCTTGTTCTCCTGAAAGAGGCCATTTTGTACTGCTTTAAAATTAGACTTGAAGATAATGGCAGCAGTGATGTCTGGGGGACCCTTTGACCTGTTTTTGTATCGTTTACTCTAAGTAAAAACTTTGATCATTGTTTATTAGATGTCTGTGCTACACCAAAACTCAGGCTTATCAATTTGAGCACTGAAAAATCAAACACGAATGTATGTACCCAGTGACGAATTAGGATAGGTCTGAGCCTGCTTTATCTATCTATCTATCTATCTATCTATCTATCTATCTATCTATCATCTGTCTTTATCTGTCTCTGTGTCTGTGTGTATCCTTATGTATGTACTTAAGTGTGTATGTCATAGAGCATTTGTATGTGTGTATGTGTGTATATGCATGTGTATGTGTGTCACAAGTGTCCTGTTCATATTAGACATTACCTTTATTAAACTCCATCCTCAAAGGAGATAAGTATCAACGAGTTACACACATGAGCTTCCTCAGAAATTTATGTTGCCTTAGATTTCTCTGTCCAGGTCAACGCCTGAAAGTTTTCTGGTAGGGTTAGGGGACAAGTTAAACTTTGCACAAACATTAGCTCTTGTTTTAGAGGAACTGGGTTGAGACAGGCTGTCATGTATCCCAGGCTTGGCCTAAGACTAGCCACATGACCAGTCTAGACATGACTTTCTAGTCCTTCTGCCTCTATATCCAAAAGATTGGGATGGCAGATATGTCTGAGCCATTTTTATCTTGTTGGGATAAAACACTGTGACCGAGACAACCTAAAGAAGACAGTTTACTTGGGCTCACAGTGCTAGAAGGACAAGACTCTGTCATGGCAGGGAGACAAGCAGCAGGTGTGGCAGCTGGAGCAGGATACTGAGACCTCATATCCTTTACCATGAGCATGAGACAGAAAGAAGACAGGAGTGGCCCAGAGATTTAAACTCTCAAAGCACCCCAAACCCAGCACTGTCCTTCCTCCAGCAAGGCCACAGCTCCCAAACCTTTCCAAACAACACTCTCATCAAGGAACCAAAGGCTCAAATCGGAGGCTATGACGGTCACTTCTCATTCAAACAGCCACGGGCTGCATGCCACCAAACTTAATTATTTTGTCTTTTATTTATGCCTCATCCTTTAATTATTTTACGTGTATGGGTATGGGTGAGCTGGTTGGTTGGTTGGTTGGTTGGTTGGTGGGTTGGTTGGTTGGTTTTACCTACATACATATCTGTGAATCATGAGCATACAATGCCCTTGGAGGCCAGAAGAGGGCATCAAATCTCCTGCAATAGGAGTTACAGAGACTTGGGAGCTGCCATATGTGTGCTAGGAATCAAAACCCAGTCCTCTGGAAAAGCGGTGTGCACTCCTATCTGCTGGGTCACTTCTCTGTCCCCTTCATATTTTTTCAAACTTTTTATTACACTCACTCATTCATTCTCTGTGTGTGTCCGCAAACACCGTGATGCACACGTGGGGTCGGAGGACAACAGGCAGGGTTCAGCTCTCTCCTCCTACCATGTGGACTCAAAGATCAGACCTAGGCTGTTGGGTTTGGCAACAGCTTCACCCACTGAGCCACCCCACCCCCACCCAAGCTTTGTAGACTTTACGACACATCTTACCAAGAGAAGGAAATAAATCACCCTCTATTTTTTCCTCCACTGTATAGGTGTCCACTGTCTCGGACACTGATTCAGATACTTACTATCTTATTCTGGAGCCGTATTTTTCTGCCTATATAAAGTATTGACCTTTTTATAGAGACTCCTGGGAATCTTTAAAAAAAAAAAAAAAAAAGATTGTGGATTTGTGTCTCCCGTTTATATCACATACTCAAATAATGATCTTTACTTCTTTCCCAAATATGGGGAGAAAGCTTTAATACATGCAACATATATGTGTGTGTGTGTGTGTGTGTGTGAGTGTGTGTGTGTGTGGACCTCAGAATACTTACTCTGAGTGGGAAAAGCAGGAATGAAAGGCCACATATGATAGGAAGCTGCCTTGGTGACAGGCATGGAAAAATTCATATAAACTAAAAGATTAGTAGTTGGAGGGGCTGGAAAACGGGGAAGGGACTTAAGCCTATGAAAGGTACTGAGTCTCTGAGTCTCTTTAGGATGCTGGGAGTGTTTTAGAACCAGGAATTCCTATGTCTGGGCAACACTATGACACTAAGTAGCTAAGTGATACTGAGTTATATACTTAGAAACAGTCCAAATGACAAATGTCCTGATACACGCGTTTTCACACATTTCGAAGAGAGTATGTGTTTTGTAATTGTACTAGCCAGTCTTCCACTAGCAGCCTTCAGATGAAGATGTAAAACTCTCAGCTCCTCCTGCACCATGCCTGCCCGGATGCTGCCAGGCTCCTGCCTTGAGGATAATGGACTGAGCCTCTGTACCTGTGAGCCAGTCCCAATTAAATGCTGTCCTTGTAAGAGCTGCCTTGGTCATGGTGCCTGTTCACAACAGTAAAACCCTAACTAAGACAGCCCCTATCCTAAGAAACAGAATGGTTAGAGCGAAAAGGGTGTGTTTCAGAACCCACCAGTGTCTGTCCCTAAGAATGTGCCACCGGCCCAAGCAATGAGACAACGTTTCTCTGTATTCTCTGTACCCTGGCTGTTCTGGAACTTGCTCTGTAGACCAGGCTGGCCTCAAACTCAGAGATCCACCTGCCTCTGCCTCTTGAATGCTGAGATTAAAGGTGTACACCACCACACCTGTCCTCGAGCAATTATTTGAAGCCTATGTTGGTCTCCATGGAAACCTCATATCCCAGAATAATGCTCAACATATATGCACTAATGTAACTTCAGCCCACCACCCACCAGAGGTAATAGGAAAGAAAGGATCGGGGGATGAACCTGTTTAGGAAGGTTCTTTGCTTCAGAACAACTCCCGTCTGTGTTGTCTGGAAATCAGCAGTTCAGTTGACAGGTCAGCAGTCACAACTCAATCCACTGGCAAGCAGTTCACAGATACACCAAGAGTCCAGTTCAGTAGAGTCGGACAGAAATCCACAGCAGTGGCACTACCTAGCAGGAGACAGCCAGGCCTCAGGCTCTGCTGAGTCAGCAGGAGGGACCAGGAGGAACATCAGGAAAGGTTCTCAGCTGTGCTTCTCTCAGGGAAGAGAAGATGTGAGGCCCACAAGCGCTGCACAGCTAGCTCTAGAAGCTCGGCCTCCGTCGCTGTCTGCCAAGTCCGTTTATACTCTCCCGAAACTTCACGTGCCCTCCACGGGTCTCGCGTCTCTCTCAGCTGACATCACTCTGCCAATCAGCCCAAATCCACAGAAGCGGCAAGAAACTGCAGCACGCCGCCAGAAGTTTCTTGGCCCGATTCTCTCTATGGAGTCCTGACAAATGCAACTCAACTACAGGGTATTATAGGCAGACCGATCCATGCGTATTGTTAGGAAAAAAAAATCCTTCCTCAAGTGTCCTTTCACGTGCTTGTTTTAACAGAACATCCTTTCCCTCCGTGTCTGATTCAGCAAAACATTCTTTCACGAGTCTGCCTTAGTCTTTCACCTGTGTCCACTTCAGGAAATCGCTCCTTCACGTGCTTGCCCCAGCAAAACACGAGCTGACACAACTGTCTTTCCAAAGAACCCTTCAATTTCCACCTCAGGATAAAAATCAAGAGTTCATCGATTAAAAGAAAATGAATGAGTGACACGTAGCAAGGTGAGGTTGGGACACCGTGGGCATGAGAGGCAGGGGGTCAGCGTTCAGAGACTGACCTCCTGGACACTAAGTAAACCTCATACATTCTAACTTTTGTTATTTGTCTATTTTCTGAGAGCAGGCACAGATGTGGAAGTCAGGGGACACTGGGGAAAAAATTGGTTTTCCTCTTCCACCATGAGGGTACCAGGGCTTAAACTAAAGTCAGGCTTGGCAGCAAGCCTTTATCTGTAGAGCCACCTTCCTGACGCACATTCTAACGTGTATATTTATAGCAAAGGAAATGAAAGGAGGAATGTAAGAGACAATGACACGGTGATAGTCGTGGGGCCCCAGTCAAGAAGGACATTGTCAAAATGATGTCACGCCATTGGGACCATTTTGAGAGATGCTGCTTTAGGGATGAAGACATCTCTTCTAAGGGTGAAATTAGGTGTCGGAGGCTGCCTGACAAGGCGGGTGGAGGCATAGACCAAAGAAAGCCCATAGCATTTAGTGACATGGACGTCACAGGCCACCTCAGTAGTCAGAGAAAAGCATTAGAGCCACCCACAGAAGACAGAATCTCAGGAAACCAAGCCCAGAACCCATGGGAAATCAATACTGTGGATAGCTTCGCTTTGAGAACAGATAGTACCGGTTCTTAAATCACGGGCATATTGATCTCCCACGGAGGTGGGGAGAAAAGCTGGCACAGCAAGAACCATCCCCTTCCGATGTCACCTTACAGACAAGCCTCGGTACAACTGGGTTCCATCTAACCATTTTAAAAAAAAAAAAAAGCCCTTGAGAATTGGAGAATAGGTTGTCCTTCCCTAAGTAACTCATTCTTCTTTTTAACCCTAGCTTTCCTAACTAATGCCCTCAAATCCCGGGTAAATCCCCCACACTGCAGGTTATTTTGGTGCCATAATCCCCCCCACGCTGCAACCAGCTGTCTCTCCAAAGGAGAGTCAAGTTTTGTTGTGCATTGAGCAGAAAAGTCAAAATAGGTGTACAGGCGGGTAACGGGAAAGGACTCGATTTCTCCCTCTGTCGCTGATTCTGAAAGCCCGCCCAAGCCTGTCATTTGCTGCTGTTTGCCCATTGCTGCATCCTGACTATGATTCTACTTGTGACTTTTCCGTATCTGTTTCTCTCGAAGTTACACCCGGGTGTGCTGTCTTAAACAAACATCGGGTCATCTCCTCGGAGCTCTGAGGTTGCCAAGATGACAGTACTCGAGAATACAGAAGCAGGGAACCCCATAACACGCCATGGCATAAGTCTCCACGGTAGTGACCAGTGAGGCCCTGCTCTTTATTGACCCTGAGTATGTTTTATGCAGTAATGGTTACTTCCTATATGAGGAAACTCAATAAATTAGTTGATCTCCCAATTAGAAGACTCAATCATGTGAAAATAAGCTATTCCCAGTACTTAATTTGATCAAATAAAAACACCGTGCATATCTGTACCAGGCCCCAGATCTTAGCACAAATGATGCCCTGTGGCCTCAGAACCCGGCGCGCAGGCAGCAACGCCTGCCAAAATGAGAACAAAGACCTAGTCCACCTACCAACACAGGGACAAAGGCTGAGTCGACAGTCCCAGGACTCAGCTGGGAAAGTCCCTAAATGTACTAACCTTGCCTTTTGGCTTCTGTGGTTCCATTTCTTGCTAACTGTTCTTGTTAACTGAAGTGTGTCAACCCAAGATGTGAGTTTTGTGCTTAAGAAGCCAAGGACAGCAAGCCTCGGGCTGCGTGGCTTGGGTGAGTTCCCAGTGCAGTTGCTGGCTGACTGCATAGACTCTTCTGTTTCGCTTTTAAGAGTCTGTGAGTTCTCTGAGGGAGTTACCTCACAACACAGCCTTTCTATTTTCTTCACTGTTCGTCCCCTGCACATAGGAGAAATCTGATTAAACTTAGTCAGTGGGCTGGTGAGGAGGCTCAGTAGGTAAAGGCACTGGCTTTCTGTACTAACCTGAGAAACTGAGTTTGATCCCAGGATTCCACAGTAGAGGGGAGAATCGATGCCCAAGTTGGCTTTTACCAAAACACACACCATAACATGTGCTCTCTCTCTCTCTCTCTCTCTCTCTCTCTCTCTCTCTCACACACACACACACACACACACACACACACGCACACGCACGCACGCACGCACGCACGCACGCACGCACGCGCGCGCGCACACACACACACACACACACACACGCACACACCTAGTGATTAAGTGCGTGAAAGCATTTCACAGACTTTTGACAGTGTGTGATCGTCTAAATGTGTCCAACCTTCTGGCTTTGAGACACAACTTCATCATCTACAAAGTCTGCACACAATAGAGTTATTTTAAGAAGCCACATAGCAAAAAAAAAAAAAAAAAAGTCTCATAATGTTTTAAATAAGTTTAAGATCTTGTGTTGGGTCACAGCCATCGCCTCCTAGAATGCTTAGGCCGGTGGCTGAACATGCCTGGTAGGAAAGAAGGAATATTTGTGGAAGAAAATGTCTGTGATTTCTTTTTTACTTAAAGATGTGATTGCCGGGCAGTGGTGGTGCATGCCTTTAATCCCAGGACTTGGGAAGCAGAGGCAAGAGGATTTCTGAGTTCGAGGCTAGCCTGGTCTACAGAGTGAGTTCCAGGACAACCAGGGCTACACAGAGAAACCCTGTCTCGGGGGAAAAAAAATACGCAAATACTTAAAGATGTGATCTGTTTACATTAATAGCATGTCACGGAATGTCTAAGATGAGGGAGATAAGTCTACATACTTCATGTTGTTCAGTAAGGCATCCATTAGATACCTGTAACCACTGAGGTATTTGTAAAGACATCAACACTTGAGGAACAGGCCTTATCATTTTATTTCATTTTATTGGATTTAAATGTTTGCATGTGGCTACCTAATAAGGTGGACGATTCGTTTAAATATGTTGGCAACAGGTCTGGCTTGAGAAAGGTGTTTTACAACTCAAAGCATTTTCCTGAGAGTTCCTTACAGTGTGAAAAACAAACAAACAAACAAACAAACAAATAAGTAAGTAAGTAAAAAAATAATGAAGGAGGGAAGCAAGACATGAGAGGGAAATTACACTCAACATAAATTATGTGTGTGCATGAAAATGTCATTATATAAGCCAAATGTATAAATAAAAATTAAAATTAAGGCCAGGCGGTGGTGGCGCACACCTGTAATCCCAGCACTCTGGGAGGCAGAGGCAGGCAGATTTCTGAGTTCGAGGCCAGCCTGGTCTACAGAGTGAGTTCCAGGACAGTCAGAGCTACACAGAGATACCCTATCTCGGAAAAAAAACCAAAAAAAAAATTAAAATTAATCCAAATGTTGTATTGTATCAGCTGATGCATCCTTGTAAGAGGCGGAGACAGGTATAGAGCCTAGTCCCGAAGAAATGCAGCATTGAGGGTCACCCACTCCCCACTGTTGACCCTCGGTCCCTCTGCCTTGGGGTTGTCTGGTATGTCTGGTGCTTGAGACTTGAGGGCTGAGACTTTTGGACCGCAGGTGTCCATCCTCCGGGAGCCTGGTACAGAGGAACCACTCGAGTGCCTGTAAGCACACACAGCAAGGTGTAGAGAGTGCTTGTTCCCAGAAGTCTGGGCGAGCCCCTGCAGCACAAGTGAAGCGTCACACATGAAGGGACTCTGGCTCGCGCCAACACGTTGAGCACAGCCCTGGCAGGCTTTCCTCTTCTCCCCAATTCCCTCTGCATTGCTAGAAGCCGATTACCTTCCTAAAGCTAGCCACCCAGATCTATTACCTTATTCGGCCACTTCTTCCTCCTGAGACCAACTATCGAAGTCCAGCTATCAAAGTATCCAAATCAAGAGCCAGCAATCAAGGGCCTCTTTTGGCTCACCTAATTAACAGGCCCAGTTAAAATTAAGTACCTCATCCTAACGTGGGGTTGTACCGTTATAAGCCGCCATTTTCCTTCCTTTGTGCCATGTTTGTCTCCTCTCTTTCCAGGGGCAGTCCTTTGTCCCCCTCCGGAACAAATACCCCTCCTCCTCTCCCCTTATTCCCTTCCCCCTCTCCCTCACTCTCTACCTCCTGTCTTTGACTCTTTTCCCTGCCTCCGTTCCTCTGGGGCAAATCAATCACCTTTGTGTTGAGAACTTGGTCTTGGGGGTGCTGAGCCAATACGTTTCCTTTCAATACACCTAGAAAGATCAATGGTTGAGCTTGCCACTTATCCCATTTTGTCTTAAACGATACCGCTTAAATTCACTGTCCCAACATCCCTCACCCCCCACCCCCGTCCCCCATTCCCCACCCCTCATCCCCCATCCCCCATATGTTCCTTTTCATTCGCCAAAGCATCACTATTTGGAATCTGAGCACAGCGGCACTTGCCTACAATCCCAGCACTTTTCCTGAAACAGGAGGATTGTGAGTTCCAGACCAACAAGGGCTATGTGGTGAGACCCTGTCTAAACTACACACACACACACACACACACACACTCACACACACTCACACACACACACACACTCACACACACACACACACACACATACAAAGTATCACCACTGGAAACTCCTTACCAGCTGTCCACAACTGTATTCATTCAAATTGCAATGTTTTGGAACTGCTTGATTTATTGTTATTAATTATTATTAATTTTCCTTCTTAGTCTGATCAACATAAATGTATCCTACAATATGCTCTTTTATTTAAAAGATTTACTTTTATTTATGTGGGTGTGGTTGCCTGCAGAGACTCAGAAGAGGGTGTTGGATCCCCTGGAGTCACAGGCAGTTGTAAGCTGCCTGATACAGGCACTGTTACTCAATAACACATATAATAATTCTTAAATACAAATGTACTATAATAGAATTAAATAATATTAAATTATATTTAATAAAAATAATATTAAGATATAAAAACTGGCTGGGCAGTGGTGGCGCACGCCTTTAATCCCAGCACTTGGGAGGCAAAGGCAGGTGGATTTCTGAGTTCGAGGCCAGCCTGGTCTACAGAGTGAGTTCAGGACATCCAGGACTACATACAGAAACCCTGTCTTGGAAAACAAAAAACAAAACAAAAAAAAAACAGAAAAAAAAAGATATAAAAACTGGAACTGGAGAAATGGTTCCACAGCTAAGAGCATTTGACTGCTCTTCCAGAGGACCAGGATTCAGTTCCCAGCACCCACATGGTGGCTCACAACCATTCACAAGTCCAGTCCCAGAGAATCTGACACTCTCTCCTGACCTCCAAATATAGACATACATAATGCACAGTCTTATCAGTAGGCAAGACATCCATATACATAATAATATTAATAAGGACAACAAAATATATGAAACCTACCAGTTCTCATTCTCAATGTTGAGATAGTGTAATGACGTTAAGCACTCATCTGCGCCCCATGGATTGAAAGAACCCCACAACAGTAATAAACCTTGCCAAGACCAGGAGCCGTGTGTTCCTGCTGAGCTGACCCCCAGTCTGACCCCACCCGAGCTGTCCTGCAGGTTGGACCAGAATGACAATTCTTGCATTAGATGTTGTTCAAACTAATTTGAAACATAATTGCATAGTCACATCAATATAATCAAGAAAATGTGTCTTTTTTTATGAGGTATAATCATTTTCTAATTACTAATTAAGAACTCTCCACAGTTTATGAGAAAATTCTACCTTAGAATTGTTTGGTGATAGACAGCGTGTGAATTAACCCAATTGCTTTCTGGGAGTCCTCGGGTGACAGATGTATAAATAATTCATGCTGAAGCTGTATGCTTCCCGTGCCCCCAGCTAACCTGGATTTCCAGGACCAGAGCAGCCAGCTGGCAACCCTGCCTTGATGGGAAACGAAGAGGGACCATGTGTGGTGTGCATTTGTTGTGTGGCCTTCCCACACTTCTTCTCTGGTGGATGGTCTAACGTCTGTCTGACCTGCTACCGGGGGCCTCTCACATGGGAAGCTTGCTCGCCCTGGCAGATGCCCTTGTGGTAATTGTCTGACCCATATCCAGCTGATGCAACTTCACCACCTCTAGGGGCGATGCCCAACCTTGTGCTCTTCCTCAGCATCTAGATAAGACCCACCCGGGACAGCCCCTGATTCGTTAAATGGGAGGCTCAAGTGTGATGTATCTCCATGTAATTACTTACAGATCGAGAGCGAGGAAAACCCAGTACATCTGGAGTAATGCCTCTGCCCCTGGGTCAAAGGAAGGGCAAATGGAGAACCAGAGGGAGAGAGGAGAGGACGAAGAAGAGACAGGGGAAGGATGAGAGACAGCAGTAAATCCAAAGGAATAGGGGTTGGGTGGGGTCACCAAATTTAGAGTCAGGGGCTTGGGTAAATTTTCGTATGGGGCTACATGGAAGCCAAGGGCTTAAGCTGCTAGTGCAAGAGAGGCTTTTAAACGTGTGTCTTGGGTCACTAGCTTAAGCAATCTGAGTAAAATACAACTGGAATTCACATCAAGGTGAGCGAGCCCTGCCTCTGGTATAAGCAAGAGCTTCTACACGTAGCAGGTGCTGAGACATCATAAAAATCACAAGCTGTTCTCACCGCACCCTGACTCTGATTAGTATTCCGAAAACAAACCCCACATCCCAGTGCCTCGCACCTTCTCCTCACTCCTCGCTGTGGGTTTATTTAATCCAAGCTCCAGAGGAGAGACGTATCGATTCCAGGAGCTCCAAACTGCAGCTTTGCTGTAATTGCCAGGGAAGGAAAGCCCAGCCTTTGTAGATTTCTCCTTTTCAAACATGGTCCATCTATATATATACAGGGAAGTTTAAAAATCCACCTGAAGACTTCCTAAGTATACAGTTAAGACCGTTGCCTATGTTTGCACAGCCCGTGGGCATCGGGCAAGCATGTTGGGCTCCAGCCCCTAGCCCTCATACACTGTCTGCGTTGGATCTAGGTTTGCTTTGTTTTTCTTGTTTGCTTGTTAGACTGTTCACTGTGCTGGGGACTAAACTGCGGACCTTATGCACCCTACACAGGTTTCAACCCTTACACCACCTAAGCCCAACTCCTTCATTTGCCTTTGATGGTTAATCTTAACTGTCAGTTTGACTTGGTTTACAGTTACCAAGGAAACACACCTCTGGGCTCGTCTATGAGGGTATTTTCAGGACAGTGTTAAGTATGACAAGGAAAACCCACTCTGAATGTGTGCAACACCATCCCTTAGGTTGGTGTCCCAGACTGGATAAAAAGGAGAGGAAGCTGAACACTAGTGTTCATCTGTGTCCTGGCTGTGAACATAACGTGACCAGCTGCTCATACTCCTATCAGGTTTTTCCCACCTTAAAGGACTATGGCCCCTCTAACTGTCAATCAACATGATCTCTTTAATCCTCCCTTAAGTTGATTCTGTCAGGCATTTTGTCACAGAGATGAAAAAAAAAAAAAAAGAACTAATGCACTAAACCAGAACAACATATTACCCATGGTTAGCAGGACAAAGAAGTGGAAATAACCCAGAAACATGATCTATAAAGTAAATGTAAAGTAAATCATGCACAATTACTGGTATCTTTTGGGCAGAGTTATATACACAATGGCGTAATTCCTTCCTCTTCAGGGACCAGAATGCTAAGTGAAAATTATGAATACTCACTGACATCTTTCTTCTTTAAGATTATTTTTTTAAGTCTATGTGCCTCTGAGTGTGGGTAGGCACATGTGAGTGCAGGTACCCGCACAGGCCAGAAGAGGGCGGCAGATTCCCGAAAGCTGGAGTTTCGGGCAACAGTGAGCTACCAGACAAGGGTGTGGGAAACTGAACTTGGGTCCTCTGCAAGAGCAGGATATGATCTTAACCTCTGAGCCGAATCTCCAGCCCCTCACTGCCATCTTTCCATAAAGGAGATCTAGTTCCAGATGCAGATGACACTAAACATCACTGTGTCTCTTGCTTCCACTTCTGAAAGTCTCATAATTTACATAGCGTAAGTTCATACTCGGATGCTGCCTCACCCAACATCTGTTATGGCATAAATTTCATATCTACCCTGTCGAAAGGCGTCTTCTATATTTTGCATATCCCCCTGTGCAAAGAAATTTTTGTTCCCAAAAAAATTTACTTTGAAATATATTTTCACATATGCAAATCAATTAAAAGTATGTTGTCCTATATTTAAACACAGCTTCTAATACCATGTTTAGACTATACTGTGGGGCTGGTATGCTCTTGTACCGACTAATTCCATAAGCATTTAACTACATAAGCATATAATTATATATAAACTAGGCTTTGTAGCTACCACCTTAATCATTTTTCCATTGATCTCATTTTTATGTCCTTTCTTACCCTTTTGAATTAATTATGTTATCTGTTTATTCCACTGTTTCATTTATTTGTTGGGGGCACCTGTGTGCCATGGTGCACCTGCGGTACTCAGAGGACAGCTTCTGAGACTGGCTTTTCTGTGTGGGTTCTAGGCATCAAATGTAGGTCATCCGGATTGCACCACAAGCACATGCACCTCCCTGAGCCATCTCCCCAGCACTGTCCCGTTCTTCCCTGTCTGTCTGCTTCAGAGAACATTCTGTGACTATTTCCGACAGTTATATGCTGGCCTCCAGCACCCATGCTTTCCCTAGACAACACAAACCAGGACAATTCCCAGTGATACTTTAGGACTCTTCATATCTTCTCGTCAGCTTCCGTGGACTTCACCCTGCCATCAGTAACATCCACAGGCTATCGGTTTCTTGCTCTGTGCTGTCAATATACATCCATATTTACCCGTGGATTTTCCTTGCCTGCCTTTGTTCATCTCTTCCTGGAATGTTTCTATCTCGGTTCATGATTTTGTTTTAGTTTTTGGTTTGTTTTGTTTTGGGTTTATTTCTTCGTTTTCTGCTTGTGGAATTTGTGTTGCCGGTTATTTTATTTGAAGCTTCTGACAACAGATACTCTCAGTCTTCATTTGTCTAGAAATGTCTTTATTATGCCTTCATTTTTTTTAAGATACCTATCAAGATTTATTTATGTTATGTATGTGAGTACACTGTTGCTGTGTTCAGGCACACTAGAAGAGGGCATCAGATCCTGTTACAGATAGTTGTGAGCCACCGTGTGGTTGCTGGGAACAGAACTCAGGGCCTCTGGAAGAGCAACCAGTGCTCTTAACTGCTGAGCCATCTCTCTAGCCCCACGCCTTCATTGCTTTAATGAATAGTTTTCTAGAATAAATGGATTCTAGGTTTGCAGTTATTTTATTTCCTACCTAGATACTATTGGTCCTCTTTTTCTGGAGCTCATCACACCTGTTGGTGTGTTAGTTGTGGTTGTGTTACTGCCCTTTGCAGGTGCCTATTCATCAACTCTTTTCCTGCAGTTCCATATCTATTGAAGCAACAGGTCTCACAGAATCCAGAGCTCACCACTTCAGGTTGCTCTGCAAATTCTCTATCTCCAGCTCCCACACACTGGGGGTTACAGGTGGAGTACCATCCCACCCAGTTTTTCCATGAGTTCTGGGGATCTGAACTCCAGTCCTTACACTTGGACACCAAATACTTTACCTGCTAAGTCATCTTCCAAGCCCCTTCTTCAACAAATGTTTAAGGATTTTAGGATTTGTTTTGATTTTTTATGTGTCTATATCTATATAAGTATATACAACATATACGTAGGTACCTATGGAAGCCAGAAGAAGACATGCATACTCTTCTTCTTCTTCTTCTTCTTCTTCTTCTTCTTCTTCTTCTTCTGCTGCTGCTGCTGCTGCTGCTGCTGCTGCTGCTGCTTCCTCTTCTCCCTCTTCTCCCTCTTCTCCTTCTTCTTTTCCTCCTCCTCCTCTTTCTCCTCCTCCTTCTTTTGAGACAAGGTCTCACTATGTAACCTTACCTGGCCTGGAACTTGGTATGTAGACCAGGATAGCCTCCAAATAACAGAGATCTATCTGCCCACCTTTAAAATTCTTGACTGAACTTTTTTTCTTTTCTGTAAAGATTTATTTATTATATGTAAGCACACTGTAGCTGTCTTCAGACACTCCAGAAGAAGGCATCAGATCTCTTTACAGATGATTGTAAGCCATCAATGTGGTTTCTGGGATTTGAACTCGGGACCTTCAGAAGAGAAGTCAGTGCTCTTAACCGCTGAGCCATCTCTCTAGCCCAGGCTGAACTTTTTTCAAGATATTTATTTTTGTATTTACTTTTTACTTATTCACTTTACATCCTGATCACTGCCCATCTCCTACCATCCTTCCCCCACCCCCTCCTCTTCTCTGAGTGAGTGGGGGTCCCTGAATATCCCCCCACCCTGGCACTTCAAGTCTCTGCAAGGTTAGGCACTTCCTCTCCCACTGGGACCAGATAAAGCAGTCCAGCTAGAAGAACATATTCCAACTTCAGGCAACTTCTTTTGGGATAGCTTCCACTCCAGTTATTCAGACTCACATGAAGACCAAGCTGCACACCCATTACATATGTGTAGGAGGCTAGATCCAGCCCATGTATGCTCTTTGGCTAGTGGTTCAGACTCTGACAGCCCCAAGGGTCCAGATTAGTTGATTCTTTTGATCTTCCTGTGGAGTTCCTATCCCCTTAGGGGCTACAATCCTTCCTCCTATTCTTTGTAAGAGTCCCCAAGCTCCATCCACTGTTTGGCTGTAGGTGTCTGCATCTATGTGAGTAATTTGGTGGGTGGAATCTCTCAGAGGACAGTCATGTTAGACACCTGCAAGTAGACATGTCTGCAAGCATAACAGAGTTTTGTTAATAGTGTCAGGGATTGGTGCTTGTCCATGGGATGGGTCTCAAGGTGGGTCAGTTATTGATTGGCCATTTCCTCAGTCTGTTCCATCCCCAATCCCTGTGTTTCTTGTAGACAGGATAAGTTTTAGGTTGAAAGTTTTGTGGGTGGGTTGGTGTCCCTACCTGGCCACAGGAAACAACCTCCCCAGGCTCCATGTCCCCAATGCTGTGATTCACAGCTAAGGACACCCCCATCGATTCTTGGGTGCTTCCCCTGTCCCAGGTCTCTGTCTTCCTGAAGATCCTCCCTCCCCCATTCCCCAGTCAGTTACAGATTTCCATTCATTTTCTTGGCCATCCGGCCATCCGGCCATCCCCCCTGCCCCTCCCCACACCCAATCCCTAACCGCATCCCCCCTCCCGCGCGCGCACACGCGCGCGCGCACATACACACACACACACACACACACACACACACACACACACACACTCACTCCCCCTCCAGATCCCCCTCTCCCACCTAGTTCCCTCCCTCCATCTGCCTTCCATTTCTGGGCCGGATTTGTAATTATGTCTTATACAATGTGTATATAAGGCCATTCACAGTCTGTACGATATTATCCTCACAAGAATCGGAATAAGTACTTGGATTAGACCAATTATCGATAGATCTGGGTTGTGATTGGTTCATGTGGATTGCTAAAGCACGCCTCCAGGCTTGCATAGGCAGCCCCGTGTGTCTCTGTCCTTGGTCCTGAAAATCACTAGGCGAGGGCTGTCTTGTCACCCGTTTCCAGCCCCTGGTCTCCTAATCATGATCGTTTTCTACTCCTTCTTGCAGGAAGAAGGATCAGCGTGGTGTTTCTCCCCAATGGGTCTTTGACACCCATCCCCAAGAGCCTCTAGGCTGTAGAGCATTTCACCTGCTTCTCAAAATGCCTTGACTTAACTTCCAATTTTCAACCCATATTAAGACCAACACAATACCCCACAGGGGGAGGTAACACTTTCTGTGGTTGTCCCATCCATGCACAACCAAGAAAGTTTGTTGGGGGCTGGAGAGATGGCTCAGCGGTTAGGAACACCAACTGCTTTTCCAAAGGTCCTGAGTTCAAATCCCAGCAACCACATAGTGGCTCACAAATATCCATAACAAGGTCTGATCCCTCTTCTGGAGTGTCTGAAGACAGCTACAGTGTACTTACATACAATAAATAAATAAATAAATCTTTTAAAAAAAAAAAAAAGAAAGAAAGAAAGTTTGTTGGCCACTGTTGTCCCCGAGACGTTCTACCTATGCAGGTTGACCCCCAAGTGGTCAAATGCATCCTTGAGGTGAAAATAATGCACACACACACAACTATATACCCACACTGCATCTCTCCTCTCTAGAACTCTGGCTCATCTGATTTATGTCACACCCATGGTTCACTTTCAGCTTTTTTAACTAAGCTGATCTTTATAACCTATTTTTAATTGTTTGGGAATTTCATATACAAACATATGTTTTACTCAAAACTATTCCCAAACCCTTCAATGTGTCCCCTATACCCTCATCGCCATCACAGGCCTTAGGCAGCCCAGGTTGGCCTCATTTCTCTGTAGCCAAAGGTGACACTAAACTTCTTGTATTTCCACCTCTATCTCACCATTGCTAGAATTACTCCATGACCTGTGCTGGGACCAAACCTAAGGCTTCACGCGTGCTTGGTAAGTATACTACCGACTGGATTGCATTCCCAGCCCTTGTTAAGCATCGTTATTTCACAGGGGATGCGCTCACTTGCTACGGCTCATTACAACACACCTGGAAATAAAGGTCATGTTGACTTCTTTTTAGTTCTGTCCAGTTTATTTTATGTGTGTCCTTTAAGGCAGTTTTAAAATTAAAAACCTGGTCTTATTTAAACTGTAGAGTCCAATTTAATAATAAATAGTATATTTAACCTTGAATCCTAGCTTATAATGTTATACATAGTTTTTATTATTATTTCAGCGTGTTCTCCAGGATGGAAAATTGATGGCAATGTTAGTTGGTATTGTTCTCATAGCACAGAGAGAGGCTACTCCTGGGATCACCTGAAAGTTTCTCTTCAACATTGCCTTAAGCACGATATTAATCAGAGAAGTACATTAAGACTGTGATAGTGTTTCTATAAAAAAATATCAAAACAGAATTAAATAAATCACATATGCATCGTTAAAAATAATAAGACCGGCTATTGGGTAAAGGTACTAGCCACCAAGCCTGACAACCTGAGTTCGATTCCCAGGACCCTCTTGAAGGAAGGAGACAAATGATTCCTGCAAGGTGTCCTCTGCCTTCCACATACCACCATGACATGCATCTGCCACAGCCCTCCCTCCCCCTCCCCCTCCCTCTCCCCTCCCCTCCCCCTCCCCTTCTCCTTTTTCCTCTCCCTCTCCCCCACTCTCTCCTTTTCTCCCTCACTCCCTCTCCCCTTCCCTCCCTCCCTCTCTCCCTTTCTTTGTTCCTCCTTCTCTCTCTCTCTCTCTCTCTCTCTCTCTCTCTCTCTCTCTCACACACACACACACACATACATACACACACACACACACTAAATAGATGTAATTTAAATTTATCAGAGCCTCCTGCCTCCAATAAAAAAAAATGTAAGAACAAAATGGTAAATTGGCAGAATATGGAATTAAGAAGTAGAAAAGACTTTTTTTTTAAGGATTTTAAAACAAAAGATTTTTTTAAAAATTTCAAGGACCATCCTTTTTGGAGGACTGGTGCACACTTCTGCTTGACTCAACAACTGTCTCCTTCAAGAGTAATGATCCACTCATTGCCTTTTACGTCTAACGTGTGCTAGTAAAACTTTTTAAATGATTCCATCTCTAACATATGGGTCAGCAGCGGCTTTGGTCCATCAAACTATTTATTCCCCAAATTCCAAGTATGATCCACAAAAGGTGGAGAAGAGGCAAGTACGCGCATAGTCTCTGATCTAAGAGCTAAGCAAAAGCCTGATAAGACCACCCAAGTGTGCTCTGCAGGACTGTCAACGCTGAGGCTGAGGACGGACAGTCAAAGCCTACTGGGGCTACAGTGAGCCCAAGGCAACGTAGTGAGACCTTGTCTCAGAATAAACATAAACAGTGTTGGCAAAGCTCCAGGCTGCTGCACACCACCCCGCCAGCCCTGCTCAGCAATACCATCCTCCTTAGTCCGCTGCGGCTGGGTTCCAATATGTGTCACCACGACCGCGTCTCTAGTTCCACTTCCCTCGGCTGTGTCCGCATCTCCATTGTGCCATCTTTCCCATCTGTCTATCCAACATTCGCAGGTTAACATGCTGTTGCAAACTACTGTGTGTCGCACAGTATATTATTTTGCCCAAACAGCTTTACATGCAAATGCTTATTGCAAGGACTCGATTGGTGCAAGATTTCTAAAGCACCGTATATACCGTCCTATCGCTGACAGTCATCTTGGACATCCTGAGGTTGCCCTGAGTCAGGGTGATCACAGGGCTGAGCAGTGTGCCCGGGAGCAGGATCCCAGAGCGCTCTGTGGATGCACACCTCCTGCCGGCTCCCTGCGACTGCTTAGTCTCTAGTTCTGCTTCTCCGCTACGCAAGCCATCTATCTGCTCCACTCCGCCTTGTTTTCCAACTACAGGAAACCACTTTTGTTGTTGTGGTTTTGGTTTTTGTTTGTTTGTTTTTGTTTTTCGAGACAGGGTTTCTCTGTGTAGCCCTGGCTGTCCTGGAACTCACTCTGTAGACCAGGCTGGCCTCGAACTCAGAAATCCACCTGCCTCTGCCTCCCAAGTGCTGCGATTAAAGGCGTGTGCCACCACCGCCCGGCTGAAACGACTTTTTAAAGCATCTTCCCGTAAGAGCTGCCTTCTTCCAGATGTTCCAGAGATACTGCGTGCTCTGCGAGTTCCGTCCCTGCCGCCATCATGTCTCCCCTTGAAGACTCAGTGGGTCTCCCGGGCTCCTCAGAGTGGCCCAAGGGTGCCAGAGACCACTGCCATCTTAAACTGACTCTCTTTAGGGCTGTGAATGTATCTGAGAAATTTCCAGTTGAATCTGATATGTGTGATACATCCATGAAGGAAAACTCAAATCCCTAAAAACACACAGGTGACTGAGGGTTCTGTTTGAAGAGCTCTTCTTGGTTCAACTGTCCGTTTAATGAGATAACATAAATTCCAGGTTATGGTTTTCTTAAGCTAATCCGCTTCACTTTATGTTACACAGGAAATTGATTGTGGAGGCTCTACACAGACAGACCAGATAGCAGGGAAATTCATTCTAGTTTTGCCGGTGGCTAACCATGTGGTATGAAGTATGGGTTCTTTGTAATCTTTATTTACCTGTTTATCAAATACAAATCTTATACACATTCTCCAGTTACTTTGGGAGATACAAAGGGGGACCTATCTGTGAAACTTGATAACCATGATTCGCTACCCATAAAAACCAAGCTTATTAGGAGAGATTAGTTATTTTCACAAAAATATACACCTCCAGAGCAATTTTTACTATCGTTTTTATTGGCATTTTTTTCCCTAATCAGCACTACAAATACTTAAGGAAGAACACAGAAGTAACAATTAAATGAGATACTGAAATTTCCAGGGGGTCACTCCAACCCACTCCTCTCGGCTCCGGACTGCACATGGCCTCAGAACAATTTGTATGTGAAAATCCTGGCCTCGGATGTGATTGCATTAGAAGAGAGGGCAGTCTCTGGGAGGTGACCAAGGTCACTCAGTCAGTCAACAGGTTCTCCAGCGCAGGAGTGAGGATTAAAAAGAAAAAAGACACGTAGACAACATTGCAGCATGACCCCAGTCAATTCTGAGACTGAAGGCGGGTTTAATAATTTCCAATCTACTTTTATACCAATTGAATCACATGCAGGTATTAAGATCGATAGTAGTACAATGAGGAACAAGCAAGACAGTTAACACAAAATTGTCAAGGCGATAAGCAAAGTCCCACGATTAGTCCACTGTGACTGTTGTTTCCAAGGGAGTGTCAGAATGACCTGACACCTGAGCCTACTTCCTTGACCTAGCCCAAAATCTTGCCTGAAGCCTGCTTCTTTGTTTTACCCTAAGATTAAAATTCCTGCCTTAACCTACTTCCCTATTATAGCCAAACATCTGATTCTTGCCGGAACTTAACTTCCCTAACAGGCCCTAATGTCAGATTCCTGCTTCAGCTTACTCCTTTGTCATTGCCTAAAGTCAGATTCCTGCCTGAAGCTCTTGTCCTTGTGCTTGGTCAAAGTCAAGCTCCTGCCAGGCGGCCCACTAAGGCTCTATACAGGGAGGTAACCAGGACATGATATGGTGACCCTTATTAATGGCGTTAGTGTACTGATAAATGGGACCCTAAAGAGCTCTCTCACCCTCTCTCTACCATGTGAGGAGATGGTAAAAAGCACGCAATCTGCATCCCCGAAGAGTCCTCACTAGAACCCCGACTAGAAAGATCTGCCCCACCCCCACCCCTGGTGTCAGGATGCCAGGCCTCCCGGTCTGAAGCAGACAAGCTTAGGAAAGCTTGTCAACTGAGACTCTGGCTTAGGCTAGATGCACATCCTTCTCCCTGCAACGTACTTATAGAATAACCCAGAACTCTCCCCCACATGGTTCTGTGTGTACCCCACTCTAAACAACAAAGGGAGTTTCTCCTCCCCTAGCAACTGCTTGGCGACTCCCCGTTTTGGGCCAGTTTCCATTCTAACATGGTCTAGATCAGTGGTTCTCAACCCGTGGGTCATGACCCCTTTAGCAATCCCTCCCCTTCTCCAAAATATTTGCATTACAATTCATAACAATAGCAAAACTACAGCTATTCGGTAGCAACAAAATTAATTTTATGGTTGGAGGTCACCAGAGCAGGAGGAACTGTATTGAAGGGTTGCAGCATTAGGAAGGTTGAGAACCCCTGCTCTAGATCAGATCCAGGAATGGGAGAGAGGGGGTTGATTAAGTCTGAACCAGTTCGGGGGAAGCGTGCGGTGAGGTAAACTCTGCCATCTGGGTGAATTGTTAAGGGAAATCCCCGATTTACCCTACGCATAACAGAGCATGCTTATATTAAAATGAAATGCATCATGAGGCGGGACTCTTCGGGCAAGGAAAGTATGACAGTTTGAATGGCATCCACCCATAGGCTCATATATATGCTTAATCCCGCCCCCAGTCCCGCCCCCCAGTCCCGGCCAGTTTGGAAAGGATTAGGAGGTGGCCTCAAATTGGAAAGGATTTGAGCTTTCCAAAGCCCACACCAGGCCCCAAATGTCTTTCTTCCTGCTGCTTGTGTAAAGCGCTCTCATCCACTATGCTAGTGCCCTATCTGCCTGCTTCCCACCATGATAATCATGGACTAACCCTCTGAAACTGCAAGCAAGCCTACAATTAAATGTTTTATTTTTGTAAGAGTTGTCTTTCTTGGCCATGATGTCTCGTCACAGCAATGATAACCTAGCCAAGACACGAAAGCTTGCATAATGCTAGCCTGCCAATCACTCCTTAGCAACTGTGCCCCTTAGTAACCAAATCTTCCTTTTCCTGGACCTCATAAAAGGACGCCCTAAATAATAACCAATACTTTAAGGCGCTTAGCTCTGTCTCCTAAAATAAAACGTTTTGGTACCTAGTTTTTCTAGTGCACTTTTTCACTTTTTTTTTTCTTTCGGTTTTGTTTTGTTTTGTGTTCTGTGTTTTTGTTTTTGAGATGGAGAGTCACTGTGTAGCCCTTGGCTGCCCTGGAACATGGTATGTAGACAGACTGGCCGTGAACTCACAAAGTACACGCAGTCAAGCCTTTCCATCCTGAGTGCTGGGATAAAAGGTTTGCAACGCATGCCCAGATATTTTTTCAGCTCTTTAACATCCTGTCAAGAACTTGGAAACAGTCAGTGCAGTCAGAAGTTCCAACCAATCAGACTATGAGAAATTATTTATTTTTGCATACAAGCCCCCAGTCCATGATTCTATTTAAGTTTTATTGTTGATGATGATGATGATGATGATGATGATGATGATTTGGTGATTGGTTGTTTGGGTTAGCTGTTTTTGTGTAATATTGCTTTTGAAACAGGGTCTTGTGCATATCAGTCTGACACTGAACTCCAAATATAGCAGAGAATGACATTATCCTGCCTGATCCCCCAACTCCATCTTCCTAGTTCTAGGACTCCATGTGTGTGCTACTGTACCTAGTTTTTCACGGCATGCTGGGGACCTGTCTTGGCTATTCTTAATAGTCAACTTGACTACATATGGAGTTAACTAAAACCCAAACACAGAGGGCATGCCTGTAAGGAATGTTTGCTTAATTTGAAGTAGAAAGATCATTTTTAATCCAGATTGTGAGTTGGGAAGACACGGGTTTACTCCACACCATTTGAGCTGGGGAAACTCGCCTCTCATTTGGGCCGTGCTTTCTGCTGGAGGCTTATATAAGGACGTGGAAGAAGGGAGCTCAGGTGTTTTGCCTGCTTGCTCTTGCTTCACGAGCAAGTCCATTTCTTCACTGTCATTGGAACCTACTTCAAGGAGACACTGGAGCCTACTTCTTCGGGCCCTCAGCGTCTACCAAAAACCAACTGAGACATCCAGCCTTGGGGACAGAGAAACTTCTCCATTCGTGGACTCTCCATTCATAGCCATAGTTGGATTCGCCTGTTAAGTCATTCTAATAAATCCCTTTCTATACAGAGAGAAAATGGGCCATTCTATAAGCTCCATTACTGTAGAGAACCCTAAATAACACAGGGTCCATCTTTGGGATTCCAGCACACTGGGCAAGCCCTTACCAACAGCTACATCCCAGACCTTTGATTATTCACAACAGGTTAGGTGGACTAAAACATTGTCTCTCTTGCAGAATAAAGAGGAAATTCTCTGCCTAACACTAAAAGTTAAGCACGTCACCAACATCAGTTTGCTCCGTAGCGGTATTATAGCAACCGTGTGTGAGTTTGTTTGTATTAAGGGTTAACTGGGCTGTTTTATGATATCGGAGGAGTCCTAAGTTAGTCTGTTGCAATAGCCAAAAGCATGTCAAAATACCGGGGAGAAAGAGCTGGAGAGGTGGCCCAGTGGGTTAAAAGCTCTTGCTACTCTTGCAGAGGACCTGAGTTTAGTTTCCAACGCCCATACTGGTCAGTTCAAAACTGTAACTCCAGGCTGGAGAGATGGCTCAATGGTTAAGAGCACTGACTGCTCTTTTAAAGGTCCCAAGTTCAATTCCCAGCAACCACATGGTGGCTCACAACCATCTGTAATGTGATCTGATGCCCTCTTGTGGTGTGTCTGAGGACAGCTACAATGTATTCATGTATACAAAATAAATAACTAAATAAATCTCTAAAAGAAAAAAACTGTAATTCCACTTTCGGTGGATCTGAAAACCTCATCTGGCTCCCACAGATACTGCATTTCATGTTGTGCTATTATATACATGCATATGAAACACTCCTAATCATGAAGTAAAAGTAATCTTTTCACATCTTTGAAGAAGGGCTGAGGAGATAGCTTGGTAGATTTAGAGCACGGGATGCTATTTCATTCATCCTAGATTCAATTCCCAGAACCCAGCTTATAACCATCTCTAACTCTAGTTTCAGGGGATCTAACACCTTCTTCTCGTCTCCATAGGCACCAGGCACACAAGTGGTGCATAAACACACATACAGGCAAATACCTCTACACATAAAAATAAATAACTAAGTAAATCTTTTGTTTAATTAAGAACATTGGGAAAGGAAAAGTCAAACTATTGTCAGGTGCAACTTCAGAACAACCAAGGCGTAACATACAAGGCTCTGTTGACACTTTATTAAAGTCTTTATAGATTATCTCCTTTTGTGTTTCTGTGACCAAAGCCCCAGACATAAACAGCTTAAGGCAAGTAAGATCAGACTTGAATCCTAGTTTCAGAAGATTTGTAGTTTTCCATGGCAGGGAAGGCAGAGCCCAGCAGCTGTTTGTGGTGGTTAGAGCAGGAATGCTCTTGTAGCAGTAGAACAGGAAACAGAAAGCTAGAACCGAACCAAGGGCCAGGTTATCGTCCTCCAAGTCCCATTCCCTAGTGACCTACTTCTGACTGCTAGTGACCTAGTGACCTACTTCTGACAGCTAGTGACCTAGTGACCTACTTTTGACAGCTAGTGACCTGGTGGCCTACTTCTGTGACCTAGTGACCTATTTCTGATAGCTAGGCCCCACCTCCAAAAAGTTCCACAGCCTCCCAAAATAGTGCTACCAGACAGAGAACATGCTTCAAAATACAGACTCATGGAAGATGTCTCATATATATTTGTAACACAGCCTGCACATAGTATGCTGCAGTCTGTCTTTAGAGTCTCAGACATATGCAGACATATGGCATACATTTTATTCAAGAACAATTATTTGGGGCTTAGGGCATAATTCAATGGTTACAATACTTGCTTGCATATGCAAGACCCTGGATTTAACCCTCAATACGAAGACATAAATAAAAGAAGAGAAGAACAGGGGAAAGAAGGGAAAATTATCTTGATATTGCATAATATAAAAGATAGGGGCTGGAGATGGGGCTCAGTAGTTAGAAGCACTTGCTGCTCTTGCAGAATACCCAGATTCGGTACCCATGTCCCCACATGGTGGCTCATAGCCATCTGCAAATCCAGTTCCAGAGGATCCTGTGCACTTTACTGGCCTATGCAGATAGCAGGCACACATGTGATAGACATACACACATACAGACCAGGCACCTAGACACATAAAATAAAAATTAATTCTAGAAGTTGTTTTGAAGGCAATAAAAAGTAAATTCAGCCAGGTACCTTCCTTGTCAACTTCTTGGATTAGAAATCACGTAGGATCATACTAAGTGAGGTGACCCAGTCTCAAAAGAATACCCATGGTATGCAGTCACTGATAAGTGGATATTAGCCTAGAAGCTTGGAACACCAAAGATATAAATCACATACCAAGTGATGTCTCACAAGAAGAAAGGAGTGGACACTGGTGCTAGAATGGACCAAAACATCATTGTGGGGGAGTACAAGAACAGTGAGGTGGGAGGGGGTGGATGAGGGAGCAGGGGGAGGGAAAAGGGCATGTGGGACCTTTGGGGGTGGGGAACCAGAAAAAGGGAAATGAATTGTAAATATAGAATATATCCGATAAAAAAAAAAGAAAAGAAAAGAAAAGAAATCACGTAGGAAACAGCTCTGGGCATGTCTGCAAAGACGTTTCCAGAGAGGACTGTCAGAGCTTTAACTCCTTTTCCTCTCTCCTACTATCCTTGGAAACTGGACTCAGCCGCCTGGCTTGACATGAAATGGGGCACATGTAACTTCTTCCTGGAAGGACTTGACCACTAATGCCCAACTCTTTACCTTAGCCTCCCCCCCTCCCTCCTCCTCCTTAGCTGAGGAGCCAGGATGAACCAGAACAGGAAGGGCTCTAGACCTGAAGCTTCAAGCATCTACAGTGGACTGCATATGAGGAAAAAAAAATCGTTTCCTCTTCAAGGTTTGATTTTTAGTTTTTGTTTTGTTTTGTTTTGTTTAAATCATGGGGGGGGTGCGTCTGAGTGCAGGGATCTGCAAAAGCCAGTAGAGAGTTTGATTTCCTCCAGAGCTGGAGTTACAGGCAGTTGTGGGAGCTGGGAACAGAACTCAGGGTTTTCTGCAAGTGCAGCGTGTGCGCTCAACTTTCGACATATCTCTCCAGCCATAAATGCTTGTTCTCTTAGGCCAGTCGGATTTGAGGACTGTCTAGCATGTGATTGGTCCTCAAAAGGTCCCAAGTAAAAAAATCTAAATCAGATTGAGGAGTAGAGGGGAAAGTTACCCTTTTGGGGGCAGAGGGCGGAGGCAGGGGAATCAAAGATATAATACCGCACAGCAACGTATTTAGTAAACAGCTGTGCTTCATAGCGGATACCATTTGCAGGGGACTGGGCAAGATCTCAGTCTAGCCCAGGCTAACCCTGGAACTCACAGGTTGGAACTGGGTTACACCCAAACCCATAGTAATCCTCCTGTTTCGGCCTGACAGGCATGGGCCACCAATGATCAGCTAGAGCCTGATATCCTTCAAGGACAGGTTTTGCCTGGTTGTGTTATAGCTTGATCAGAACGCATTAGAAAATAAAACGCTAGCTGTACAAGCTTATTATTAGATGGATCTGACAAGATACTTCAGGAGACATCAGTTCTGGAAAGAAATTTCATTTGCAGGCAGGAATAAAAGACTAGAGAGAGTCTAAAAAAATTCTAGGATTTGCAATGTCAGACAGGCGGAAGCATCTCATCCCCAGCTAGAGGAAGATTAAAGTAAAAAGACGTTCTCTTCATTCCTGTCATAATCTGTTGTCTCTCACACTGGTCTAACAGGGACATTTGTCACACTCTTCACCTGGAGTCCAGAGCACCCAAATTCCTCCCCCGACCCCCAGTCACTGCTTACCTATTTCTGCAGGCATCATTGTTTAGACCTCAGAATACTGTAGGCCTGGGGGCTTTATCCAAGGACATTTTCAAAATTTATATTTACCCTCAATCCTTGGAGATCTCATGTCTTTAATGCTATGTGTGTGTTGATAAATCTTTAACTTCCGATCAGAATTCTAGCTATGTACGCGTGGTGATAAGTGCTTGTAGTCGTCCCAGCTACTAGAGTCTGAGGCGGAAACAATCGTCTGAGTCTGTAAGACAGAAAGCAGCCGGGGCAACACAGGGAGACCCCATCTCAAAAGGAAAGAAAAAGTTACAGTTTTCTACTCGGATTGAAAATGGGCCTCTGTCCACCCTCTGAACGGAATTGAAAATTGAATGTGTTTGCCTCCCCCCACAGCTGCTCTCCCAGAGGGCTTCGGTAAGTGGAAATCCCGTCTTTCCGCTTCCAACGGTATTGATCTGAGCGTCCCATTGTGTCTTCTTCATATCCAATCCACTAGCAACGCCCTTCACTCAATTTTCTATACCCATGGGGAATCTGAGCCCCTCTTCCTGGCTTCCAGGTATGAATATTGCATCTCTAACCTCTAACTCCTTCCCCTACATCCTCCCTGACTGATCATCGAGAAACTATTCAAAACTCAACAGCTGGTGTTTCGTTTGAAACAAGGTTAACCCATGCCGCTTTCTCAGACTCATCTCAGCTAGAGCTGGAGAGACGGCTCAAGGGTTAAAGCACCCATATCCGGTAGCTCACAGCCTGTCACTGCTAACTCTGGAGGATCTGGCTCCCTCTTCTGGCCTCTACAGGTATCCGCACTCATGTCCATATACCCGTACACAAACACAAATGCATATGCGTAATTTTTAAAATAATAATAATAAATGGGTTTTTTAAAAAAACAAGTATCAGGCTGGAGAGGTGACTCATCAGTTAAGAGCACTGACTGCTCTTCCAAAGGTCCTGAGTTCAAATCCCAGCAACCACATGGTGGCTCACAACCATCCATAATGAAATCCAACGCCCTCTTCTGGAGTGTCTGAAGACAGTTACAGTATACTAACATATAATAAATAAATAAATCTTTAAAAAGCAAGTATCGCCGGGCGTTGGTGGCGCACGCCTTTAATCCCAGCACTTGGGAGGCAGAGGCAGGCGGATTTCTGAGTTCGAGGCCAGCCTGGTCTTCAGAGTGAGCTCCAGGACAGCCAGGACTACACAGAGAAACCCTGTCTCGAAAAACCAAAAAAAAAAAAAAAAAAAAAGCAAGTATCACAGACAGTGAGTTTGGGCTTTCTCAGGACCAGATGATAACTCTTATTTCTGCTCTTAGTCCCTGCAGAGGATACAGCAAAAACATGTCACCTAAGGAACAGAGGATAACTGTTATCAGACATCAAATGTACTGGCATCTTCGTTTGAATGCACAGCACAGTGAAAAGAAGCGTGTGTGGCTGGTGCGTGACTAGCACAGCATCAGGTACCTCAGTGACAGAACTCAGGCAAAGATCTATAGTTCCTGGCTTCAAGATCAAGGCTGCTGGCATAGTGGCATCTCTGGTCACACAGTCTGTCTAGAGCTAATAGTGAAGGCGTAAGTAAAATAATTATACTGATGGGGTTGGGGGATCCCAAGATCACACAATGTTTGTGGAATAAAATAATTCAAGCAATCTGCCCTTGGAAGCTGGGACCTGGGACTCTTCACACTCCAGTCAGAGCATTTCACACTTATACATGCATGTTTGTGTATGCATGCTTGCATACACAGATATCTCCATATATCACATGGAAGGAAGGAAGACCTAATCCTGTAAATGGTCTTCAGATCTTCACATGAGTGTCATGGAACAGATTCACCCACACCTGTACTGGCTGGTTTTGTGTGTCAAGTTGACACAGAATGGAGTTATCACAGAGAAAGGAGCTTCAGGTGGGGAAATGCCTCTTTGAGATCCAGCTGTGGGGCATTTTCTCAATTAGTGATCAAGAGGGGAGGGTCCCTTGTGGGTGGTGCCATCTCTGGGCTGGTAGTCTTGGGTTCTATAAGAGAGCAGGCTGAGCAAGCCAGGGGAAGCAAGCCAGTAAGGAACATCCCTCCGTGGCCTCTGCATCAGCTCCTGCTTCCTGACCTGCTTAAGTTCCAGTCCTGACTTCCTTTGGTGATGAACAGCAATGTGGAGGTGTAAGCTGAATAAACCCTTTCCTCCCCAACTTGCTTCTTGGTCATAATGTTTATCCAGGAATAGAAGCCCTGACTAAGACACACGCCCAAACACACATAGATAGGTGATAGATAGATAGATAGATAGATAGATAGAAAGATAGAAAAAAGATAGATAGATAGACAGATAGATAGATAGATAGATAGAATACAAAATTTTAGTGTATAAATGTCTTAAGAATCAATGTGCCCTGTGTGAGCCTGGGACAATAGACAGGAACCTCTCCCAGGTGTTTGGTTTCTTTATAAACCCAATATAGAGACCAGAATCAATAACACCTAAAAATACCTAATTTCCCTTCCAGGACAGAAGCATAAATTATCTGTTTTATATTCAAGCAATGCCTTCAAAGTTCAATACCGAGATAGACATTTGCACCCTTAAGCAAATATCCCTCTCTAGACAGGCTTACACACGCCAGGAGGCTTGCTTTGGGCTCAGCAGATCAGCTACTAATGACCCTTCCTTTCCCATCCTGTTCTCTCCTGACACCCAGAAAATTATTCTTCGAACTTCTCAAGATTTCTCCAAACCCATCTTTTAAGATGTTTTTGCAAATTGGCCTGCTCTAGTTTTAAGATTAGATTTCTTTTCTTTTTCTTTTTCTTTCTTTTTTTTTTTTTTCCATTTCAGAATCCATGTTTCAGTTTAACGAAAACCAAATCCTCTTACAAAGCATGTGTCTGTCGACAACCCCAAATACCATCATGGCTGAATGGAACCAACTTAGATAAGCCAGTATCAGCTCCCGGAGCTTAGAAAACAGGTTCCCAGCATCTCCTAGATGACACGCTCTGATGGACAGGTGCTTAACATCACCTGGACAATCTCCACCTCAAGTCCCTTCCCCCCCCCCTAATAAATTCCCTCACGATAAAAACAGGATACAGAATCCGGGACCAAAGAAGACATTTTTTTAAAGTCACTCCTCTTGTTGTTCATAACACGTTCTTCTGGATAAACAGCTCAGCAGCAGACATTTTAGTGTGGTGCATTTGAGGGGGGGGGAGGATCAGCAAATCCAAACTCAAATACGTTTTCTCACTAGGCAGGAGTCTACCTGGAGACCCTGAGGCATTCTTTACAGTTAACCACCGAAGTAGATCCGGCAATACATCCAGTGACAGCTCCCATCTTGGGTATAAAGGCCCCTCTAAAGACTGGCTGGATACACTGTTCTCCGAGAACTCAGCAGCGCTGGAATCGGTGACCTAGATAGGCAGATCCACGGCACGGCGGCTGGAAGAAGCCCTCCTCGCCCGCACCCTGTAGTTGTTACGGTGCAATGTGCCCAATATTCTCGGCGCCTACCAAGAAAATGGCATGCCTATGCCCATTTATCCCAATTCTGGGCTCAATTAGAGTAATTATAAATCAGTACCCCTGGTGTGAGTTGGGTACATGTTGTTCAAAATGACACTCATTTGAGGGAACAATTATATTCGTTTTATAACCACCCGGCCCACAAAACATCCTCCTTCTCCTCCGTTTAGGAAACAGCCATCAAACTCCCCGGTTCAGTTAAACTATTAGAAGCGTTTTATTCTAAATCTCTGTCTGGGTGCTTCTAGCCTTAGGAGCTTAAATGTTTTCCTTTGCTGTGCGTTCATCCTTGTGGCCATCTGCCTCCTCGTGCATCCGCTGTATACGGGGTCGTGGCAGCTAGCCTCTGAAGCAGCCACTATAGAGGTGCTACCAGTCGAGACCTACCGATCTGGCTGGTAAGCCGGTCGAGAAATCCATTTACTGTGAGGGAGTAAAAGCCATGTCATTCTCGGTAGCACCTTGCTACCCTTCATCACTCTGCATATCAACCCTGAGCCTGTCCGGGGCAGTTCTCCGGCAGACAGAAGGATGCTAAGATGCAGGTTACAACCCTAGTCGTTACCGTTTCCTCTGGGTCTCCATTGGATTCCAAGAGCTGCAGCTTTGGACTTTTTACTAAACGTAGCCCCGTGGGATGGAGAGATGGCTCAGCACTTAAGAGCACTTGCTGGTCTATCTGGAAGACCTATGTAACTCTAACTCCAAGGAATATGATGTCTTTATTCTGATCTCCTGGGCACCCATGCACACATGTGCACACACATCCATCTGTAGATACACACACACACACACACACACACACACACACACACACACACAGACTTTCTGTGTCTTGGCTCTTCTTGTTTTATAAGCAAGATGTCTCCCCCAAGAAACTGCCTTTAACTGGGATTTTCTGTGATTTCAATGCCAAATAGGCACAATGCAAAACCAGACAACCCCTGAGTCTCTTGAGCTTGAACTGGGAGCTTCACTCCGTTGATACACGATTGCCCCGTGGAATACATTCTGAAGACCCCCAAGAAAAGGCTGAGCGAAACCCACATTCTGTGCGAGCCAGTTTCTGTTGAGAACACCGCACGCTTTCATACGTGAGCAAACTGATTGAGGTGTTCCCCCGACTCACTGGAAAAGCAAGAGGCCAACCACTCATCCGCAGCACACCCCTCCTGCCCAGGCAGCCGCATTAGACGATTGGCTTTTTACTCCGACGTCATTTACATATACCTGAGTGTGGTCCACACTGACTCTAGTTTCCTACCTAGGATTTCTTGACCATTCTCCAATGCCTAGAACTGAGAAGAAGATAGCCTATGGAGAGAAAGAAGGAAGAAATGAGCGCATGAGAGGACGGAGACGTCTCTTCGTTGATACCTGTGGAGTTTCTGCTTCTCCTTTTCTTCAAGGGATGCTCAACTTCTTCCCGCTGGTCCTTTAGGTGTATGTATATGCATGATTATACATGTGTATGTACATGCGCAGGTTTGTATATGCACATATGCATAAAATACATCTTTATAATTTATAAGCCGTTGGGTCTGGTTAAGTTGGGGGTGTGTGATTTTTTTATATATATATTTACAACACTTTATAGCAGAGTTTAAAATTTAAAATTAAATGATTATTATATTTTTAGTTTTTACTATATTCCATCTCTAATTCTCAGGACTGCCTTATTTAACCTTGAGGGACGGCCACTTTCTTGTCTTTGTTCCCCCACACCCTTTCTACACCGCCTGACTGCCTTCATTACCACTTAACCTGATCCAAACCAAAGGACATCAAGCCCAAGCAGCTTGAGGGTCGAGGAGAAGAATATCACAGGAACACGGTAGATAAGGAGGAGGCACACATGCCAGAGAGAAAAAGCTGGCTATGGAAACAATGTTTGGGCCAATGAAATGGCTCAGTGGGTAAGAGCAGTTGCCTACACAAACCTCGAACTCTATCTCTGGAGCCCATGACAAAAAACTAAGGTCGTCACTCACTGCTGTAATCCCAACATTGCTGCAGAGATGAGAGGCAGAAGAGAGGCAGGAAAGGAGACCCTGCCTCAACAAGGTGTAGAAGAAAGTTGACTCCCATAAGTTGTTCTCTCTCACACACACACACACACACACACACAAACTTGTTATTGTTAATGTTATAAAACAATTTTAAATTTAAAAAAGGAAATTGTTCCTATAGGCTAAGCATGATGGCGCACATCTATAAGCCTGGGATTAAAGAGGCTGAGGAAGGAAAATCATGAGTTCAAGACCAGCCTGGGCTACACAGAAAGAACTTACACTGGGGAAGAAAGGTTTCCATAAAACTTGCATTATGTGTGTATCGCTCGCTAATCTTTCTGTGCTCAGATTATTTTAGGAGGCGTGGATTAACGAAAGGTTTCAGTGTTACCACTTGGACTAGTGGTGACCAGCTAGAGATTTATCATAGCAACCAAGCGCTGTGACATCAACAACCACCGTCTGGAGGCCAAATTGAGAGTCCCTATTTCCAGAATTTTATCCTGATCAATAAAAGACTGCACGTTACAAGAGCCAAGCCAAGAGGGAAAACATACTTCTTTTCTGCACATGTCAACACAAGATTCAGTCTTGAAGCAATAAGAAAAAGATAAAGTGTCCTGTCAGCCAGGTGAGAAAACTTAAGACATTTTTATTCTCAAGCAAATCTGGAAGACTGTTTGCTTCAAATGTGAAAAAAGGAACATAGAGCAAATTGTTGATTTTATTGCACAGATTAACTATTCCATAAGAACAATAACACATAAACTTCCAAATTCCTTGTGTGCCCCCCACCCACCATGTAATAACCCTGCTTAAAGTTCCTGTCTTTGATTTTTTTTTAATTTTTTTTTCTTAAAGATAAAAACATGAACTCAACAAATAAATAGCCAAATTAAGATGAATTGGATATGTTTGGAATGTTGAGAATCTATTTACATTTTAATAAGGTATTTCCTCGGTGTAGGTCTGAGATAAATCTCCCTGGAGAAGAGACTGGGACACAGAATTAAGAAGAAAGACGTGCCCTTGACGATTTGGAGAAAAGGAAAGATAAGCAGAGAGATGCTTAATAGAAACAGATGTGGATGTAATCCCTTCAGGAAGAAAAAAAAAAGCCGTACAAATACAACACGAGAGGAGGGGAAACGGCTTGAGAGAAGGGTAATGGGGAAACCTGGTTTTCTGTGGGAACACATGCTAAGGAGCATGTGACTCGGACTCCCCTCTAAGTCAAAGCCCGGCAAATGGCTGTGTCATGGGGATCACTTAAAGAAAGGCAAGGTGCTATGCACAAGATGTTACATGTGAGAACGACTGAGAGAGAGTTTCTGAAAGTGGCAGCAGACGGTTGAAAAGAGATGAGTGCATGAGCCTGAAAGTTTCCAGAGAGGATCGATAACAATGGAGCATAGTCTATAGTAACAGATGGCTATTAGCTATGTGTTGGGGGGGGCGGTATGCATACCTGTGCGCACAGAAGCCAGAAGAAGATGTTTAGAGTGCCCCTCCTCCACAGTTCACCTATTCCTTTGAAGCAGGGTCTCTTCCTGAACTCAGGGTTTATGTCTCAGCTAGACTGAAAGCCAGCAAGCATCCATAATCCTCTCGTCTCTGTTCTTTGTGGAGCTGGGGTTAAGAGGCATTTGGGGAGACATACAGCTTATTGTGTGGGTCCTGCGACTGAAACTTTTATCCCCAGGATTGTGAAGTAAGATTTCTTAGTCACTGAACCATTAGCTGCTGTAGCCCAGACAATTGTTTTCTATTCCAGTCTAATCTGGAGGAAAACCTGCTAGCGAATGTCGGACATTGAGATACTATCGGTGGAAATCATAGAATTCTATTCACTGCGTTTTCAAAATGACTACTTATATTTCCGCCAAGCTTTGCACAACTTGAAGGAACATGGAATAATCCTACAGCTTCTACTCCACAATAACTGTTAACCACAACTGACTAATGGTTGCATGATAAGGAGAAATACAGGTATGGTTAGGTAGGGGATTGTGTCTCTCATTTGTACTGCATAAGAACAGCATCCCCTCATACGTCAGGGATAGCCTTTCTAACTCCCAGAACATGATCCCCAGTACTTGTGAGGCTTTCTGTGGTTGGTTTGGCTGGTTATTTTGGCAGTAGTAGGGATTGGACCTAGAGCCTGCCCTTGGGCTGTATCCCCAGCCCTGGTTTTTAGTTTCCTCAGTTCTAAAGAATGGAGACTGTGTGACTCAGTCCCTCTACCTTCCTCTATGAAGGGACACAGATGAACAGAGCAGGTGGTTGCTGGAAGAGAGGCATTTCCTCCAATGGTATGACCAACAGTTACATCTCCATGCTCCCAATAATCCTTCTCATCCAGACTCCCATAAACAACCCTAATCAAACTCATTAAATATGAGTTCTTACTGCCAAGCTCAACAAACTGAATTCAATGCCTGGGGTCCACATGGTGGAAGAAGAGAACCAACAGGGGCAAGGTGATCTCTGAGCTACACACATGCACACGCACATGCACATGCACACACGCATGCACACACACTATGTACAACTAATATATGCTAAAAAAAGAACAAAAGAGAAAAAGATGAGGTCCCATTTGTCAATTCTTGATCTTAGAGCATAAGCTATTGGTGTTCTGTTCAGGAACTTTTCCCCTGCGCCCATGTCCTCAAGGATCTTCCCCAGTTTCTTTTCTATTAGTTTCAGTATGTCTGGTTTTATATGGAGCATCCACTTGGAGTTGAGCTTAGTACAAGGAGATAAGAATGAATCAATTTGAATTCTTCTGCATGCTGTCCTCCAGTTGAACCAGCACCATTTGTTGAAAAGGCTATCTTTTTTCCACTGGATGGTTTTAGCTCCTTTGTTGAAGATCAAGTAACCATAGGTGTGTGGGTTCATTTCTGGGTCTTCATTTCTATTCCATTGATCTACCTGCCTGTCACTGTACCAATACATTGCAGTTTTTAACACTATTGCTCTGTAGTACTGCAGGACACTGTCAAAAGGACAAATCCTCAACCAACAAATTGGGAAAAGATCTTCACCAACCCTACATCTAACAGAGGGCAAATTGGGAAAAGATCTTCACCAACCCTACATCCATCCAGTATATACAAAGAACTCAAGAAGGTAGACTCCAGAGAACCAAATAACCCTATTAAAAAATGGGGTACAGGGCTAAACAAAGAATTTTCACCTGAAGAATTTCGAATGGCTGAGAAGCACCTTAAGAAATGTTCAACATCAGGGCTGGAGATATGGCTCAGGGGTTAAGAGCACTGACTGCTCGCCCAGAGGTCCTGAGTTCAATTCCCAGCAACCACATGGTGGCTCACAGCCATCTGCAATGGGATCTGATGCCCTCTTCTGGTGTGTCTGAAGACAGCTACAGTGTACTCATATACATAAAATAAATAATCTTTTTTAAAAAAGAAAAAAAAAGAAAGAAAGAAAAAGAAATGTTCAACATCATTAGTCATTAGGGAAATGCAAATCAAAACAACCCTGAGATTTCACCTCACACCAGTCAGAATGGCTAAGATTAAAAACTCAGGAGACAGCAGGTGTTGGCAAGGATGTAGAGAAAGAGGAACACTCCTCCACTGCTGGTGGGAATGCAAGTTGGTACAACCACTCTGGAATTCAGTCTGGCAGTTCCTCAGAAAACTGGGCATGACACTTCCAGAGGACCCTGCTATACCACTCCTGGGCGTATATCCAGAGGATTCCCCAGCATGCGATAAGGACATATGCTCCACTATGTTCATAGCAGCCTTATTTATAACAGCCAGAAGCTGGAAAGAACCCAGATGTCCCTCAATGGAGGAATGGATACAGAAAATGTGGTATATTTACACAATGGAATACTACTCAACAATTAAAAACAATGAGTTCATGAAATTCTTAGGCAAATGGTTGGAACTGGAAAATATCATCCTAAGTGATGTAACCCAATCACAAAAGAATACATATGGAATGCAGTCACTGATAAGTGGATATTAATTAGCCCAGAAGATCTGAATGCTCAAAACACAATTAACATATCAAATTACTCCCAAGAAGAAGGAAGGAGAGGGCCCTGGTCCTGGAAAGTCTTGATACAGCATTGTAAGGGATTATCAGGACAGTAAAGTGGGAGGGGGTTGATTGGGGAATAGGCGGAGGGAAGAGGGCTTATGGGACTTATGGGGAAGGGGGGAACCGGGAAAGGGAAAATCATTTGTAATGTAAACAAAGAATATAGAAAATTAGAGAGAGAGAGAGAGAGAGAGAGAGAGAGAGAGAGAGAGAAGCAGAGAAACATGCTGAACAACTTGTCTGGGTGGATCTGAGGTTTCTGCAGTGCAAACCTCTCCTAAAAACAATGAATAGAGCCAAGCGTGGTGGCTCACACCTTTAGTCTCAGCACTCTGGAGGCAGAGGCAGACTGACCTATGAGACTACAAGACCTGCCTGATCTATTAAGTGAGTTTCAGGCCAGCCAGGACTATATAGTGAGACTCTGTCTGAAAAGAATAAAACAATAACAATTTAGCTTGAGCCAGTGCTCCTTAGAGCACTTGTCCAGCATGAGTGAGGTCCTAGGTTCCATCCCCAGCACCACCCAAAGAGAAAAATAAAGAGACAGCTCTGACTTCCCCAAATCCTTGACACCTTGACACCTTTGCCCACAGAGCTACAAGGCTGAACCTCATCATCACTGGGGATATTACAAGAAACCGTAAATGATGAGCCAACTGATCCCAGATAATTAATCCGAGGAGAGGATTCTAGCTCTGTAGAAGCTAAGCAAGGACGTCCCTCCCATCTGGTGAGTTCCTTCTCACTAGTCCTTAAGAAATCTATGTTTGCTCTGCGAAGAAGAAGAAGAAGAAGAAGAAGAAGAAGAAGAAGAAGAAGAAGAAGAAGAAGAAGAAGAAGAAGAAGAAAAAGAAGAAGAGGAGGAGGAGGAGGAAGAAGAAGGAGAAGAAGAAGAAGAAGAAGAAGAAGAAGAAGAAGAAGAAGAAGAAGAAGAAGAAGAAGAAGAAAAGAAGAAGAAGAAGAAGAAGAAGAAGAAGAAGAAGAAAAGAAGAAGAAGAAGAAGAAGAAGAAGAAGAAGAAGAAAAGAAGAAGAAGAAGAAGAAGAAGAAGAAGAAAAGAAGAAGAAGAAGAAGAAGAAGAAGAAGAAGAAGAAGAAGAAGAAGAAGAAGAAGAAGAAGAAAAGTTAAGCAAGCTTTTTCCACCAGTAAGGATTTCCACCTGGCGAGGATTCTTCACAGGAGAAAGACAGTCTCAGAGGCAAAGCCCTGGATCCTTAGCTTACCACAATTGCATGGAGCATGCTTATGCCATATGTGCAGGAGAAGCAAACGGGCATCAGGGCAGGTGAAGCTGCTTCCCACCAAGCCTGAGCCTGAGTTCCAGGGACTGATGTGATGGAGAAAAGCAGCTTCTATAGGTTGTTCTCTCTCTCTCTCTCTCTCTCTCTCTCTCTCTCTCTCTCTCCCTCCCTCCCTCCCTCCCTCCCTCCCTCTCCTTCCCTCCCTCCCTCCCTGTCTCACTCTCCCTCCCTCCCTCTCTCTCTCTCCCTTCTTCCTCCCTCCCTCCCTCTCTTCACTCCCTCCTCCTCCTCCTCCTCCTCCTTCTTTTCTCTCTCTCTCTCTCTCTCTCTCTCTCTCTCTCTCTCTCACACACACACACACACACACACACACACAGTCTCTCTCAAATAAATTTTCAAATATTTTTTTAATTCAAGTTAATTTCAGGTATTCGAATAGTGACTACTGCTGTTAGTAGCCAAGTAGAACATTCAGAAGAACTAGGTAATTATTTCAGGGTTTCATAAATCTTGAGGGTTTTTTTTTTCACTTTATCCTTGCCTTTTAAAACAAAGAAATTTCAGGACATGCCTTCGGTTTGAAGAAAACAGCAGATTATGGTCTCCCATTCGTCTGTTAAAGGGGAGATTCTCTCTGTCCTTTTTAGATTTTTTTTCTTTCAATATGCTAACTTGTTTTGAACAGGTCTTTGCATTCTCACAGTTTATTTAACTAATGGTATTATAGATCTGCTGTGGCCAGCCCCTTGCTAGTCATGGCGGTTATAAGAAAAACAAATGCCACTTAAAAGCCAAGCTGAAGACACAAACACACACACACACACACACACACACACACACACACACACACGGGGCTATGTCATTAGGTCTTGAGTAGGAACAGGAAAGGTTGGGTAAAGCACTTTGAAAGACCATGGAGTGGAACAGGAAGACACCGACGGGTACCTCCCACAACATCTGCAAATGGAGAGTCGCTGCTGCAAAAGGAGGAGTGACCCGGTGGGCCTGGGGCAGGATTTTATTATTTTTAATTATATGTATGCATGTGTCTATATGTGACCATGTGCCCATGTGTGTGGGTGCCTAAGGAAGCCAGACGTGGATATTAAATCCCCTGGAGCTGGAGTAACAGATGGTTACGAGCTGCCTGACATGGGTGCTGGGAACTGAACTTGGGTCTGTTGGAAGAGCGCATGCTCTTAGCTGCTGGGTCACCTCTCCAGCCCCCCAAAGATGGTTTTGAACATCTTCAACAAGTGGCTGAACACAACTATCACGCAAAGCCCTGAAGCTGCCACCCCTTGATGGGCTGAAAACTCGAAGCCATCATTCTAAGAGGCATCTGCAAAGGAAGAGCACTGGCGATCAGGAAAGCTGCGGCCTGGCTGGGGTATTATCACAGAAGATGAAGCGTCTCAGCACAGAGATCTTCCCCCATGTTCATGCAATCGAAAGAACTCTAGAGTGTAACACTTGCCTGTGCCTCTACAGTAGAGGCACCTTAGATTATCTCTTCCTGGAAACAATCATCTTCTTTCCCTGGTCCTGGTTATGGTCGCAGCTGATTCAAGCTCCTTCTGCCTTGGTTTTTCCAAAGCGATGGGCTGGTACCTGAAATGGCAAGTATTTCTCAAGAGTTGCTTTGTCGGGTATTTTTAATCATAACAACAGGAAATGAAACTAAGGCAAGGGATATTCTAGTTTGCTTTCTATTGCTACAATTAAAAAAAAAATTGACCAAAAGCAACCTGGGGAGGAAAGGGTTTCTCTGGCTTACAGGTTACACAGTCAATCATCAGAGGAAGCCAAGACAGAAATTCAAACAGGGCAGGAACCTGGAGGCAAGAACCGAAGCAGAGACCGTGGAGTAATACTGCTTATTAGCTTGTTCCCCCTGGGTTGCTCTTGTACACCCAGAACGATCTAATTCTTTAAAAACTAGTTTGGTATTGCTGGTGTGTGTGTGTGTGTGTGTGTGTGTGTGTGTGTGTGTGTGTGAGAGAGAGAGAGAGAGAGAGAGAGAGAGAGAGAGAGAGAGAGAGGCATATATACACATATTCCACAAATACATGTGATGGTCAGAGGGAGCTTTGGGAGTTTGTTCTCTCCTTCCTCTCTTACGTGGCTTCCAAGGATGAGCTCAGCCTCTCAGGCTTGAGCAGCAAGGACCTTTCCCTGACAGCCATCTCACTGGCCCTCGTTTTGGTCTGTTTCTCAATCTTTCATGTAGTTGATACAGATCCCAGCTATGGTGTCTCTATAGATTCTGCTAGAAATACAAAAGGACATAGCAAGGAGAACCGGTCTCTTTTCTGTAGGACCTCTAACGGTAGAGGACCTGAAAGAGGGAACCGGCTACCTGAACTGTACTTCCTGGACCACCCTTTCTTCTGCCTGACAGAGTCTCCCTACACACAGCAAGAGGAATCTCTGATGAATGGTGGCTGAGCTGAAGCCTATGAAGATCAGCTCTCAGAGGCCTGCATTTGTTCACAACAAGGAGTTGTGACAAGGTGCCCAAGATGGAGACCTCTAGAGGCTGCGAAGTCGCTAAACCCTTGGAGTATCTCCACTCTCGTAGGCAGACACTGCAAAATCCTTTGCCTTCTATACAGACGAGTCAACAGAAAGAAATTCTTTTAGCTTTCATCTCAAACAGGATCTCAAAAAAAAAAAAAAAAAACCCTAGCAGAAAGCTTTCCAGTTCTCTGAAAAAAAATCTATAAGAAATGGAATTTAAATTTATCCAGGACTTCTTTCTACCACTCTTAAGTTTAAGGAGTCATTGATCGCGTTTTGGAAACAAAGGACCGTTCTCCTTTCAAAGTACACGTAGAAATGGCCCTCTTATGTTTCTACATCTTATGGAAATATAGACCCGAGATCCAGGGAAGTGTGGGCAGGGTGCCCACTGTCTTTATAGTGCAATCCTCCAGTCTCCACTTCCTTCCTGAAGGCAGGAGGACTCCTGTCTGGCAGACCTCACTTTGGCAACTGATGGACACCTTCAAAGAGCTACTTGACAAGTCTGACAGGTAGATCATCCCAAGCCTTTGGCAGAGTCGGGGGGGGGGGGGAGAGCCAGTCTAATGGCAGAATGCCAGCTATTTTGATCAGGGGACTTTCTGTTTGATCTCTGCGTGTGTCTGCTTGGATCTGAAGGGGAGAAGGTATACTACAAGAGGCACAGTAGAACACAGGTCCCCGGATCGTGACGGACTCCTTCGATTATCAGCAGACTATTTTTTTTTTAAACTGAGAATTATAAAGAAGCTACATTAAGAAGATAAACCTCCGCAGAAGAAATGAAACTCTCCCCAGCATCTGTGTGTGTCCAACTGAGACTCAGTTAACCCTGTGCTGTCCGAGATGGAGGAGGGAAGCTTTTAACTTCTTAAAGAGTTAGGAATACTACACAATGTGTAAAATCTGACTTTAGCCAGAGAGATAAGAGCACCACCACCTGCTCTCCCAGAGGATCCAGGTTCAATTCCCAGCACCCACATGGCAGCTCACAACTGTCTATAACTCCAGTTCTAGAAGATCTGAGACCCTCACACAGACACACATGCAGGCAAAACATCAATGCACATAAAACTAAATAAAATAAAATAAAATAAATGAATCTCTTTTTCTTAACTTTGACTTAAGTTTCAAAATGATGTTTTATTATTTTTAACATTCGTTTCATCTGGATATGTGCCTGCAGCTTTCAAAAAAGGGCATTAGGTTCCCTAGGGCTGGAGGTGCAGGTGGTTGCGAGTTGCCCAACATGGGTTCTGGAAATCAAATCTGTCTCCTTTTGCAAAGCAGTACAGGCTCGTAACCACTGATCCATCCTACCAGCACCATTGTTCTGATTTTATTAAGCTGGTTCTCTGACAGTTTTAAACACATACATAATATATTCCAGTTACTCTCTCTTAAATTTGGTTTTGATCTGACATGTCATATCCCAAGGTGGAGGCCATGCAGGACAGACACCTAAATCCTCTCTCTGTGTACCATTATGGGTGAGGTTTTTTTTTTCCTTGAAATTGCTAGTTAACTTAAGCACCACAATGCATTACACTAAGGATTATAGAGAGGAATTTTATTACCCTCATATAAAAAGATGGACAGTGGCTGATTGCTCTCATTTTGAATGCCTTGGGAGCAGTGTGGGCATTTATGTGCACAGGGGAAGATCAGCCATGAGTGGGGGCCGAATCACCCATCCCGCAATACACTTCACAGACATCAATCAATGAACATCTTAGGGCATGTGTTTATGACAGAATTGTGTACAAGTATACACTCATGCCATACTAATGTCTCTGGTCACTCTCATGTGGCCTGAATAGGGTCTTATCCCAGAGCTTCAGAGGAAACTGAAGATCACTGGGGTCTTACAATACTCATGAAAATATTTCTAAAAGTGGGTTTTCTCAGTATCCATGAGATTTAGACCATCCTTAGATCAGAAAGGAATGCCTGCAGTTGTGATTTACAACTGAAATCCTTCCGTGCTGCTGTCCAGGGAAACTCGATTGTACTGATTTCTTTCTTTCTTTCTTTTTTTTTTTTAAAGCCTTATTTTTTAAATCAATACATTTAAAATGTGTTTTTTTTTTAAGTGTAAGTATTTATGGGCCGCTGTGTGGCATTTTGTATATCAATACATTGTGCTGTGTTTGAATCAGGCTAAGCGTACCCTCAACTCTGTCATTTACTTACAGCGAGAACATTCGAAGGCATTTCTCTCAGTTTTTGGAATGTGCAGCATATTGTCACTATCTGAAGTCACTCCTCTGTGAAAAAAATCACACCACGTTTTCCACTTCTCCCCAAATGTAACTTAGTATTTACTGCTCCTCTCCCATCCCCCACCCCCTCTTCTCTGCCCAGGCTGTGAGTAACCACCGCTCTATTCTCGGCTTCCTTGAGATTAGCTAAATGGTTAACTAATAATCTATTAGTTAATAAGTTAACGAATAGTCTCCGAGATGAGTAAGATCACGGAGCCTTGCTTTTCTTTCTTCTTTTTGTTCTAAATTTTATTTTATTCCCTTTCGTGTGTGTGCGTGTGTGTGTGTGTGTGTGTGTGTGTGTGTGTGTGTCTGTGTCTGTGTGTGTGTGTGTCTGTGTGTGTGTGTGTGTGTGTCTGTGTGTGTGTGTGTGTGCACGCACATGAGCCTATAGAGAGCTGAGGTCAGCATCAGCATCTTCCTAGGTCTCTTTCTACCTTCTTCAGTGAAGCGAGGTATCCTGGTTGAGGCCAGCGCTCTCCCAGACTGTCTAGCTAGCCAGCCTGCTCTTGGGATCCCTTGTCTCCACCTTCTGAGCAGTGGGATTACGGTCAGGCCCCTGGCATACCCACCGGCATGTTTGCGGCTTTGGGGATCTGAACCCTGGTCCTCCCTCTTGGGTAGCAAGGGCTTCAGCCACTGATCCATCTCCCATCCCCTATTTTCTTTTTTTTAAAGGATTTATTTATTTTGATTTTATGTCTGTGAGTGTTTTTCCTGAATGTATATATGTGCACCACATTCGTGCAGTGCCCACAGGGGCCAGAATGTCCACTGGATCCCACGAAACTGGAGTCACTGACTTTGTAAGCTGCCATGCAGAGCTGGGAACTGAACTCGGGAGGGTCTTCAGTAAGAGCAGCACACATTCTTGGTTGCCGAATCACCTCTCTAGGCCCCTAATATTTTATAAGATCTTTTTCCCATGTGTGTGTGTGTGTGTGTGTGTGTGTGTGTGTCTGCATCTGTGCCTCTATCTGTGTCTGTGTGTCTTTGTGTGTCTGTGTGTGTTTTATGTGTGTTTCTTGTGTCTGTGTATCTGTGTGTGTCCGTATAGTGGGTGTGTGTGTCTGTGTGTCTGTGTATGTCTGTGTGTCTGTGGTTTTGTGTCTGTGTGTGTGTGTTTTTATGTCTGTGTGTCTGCGTGTGTTGTGTGTGTGTTTGTGTCTATGTGTGTCTGTGTTTTTGTGTCTGTGCCTGTGTATATCTGTGTGTGTGTCCGTGTGTGTGTGTGTGTGTGCTTGTGTCTGTGTGTGTCTGTGGTTTTGTGTCTGTGCCTATGTATGTCTGTGTGTGTGTCCGTGTGTGTGTGTGTGTGTGTGTCTGTGTGTGTGTAAGCAGTGATGTGTGTATGGGTGCAGGTATGATATGATACCACAAGAGGGTGGCGGATTCCCTGGGGCTGCCCAGTGTGGGTGCTGGGAACTCAGATTCTGTAAGCACAGTACTTGATCTTAACCACTAAGTCATCTCACAGGCCCCACCTCCATCCACAAATGATTTTTTTTTTTTTTGAGACAGGGTCTCTCACTATGTAGCCCTGGCTAGTGTGGCATTCACTGTGTAGACCAGGTAGACCTCGAACTCACAAATCCACGTGCCTCTGCCTCCCGAGTGCTGGGATTAAAGGGATGAGCCATACTCAGCTCCAACATTCATTTGAAACAGTTTAAACAGAGTCTCAATATGTAGCCCAGCCCGACTGTATGAGAATGACCTTAAACTCATAACCCTCCTCCCTAAACCCTCGAGAGGATAATATGTCCACCACTACTTCCAGTTTGTGGTTCTGAGGACTGAACCCAGGGCCTTGTGCAGGCTGGGCAAGCCCTCTGCCAACCGAGCTGCACCCCAGGCCTAACAGCTCCTTATATACCACCCTTGCTGGATGTATAGTTTGCAAATACTCTTTTTTTCTATTTCATAGATCATCTCCCTACTCTGCTCACTGTTTTCATTCTTTTGATGGATGGAGTCTTTTGGCTTAAAATAATCTCATTTGCTTTTATTGCCTGTTTTTTTTTGGGGGGGCAGGGGGTGTCTTGATGTCATGATTTATTTCCCTTTTCTTTTGGGGCTTTTTGTAGTTGCACTGTTACCTTAAGTTGTTGCTTCATCTTGAGTTTTGTTGTTGTTGTTGTTGTTGTTGTTGTTGAATCTGGTGGGAGATAGAGGTTTAATTGGGCTCTTCTACATGAAGACATTCAACCAGGAATGACTCAAAATACCGTTCTTCCTTCTCAGTAACTTTGCCAAAAGTAAAAATTACATGGCTATGGGGGGGGGGGGCGGGGCAGTGGATGGCCCAGCAGGTCAAGGTGATTTCCACCAAGCCTAACGATGTGAGTTCAATTCCTCAGACTCACATGCTGGAAAGAGAGAAATGACTCATGCTGATAAGTGCGTGGCATGGGCACACACACGCGTGCACACACACACACACACACATTTAGTTGGCTCTAGTTCCATTGGTTTTACTTTTAGGATCTCGATTTTGTTCTCTTAGCCCCGTGTCCACCAATATTTTAAATGGCTCCCTTAAACTGCTGAGGTATAATTATAATTTGATCTTTGGTTTAGGATAAAACTCATGCTCTCATTATTTCAATCTCTGCTGCTAATATATTTGCTATACTTTAGGAAAAGAAGATCTGTTCATTTAGTAGCTGTTTTAGAGATTATAACATATCTCCTCCTGTTATTACCGAGTAATATTCATTCTCACACCACTAACCTAGCAATATGGGATATTAGAACACTTAGTGGCATTTATATTAACTGCTATCTTTTGCATTATTTTAAATAATTACATTTATGGGGGAGCTGATGGGGTGGCCTAACAGTTAAGAGTTCTTGCTGATCTTTTAGGTTGGAAATTTGGTTCCCACAACCCACCTCAAGTAGCTTACAACCACTTTTAACTCCAGTTCTAGGGGATCTGACAGCTTCGTCTGACCTCTGTGTACATTAGACACACAACTTATACACAGACATGCATTCAGGCAAAATGTTCATACACATAAATTGAAAGAAATAAGTCTTAAGAAATGAGAAAGTTTAACTTATTAATAAAAACAAACAAACAAGTGATCAGTAATGTGATTTTGCTTGAGACAGAAGGTTATCTTATATTAAAAATCAATAAATTAATTCCATCCAGTAGAACTGGGTAAGAAAACATTTTAACACAAGAGGTTACTCAGCCCTTGAAGTGAGAATGATAAAACTATGGGAATGACTACTATTTTATTTAAGAACTTTAGTTACATTTATGGGGGGGGGTGCTGTGTGGAGTTCAGAAGACAACTTCTGGAAGTCCATTCTCTCCTGCCACCTTGTGAGTCTTGGGAATCAAACCCAGACCATCAGTCTTGACAAGTGTCTTTACCTGTTGAGCCATCTGGCCAGCCCATATAGTTTACTTTTAATTAATAGCTATTTAAACCTAAGTGTCTGCATATAACTGCTGTGCTAGACAATACCGCTTAGAATGGGAATATTCAGGCAGTAGTAAAAGGCTGTGATAATTAAGTGTTTTGAGTCCTGAGTATTTACAAATAATTAGTAGTGATGGCAGAGTGAATTAATGAGAGCCAAACTGGGCTGACAATGGTGACATTACTTTTCCTAAAGATGTTATAGCATAGAATCTATAAAACAACCCATAATTATCTAACATTAGACTATCAGCCAAGAGACCCATGTTCTACAAACATTTAAATCCTTGACAGTCTTGATACTTGATTTCAGTATCTCTTCCAGTGTCCCCTTTCCATTTCTGACTTATTCTGCTTGGATCACGTGAATACCAGACTCTTTATCTTATTTATTGACCGTTGGTTAACAGAGTCTACCACACAGTGGGTATAATTAGATATAAGACAAACACTTGAAAGTATGTTCATTATTAGTCTATAGTTTTTTTAATACAGGCAGCTAAAAATCTGTGTGAATAACTAATATCCATAACTATATTGAATATTAATATATCTATACATTCTCCCACATGCACTTTCCACTTTCATATCAGCCAGAAATGTGTGAATCTATCCTCTCTTGTTGACTTCCTGGTTCAGAAATCTGCATGTTAAATGTTAAACTTATTGCCAAGAGCAACGAGTCTTCTACTCTTGGAAGAGAAGGGAATTTTAGGAAGTGACTTTATAAAACAACTAAGGAAATGCACATACTTTAAAATGTCTCATGGCTCTCAAATCACCTTCACATGGGAGCCAGGCTTTGCACTGGCCACAGGGGTTGTTTTGGGTTGGTAGAAGTCTCAGAAACAGTATGAGATTGTTGGCTTTAGCCTTGGAGAACTGCCTAGCAAGGAATTGCTTTGTCTGCTTAAAGTATTTGCCAAAAATGGCTTCAGAGAGGACCTGGATGTCTGAATTCTTGCAAGACTATGTTCCACCTGCCCCCTGTGGCATTTTTTGAAGGGGAGGGGGTCTACCAGGACAGTGCCATCTGTGCCACTCTGTGCGATGACTCATTTTTGCATTTTGCATGTTTTGATTCTTGTCCCCCTATGCATCCCTGTCTCCTTTAAAGAAAGCTTGCCTGTGCAAGCGGCCTGCCTGACAACTTCTGCGATTGGCCTACAGACTGCACCCTGCTGCTGCGGGGAGCATTTTCCTCAGCCTTAGTCACAGGACATGGCTGTGTTGTCCAAGTGCCCTTCAGAGTTGCTTAGCAACGTGGCACTCTCTCAGGTCTCCACTGCGCAGGGGCACCAGCCCGGGAGGGGACCAAAAACACAGAGTGCTAGACCACAGAGACCATACTGAAATCAAAGGTCCCTTTCCTCCTGAACACCACTGCTTGCTAAGAGCCACTAATTTCTGAGGAAAGATTAATATGAATTAAGAATGCTGGCTTAAGAGTTTCTCTAGGGCAAGAAAAGATTTCATGGTAAAAAAAAAAAAACTGATGAGAAGCTAGGGCTGTAACTCAGTTAGGAGAGTGTTTGCCCGGCATACATAATCCCCGGCTGGATTCCCTGCACCATGAAGACAGGTGGGGTGGTACACATCTGTGACCCCAGCACTTGGGAGGTGGAGACAGGAAGTTCAGACATTCAAGGCTATCCTTGGCTACATAGGAAATTCAAAGGTAGCTTGAGCCTGTATGAGATTCCCCCCCCCATTTCCCCACCAAGATAAACAAATAAGCCTATTACTTGTAACTACTAAATTGGAAAAATTTTTTTGTCACGGTTCTATATAGTGTGTGGTAATTTTCTTCAGGACTTATACACACTACATTATACTTAATGAACATCAGTCATTCTGGTCACTACCTGGGTTGGCTAAGGTTTTTGTTTTTGTTTTTGTTTTTGTTTTGTTTTGTCTACTTGACATATAAGCTAGAATGGTCTGAAAAGAGGAAACCTCAATTGATAAAATGCCTCCAACAGGTTGGCCTATATGCGAGTCCGTAGGGGCACTGTCTTGATTCATGGTTGATGTGGGATTGGCCCAGATCTAATGGACAGTGCAACTTCTGAGCAGGTAGCCCTGGACAGTGTAATAGACCATGCCGAGCAAGCCATGGAGAGCAAGCCAGTAAGCAGCACTCCTCCATGGCTTCCGCATCCGCTCCTGCCTCCAGGTTCCTGTCCTGTTTGAGTTTCTGCCCTGACTGCCCTCGTTAATGAACTGTAGTGTGGAACTATTAGCTGAAATAAACCTTTTCTTCCCCGCCCCCCCAGGTTGTTTTTTTTTTGTTTTGTTTTGTTTTTGTTTGTTTTTTTTTGTTGTTGTTGTTGTTGTTTTGCTCCTGTGGATTCACCATAACAATAGAAACCCTAACTAAAACAGTCATGGTGTTTTGTTACAACAATAGAAAGTAAACTACAATGGAAGGGTGGGGAGAATGATGGGAAGGGGGAGGGGGAGACAGTGCTGCAGAAGGTTGACTCAGCACCACTGCAGAGAGTCCCTCAAGGTTTACAAGGATGATCATAGAATTTCTATGGCCAGAGGTAGGTCTGTTTTATTTCCATGTAACTCAAGGCAACAGGCCTATGACTTACTTAGAAACCAAGACACACACTATACACTGTGATTGCAAACAGGTAGCAATTATACATGTCCACAGGTATCTCTAGGCTAGAGGGTTTTTTAAAGATTTATTTATTGTATATAAGTATACTGTAGCTATCTTCAGACACACCAAAAGAGGGCATCAGAACCTATTACAGATGAGCCACCATGTGGTTGCTGGGAATTGATCTCAGGACCTCTGGAAGAGCAGACAGTGCTCTTAACCACTGAGCCATCTCTCCAGCCCTAGAGTTTTGTTTTGTTTTTTTTTTAAGATTTATTTATTTATTTTATGTATATGAGTACATTGTAGCTGTCTTCAGACACACCAGAAGAGGGCGTCAGATCCGATTACAGATGGTTGTGAGCCACCATGTGGTTGCTGGGAATTGAACTCAGGACCTCTGGAAGAGCAGTCAGTGCTCTTAACCGCTGAGCTATCTCTCCAGGCCCTAGGCTAGACATTATTCATGAAATGTATACCCCTTTTCACATTGACCAATGTATCCCAGAATTCTCTGATTCAGTTCTCTGGTAAGGAAAGGCTCTAAAGGTCATGCCGCAGACAGGCACTCAGGAAGATTCGGGTTTGCATTCACACATGACAGCAGCAGAGTCGCACCGTCACTGTCTGAAGCCTGCCACTGCGTTTTCGGTAACGGAACACCAGGTGCGTTCTATCAGAGAAGAACGGAAACTCTACCTAGATGCCCGTCCACGCAGTTGATCCCATGTACATTTATCATCTCGCCTCTGTCCACGTGCCAGCCACTGTCGCTGATGCAGTCATTTGTGGTAAATTATCCCATCTCCGTAACATGTTATTTGGAGGCAAAATTGGCACTATTCTCGGGGAACTTTGGGTTTAATTAGCATCTAAAAATTTTAAACAGCCATAATTGTATATGGCCAGAAACATTGCCCATGGTTCATTTGCATGTTGTTCCTATTGTCCCTACGATAAGGACGTTGAACAGTCACTACTTTATGCCTCGCGGCGCTGCACGCTAAACTGACGGCAAAAGAGCACTCCAAGCTGATGAAAGGCAGGCATAGAGGACTTTTGGGGTCATGATGTAGCACGAGACAGTTTAGCACTCCTATATCACATACACACTACAACTCTCGGAAGAGCCGTGTCCTGCCTGAGCGCTCGCAGCGTCCCCCTCAGCTGTCTGGCTCGGTTATCTCCGTCCTGGGAGGCTTTTAGCAAAATCATTCTTCAGAGGTTCCAGGGGCCCGTGGGTTATCCATCAGGCCAACTCCATTTCCAACAGAAAACTATCTCGCGCACTCTGGCCAACTGACATTTTCTCCCTCCCTAATATATCAGTAGCACATAAGTTGTAACTCCCTCCATCTTGGGATTCTGTGCTTCCTTGTCCCTTGTAATGGGATTTTCACCAAATCTCTTCTCAGGCTCATTGGCTGCTTCTATTAAGAAGTATTATTTGTTTCCCTTTTTAGTTCTTTTACTTTTTCCGCTATGAATAAAGTGGTTATTCAAACCTTAACCCTGAGAAATTTTAAGAGTGCCTAACACTATCAGCCCTCAACTCTGCATCAAACTCAAAAAAAAAAAAAAGAAGGAAAAGAGGAAGGAAGGAAGGAAGGAAGGAAGGAAGGAAGGAAGGAAGGAAGGAAGGAAGGAATTCAGACTCTGTAGCAGAAGAAATGGGATCCAAAGGAAAGACATAGGTTGTCTATACAGGGACAGAGTTAACGTTCTCGTCTTCGGTTGGTCTCGGTGCTTTGTTTTGATGTAGGGTTTTGCTCTGGAGCCCAGGCTGACTTTCGACTCACAACTGTCCTGACCCATCCTCAGGAGATGCTCAGATTATAGACATGTGCCACCATCCTGGATAGAATTAAAATTCTAAGGGAACTAGCTATTTTACGTCTCTCTAAGTTGTAAGTTACTGATAACAATGAAAAATAATTCCTCTCTATAGAAATGTAGATCCTAAGAGAAAATCTGGCTTCTGTCCCCCCAGAATAGAGAAACCAGGATTCTCTTTTGTGGTTTTTAAGATGTATTTATTTCTCATCTTAGGTAGATAAGTGCTTGACTACATATATATGTGTGTACCGCATGCATGTCTGGTGCTCACAGAGACCGGAAGAGAGAGTTACATGTGGTTGTGAGCCACGGCGTGGGTGCTGGGAACCGAACCTGAGTCCTCTGCAAGAGCAGCCAGTGTTCTTAACCACTGAGCCATCTCTCTGGGCCCTCGGTTGTACCTTTTAAACATCGGCTAATTCCCTTACTGACTGATCAGTTAAATAAAGCCCTCGTTTTATATTTCTATAGAACTTTTTCTCTCCTTTTATAAATTCTCATTTACCTGCTGCTAACAGAGAAGTAGTTTAACTCAGGTACAAACCAGGGAAACTACAAAACAGAGAGGAAGACAGGACTGCGTCAGCAAGAAAAGAGCAGCCAAGGGCTCCCGTGTCCCCCTAAACATCAGCATGCCACAATTACTCGGAAATTGGGAGGTTACCCAGTAATTTTCTTTAAATATCATTCTCACCTTCACATTGGAGTCCGTACAGAAATGATTAAAGGAGAGACTGGTGTCGTGGGCACGCCCACAACCCCAGGATTTAAGAGGCTGTGGCAAGAGGATTCAAAGTTTAAGTCCAGGCTTTGTGGAACCCTGCCTCAAAAACAAATAAACTGATTAAATAATCATCGGGAACTACTGTCAAAGCAGAACGCCTGGGACTAACTTGAACTGGGAAGGAAGATTAAGTTCAAAGCTGTTGTTTCAATCGGAAAGACAGAGCAATCTTACGTCCAAAGAAGCAATGAGTGAACCGGAAGAGTTTTCTAAAAACCTAAGTTGCCAGGGCTGGAGAGATGGTGCCTCCGCCTTTAAGAGCACGCTGCCCTTTGGAAGGATCTAGGTTCAGTTTCCAGACATCGCTGATGTCTGATGGCTCGCAGCCACCTGTAACTCTCTCTCTCCAGGGAATCCACCTCAGGTACCTTCGCTTATGTGCACTTACGTGTCGTGCACCTGTGCACATAATTTTAAAATAATAAAAGGAAATCTTTTTAAAAACTTGAGGTGGGGGAGGGGCTGGGGAGAATACTCAGTTGGCAAAGTGCTGGCCACACAAGCATGAGGGGACCCAAGGTGGATCAATCAGATTCCATATTAAAGACACAGGCAAGCACAGTCATACACATACATGTGGTCTCTCACCACTGGGGAGGCAAAAACAGGAAGGGGAACCCTGGCGTTTAGTGACCAGCCAGTCTAGTGATCTCTAGGCTCAGTGTGAAACCTCCTAAACAAACTAGGTACTTAATGTTGGCCTCTGACCTTTACACACAAGTGCACACATGTAAGTGCACCCCTCAGCACACACACACACACACACACACACATGTGCACACACACACACACACACACACACACACACAAGGGTGGGGAATACGTAGTACTTAATACCTGTACCTTACAGAAAAGGAAATCGATGTTCCATTATCTTTTGAACAGCAATGATCTCACAGCTAGGAGTAAAATTCTGGATTTAGGCTCCAGCTGCACAGGCCGGGAGGTAGGGATGGTAGCCCCTTGATTATTACATTTCAAAGATCCTTGAGACTTACAGTCCTTGGTCCTGGCTGGAGGCAGCCAGAGACTATTTACATCTCAAAGAGGCAGAGGAGGAATCCACAATTACGATTTTTCATGTGTAAATGCTCTAAGGAAAGGGAGGTCAAGGGCCCGGAATTAGGGAGAGTCTCAAACCAAACCTCGCTGAAGATGCGGGAACCATTAAGGCTGCCTTGGTCAATATCTATATCATCATTGCACACACACACACACACACACACACACACACACACGCACGCACGCACACACACACACACACACACACACACCATTTCTCTGAAACTTGAAGTCAGCAAAGGCATTCTCATCCAGCTCCTCATTTTCATCTCCATAAGCATTAAGATTCATTCCACGGAGGACTCGGCTAAGAGATCAAAAGGTCAGGCCGCTGGCCTCAGGTCTCAGGTTCTCAAAAGCAACAACCCAGAAACACACCCCCATCTCCAGACCTTGAGTTCAGTGCATTTATAATGTCAGTATATGCTACTGACACCACTCTGCAGGCTGGAGGCCACCAGCTGACTAGGGTCCCTCAAACTCAACTCTAGTTATGAAATACAAGCATTGGAGTTTAACAGAGATCTATAAAGAAGACAAGCTGGGTGGGACTGCCGTGGTACCTTTCAAGAAAACAGAAACCGAGGGGCTGAGGAGATGGCTCGCTGATCTTGCAGAGGACTGGTGTTCAGTTCCCAACATGAGCATCCATGATTTACCATATGCAAGTCCATCTTCAAGGATCCGACGCCCTCTTCTGGCCTCCAGAAGCACCCATGCACATGTGCACATACGCACAGAGAAAGAGGCGTGTACACACACATAAACTAATGTAAAGAAATGTTTTTAAGAAAATAAAAAAAATAAAAACCATAAATAGAGGTTGTCTAAGGGTTTCCATTACTGTGGAGAGACATCATGACCAAGGCAACTCTTATAAGGACAACATTTAATTGGGGCTGGCTTACAGGTTCAGAGGTTCAGTCCATTATCATCACAGTAATGAAGCAAGTTAGGGTGCAGGCAGACGTGGTGCTGGAGGAACCAAGACTTCTACATCTTGATCCCACGGCAGCCAGGAGGAGATTGTCAGCAGCCGGAAGACTCCACTGGGTGGAGCTTGAGCAGAGGAGACCTCAAAGCTCACCTCCAATGACACACTACCTCCAACAAAGCCACACCTACTCCAACCAGGCCACACCTCCTAATAGTGCCACTTCCCTGTGAGCCAAGCATTCAAATACATGAGTCTATGAGGAGCTGGACCTACTCAAACCGCCACAGTGAACACACACAGAGTAACAGCAGCATTTGGAAATCAGACAAAGGAAGATCAGAAGAAAACATTGGCTAGCAAGTTCCAGGCCAGCCTGGGCTATATGAGGGGGGAAAAAAAAAAAGAAAGAAAGAAACAGTCAATGAAATGGTGTGAGGCATCTCAGTCTGGGTTACAATGTTGAAACACACAGAGAGATCCAATCAGTCAATGAGGTGGCCTTGTAGTTATAGCAGAAGGAACATAGATCCCTCAAAAGACATTCAAGGCTAATGTTACCTTATAAGACAAAACACATCTTTCCAGATATGATCAACTAGAAATAATCCTGTATTCTCCAGGTGAGGTCAAAATGCAATCACGTGTTCACTAAACAAACAAAAGACCCTGAGGTAAGGATAGGATAGATAGGTGAAGATACTCGCCTTACAGCAGAGAGAAGCACAGGGAGAGAATGTCAGTAGACACCAGAAGCTGGAAGAGACAAAGAATTCTCCCCAGGGTGAAGCCCTGTTCCATCTTTGAACCAATAGTACTGATATCTAACTTCTGGCTTCCAGCACAGTGAGAGAATACATTTCTGTTGTGTTAAGCCACTGAGTGCACGGATTTGTGACAACAGCCACAGAAAACACACACAGACATCGGTACCAAAAAGAGTGGTGCTGCTGTAATAGACAAATAAAAAATGTGTAAGCGCCTTAGAATTCAGTGGTGGGAGGAGGCTGGAAGAATTCAAGGCACATGGTACACAGAGCACTTCAAACCGACTGACAGAAATGTTGACATTAGGGCTAGAGAGATGGGCGGTTAAAAGCGGTTAAGAGCACTGACTGTTCTTGCAGAGGTCCTGAGTTCAATTCCCAGCAACCATATGGTGGCTCACAAATTCTGTAATGGAATTCTGTAATGGAATCCAATGCCCTCTTCTGGTGTGTCTGAAGAGAGCAATAGTGTGTGTGTGTGTGTGTGTGTGTGTGTGTGTGTACTATATATAGCAATAGTGTATATATTTATATATACTATATATGTATATATAATAAATCTTAAAGGAAAGAAAGGAAGGAAGGGAGGGAGGGAGGGAGGAAGGAAGGAAGGAAGGAAGGAAGGAAGGAAGGAAGGAAGGTTGACATTAAAGGCCTTGCTGGTGGAAAGGAATGAGAGGCCCAGCAGCAAGGTGCCAGAGTGCTTACCTAGCATGCACAAAGACCTGGGTTTGGTCCCCATGCATAGCCTGGCATGGTGGTGCACATCTATAATCCCACCAGTCAAGAGGTGGAACAAGAGAGTCCGAGGTTCAAGGCTATCTGAGACCCTGTCTCACAAAGGGGCCAGGCCAGGAGCCTAATAGAGAAAGCTTAGCTCATCACTGACATCGTGTACATTGCTAGAAACAGAATACAGCAGAGGCAGGAACAGCATGAACAATGGTCAGAGGGCTCACACATGACAGCAGAAACTGGCACCTCACTAAGCTGCCACCTACCATGGTGTAGAAAGCAGAGCTTGCAAATAATGAGTATGGGTTCTTTAGCTAAATAATTTTTTAAGGTTTATTTATTTTATTTATTTATATGAGTACACCGTAGCTATCTTCAGACACACCAAAAAGAGGGCATCAGGTCCCATTACAGATGGCTGTGAGCCACCATGTGGGAATTGAACTCAGGACCTCTGCAAGAGCAGCCACTGAGCCATCTCTCTAGCCCGCCAAATAATTTTTTAAGTTTATGTTTTTTTAATATTTATTGTAGTTTATGTACATGTGTTTGCATGAGTATATGTCTCATGTGTGCAAGTACCCACAGCGGCCAGAAGGGGGCGTCAGATTCAGATTCCCCCAGAGCTGGAGTTATTGGTAGTTGTAAGCCACATGGCATGGTTGCTAGGAATTGAACCCAGGACTTCTGAAAGAGCAACAAACACTTTTTTTTTTTTTTTTTTTTTTTTTTTTTTTTTTTTGTCTATACAGGGTTTCTCTGTGTAGTCCTGGCTGTCCTGGAACTCACTCTGTAGACCAGGCTGGCCTCGAACTCAGAAATCCACCTGCCTCTGTGTCCCAAGTGCTGGGATTACAGGCGTGCGCCACCACTGCCCGGCTGCAACAAACATTCTTAACTGCAAAGTGCTACAGCTACAGCCTGGGACCTTTTTCTTATTGTTTACACTAAAATGATAGTGGGGAGAGACATGGACTAAAGCATCATCGTAGGAATGGACGAGTTGGAAAAACCTCAGCTTGTCCGGTTGTAAAAGATGCTGAAGTGAACTGACTAATGGCAAAGCTCTGGAAAGACGTCTAGACGCGGGGCTGGGCAACGCTACCAGCGCTGAAAAGACCCAGTGTGAGGAGAAGGAAAACGTGGAGGCTCCTGGAGCGACCGACCAAGTGAGCATGACTATAAGGTGGTCCAGGGAGCTCTTGTGCTAAGGCAGCGATCTACGCGCTGAAAGTGAGGCTAACCCTGTAGCATGAAATATTGATGCCTCCATTAAAAAAATGAGTATTTTGCAAGGGGAATTAAAGGGAGTTTAGCATCTAGTTCGCACAGCAGCTATGAATTTGAGGTGATTGACAGAATATTTTAAAGCCCTAATGCTAGAGAAGGTCATTAAGGAAGAGGCTGTAGAGCCAAAAAGAAAAAAGATGCTTAAAAAGCGAGCAGAGGGGAGCTGGAGATGCAGTCCAGTCGGTAAAATGCTTGCCCGGCACACACAAAGCCCGAGGTCTGGTCCCGGCATCTCATAAGCCAGGTGTGGTGGCACACACTGTAATCTCAGGACCCGGCTGGTGGAGGCAGGAGGATCAGAAGTTCAGGGTCATTCTCAGCTCTACCTGGTGATTCAAGGCTAGCCTGAGCTACGTGAGATCCTGTCTCAAAAAGATAATAACGGGAGCGTCCATAATTAAAACTCTAGAAAAGGGGGAACAGCAAAAGAGACTGAGAATAAGTGGGGTAGGTGGGAAGATGAAGAGAAGATAGCTTTCTGCTGAGTCAAGGAAAGAATTTCAAAGAGAATTTTTTTAAAAAACTGCAGGTGAGACAGTAACAACAGAGCCAAATCCTCCACTCTCACATGCATGCACACACACGTGCACATACACACACATGCACACTCACACACAGGCATAAACATACACCCATGCACACACACATACACATACACACACATTCACACTCACACAGAGGCATATACACACACCCATGCACACACACATACACATACACACACATGCACACTCACACACAGGCATATACACACACCCATGCACACACACATACACAATTACACACACACACAATCACACACATACACACACATACATATATACACACACTCAAACACAGGCATACACACACATACACTCACACACACATGCACACACACATACACATACACACACATGCACACTCACACACAGGCATATATACACACCCATGCACACACACATACACAATTACACACACACACTCACACACATACATATACACACACACTCAAACACAGGCATACACACACATACACTCACACACACATGCATGCACACATACACAACCACACACAGGCATACACACATGCACACACACACACAGGCATAAACACATGTACACACACGCACACAACACGTGTGCACACACACACACAAATACACTCACACACGGGCATACAAACACACATACACACATGCACACTCACACATAGGCATATACATACACATGCACACACACAGGCATACACACACGCACATTGGATTTAGCACTAAGGAGTCACAGATAATATTGACAGGCACATCCTACAATAACATGGATAATGTCTGACATGTTGGCTTCAGAGAGGATTCAAGAGAGAACTTGAAGACAGTGTACATAAGAGATAAAATCAATTTGACTGGAAAGCTGATTGATTTTGCTTTTTAAAACTCCACAAATTGGCCCAGAATGAGTTGTTTACTGGTTTAAAAGAAAGAAACTTTGCTAAGAGACAGCAGACTGCTAGAGACGGGAGGAAACGAGGAGCTGGTGTGGCTGTTCAATTAGAGAGTTTGCAATTAAAGGAAGGGCCTAGGTGGGAGGCGACTTCAGAGGTGAAGGGAATGCAAATGCCGGGGCTTTGATCCCCTTAGGCTGTGGGGTAAAGTGGAGAGGGTGGTGTGGCTGGGTGGTCAGGGTTGGGGTGGTGAGGGCTGGAGTGGAGAGGGCTGGGTGTTGGGCCCTGGGGTGGTGAGGGCTGGGGTGGTGGGGGCTGGGTGGTGAGGGTTGGGGTGGTGGGGGCTGGGGTGATGAGGGTTGGGGTGGTGAGGGTTGGGTGGTGAGAGCTGGGGTGGTGAGGGCTGGGTGGTGAGGGTTGGGATGGTGGGGGCTGGGATGGTGAGGACTGGGGTGGTGAGGGCTGGGGTGGTGAGGGCTGGGGTGGTGAGGGCTGGGTGGTGAGGGCTGGGGTGGTGAGGGCTGGGGTGGTGAGGGCTGGGTGGTGAGGGCTGGGGTGGTGGGGGCTGGGGTGGTGGGGGCTGGGTGGTGAGGGCTGGGGTGGTGAGGGCTGGGGTGGGGGGTTGGAGTGGGGGGGCTGGGGTGGTGAAGGTTGGGGTGGTGAGGGCTGGGGTGGTGGGGCCTGGGGTGGGGGGGACTGGGTGATGGTGGCTGGGGTGGTGAGGGCTGAGGTGGTGAGGGCTAGGGTGGTGGGGGTTGGGGTGGTGAGGGCTGGGGTGGTGGGGGTTGGGGTGGTGAGGGCTGGGGTAGTGGGGACTGGGTGGTGAGAGCTGGGTGGTGAGGGCTGGGGTGGTGGGGGTTGGGGTGGTGAGGGCTGATGTTCTTGAGAGGTTGAAAATGAAGTGAACAATCAGGCAGATGAAAATTTCCTACAGTTAGGAGTTCACCAAGTACTTCTGGCCAGAGGTTTAATGCGAGACCCTTCCTCAATAGAAGGAGGAGGAGGAAGAAGAGGAAGAAGAAGGAGGAGGAGGAGGAGGAGGAGGAGGAGGAGGAGGAGGAGGAGGAGGAGAAAAGAAGGAAGGAAGGAAGGAAGGAAGGAAGGAAGGAAGGAAGGAAGGAAGAAAGAAAGAAAGAAAGAAAAGAGAAGTAGAAGAGGAGGAGGAGGAGGAAACAGGTGGAGAGGGATGGATAAACAGATAAAGCTATTTGCATGTTTTGATCCCCAGAACTAACCCACATGTTGGAAAGAGGAAATAACTTCTGTTTTCCTCTGACCTACACATTACACACACACACACACACCACACACACACACACACACACACACACTAAATTAATTAACCAATTAATTAATTCTATTAATTAATTTGGTGAACTAATTTATTTTAAGGGGTGTGGCTCCATAGGGGAAGCACGTGTCATGCAAGCAGGAGGACCTGAGTTCAAATCCCCAGCATAAACCCTGGAAATGGCAAGCACCTTAATCCACGGCTCGGGAGGCGGACATACCAGGGACTCACCAGCAGCTTGCCTAGTCAAAGAGAACTTTGCACTGCCTTCAGCGTGAGAGCTTGCCTGGAAATGCAGAGCGCAGAGCGGAGGTCCAGCAAGATGGCTCCGTACCTGCCCCGAAGCCTGGTGATCTGAATTCAATCCCTAGAAGCCACGCTTAGGTGGAGGGACACCACTGGTGCCACAAAGTTGTCCTCTGACCTCCACGTGCACACTGTGACCTCAGACCCACACACTAATAATATTTTTTAAGTAAGTTTAAAAAAAAAAAAAAACTACCCCTAGAACCAACTCTGGGACACATTGTTATTGTTTATTCCTATCTATATGTCTACTCTGAAAATACTACAAACAACATCACAGGGTGGTTACTTCACAGCTGACAGAGCTAATGAACTGCACCCGGGTTTCCGATTGTAACAGCACACACGGAGTTGGTGCCCCCGCTTCCCTTCCAACCCCTCTCTCCTTCCACCCTGCCTGCCTATATTGCTATCAGCCAGCAGTCTCTAAAGGCTAGGAGGAACAGAAGTTTTAAACCTATTGACCCTCGTCGTCGTCGTCGTCGTCGTCGTTCTAATAAAGCTGGTAAGTGAACAGAAGCCCTTCCGGAGGCTGCATCTGATGACCCTTTAGGAGAAGAGGAAACCAAACCGCGAGACAAAGGGGCGTGGGTCCCAGATGTGGAGTTTCTCCCCTCTACTTGCTATACCGCGCATGCCTAGGTGCCACTGACACTCGGTGCTAGCAGATGTTCCAAGACTTTAGCGGGACCTCAATCAGCCCACCAGCGCTGGGCTTTAATCAGCTATGGGAGAGAGCGATATGGGGGTTGTGTGGTTTCTGAGTGAGCTATGCCCCGGTGCCTCGCTTCTCCTACCAGTCTCTCACATCACAGACAGCGCGCATTCATGTCCCTCTCCGTGGTATGCTTTCAGTGACCACAGTGGCCACGTTCACAGATCGTGTATGCTGTGGTGATAGACCGGGAACCACTTATTCAGCGGTGTAACTAAAAGCATAACCACCAAGGGACGGAGGAGGCTCTGCTGTGTTCTCTGGATGAACAGCCTTACACCTTGGGTCTGTTCGAGCTCTTTAATAACTGTAGGTCTAGATTTTCTAAAACCTGCTTTTGCTAAGGGTTCTGAAATGCTTTGATTCCCCCGCCCCTTCTAGCCCACAGTCCAAAGGTAGGGGAGAAAAGATGGTAAATAGGACAAGGGGATATGGACCTGTTTAGAAGTAGTTCTTTGGGACAATTCCAATCTCTGCTTGTCAGGATACCTGCAGTCCAGTTCAGTAGTGTCAGGACAAATGTAAATCAGTAGCAGTGGCATGATCTTGCAGAAACCGCCAGGACTCCACCAAATCAGCACAAGTCAGCAGGAACAACCAAGACCAGCCAGGACACCAGGCAATGAGGACATGAGACCAACGAAGCATCGTACAGCCAGCTATGCAAGCACGCAGCCCCTGTTCATTGAGTGCTATTCATTTGAAATGTAAATAAAGAAAATATCCAATTATAAAAAGAAAAGAAAAGAAATCTGAGAAAGCGCTAGGTGTGGTGGCACACACTTTTAATCCCAGCACTTGGGAGGAAGAAGCAGGTGGATCCCTGTGGGTTCCAGTCCAGCCTGGTCTACGTAGAGAATTCCAGGACAGTGAAGGCACCATAGTGAGACCTAGTCCCAAAAGGGGAAAAATAAAATAAGAGAAGAAGGGGCTAGGGGATGGAGAGTGATTCTTTCCAAATACAAGAAAGAGAGAAACATATTGGAAAGAAAGAATATTCTTTCCAACACAAGAAATAAGGAGGCTGGGCGGTGGTGGTGCATACCTGTAACCCCAGCACTCTGGGAGGCAGAGGCAGGTGGATTTCTGAGTTCGAGGCCAGCCTGGTCTACAGAGTGAGTTCCAGGAGAGCCAGGGCTACACAGAGAAACCCTGTCTCAAAAAAAAAAAAGAAAGAATGAATGAAAGAAGGAAGGAAGGAAGGAAGGAAGGAAGGAAGGAAGGAAGGAAAGACAGAGAAAGAAAGAAAGGAAGGAAGGAAAGAAAGAAAGAAAGAAAGAAAGAAAGAAAGAAAGAAATCCCAGAAGTAAAATGCCAGGCGAGGTTTGATAATTTAGCTTCATGTGGCCATTTTCCGTGAGTGTAAAAACATGTTACATCGCTGGAACTAGTAAGTAGCTGCTTTAAATTAAATTATTTGTGAAAATTAAGATGAGCTCTGGTTTTTTAAATCAAAGGGAACTCACTGTGGCAAATGAGATATGAGGAAAAACGAATGAACATTACTCAGAACGTAGCTAATGTGCCCGAGTTCCCAGGCTACCTGATGGCGACAGTAGGGGGGAGGGAGGGGCGCCCTAATGAGAACGGCAAATGGCGTGCTAATAGGTTTGCATACGATGATAGAGAAACTGTAATACAGATTTTCTTTTGAATTTTCCAATTTGTACTATTTTCCTCTAATAACTTCTGCTTCAATGATTGTATATTGATCTTCGCTACATGTTATTTTTGCCTAAATGCTCTGTTTGTACATCGGTGGGGTTGCCGGGAGGAGACTCCGGGGAGACTAATCCGAATTCTCATCAAACTGCCTCGTCTTTTCTGTCGGCATGCCTTCTGTCCTCAAAAACAACTCCCGGAATATTTTTTTCTATGAGTATTCAGGAATTGGCTTCCTTCTCCTTCATATTTGATCTTTATTTCTGCCTTGAGTCATTTCACAGTTAGTTAATTTCTCTACCTCCTAAATAAGAAGACAAAATAATGAGGGCCATTCTAGTGGTGCGGAAGGAAAAACGGAAGACGATGACGACGAGGCTGTTCCTCGTGTTCTGAATTGCAATGATATTCAGACCTTCCCAGCTCCCCACATGTTGCCTTCCACTCTCTGGATGGTGGGAGGGGCCCACTGTGCCATGCCTGATCAAACCCCTCTCAATACACCATCAGCTGCCACGTGGTACCAAGAATCTTGCTTCCCTGATCCAAGACTCTTAGATCTGTTTGTTAGCCATTTCCTTACTGCTCTCCTCGTTGATCTCTTCTTTTAAAATGTCTTCATGGGGATGCTGGAGAGCTGGCTCAGAGGCTGAGAGCTCTTAAAGCCTCTTTATTTTTTATTTTTTATTTTTGTTTTTGTTTTTGTTTTTGTTTGTTTTGTTGTTGTTTTTGGTTTTTGTTTTTGTTTTTGTTTTTGTTTTTGAGACAGGGTTTCTCTGTGTAGTGAGACCTAGTTCCTGGCTGTCCTGGAACTCACTCTGTAGACCAGGCTGGCCTCGAACTCAGAAATCTGCCTGCCTCTGCCTCCCCAGAGGGCTGGGATTACAGGCGTGCGCCACCACTGCCCTTAAAGCCTCTTAAAGACGATCCAAGAGTTTAGGTTCCCAGAACTCACCCTGTAACCACTTACCACTCAAAATCCGGGGAATCTGATGCTTGCTGTTCTCTAACAAATGAACATTGTTGTGCACTCTTGGAATAGCCAAGAAACTGTGTTAGATTGCCCCATAGCAAGTTTCTTCTCAGCAAGGTTGATAGAATATACAATTCAGTGAGATGGCTCAATGGATAAAGGGACTTGTGGCCAAGGCTGATGGCCTGACTTCAATCCTACACTGTGGAAGAAGAGAGCCAACTCCTGTAAACTGGCCTCTGAGTTCCACATGTGCACTGTGGTGTGCTCACACACACAAACACACTAAAGAAATAGATGTAAATTTAGTCTTGTTTTTGGTTTTGTTGTTGTTGTTGTTGTTGTTTTATTTTTGTTTTTTGTTTTTTGGTTTTTGGGGTTGTTTTTTGTTTTTTGTTTTTGTTTTTTTGAGACAGGGTTTCTCTGTATAGCCCTGGCTATCCTGGAACTCACTCTGTAGACCATGCTGGCCTCAAACTCAGAAATCCACCTGCCTCTGCCTCCCAATTGCTGGGATTAAAGGCATGCACCACCACTGCCCGGCATAAATGTAAATTTAAAAGATAAACAATAAAAGTAAGTGAAAAATGTAAAGTCAATGTCCAAAAGAATTAGCCAAGCACTGACAATTCAAAAGCAAACAAATGATGAGGTCACTTTGCCTAAATGATTGCTACACCCCCAATACCTATAAAAGTAATTTTTCATAGTGAGTTCCTATTTTTTAAGATTTATTTTATTACTTTATTTCTGTCTGTGCGCATGTACACATGCATGCAGGTACCAGAAGATGACAGAGATGGCGCTGGATCCCCTGGACATAGAGTTACAGTAAGGTGCACTGAGTCATTCAGTATGGGTGCTGGGAACCAAACTAAGGCCTTCCGGAAGAGCATCAAGTGCTCTTGATTTGTGAGCTGTCTCTTCAACCCTGTACTGGATTTCTATATACATAGGCTGTATAAATAAGTGGATAAGCATAGGACCTTGCTCCCAGATTCAAAGCATCAAAAGTAAATAAATATCAATTGTGGGAGAAAAAAAAAATGTCCCAAATGGTGAAGTACTATCTCTGTAAATCCTACAAACGCTAAGGAAGAGGAATCATATGAAGAAGACATTGAAGAAGCTAGGAATGCCCCCCCACCCCAGGCATGTAGTTCCAACCCTTGGAAAGTAGAAGTAGGAAGATCAGAAGTCCAAGATCATCCTTGAATATGATAAGTTTGAGGCCAGCCTAGGCTACAGCAGATCCTGCCTGTCTCAAGAAAATGGCAAATAAAAAATGAATTGGAGCAGGTCATAATGGCACATGCCTTTAATCTCAGCAATCAGGAGGCAGAAGCAGGTGGGTCTTCATGAATTTGAGACTAGCCTGGTCTACATCGTGAGTTCCAGACAGCCAGGAATATATAGAGGAACCCTACCTCAAAGAAAGAAAAGGAAGGAAGGAAGGAAGGAAGGAAGGAAGGAAGGAAGGAAGGAAGGAAGGAAGGGAGGGAGGGAAGGAGGGAGAGAGGGAGGGAGGGAGGGAGGGAGAGATTGAGAGAAAGAGAAAGAAAGAAAGAAAGGAAAAAGAAAGAAAGAAAGAAAGAAAGAAAGAGAGGGGGGAGGGAGGGAGAGAGGGAGGGAGGGAGAGTTTGAGAGAAAGAGAAAGAAAGGAAGGAAGGAAGGAAGGAAGGAAGGAAGGAAGGAAGGAAGAAAGAAAGAAAGAAAGAAAGAAAGAAAGAAAGAAAGAAAGAAAAGGTTGAAGAAGACCATTAGATCATTTAGGGATAAGCTGGACCTAGTGGCTCATGCTTGGGGCCTCAGAACTTGGGAAGTAGATATCACCCTTAACTACACAGTGAGTCACAAGACCAGCCTAAAATACATGAGACCCTGTGATTTAAAAAGGAAGAAAAGAGTGTGTGAAAAAAAAAAAGAGTGTGTGTATGCGTGCATATTGAGGCAGGAAGAGAGACAGAAGAAAGGAAATGAAGGAAAGTGGGGAAATCAGAATTAATTTGACCTTGGCTTTCATGTAAAGCTTATCGTCGGGCAAAGAGCGATGCCATTCCTGGCGCACGGATCTGAATACATGAAATACTTGCAGGTTCCAAGGATCCTGGACCAGTGAGGAGAATGACACTATCGGACTGGAGCTGGTGTGGGGAACAGTCAGGCGGGAGGTTCAGGTTCACAGCATTAGAATCCAAGTCAGAAGAAGCTCAGAAAAGGCACCAGGCATGCTGAATGCGGCCAAATAGGGGTGGTTTTTGTTTTTTCTTTCTTTCACGTTAGCTTCTTCTGCATTTCACTAAGCCCGTTTTTCCAGAACATAAGTGAATATTTCTTTTTCGTGGTCCACATTAGACAGAAGAGCCCAGGAAGGGCCAGAAGATAGGAAAATAATCTTACCCTCAGGCTGGGGAGACGCTAAGCAGCTGAACCACCTGCTACACAGCCATGACCCAAACACGTAAATGCCAAACGAGCCTGCTGGCCTGCCTGCAATCCCAGCCTCAAGGGTGGAGGCAGGAGCCCCCAGAGCAAACTGGCCAGCATCTCCTAGCCATATTGGCGAGCTCTGAGTTTGATGACTCGATAAATAAAGTAGAATCTATCAAAGATGATTCTGGACATCAAATCCTGTGGTTCCACATGCATACATGCAAAGTGCACGTGTGCGCACACAAACAGGGGAAATGGAAATAGAAATTAACTTATTTCCAAGATTCCATGGTAAACCAGGGAGAAGCACTAGAAGGTAAAACATGGGATATCATGAGCTGCAAATGGTATCAAATGCTGGTTCCTTCAAAAATACCACCGAAGCTGATTGATGGTGCTGATTAAACAAGGTTGAGCTCATTGCTTATGACTCTAAGGGAACATGCCAGGTCACTAGAGCCTAGGTGATGCGCCCAGCAAGGGAAGGCCAGGCTTTTAATATACACTGAGATTTTAAAATCAGGTTTAAGGCAAGTCGTCCATTGTATAAGTTTGATCAGAGTTGAGGAGAGAGCCAGGTGTAACGGCACAGGGCTGTAATCCCAGCTACTCAAGAGGCTAAGGCAGAAAGATCACAAGTTCAAGGCCAACCTGGACAAAGGAGAGAAGTAAATAGAGATGCGTGACATAATAGTTTAGGATGGATGGAGACCATAAGAAGGGATTTTGAGGTGAAGGATTCAAAGAGTCTTTTATAAGCTTCCTACTGATGTTTGTAAGTTCCTAAGACTCTACAGCCCTTGAAACGTAAAGCAAAGTCAGTTAGACCTTATATCTTCCTAGGAAAGAATCTCACAGTATGCTCAAGTTCTACTGAAGATGGCGAAACAATAAAGCCCTATTAATGTTGGCAGACTCTCCCCTGGGCAAGCCAGCAAAGAGTGAAAGACGCAAAGCCAGAGAAGGAGGGGCCCAGATGGCTACATGGAATCAGAGAAGCCTGCAGAAAAGAGGTTGTGCTTCCGGAAAGACCTTTGAAATGAGCAGAAGCTTGCCTGGTTTACAAGAGAGAGACAGATGGATTCCGAGAGACAGACAGACAGGGAGACGGACAGGGAGACAGAAAGGATTCAAACAAAATCAATGCATTTACTTTAGTACTTTCAGCAAGTCAGAGGATATTGTTGGGCCTTAAGTTTTCACTTGGGTTAGGGTTTCATCTTAAAGAGCACGTAGGGGCCGGGGCCGGGGCCGGGGGTGGGGGGGTGGGGGGGTGGGGGTGGCAGCACCCGCCTTTAATCCCAGCACTTGGGAGGCAGAGGCAGGCGAATTTCTGAGTTCGAGGCCAGCCTGGTCTACAGAGTGAGTTCCAGGACAGCCAGGGCTACACAGAGAAACCCTGTCTTGAAAAAACAAACAAACAAACAAACAAAAAGCACGTAGGCACAGGAAGGTTGGATTGTAGGTACCAAAGTACAGTTTGATAGGAAGAATACATTTTGGAATCCTACTGCACAGCAGGCTGACTCTGATCTACTCTTATTATATATTTTGCAGAGAACTAGATGAGAGACATTCGTAGGCTCTAAACAGAAAAGAAATGGTAAGCGTATAAATAGCTAGAAATGCTAATGATCCTAGTTTAGTCACGACACTGTGTATATATGTATTAAATTATCACACTATTCCTATAATGTTATCATATATCAATTAGAAAATAATTTTTCTGGACATGGTGATATACATCTGTAATCCTAGCTCTTGGGAGGTGGGAGGAAGAGAAGTTCAAAGCCAGCTTCAGTTACACAGTAAGTTCAAGGCCACCCCAGGCTACCTGAAACCGCACCTCAAAAATAAAGATCTGGAAAGAAGGCTCGGTGGTTAAGAGCACTTCCTGCTCTTCTCTAGAACCCAAAATAGGTTCCCAGATCCATATTAGGCAGCACACAACTGCACAGCTGCATGTAACTCCAACTTCAGGGGATCCAGTGTCCTTTTCTGACCTTCGAGGGTAATCACACACACACACACACACACACACACACACACACACACACAAACTTTTAGAAATAATTATTAAAATTATCAATTTTTTTTGTTTTGGTTTTTCAAGGCAGGGTTTTTCTATGTAGTCCTAGCTGTCCTGGAACTCACTCTGTAGACCAGGTTGGCCTCGAACTCAAAAATCTGCCTGCCTCTGCCTCCCAAGTGCTGGATTAAAGGCGTGCGTCACCACTGCCCAGCAATTATTAATTTCTTAACTGCTCCAGAAAGCATTTTTGTGTTTTAAGATTAGCTACAAAAAAATGTATAATTGGGGAAGCAACCATAAAACTGTGTGCTTTTTTAAAAATATACAATACATATACATGTATATAAATATATACAATATATACATATATACATACACATATACATACACACAAGCACACATACATATACCCATGCACACAAAAATTCACTCCCACCAAGGAAGAGTAAGGGGAAAATGAGAAGGGAGTTTGCAGTGGAGTTTAGTGTCTCTGAAGTAATATAATAGCATTCAAATCCTCTAAGAAAAGAGGAAATATTCTGAAAGCCAACGCTGAGGCCGCTCAGATCTCCCTCCTGTGTGTCAGAGAAGCTTCAGCAGTCTAACTTGGAAATGAATCTCAATGGATTAGGATTGCAGTGCAGTGTAATAGAAGAGGTGGCCTTGAAGGAGACTTAATCAGAGAACACATTTCAAAATCAAAAGCACAATTTGGTTCAAGAGTACCAGGAAACCAATCAGCACCTGACACTCCTAATAGCTAGCACCAAAACCAGCATCCTCACCCCTGCAGTGCCCTTGTCTGATAAGGGTCAAAGGACCCCCAGCTGCCTCCTCTCTGAGTTGGTCAGACCCAGGTCTGCCAGGCAGTGATGAACATGGCTCAGATTCGACGAGCTGAAAGCCTGATAACCCCACACCTGAGAGCCTAGACAGATTCAAAACAAGTAGCTAATTAAACCTGGAACAGTAAGCTATCATCATCCTAGATTCATGGGCGTCCAACAAGCAGAAGAACTAGGAACTCGGCATTCGGCAACAGCTGTCACCTGCTATAATGTTCTTTAATTATCTTAAAATCTGTAAGAACTGACAAATGGGTGACAAAATGCAATTTTCTGTGTCAGGAAGCGAGAGACAAGCCTGCGTTACTTTGATGAGAGGAAACACTGTAAAATCGTCTCTCCCAGCTCTCCTTATTGGTGGGGGTGATTTGGGGGGGCGGTTGTTGTCACTCAACTATGGTCTATAAACACACACATTATGGGACTCCTGGAGGGACACATTTCCTTCTTTATAAGATTGAGTAGGAGAGATTAAAACGGATTGGGGAGGGGACATGATGAGATGGCTTGTCAGATAAAGGTATTTGCCACCAAGCCTGGGGACCTGAGTTCAATTCTGGGGACCCATATAGTGGAAGGAAAACTGACCCCAAGTTGTGTTTTGACCTCCACACACGTACATACATACATACATACATACATACACACATACACTCATATACACACATACTTGCATACATGTATACACACATACACACACACACTAAAAACCTTTTGGCTTGTCCCCACAATTTCAATGCTTATTTCAAGTTCCGCCCTCAACCTGGCCATACCCCAGAACTGCATTCTGGGGTGATCATTAGCAAAAGCCCACCCAAGTTCACCAGAATCATGTCATGCCTCTTGCCATAGATCCCTCCAGGTGCCTGTTCAAACTACGCCTAGCCCCTCTGGGCTGCCGAGATGTTTATGACCTCTGTAAAGATCTCCATTACTCTCTCGTTTCACTGGGTCATTATAGTCTACCGAACTTGCATGATAGCAGCCTTTGTTCCTTTAGGGTAAGTTTACTTGTATCATTTACGCAGTTTTGCCAGCCTTTATGGGTCAAAAAATGTTCACCAGAACACAAAATAAATTGCAGAAAGAAAGGTCACTGGGTAGCAAATAGCTCTTAACAGCATTAGCGAGAAAACCACATCCCCCTGTATAAAGTCGTAAAGAACTCATAAGCCAAGACCATTGTGCCACTCAGGGTCCCAGGACATAAAACAGAGGAAAATATGAACTAGCTCACATTGGCCAAGAGCATAGGGTGGCCCTTAGAGGCTAAAGAAAGCTTATATAACAGTACTACACAGATCCCTCTGTATGTAATGAAATGTGTGCATTGCTTTATCTTTTGTTGGTTCTTTTTCTTTTTCTCTTGGAATCCAACAGAATGCTCAGCATAGTGGTATTGGCAGTCTAATAGGATCACTCATAATTCTTAAGACATACAGATTTTGTAACCTGTTCTTACGAGGCACCTGACAATGTGACTGTGTGCAAGTAGAGTTTTGAACCATCAGAACAGGAATCTTACACACAAATTTAAATTTGCATGGCCATATTTCTACCCACTAATTAGAATAAAACTGTTGAAATTTTCTATCTCAAAAATCCCCTTATGCAATTTACCTTTATGAATTCCTTTTCATGTAGATTAACAGTGAAGTTGGTCTTTTGTGTGTATGATCTCTAAAATGTAGTCTCTCTAGGACCAGGCTGATTATTATCAACACTCCAGCGTGGTTCCAGCCCTTCTGAGCTGGCCTTTCTAAAATATGAATTTTTAAAGATTTATTTATTTTTACTTATATGAGTACACTGTTGCTGTCTTCAGACACACCAGAAGAGTGAATTGGATCTCATTACAGATGGTTATGAGCCACCATGTGGTTGCTGGGATTTGAACTCAGGACCTCTGGAAGAGCAGTCAGTGTTCTTAACCACTGAGCCATCTCTCCAGCCCCTAGTTGTCAACCAAGTCATAGCTAAGATCTCCTTCAGGCCTAAGTCCTCACTCCTGACTTCCCAGTCCATACATAGGTTTCCTTTCCTATGTAAATGTACTTTCTTATTTTTCTGCCTATCATTTCTTGGGCCCCACATGAATTTCCACATGTGTATTTTCTTGGACATCGTAAGTTTGGTAGAGTGAGTTTCTCCTAGTCCTTAATTTCCCAGACTATTAGACGACCCGTATTCACATAGGTGAAGCCTCTTCTGCTGTACTCACTCGGTAACATCAAGGTTCTGTTTGTCTGCATTGCCTCTACTGAGAAAGATCTCCCCCTGGCTTCCCAGAGAGTACAGAATTCTACAAGATCGAATACCATACCTTTGTGCATCATTGTTTAATTATTTCAAGTTTTTTAGTCCTCTGCTGTGAGACAATAAGTGTGCTGGAGGTGTGAGAAGTTGTGTCTGTGAAGCAGAAGACAAGCAGAAAACAGACTGGAGAATCCAGATTTCTTCTTTCTCTTTTTATTTTTTTAAGATCTATTTATTATTATATGTAAGTACACTGTAGCTGTCTTCAGATACCAGAAGAGGGCATCAGATCTCATTACAAGACGGTTGTGAGACACCATGTGGTTGCTGGGATTTGAACTCATGACCTTCAGAAGAGCAGTCAGTGCTCTTACCCACTGAGCCATTTCTCCAGCCCCTCTTTTTTTCTTCTTAAGACAGTATCTCACTCACTAGTTCTAGATGGTCTAGTACTCACTATGGGAACCAGGTGTGTCTAGAACTTACAGACACCTACCTGTCTCTGCCTCCCAAGTGGAGGCACAAATTCCAATTTCTTCTTGCTCTGAAATTTGGAAGCTCACTCTTGGACATATATCCAAAGGATGCTTCATCTTACCACAAAGACTCATTCAACCATGCTTATTGATTCTCTAGCCATAATACCCTGAAACTACAAACAACCTAGATGTCCTCAACAGATGAATGGATGAAGAAAATGTGCTCCATTTACACAATGGAATATTACTTAGCCACTAAAAAAAAAAAAAGAATGAAATCATGAAATTCACAGGTAAATGTATGGAACAACAAAAATGTCATTCTGATTGAAATAACCCAGACCCACAAAGACAAATATGGTATGCCCTCACTTATAAATGTTAGGACAATGGTAAACAAGCTACAATCCATAGAACCACAGAGCTAAGGTATAGAATATGGGACTTTGAGCAGGGGAGGAACAGATAGATCTCCCTAGAAGAGGGAAATAGAGCAGACAGCCATGGGTAGATTAGAGGAGGCAGGCTGGAATGAAAGGATTAACTGGGGAGAGGGGAATAAATAAAAGATCAGACAACTAAAATTAAAGGTCATTTGAGGGCTGATACGGAAACCTAATACAGAAGAAGCTCACTAATATATTCCTAAATGAAACTGCCAAACCCTAACCCTGACCCTGACCCTGACCCTGACCCTGACCCTGACCCTGACCCTGACCCTGACCCTGACCCTGACCCTAATGGAGGAGATAGAGCTCCAACTAGACATCTCTTATCATCAAACGAAGCTTCCAATACCGGGAATAGGTTACATTCAATGGAATTGTTGGCCAAAGGGGTCCCAAGGGAACCCCCAAACAACCCAGGCTGTTGCCAAGACTACAAGTTGCTCTCCTCTGACAGCAAGTCTCCATTACTGAAGACAACACCTGTACAACTCATTGAAGTCGATCTGGTACCTACATAGAGCCTTCACCCCTATGGGTTAGTGTCCTTGGTACATAAAGGAACTCTGAATCCTACCAAAGGAGAAATGGAAACACCAGTCACAAACTCTTTATCTACAACGGTGTCCAGCCTACAAGATATGCTAGGCCAATGGTGGCACAAAGCTGGTGGGAGTGACCAATCAATATCTAATTTGACTTCAGGTCTACTTCACAAGATGGAACGCATACCTCACATTGCTTGGGTGACCAAAAACCTGAGACTAGATAGCCCAGGGACCTATAGTGAAATAATAAAATCAAATACAATTATTCTATTTTTAAAAAAAGTAAGAATAAAATGACTCCTGATATATTCTGTTGTGCTCATAGACCAGTGCCTTGCACAGAGTCATCAGAGAAGCTCCCTCCTGCAGCAGATGGGAACAAATGCAGAGACTCACAGCCAGTTGTTCTGCAGAGTGAGAGGCTTGGCACACTCATCCCTAAAGGAGGTGTCTCTATGAAGCCCCTCCCCTCAGGGCCCTGGGAACCCTGTGGAAGAGGAGGCAGAAAGATGGAGGCCAGAGGAGATGGAGGACACCAAGAAAGGAGGCCTCTAAATCAACATAATCGCTGAACTTATTAACTCACAGAGACTGAGGCAGCAGACACAGGGGTCCTAGAGCTGAGAGGAGAAGTGGACACACGCCCCCATCCCTAATCCATCCCTAATCCAGAAGCTGTTTCACTGACAAGCACTTGCAAATGAAAATCTAGTTTTCTCCAAGAGAATCGCACTGGGGAGACAAACTACTCTTAAGTGTTGGCTGCATGCCCAGCAGAAAAATGAACTCCATGGCGTCTTTGGAGTTTCCCTGTCTCATAATGCCATGTCAGGGATAGATATAGATTAGATATAGATAGAGAAATATACATAGATATAGAAATAAATATATATATAGATTAGATGTAGATAAAGATTACATGGAGATAGAGATTAGATACAGATAGAGATTGGATATAGAGAGATAGAGATAGATTAAATTAGAGATTAGATGTAAATATAGATTAGATATGGATTAGACATAGATTAGATATAGATTGGGTATGGGTATGGATATGGATATAGGTATAAATAGAGATATACAGAATATAGATAGCTATCCTACAGATCCTTTATATACAGTGTGGCTTCCGGTTTGGGGTTTTATGGGATTCCCGAATGTGTGAATAAGTGGATCCCTGTGTCTTTGTCTATTTCCTGGGCCTTTTCCTGGACTCTTTTCCTTCTGTCTGTTTGTTCTGCCCTATTCCAATGTGTTGGGGTTTTTATTTTATTATGTTTTTTTTAATCTTATTATATTTTATTTTACTATTATCCCTCAGAAGCTTGTTTGTTTTCTAATGAGAGACAGAAAGGTAGAAAGGGAGAGGGGGTAGGTAGGGCCTGAGAGAAGTAGAGGGGTGAATTGTACTCAGGTTATATTATGTGCAGGGAGAGGGAGTTTGTTTTCGATAAAAGGAGGAAAAAAGAGAAAGAAATCAAATAAAATTTGGAGATACTCTCTGGTCCCCTTGTCTGTGAATGACAACATGATCAACATGGAAAAGGCGGTGTCTTACATCAGGAAAAAAAAAGTAACCACCCTTCCCAAGATTCTGTCAAGATCAAATCTAGAATGGAGTAGGAGATTCCTTGCCTAGCATGTGTGAGGCCCAGTTTGATTCCCCAGTACCACTGCATACATACATACATACATACATACATACACACTTACATACATCATGCATATATACATATATACAGACATCATACATACATATATCACATATATACATGCATATATTATACATACATCATATGTACATGCATCGTGCATACATATGTCATACATCATACATACATACATTAAAATATAGATAAATGATCTTAAATCAATAATTATGATGAGCCAGGCGGTGGTGGCGCACGCCTGTAATCCCAGCACTTGGGAGGCAGAGGCAAGCGGATTTCTGTGTTTGAGGCCAACCTGGTCTACAGAGTGAGTTCCAGGACAGCCAGGGCTATACAGAGAAACCCTATCTTGAAAAAACCAAATCCAAAAATGATAATAATGATGATGATGATGATGATGATGATGATGATGATAATAATAATAATAATAATAATAATAATAGAAATAGAGCAGGAAAGGGACAGAAAGGATGGGAAATATAGCTTTGTTCCCCAGCACAAAAAAGAAGAGCTCCCAAGTGAACTTCCCTTGTGTCCATCTACATACAGAATAATGGATTTTTCTCAGGCTGGGCGATGGCTCAGTCCTAAAGTGCTTGCACATGCTTACCCACAAGCACAAGGACCTGACTTGGTCCCAGCCTCCACATGAAAAGCCACGCATGGTGCCAACTCTTCATAAAGAGGCAGAGACAGTTTGATCCCATGGGGCTGGTTGGCTAGCTCACCTACTTAGCGAGCCCCTACTCCCACTGGAAGATGGCTGTCTCAAAAAACAATGTATAGAGATTCTGAGAAGTAGGACCCAAGGCTGACCCTTGGCCTATAAGTTTACATACACAATTAATTGATTAAAATATTTTAAGCAAAAAATATAAAATAAAATGGGGGCTAAAATTGAGTGTGGTGGGGAACCCCTGTGATAACAGCACTTGAGAGGTATAGACAGGAAAATACAAAGTCTAAGGTTATTTAGCTACATAGTTCAAATCCGAATACACACATACACACACATACACACATACATACACACACAGTGGTTACACAATGGGTTCAAAGCTGAATTATGTAAGACCTTCTCTCTCTCTGTCTCTCTCTCTCTCTCTCTCTCTCTCTCTCTCACACACACACACACACACACACACACACACACACACATCCCAGTGAAGAGGGCTGGAGACATAGCTCAGGGGCACTGTGTGCCTAGTGTACATAAGGTATTAATCATAAGGTTTGCTACTAAGATCATGAAAGAAGAGAAAAAAGGTGGACAGTGACCATGGACGGCATGTATTTCAACCTCTGTAAAGTTAGGCTGATATCCAATAAATGGCGATGCCGTGCTTTGAGTCCAGGTCTGCCTGGCTCTAACCCTGGCACGTCAGCTTGCCCACTGCCCCGTCATCTTTGTGATTCACAGACAGAGCTGTGATTCTTTCATGTAAGACGAGATACTCTGCTCAGCGACTTGGCAGCACCGGGCACTTCCCCACAGGCTTCACACATTTTTTTTTCCCCCTAGACTCAGCACCGACTGCGTTTCTCCCTGTAACCACACTTCATCCAAATTGGATTTCTTACTTTTGCCAAGTTGTTTGTTCCCACGCTTTCTTCAGCCTAAAAGTGATCTGAAACAACTTCCTTTATTACAGTCTTATTAATCTATTGCTGAATGGAGATGAATCAATACCACCAGTGACAATGTGCTTGCTTGTCCTACATGCCCTGTGTGAGGACATTCAAAGAACTGGGTTAGGGTTGTTGTCAAAACAGGGATGACTCAGCACTCTCTGCTCATCCAAAACCATGTCAGATGGCTCACGACCACTTGTAACTCTAGCTCCAGGGTTTCTCACATCCACATACATGTGACATGCATCCACACAGACATACCTGTAAAACATATATATATGTATTTTTTAAAGACAGCTTAAGAATTATCTTCTGGGAGTAACTTTAGCCAAAATTCACAGAGAAGGGGGAGATAGAACCTGTTGAGACCACCTCCAATAGACAGGCACAGCCCCTGGTCAATGGGTGGGCCACCCACCCATTTCAAAGTTTTTAACCCAGAAATGTTCCTGTCAGTGTGTGTGTGTGTGTGTGTGTGTGTGTGTGTGTGTGTGTGTGAGTTCCTTGGGAGATCCAGCCACCAACTGACCAATGCAGATGTGGATGCTTGGAGCCAGCCATCAGACTGAGCTCAGGGAACCTGGTGGGGGAGCTTGCAGAAGGACTGACTGGAAGGGTAGAGGAGGATTGCAACCCCATTGGAAGAACAACATAGGTTGGCCTGAGCACCCAGTTCTCCCAGAGTCTAGACCACCAACCAAGGAGTGTACCTGGAGGGATCCATGGCCCTAGACATGTATGTAGCAGAGGATGGCCTTGCCTGACAGCAGTAGGAGGGGAGGCCCTTGGTCCGGGGAGGTTTGATGCCCCAGCATAGGAGGATGCTAGAGTGGTGGGTTGAGTGTGAGTTGTTGGGGGAGCACCCTCATACAGGCAAAGGGGAGGAGGGAGGGCAGATGTAGGATGGGGTGGTAGTGGAGGGAGGGGTAACCGGGAAGTGGGATATCATTTGAGATGTAAACTAGTGGAATGATTAATTTTTTTTAAAAAATCTTCTGGGCCAGCAAGTTGCCTCCGCAGATAATGGTGCTTGCCAACAAGCTTGATGTCCTGAGTTCAATCCTTGGGACCCACAGGATGGAAGAAGAGTTGTCCTCTGACCCCCACATATGTACCTTGGTGTGTGCATGTGCAAGCATGCTCACATGAGTGTGTGCGCACATATACTGTAAGACCCGAAAGAAAAATGGGTGCACCCCAACGCCCCACGCCTTGGAAGCTGTTACCCCAATCACTCACGAGAGTGAGTGCACCGTCTTGATGCAATAGCAGGTGGATTTTCATTCCAGAGCTCTGGGGTCACAGCCATTCCCCAACACGGGGTAGGTAACTGTGAACCCCGGGTGCAGAAACAGGACTGCTTTTATAGATTTACAGCAAAGCCCGCCTAACACAAGCCGCTCCATAGCTTCCAAGCCAATCAGTATAAATTATCCGAGCTGCGCTCTCTGAGAACCAATCAGTTTCCTATAGAAGCCGGCTAGACTAGTTAAGTCATTTCCGCTTACATGGCTGCCACGTACACATTTCCTGCTACGGGGCCGGGGCATCTGCCACACCCCGAGGCGACCACCCTTGCCTCAGCTTCTCCACAGGAGGCAAGGCGGGAAAGGACGCTTGGGACCTTCCAGCCTGCAGCCCTCATCCTTTCAATACATACACTAGTGCACATATGCACGCGCGCGTGCGCGCGTGTGTCTGTGTGTGCACACACACGTGTGTACACACACACACACACACACACACACTGAATAGTGTGATTTTTTATTTTAAAAAAATACATATTAAATCGGATGTGGTAGCACATGATTGTAATGCCAGCACCCAGGAGGCTGATGCAGGAGGATTGGCCTAAGTTAAAGCCAGCAAGGCAAGCATAAGCTATATAGCAAGATCCCATACCAAAATTAAGATAGAAAGAAAAGGGGGGCTGGCGAGAAGGCTCAGTGGGCAGCAGGCTTTCTGCAAAATCATGGGGACCTGAGTTCAGACCCCTGTACCTACAGTAAAATCAAGGCGTAACTATCCAGGTCCATGACCCCAGCACCGGAGAGCAGATACAGGAGGATCTAAGGCGCTCACTGGCCAGCTAAGCTAGCTCAAATGGTCAGCTCCAGGTTCATTGAGGGATCCTATCTCAAAAAGCCCAAGTAGAGAACAATAGCAGGCAGTAGAGGAATACACCCGGCATGGACCTCCAACCTTCACACCTGCCTACATGAACAAGCTAGGTGCAGACACCACATCAAATAAACTGAAAGAAAGGAAGACAGAAACATGAGGAGCTACCGAGGAAAAGAGAGCCTAGCGGCAGACTCAAACAGCAGTACTCAATACTCCAGCACATACATTTTGTTCTCTAAAGGAAGAAAACATCGATTTTTGTTTTGTTCTTTGAGACAGGGTCTCACAGTTGGGCAATGGTGACACACACCTTTAATCCCAGCACTCTGGGAGGCAGAGGCAGGCGGATTTCTGAGTTCAAGACCAGCCAGGTCTACAGAGTGAGTTCCAGGACAGCCAGTGCTACACAGAGAAACCCTGTCGAGAGAGAGAGAGAGAGAGAGAGAGAGAGAGAGAGAGCACTAGGGTCTCACAAAGCTCAGACTGGCCTCAAACTTGCATTTGCTGTGTGCCAAAGGATGGCCTTGAGCTTAGGATCCCCCAGCCTCCCTGCCCATGTGTTAGGATTACAAGCCCTATGCCTAGCATACACAGTGATGTTTTCATTTAAAAAGGAAAACACTGCTTTCAGCCACGGCAGCCGTCTTCCAGTAACTCACCAAAACAACAGATACAAAGGGAAAGAGGAGAGGCACTCGGTACATGTTCTCTAGGCCTTTTAGGAAACATGAAGTTGTTCCTTTGGCCACATACATGCAAATCTACAAGAGGGGTGATATTGTAGATATCAAGGGAATAGGCACTGTTCAAAAAAGAATGCCCCGTAATTGTTACCATGGCAAAACCTGAAGAGTCTACAATGTTACCCAGCATGCCCTGGGCATCATTATAAACAAGCAAGTTAAGAGCAGATTCTGGCCAAGAGGATCAATGTGCAGACTGAACACATCAAGCACTCGAAGAGCAGAGACAGCTTCCTGGAGCGGGTGAAGGAGAATGATCAGAAGAAGAAAAAGGAAGCCAAAAAGAAAGGACCTGGGTTCAGCTGAAGCGCCAGCCCACACCACCCAGAGAAGCACACTGTGTGAAGACTAAAAGAAAGGAGACTGAGCTGTTGGAGCCCATTCCATACGTATTCATGGCCTAATGTACAAAACAGAAATAAAGGACCCAGACTGCAAAGTGTTTTCCTTACATTGTAAGATCTAGGGCGTGGGAAACATAAAAACTAGATGATATGCCACCATACTGAAGCAGACAGATTTTTTTTCCAAATTGTTTGTTTGTTTGTTTGTTTGTTTGTTTGTTTTATACCCAACCACGGTTTCCCCCTTCTTCTCTTAACGCTACCAGGATACTACCAAAAGGGACAACTTGAAGAGGCTCCAACTGACCAAAGCATTGATAAGAATAATAACTTCAAAGAATGCACACACATCAAACGTATTTTCAAAATATGCATTTTAAATGTTACTGAAATGGAAAAATAAAAACCTTCATTAGCAACCGGTAGAGTGGCAAGAGAATCCACGAGTTTTTATGGAAACAGGGAGATAAGCAAAGGAATCAAATATTTGACCTGTTTTCTACACAACAGCTAGACTACAAGGTGACCAAATAGTAGATGAAAAAAATTCTTTTTTCATGGGAGGGGGAACATTTGCCAAGTCCCAAGGAAGGTGGGCAACGGTTATAAATGGCTTCTAACATTCCAGAAGAGACAGGCATCTTGTAGTCATGACGAAAATGCCCAACAGCACTTAAGAAACACTCTTGCCAAGAAAGAGGCTCAGTCGAGTCACGCTTCTGAATATAATTACCCATATCCTAGGAATAGAGTCGGCAGAGGAGCAAATTGCATGACATCAAGAGAGACAACCAGTACAAAATCCAAAGGGTGGGAACTTGCGCAGAACCATTAGCCTGCTTTTCCTGGGAGTGACTGTGCCATTCCTCGGGTGTGTGATCCATCTCATAGTCAATTTGGAGGGATGTGCTTTGTCCTACTTCTCAGAGATTCCTTCCAGGATGTTATCCCAGTAGTCTGTAGTGGCAGCTGGCCTGAAGACCTTGACTTTACAGCCTTGTCTCTTCCCTTGTCCAAACGGTTTCCCTACTTTCCCTTCACTGTCCCCACGCCTTGCCAAGTCCCTGTCTCCGGGTCTGCTTTGGGAAGAATCCAAACTAAATATATAGCATATGGATGATAAGTGAGCTTTCACGAAAATAAATTCACTTTAAAAATGTTACTATGAGGCCATCAAAATGGTTTATCAGGCAAAGATGTTTGCTGCCAAGCCTGAGGATATGAGTTTAACTCTCGGAAATTCCAAGGTTAAAAAAAAACAAAAAACTATTGGGCTGGAGAGATGGCTCAGCACTGACTGCTCTTCTGAAGATCCTGAGTTCAAATCCTAGCAACCACATGGTGGCTCACAACCATCCACAATGAGATCTGACACCATTTTCTGGTGTGTCTGAAGACAGCTACAGTGTACTTATTTATAAGAATAAACAAATCTTTGGGCTGGAGCAAGCAGGGTCTGAGAGATCAAGGTTAACCAGAGCAAGTGGGGCCGACAGGAGTGACCAGAACAAGCAGAGGCCTTAAATTCAATTCCCAGCAACCACATGAAGGCTCAGAACGATCTGTACAGCTACATGTACTCCTATACATAAAATAAATAAATAAACCTTAAAAATAAAGAAAGAAAAGGAAAGAAAAAAAACAACTCTTAAAAGTTACCATCTGAGCCGGACAGTGGTGACACACACCTTTCATCCCAGCACTCGGGAGGAAGACCCAGACAGATCTCTGGGTCTACAGAGCAAGTTTCAGGACAACCAGGGCTACATAGAGAAACTTTGTCTTAAGGGGGAAAAAAGTTATCACCTGACCCACCACATAATGGACCCTGGCAAACATGTAGTCTTTGTAATCAATGTATTGCTATGAGGAAACATCATGACCAAATCAACTTATAGGAGAAAGTATTTAATTGGGGGCTGCTTACAGTTCCAGAGGGTTAGTCCATGATCTTCATGGTTGGAAGCATGGAGTTAGGTAGGCGTAGTGCTGGAGCAGTAGCTGAGAGCTTACATACATCTTCTCTGGGCCTGTTATGGACTTTTGAAGCATCAAAGCCTACCCCTTCCCCTGAGTTCAACTTTCTCCAACAAGGGCACACCTACCTCAACAAGACCACACCTTCTCCAACAAGGCCATACTTCCTAAGCCTTCCCAAAACAGTTCTACCAACTAAAGGATCAAGCATGTAAATATATGTGTTTATGAGAGCTATTCTGACACAAATAACAGCCAGGCACAGTGGCACATGAGTTTAATTCCAGCATTTGGGAGGGCAGAGGCAGGTGGATCTATGATTACAGGGCCAGCCTGGTCTACAACAGGAGTTCCAAAACAGCACAGAGAAACCCTGTCTCAGAACAACAACAATGGGCTGGAAAGATGAGATTAAGAGCACTGACTGCTCTTCCGGAGGTCCTGAGTTCAATTCCCAGCAACCGCATGGTGGCTCACAACCATCAATAATGGGATCCGATGCCCTCTTCTGGTGTGTCTGAAGACAGCAACAGTATACTCATATACATAAAATAAATAAATAAAACTAAAAAACAAAACAAAACAAAGATCTGGGGAAGATGGGATCGAGGGAGGACTGGGAAGAATGCAGGGAGTGGAAACTGTGGTCAAGATGTAATGTATGAGAGACGAATAAAACAGTAATGAGATCTGACGCCCTCTTCTGGTATGTCTGACAATAGCTACAGTGTACTTCCATATAATAAATAAATAAATCTTGAAAGAAAGAAAGAAAGAAAGAAAGAAAGAAAGAAAGAAAGAAAGAGAAAGAAGGAAAGAAAGAAAGAAAGAAAGAAAGAAAGAAAGAAAGAAAAGAATATACTAGCATCTAATGACCATATACCATGTAATATATTTTTTATTTTTTTATTCAATATATTCTTTATTTACATTTCAAATGATATCCCCTTTGGATCCTGGATCCCCCCTCCCCAAAAGTCCCATAAGCCCTCTTCCCTCCCTCTATTCCCCAATAACCCCCTTCCCATTTCCCTATCCTGGTATTCCCCTACACTGCTGCACTGAGCCTTTCCAGGACCAGGGGCCACTCCTTCCTTCTTCTTGGGCATGATTTGATACGTGAATTGTGTCTTGGGTATTCCAATCTTGTGGGCTAATATCCACTTATCAGTGAGTGTGTACCATGTGTGTTCTTTTGTGATTAGGTTGCCTCACTCAGGGTGACATTCTCCAGTTCCACCCACTTGCCTAAGAATTTCATGGATTCATTGTTTTTAATAGCTGAGTAGTATTCCATAGTGTAAATACACCACATTTTCTGTATCCATTCCTTCATTGAGGGATATTTGGGTTCTTTCCAGCTTCTGGTTATTATAAATAGGGCTGCTATGAACATAATGGAGCATGTGTCCTTATTACATGCTGGGGAATCTTCTGGGTATATACCCAGGAGTGGTATGGCTGGGTCCTCCAGTAGTATCATGCCCAGTTTTCTGAGGCCACCAGACTGATTTCCAGAGTGCTTGTACCAGCTTACAATCCCACCAGCAATGGAGGAATGTTCCTCTTTCTCCACATCCTCACCAGCACCTGTTTTCCTCTGAGTTTTTGATCTTAGCCATTCTGACTGGTGTGAGGTAAAATCTCAGGGTTGTTTTGATTTGCATTTCCCTGATGACTAAGGATGTTGAACATTTCTTTGGGTGCTTCTCAGCCATTCGATATTCCTCGGGTGAAAATTCTTTTTTAGCTCTGTACCCCATTTTTAATGGGGTTATTTGGTTCTCTGGAGTCTGTCTTCTTGAATTCTTTGTATATCTTGGATATTAGCCCTTGTCGTATATGTATCTTTATCTTTATCTCACTTAATAGTCACACTTGCTCTATTCTAGTTTATATTTGAACAGAGAAACTACGTAGCATGGGTCTGGAGATGTAACTGAGTTGGCCAGGCCCTTACCTAGCATGCACAAGGCCCTAGGTAACAATCCCCAACACCAAATGCGGCCGAGCATGGTGGTGCATGCCTGAAATCCCAGTGCTTGGGAAATGGAATCAGGAAGATCAGAAATTCAAGGTCATCCTCAGCTAGCCTCACAAGTCCCAGCTAGCTTGGGCTCCATGCTACCTTGTCTCAAAGAAAGACAATTAAACAGTCTGGCCAAGATCACACAGCCAGTAAATGATATTGTGGGGTTTGGGCTTTTGTTTTATGCTGATGCTGTTACATCTGGGGAGAGTTTGTGGGAGAGTATGAGCTTGCTATAATATCCTCACTTGGAAAAATAATGCATGCTCATGAGCCCTCATTTAAAAAATATAGAAATGCCTAGAAACCCCTGCTTTGCCACACTTTCTGAGAAGAAATTGGAAGAGATGAGCAGACTCATCCTTTTATCCCATTCCTTCTCCAATAACAGGGAGAAGGAATTTTTTTTTAATTTCTTCTTCAAGAAAAGAAATGTTTTGAGTACAGAATTGAGAGGAAACGCACTCCGGATGGATAATCGCGTCACTCCAGTCTTCCTACCCACAGAGAAGAAAGCCTTCCTGAAGTTTAAGATGTCACCTCTCACAGAGCACATCGGCAGCTCGAGATCAGAAAACGCACACAGCCAGATCACCAGAGAGAGCGGGCAGCAATACGCAGCTGGCTTTGAGATCTGTGAGGGGCCGTTGCCGTCAAAGGATGTTTTTGTTAAAATAGAAACATCAAGGACATAAATACGAACAATCCTTGGGACAATTCTTTTGTAGCATGTACCTGAAGAGGTAAACACTGTTCCGGATGCTTCCTGGCCCTCGGACATTTCGATGCTGGACACTACTGAACTGAAATGACTCATTCTTGGAAGCAGTTGTCCTCTGGTTTAAGAATATCCCAGAGTATGCAAAGGAGCCAGGTTTCTCTATTTATAAAACTTATCAGACCACTTATGTTGATGCTTATCAAAATGTAAGTTATGTTTACATTCGAATTTGGAATTTCAATTCAACCATTGACACAAATACATAAACATGTATGCATACGATTTTTTTAGTCAATCAAGACTCTTCTTCCTAAGAGAGGCTCTTATAGCCTAGCCTAGCCTCAGACTCACTGTGTAGCCAAGGATGACCTTGAATTCCTCATCCTCCTGCCTCTACTTCCCAGATTACTGAAATTACAAATGTGCACCACCACACACGATTGCAATCAATATACCCAATAGCGCGCGGGGGAAAGGAGAGAAGTAAAGGAGCGAGGCTTAACAAAATGGAGGGCAAGCAGCCACCCTTACGCATTTTCTTAGCTCCTTGTCTTGTTGCAGCTGCAAAACACCTAACAAACGCCACTTAAGGATGGGAAGGTTTATTTGAGCTTCTATTTTGAGGGTGCAATTTATCAAGGAAAAGAGCTCATGGCAGAGAATGTAAGCCAACTGGTCACACTAATCCAACACCAGGGGTGTAGAGAGGCAATGCAGAGGCAGGGATGTGAAGCAGACCAGGACCCTACCGCTAGATCAGCCCAGGACCCCTACCCATAGCAGACCAGAACCTCAGCCCATAGAGTAGCCCAGGACCACAGCCCATAGAGGGGCCCTACACTCTAAGACATAGAACTATGCTGCCCACAGTTAGTATAGACCTTTCCAGCTCATCCCAATCTAGAAACCCCTTGTTGTCATGCCCACAAGTTTGTCTCCTAGGCGAGTCTAGATTGTGTTGGCAATATTAACCATAACCATAACCATAACCATAACCATAACCATAACCATAACCATAACCATAACCATAGAGTTGGCAATATTAACCATAACTTGAAAGGCCCATTTCCAAACCACACGGTTAGTATCAGCCTTGCTTTTTCAGACCGTGTCTCAGTATGTATCCCTCCTGGGCCTGGAACTCACTCTGTACATAAGCACAGTAGTGAAAGGCTGAGGTAAGGAGATAGGGAAGCGGTTTAATGGTTAAGGCGATTGGCTTACGACCACCTTCCAAAGCCTGATTCCAGGCATCCACATGGCAGTTCACAACTATTTGTAACTCTAGTCTCTGGGGATATGATGCCCTCTTCTGGCCTCTGTGGGAACTACACACAAACACACTCACACACACACACACACACACACACACACACACACAGTGCACAGTGCACAGACATACATATAGGCAAAACATCTACATATATTATGATGGTTTGTATATGCTTGGACCAAGGAATGGGCACTATTAGAAGGTGTGGCCTGTTGGAGTAGGTGTTTCACTGAGTGTGGCTTTATAATACCTTAGTCCTAGCTGTCTGGAAGTCAATCTTCCACCACCAGCCTTCAGATGAAGATGTAGAACTCTCAGCTCTGCCTACATCATGCCTGCCTGGATGCTGTCATGCCTTGATGATAATGGACTGAACCTCTGAACCTGTAAGCCAACCCAATTAAATGTTGTCCTTTATAAGACTTGCCTTGGTCATCGTGTCTGTTCACAGCAGTAAAACCCTAACTAAGACCACACAAAATTAATAATAATAATAATAATAATAATAATAATAATAATAATTTTTAAGACTGAGGCAGGAGGATTTCAAGTTTGAGGCCAGCCTGAGCTCTATAGAGAGACACTGCCTCAAAAGAAAGAGTGTTATAAAAAGCCCAAGTAGATATTTCTCAAAAGAAGACTCACAAATGTTTAACAGATATATGGGGAAATGTTCAACATCACCAATTATCTAGAGAAATAACACTGAAACCGCAAATGAGATACTACCTCCCGCGTGTTGAAATAGCTATTATCAAAAAGATAAAGTTAAGTATTTGTGGTGATTATTTTTAAGTGGAGGAACTTGTGAACTCTGTTGGTAAGCGTGTGAATAAGAGTGGTCATTACAGAATATCATGTGGTGGTTCCACAAAGGAAAAAGTGAGAATAGAATGACCCTGGGATCAGAGAGATGGCTCAGCACATACGAGTGCTTATGTTCTTGCAGAAGAACCAGACTGGGTTCCCAGCATCCTCATCAGGTGCTAATAACTAGCTATAACCCCAGTCCAGGGGATCCAAAACCTCTTCTAGCACCCTTGAGCACCCACACATATGTGGTGCAGAGAATCTCACAAAGGCACAAACATACACATAAATAAAAATAAATATTTTTTTAAATAGAGGGCCAGGGGCTAGAGAGATGGCTCAGCAGATAAGAGCACTGACTGCTCTTCCAGAAGACCCGGGTTTGAATCCCGGCATCCACTTGGCACCTCGCAACTGTCTGTCACTCCCTCAGACAGACATACAGACAAAACGCCAACAAAATATAAAATTTAGAAAAAAAATAGAGAGCTAGAGAGATGGCTCAGCAAGTGTTAGCTATTATTCCAGAGGACGGCGTTTTAATTGTCAGTATCCACATAGCTAACAAGAACCAGCTCCGGTTCTAGAGGATCCAAAACCCTCTTCTGGCCTCCTCAGGCACTGTATATACATTTGGTGTACATACATAAGTGTAGAGAAAACGGCTATACACATAAAATAAAACAAAATAAAATTTTAAAATAATAAATAAATAAAATATCAAAAAAGTAATATTTATTTTATGTACATGAGTGGTTGTCCTGCATGTATGTCTGCTGTGTACTATGTGTGTGCTGTGCCCACAGAAGTCAGAAGAGGGTGTCATGTCCCCTAGGACTGGAGTTATAGACAGTTGCAAACCATCGTGTAGATGCTCTGGAAGAGCAGCCAGTGCTCCTAACTGCTGACCTCTCTCTCTAGACCCTCAGGAAAAAAAATTAATAGAATGACCATATGATCTCAGTAGTGAGATTCTAGAGGATAGAAAAGCAGTACATCAAGGAAATATGTGTGTGGCTCTCTTTGTTGCAGAATTATTCGCAATATCCAAGATATGGAATCAATGTCAGCAGGGCATGATGGTGCACACCTTGAATCCCAGTACTCATGAAACAGAGGCAAGACGATCTTCGTGAGTTCGAGGCCAGCATGACAAGTTGAGGGGAGGGCAGCTCCGTGGTCACCACTGCCAACAGAGTACAGACTGATTCTCGGGAGGCAGGAAAGCCGTTCAGTTTAACATGACTGAATATGCAATGTTGGTGCAAACTTGGAGAGTCAGACCCTGAGTGGTTTGCTTTAGGCATATTTAGCCACAACATGATTTAGTGGAAAACCTTCATGGTGATAATTAGCTCAATCCAGTGAGCACGATTAAGCACACTATAAATCTCCTAGAGGGACAAAGTCAGCTAAATAAAAATCAGACATGACAACTGTATGACACCGTCTATAAAGATGGGTTCTATACAGTGACTGAGGAAGACAAGCGCTCGGTAAAGGTCTAGGTCCAGTGTAGTCTTGGCTACACAGATAGCACAAAGATCACCTGGATTACAGATGGCCCATCCCTTATTTTAAAGGAGAAACCCTGTGTGCTAGCATTCCAGGTTCTCTTAGTACAATGGTTCTCAACCTTCCCAATACTGAGACCCTTTAATTCAGTTCCTAATGTTGTGGTGACCGCCCCCTCCCCCCCCCGCCCCGCCCAAACCGTAAGGTCGTTTCATTGCTACTTCATAACGGTAATTTTGCTAGCGTTATGAATCCTGATATAAATATCCAATACGCAGGATATCTGATATGCAGCACCTGTGAAAGGGTCTTTCAACTCCCCCACCAAAGGGGTCATGACCCATGGGATGAGAACCACTGCCCGGGTGCTCACGTGTGAACACAAGGACATCTGTACCTCCTGCAGGGAAGAAGTGGCAGATGAATCCCCTGGAGGGCTGGAGAGATGGGTCCATGGTTAGCACTGCTGGCTGCTTTCAGAGGACCTGGGTTCAAGTCCCAGTACCTACACTGGGGAACTAACAACCACCTATAACTCTAGTCCAGGGATTCAATGCCATCTCCTGATCTACAAGAGCAAGAGTTCCAGACCAACTAGAGTTACAAAAAAAGACCCAGTCTACATGGATGGAAGGATGGATGGATGGATGGATGGATGGATGGATGGATGGATGGATAGATACACAGACTGACTGACTGACTGACTGACTGACTGACTGACTGACTGACTGACAAAGCCAATGCTGTCAATAGATGACCTAAGAATAGCTCTAAACGTCTAATACATCACTGAAAATATTTTAATTCTCTTTTTTATTTCATTTCATTTTTTACTTATTCACTTTACATCCTGCTCACTGCCCAAGAAGTATGGCATACCTCACGAATTTCCATGCCATCCTTGAGCTGGGGCCATGCTAATCTTCTCTGTATTGTTCCAATTTTAGTATAGGTGCTGCCGAAGCGAGCACAATGTGTTAATTCTTAAAAGTCAGGAATTGGCAGCTGGAGAGATGGCTCAGTGGTTAAGAGCATTTGTTGATCCTTGTAGAGAGCCGGGTTCAATTACCAGCACCTGCATGGTGGCTCACAACCATGTTTAACGCCAGCTTTAGGGGATCCCTCCTTTGAACTCATACAAATAAAACTAAATAAATGCAAATCTTTTAATAAATAAAAATGAGAAAATTAGAATTTGAATTATGAGTTTTCCTGTTTAAATCCAATTGAATAATCCATATCTGTAGCTGTTTTGAAAAAAAAAAGCTAAGTGTTTTTATTCCTCTCTCTCTCTCTCTCTCTCTCTCTCTCTCTCTCTCTCTCTGTCTCTCGTCCTAGTTTACCTTCTGTTGCTGTGACAAACCATGACCAAAAGAAGCACATTGAGAGAGTAAACGGTTTATTTGGCTTACATGTCTGAATCTTCCTTTTAATTTTTTTAAAATTTTTATTTATGTGTGTTAATTTTTTTAATTTTTATTTACCTGTGTGCCTTTGTGCAGCTGTCATAGCCGTCGAGAGCTGCAGGGTCCTCTTACCCACTGAGCCATCTCTCCAGCCTCCTGGGAATCTCTTTAAAGCCAGGATTAGCACTGATATCTACACTGGTATCAACAGGGTAGATCACACTGTTACACTTCCCAAAGATCCAAAACCAAAGAACAGACAAGGGACTGAGAAGTGTGATGTCCCGTAGTGGTATTCCCAACCCTTGGGAGTGAAAACAGAAGGATCCAGAGTTCAAGGTCAGCCTCAGCTCCATAGCAAGTTCAAGGTCACCCTGAGCTGGAGACTGACTCCAAAACTAAAAGGAATAAATAGAGCAAAGGACAAACCCACTCTAAAGAAGGACAGACGCCACAGGAAAGAGGTGCATGTGTCCTACGTGATCGTGAGTCAGAGCCCCACCATTGAGTCTATCTCACTACTTAATTTCTTTTTGCATAAACAAAGAAGATGCCTTTGTAAGTCTTTAGCACCCTCTTTTGGACAACCTGATTATTTCAAAATTGAATTGTTTCGTTTCCGAGTATGTTGTCAGCAAATTGAATTGGGCACGTGGAGACAGACAGATAGAGATGATATAGGCTTCCGGTCTGTCTGGGCCAGGGCCCTGAGCAGACCTTGTGTGAAAACTCTGCAGCCAGTTCCACAACACCCAGAGGAAGCTCCATTGCCAGGTCCTCTAACTCACTCGCCCAGGATCACAGGATCACAGGAGCTTGGTCACACCAGGATCTCAGGGTCCCAGAGGCAGCTTGACTCCCAGGAACTGGGACACACCCAGGATATCAGAATCACAGGATCCCAGAATCACAGGATCACAGTGACAGCTTGACTCTGAGGGGTTCTGACACAACCAGGATCACAGGAAGGACAGGTTCCAGTCAGATTTAGTGAGGGCAGGTAGGGCTAGAGGTAACCAGATGGTGGGAGGCGAGCGTAAGAACATAAGCAACAGAAACCAAGGTTACTTGGCATCATCAGAACCCAATTCTTCCACCATAGCAAGTCCTCGATACAACATTACATCAGAAAAGCAAGATTCAGGATCTTAAATCACTTCTCATGATAACGATAGAGGACTTTAAGGACATAAATAACCCCCTTAAAGAAATACAGGAGAACACAGTTAAACAGCTAGAAGCCCTTAAAGAGGAAACACAAAAATCCCTTAAAGAATTACAGGAAGGGGCTGGAGAGATGGCTCAGCGGTTAAGAGCACTGACTGCTCTCCTTGAAGGTCCTGAGTTCAAATCCCAGCAACCACATGGTGGCTCACAACCATCCGTAATGGGATCTGACGCCCTCTTCCGGTGTGTCTGAAGGCAGCTGCAGTGTACTTACATATAATAAATAAATCTTTAAAAAAAAAGAGAGAATTACAGGAAAACACAATCAAACAGGTGAAGGAAATGAACAAAACCATCCAGGATCTAAAAATGGAACTAGAAACAATAAAGAAATCACAAAATGAGACAACTGTGGAGCTAGAAAACCTAGGAAAGAGAACAGGAGTCTTCGATGCAAGCATCAGCAACAGAATATCAGAATAGAAGAGATAATCTCAGGTACAGAAGATACCATAGAAAACACTGACACAATAGTCAAAAAAAACACAAAAAGCAAAAAGCTCCTAACCCAACACATCCAGTAAATACAGGATACAATGAGAAGAGCAAATCTTAGGATAATAGGTATAGAAAAGAGTGAAGATTCCTCACTTAAAGGGCCAGTAAATATCTTCAACAAAATTATAGAAGAAGTATGCCCATGAAAATACAAGAAGCCTACAGAACTCCAAATAGACTGGACCAGAAAAGAAATTCCTCCCATCACATAATAATCAAAACACCAAATGCACTAAACAAAGAAAGATATCAAAATCAGTAAGGAAAAAAGGTCAAGTAACATATAAAGGCAGGCCTATCAGAATTACACCAGACTTCTCACCAGAGGCTATGAAAGCTAGAAGATCCTGGGCAGATATCATACAGACCCTAAGAGAACACAAATGCCAGCACAGGCTACTATACCCAGCAAAACTCTCAATTACCATAGACGGGGAAAACAAGATATTCCATGACAAAACCAAATTTACACAATATCTTTCCACAAATCCAGCCCTACAAAGGATAATAGATGGAAAACACCAATACAAGGAGGAAAACTACACCCTAAAAAGGCAAGAAAGTAATCTTTCAACAAACCCACATATACATAATTCCACCGCTAACAACAAAAATAACAGGAAGTAACAATCACTCTTCCTTAATATCTCTTAATATGAAATTTAATATTACCAGCCAGGCAGTGGTGGTGCACTCCTTTAATCCCAGCACTTGGGAGGCAGAGGCAGACAGATTTCTGAATTTGAGGCCAACCTGGTCTACAGAATGAGTTCCAGGACAGCCAGGGCTACACAGAGAAACCCTGTCTCGAAAAAGCAAAAAAAAAAGAAAGAAAGGAAGGAAGGAAGGAAGGAAGGAAGGAAGGAAGGAAGGAAGGAAGGAAGAGAGAGAGAGAAAGAATAAAAGAAAATTAATATTACCAACATATCCTAATCCACTGAAATTCAAAAATATGAAGAATTAGAAATTTGTTGGCTGTCATCCAGTGGTCTCTTAATTTGGTAATTGGAGAAATAGGTCCAATATTGTACAATTCATATACACTTTCTGTTTATTTGTACATGACAGTGTCTTGCTGTGTACCACATAATGGTCTTGAAATCATGCTTCTCTTATCTCAGCCTCTCTATTAATAGGATTGTTTATTTGATGTTTTTACTCTATACTATGGTTTTCAGAATAGTTTGCATATTACAAAATTACTTATACAGCCAAAATAAATGAAGACAATTAATTGGAAGGTGGCTTATAAGAGAACAACAAAGAGTGAGACTGAATGTTTTGCTTGATATTTATAATTATTGTATCAATTTTGAAGATGACCTTATAAGTTACTCTTTTCTGAGATAAATACTTTTCAAAATTATCACAGCCAATGAACCAGAGTCTTACCCTCAACTAATGTCTGTGCCACCCTCCTAGCAGAACCATTATTCATTGAAACAGTTGACCATCCTAATACACACACCATTTTTTTTTTTTTTTTGGTTTTTTGAGGCAGGGTTTCTCTGTGTAGTCCTGGCTGTCCTGGAACTCACTCTGTAGACCAGGCTGGCCTCGAACTCAGAAATCCGCCTGTCTCTGCCTCCCAAGAGCAGAGATTACAGGCGTGCGCCACCACGCCCGGCTTACACCATTTCTTAAATGAATATAACCTGTTCCCTTTGGGCTGAGAATGATGACAATCAAGTCAAATATCTTTGACCATAGCAGGAAATATGTATCCAAATAATTGTGTCTACAATTCATTCCTTGACCCAGCAGAACTGTCAACTCTTAGCTTAGCTACTATGGAGGTAAAATCCTCTGGTGATGTGAGGGACATTGAAGTACAGCCTTATTACAATAAGCTCCGATGTCTAAAAAATGTTCTTATTTTGGGTTTGTACCACAGTAAGAGCCAAGATTTTAAGCTCTACTAAAACCAAACCAAACAAACTAACAAAAAGACTTTATCTTTTTTATCATTTTTATGATGGATATAAAATATACATTGTGTTGAATATAACAAAAATTTAAAATTAAAAAGAAAGAGATGACACAGATATACACTTGGGGGGGTATTATCAACCTTATTCTTACAAGAGTTTTGGATCTGCAGAAAGATTAAACAGCACAAAGCCCCACTATACCTCGCCCTCGTGTAATTTCCCTTACTGCTAACAATTGCCCTGAGGACCCAAGTGTTAAAGGTAATGAAAATGTTAACCTGTTACTACTGGCTGATATGTATAGCACATATACTATAAAGTTGCATGCATCCATGAACTGTGAAGGACTTCATGTGTCCACCATTACAGTATTATAGAGAATAGTTCCACTGCCTTAGAAATCACCCCTTTTACATTGGCTCAGCCCAGTAAAGGCACTTACCATGCAAGCCCGGGGTCCCCAGAACACACATAAAGGTGGAAGAAGAGAACAGACCCACAATATTGTCCTCAGAAAGACACACGTGCATCATGGCACATGTGTGTTGCACATGCACACATACACATTTTCACACAATAACGATAATATGTTTTAAATGTTTAGTCACCTGTTTTATCTCTTGACTCTTTCTATCTCTCCAGACTCTGGTAATCACCACTTTTTACTTACTATCTTTTTAATGTTGCCTTTCAAATTTTTACATTGTAGAATAGCGAAATACAACTCTACTTACACATCCATTTAAGAGACCTTCATATCTTACCTATAAATGGCCAATATACATATTGGGGGAAGTTTACTCTAAAACGCAGTCTTGGTAATGCGCACCTTTAATCCCAGCAGTTGGAAGGCTAAAGCAGGAGGATCTCTGTAAGTTCAAGGCCAGCCTGGTCTTGGGAAAAAAAAAAAAACAAACAGAAGATGAGGAAAGGAGAAGGATAAAAGGGGAGAAGAAGTGGAGGGAGGAGAAGGTAGAAAGAGAGGAAAAGGAAGGGTGAGGAGAAAGCAGAAGAGGAAGAAGAGGAGGAAAGAAAAACTGAAAAACTGAAAATTGAAACTGCATTGAAATTCCATCTCAACTCAATCAAAATGACAATCTCGTCAAGAACACAACAAACGAGACCCTTATACATGGCTGTGGCAGCTAAACTAGATCAATCTCTACAAAAAAAAAAAAAAACACATATGGATAATGCTCAGATAACTAAATAAAGTTCTTCCCTGTGTTCCAGCCACAGCACTCCTGGGAATGTACCTAAAGGACTCCAAGTCAGTATATCGCAGGGACACCTGCACCTTGCTGTCTACCACAGCACAACTCACAACCTCTAAATTAGGGAGCCGAAAGAGGTGTCTGTCAAGAGAAGGCTGAGCAGAGAGAGCACGGTAAACGAGGAGAAGATGGCATGCACACACACACACACACACACACACACACACACTGTAATTTTACTCCTCCATGAAGAAGAATGAAATTATTTCATTTGCAGGAAAATGGATGGAAATAGAGACACCACACCAATCGACTAAGTCAGTCTCAGAAATAACACTGCATGTTTTCTATACATGTATATGTATATATGTTATATATATGCATATATATAATTGTGCATCTGTATGTGTATATACATGTATGGATGCACTTACTCATGGATGTATATGCAAAGGACACCAGTCAATATTGTTTCTTCTTCTCTTCCTCTTATTTTTTAAGATAGGATCTCTCACTGAACCTCATGGGCCAGCTGGCCAATGAACTCCAGAAACTTACTGACTCTCTACCCAGTGCCACTAGAGTCTTTACACGAGTGTTGGAAATCTGAACTCGGATCCTGATGTTTATGTTCCACCCACCCATCTGCCCAGTACCATCTCTGTTTTACTACGACCCCGTTGTGTGGATATTCAAAAGTTTATTGATCTATAGTCCTTGTTGAAAAACATCTTAGTTACCTCCAGTTTGGAGCAATTATGATTAATGCTGCTATAAATATTTGCGTGAGGGTGTCTTGTGGACATAAATTTTCAATTCATTTGGATAATCAGGAGTGTGATTTCTCCACCATACAAGAATACTATATTCATCTTCATAAGAAACTGCCTGCCCTGGTATGCTTTCTGTGGCTGTGATAAAACACTGAACCAACTTGTGGAAGGAAAGATTTTATTTGTCTTACACTTCCACATCCCAGCCCATCAGTGAGGACAGTCAGGGTAGGGACTCAAACAGGACTTAGAAGCAGAAACTGAGGCAGAGAGAGACCATGAAGTAATGTTGTTTAGTGACTTGTTCCCCTGGCCTGCCCTCTACCTTCCCTATTCAGTTCAGGAACACCTGCCTAGGGCTGGCAACGCCCACAGTGGACTGAGCCCTCTCCTATCAATTAACAGTCAAGAAAATGCCTCAAAGACAGGAAGTAACAATCACTTTTCCTTAATATCTCTTAATATAAAAATTAATATTACCAGCCAGGCAGTGGTGGCTCACACCTTTAATCCCAGCACTTGGGAGGCAGAGGCAGGTGGATTTCTGAGTTCGAGGCCAGCATGGTCTACAGAGTGAGTTCCAGGACAGCCAGGGCTATACAGACAAACCCTGTCTTGAAAAAACCAAATCCAAAACATGAGAGAGAGAGAGAGAGAGAGAGAGAGAGAGAGAGAGAGGATTTTAAACAAGTCCAATTCCTTCTGAAGACGGTATTTCTAAAGTTGTATTTAGAACCTTGGTGTCAAACCCAAGCTCTCCCATGGACTCTTTCAGAGGGTCTATAGCTTTGAGTTTAGTTTCGGTTCCAGGGATGGGTCAGCCATTAAGAGCATGTATTGTTCTTCCAGAGACCTGAGTTTGATTCCCACTTCATGGCTCACAACGCCTGTAACCAGCTCCAGAGGATCTGATGCCCTCTTCTAGACTGCACAGACACACTCACACACAGAGAGACAAGAGAGCATACATGCATGCATGCATATATACATACATACATACATACATACAGAGAATGCATGCACAAAAATAATTTTTTAAAAAATGAAAGAAGCACAAGTCTTGCAGAATGAGACAGCCTCTCACAACATATTCATGGCTTCCCTGGAAATCACAGCAATCCTCCTGCCTCTGCCTCCCAAGTGACAGGACTACAAACATGTGCACTGACTCTGGCTGATAATTGCAAAGCTACTTCAAATCTCATATACCTTGCCTGTTCTCTCTTTCCCTCTCTCGCTCTTGCTCTCTCTCTCTCTCTCTCTCTCTCTCTCTCTCTCTCTCTCTTGCTCTCACTCTCGCTCTCGCTTTCTCTCTCCCTTACACACACACATTTTAAACATGACATCATTCCCTGCACTCAGCTCCGCCCTCCTTCTTGCTGCCGATGCTTCCTCTGGGTTGCATATGCAGAGCCCGTATCCACACACCACGAGCAGCTCCGCCCTTTCCCAAAACTTCCCAATGTCCACCTCATCCTGCCCGGATGAGCCACACTCCATCCTAGCTAGTCTCCTGCTGATTGACACAGAGGCGGTCTCCATTGCCGGTGTATGCACACGTTTGAAGGTGAAAATCACCCTCCAAAGGTTCATGCAAAGCTTCGGATCCACACGTTGAGTCTGATCCCGGAACTTACTCGGTCTCTTCCGACCCGTGTGTCTGTTTGCTTTTCTTCCTCTCCAGCAAGGCTGGTAGGTTTTTTGATGAAAGCGAGACAGAGATGGAACCGAGACAAGCAAACTCTCAGCGTGAGGTTTTATGTTGATCTGGTCTGGGGGTTGGGCTGTGGGATGTGTCTGATGCCACCTATGCAGGACCTCCTTCTCCTCTGACTTCCTTGTTTTGCTTTGCTGTTCTGTGGTTCACACACACACACACACACACACACACACGCACGCACGCACGCACGCACGCACGCACGCACGCACGCGCACGCTCTGTTGTCTTTGGGTTTCCACCCACAACCTCTTGTTAAATAGAATGTGTTCCTCATAGCTCTGGCTATCGCTATGCTTGGAGCCCAGGCAGTGTCACCGAAGTGCTGAGGCGGTAATACCTGTCATCTCATGATGAGCCCGAGCCCCTGGGCTGTGGCCACCATCAGCACTGCTTTTCTTCTCTCTTCATGTGTGACAAGATGGCCAGAGGGAGCCAGGGTCCTTTAATGATCCTTCCAAGACAAGCAAGGCTCTGGTCCAGTAGTGGTCTTTTGAGGCTAGGTCCTTGTACAGAATATTCTAGATGTATTTCAGTATGGTTGGTTTCCTTTTTCCCCATGCAGGAGGTCCAGAATCGTTTTTTTCAACTTAGGCTGACAACCTGGCTGGACCATTGGAGATAAAACTTTACCAACATAGACCCTGCTCACTGAGATTTAGGCATCAAGAATGTTTTTGTTGTGTTCTGTTTGATTGGTTTTGGTTTTGGTTGAGGTGTGGTCTCTTGTACTTCTGACTGACCTGGAACTTGCTATGTAGATCATGGTGGTCTTGAACTCAAGATATCTCTCCACCCCAGCCTCCACCTCCGCCCCCACCCCTGCCCCTGACTCTCTGACCCTGACCCTGACCCTGGCCCTGCCCAGTCCCAGGAAAGCTGAGCTTAAATGTGTGTAGCACCGTGCCTGCTTCCATAAAATGTTTGACTCTCAAGCTCATCCACATCCAGCCTCTAAGTAATTGGCTAATTACGCAAGCAGTCCTGCCGGTTAGCAGCTTACACTGAATCAGATGTTGGCTGGGTTTCCCTGTAATCACCTGTCTCTCTGGGTTGTGGATATGCCGTGGAAGCAGCCGAGAAATTGGCTGCCACGGGTACGGTCTGTGACATATCGGTGTAGACAGATGCTTCTGTACTTTTTAGTTATTCATGGATATTCCCCCATTCTAACACTATTAAAAACTAAAATATATCTCCCCAAAATTCATCTTACAATCCTACCTTCTGGTGCTACATACGTGCTTTTAGAGATAGGGCCTTTAAATAAAGACACAACTGGGAGCCGGGCAGTGGTGGCGCACGCCTTTAATCCCAGCACTTGGGAGGCAGAGGCAGGTGGATTTCTGAGTTCGAGGCCAGCCTGGTCTACAAAGTGAGTTCCAGGACAGCCAGGGCTACACAGAGAAACCCTGTCTCGAAAAAGCCAAAAAAAAAAAAAAAGACACAACTGGGAGTCAAACATGGTGGTACAGGACTCTAATCCCAGTACTTGAGAGGTGGAAACAAGATCAAAAGCATCTTAACCTACATAGGCTAAGGCCAGCCTAGGTTAGAGAGAGACCCTATATCAAAACTAACTAAAGAGAAGGAACTGGGGTCTCTGTGCCTCTGCCCCGGCCTCTGCCCTACCGGTTAAATGGCTAATGGTTAAGAGCACTGGCCGCTGTTCCAGAGGTCCTGAGTTCAAATCCCATCAACCACATGGTGGCTCACAACCATCCTGAATGGGATCTGACGCCCTCTTCTGTCATGCAAGCATACATGCAAATAGAGTACTCATGTACATAGACAACTCTTCAAAACAAACAAGAGAGGAATATTTGGATCAAAAACGAGGTTATTAGTTTTGTATAACACAGCATGGCTGGCATCCCTGGAACAGGAATAAATTGTAGCACAGGTCATTATAGAGGGAAGATCATGTAAACACTTTGAGAAGACAGCTCACTCTGAAAAGGCCTCAGAAGAAACTAATCTGATACCTGGGTCTTGGGTATTAACTTCAGTTATAAAAAGATATACCAGGCAGTGATGGCGCACGCCTTTAATCCCAGCACTTGCGAGGCAGAGGCAGATGGATCTCTGAGTTCCAGGCCAGCCTGGTCTACAGAGTGAGTTCCAGGACAGCCAGGGCTATACAGAGAAACCCTGTCTCGAAAAACCAAATTATTATTATTATTATTATTATTATTATTATTATTAATGTTACTCGGGCGAACAGTGTGTAGTATTTTGGGTTGGTTTCCTTTGGTGTGATTTTGGTGGATGTAAGAGTCGAGACGAGAGCTCACTGTGCAGCCGTGGCTGGCCTGGACCGTGCTACGCAGACCCGGCCAATCGTCACCTCTCCACGGCTCCCCCGCTTCACCTCCTGAGTGCTGAGGTAACCGTCGTGACAGGAACCAGCCCTGCACCAGCGTGGGGCTCTTCGTGACGCAGCCCTTGCAGACCAGTACGAATAACAACCAGAAGATGTGTCCGAGGACTTCAAAACAGGCACTTCCAAAACGTTCACTTTCAACTCAGTTTCGCCACAAAACTCCGTGTGTGTATGTGTGTGTGTTATGTGTGTACATATGTATGTGAGGTGGGGGTTGAGGGGTGTGTGTGTGTGTGTGTGCACTTGGGAGGCAGAGGCAGGCAGATTTCTGAGTTCAAGGCCAGCCTGGTCTACAGAGTGGGTTCCAGGACAGTCAGGGCTACACAGAGAAACCCTGTCTGGAAAAAAACAAAAAAAAAAGAAAAAAAAAAAGAAAAAAGTCTGTGTTGATGTGCTTTAAAAATGCCTATTGGGGGGACTGGAGAAATGGCTCTGTGCTTAAGAGCACTGACTGCTAGCCAGGCATGGTGGCATGCACCTGTAATCCCAGCACTTGGGAGGCAGAGGCAGGCGGATTTCTGAGTTCGAGGCCAGCCTGGTCTACAGAGCAAGTTCCAGGACAGCCAGGACCACACAGAGAAACCCTGTCTTGAAAAACCAAAAAAAAAAAAAAAAAAAAAAAAAAAAAAAAAGGAGCACTGACTTTCTGAAGGTCCTGGGTTCAAATCCCAGCAATCACATGGTAGCTCACAACCATCTGTGATGGAATCCGATGCCCTCTTCTGGTGTGTCTGAAGACAGAGACAGTGTACTCATACAAAATGAGTAAATAAAACTTAAAAAAAAAAAAACTCTTAATGGAGAGATGGCTCCCCCATGAAGAATGCCTGTTGTTCTTGCAGAGGACCAGAGTTTGGTTCCCGGCACTCATCTCAGGCAGCTCAGATCACCTGTAACTCCAAGCTCCAGCACTCTCTTCTGACGTCACGGGACGCCTGCACTCAGGTGCACATATCCTCTCACACATAAACAGAGCCAAAATAAAAGAAATATTCGAGAAAGGGAATATATTGGAGCGACTAAAGACAGCTACAGTGTACTTACATGTAATAAATAAATAAATCTTTAACAGAAAAAAAGAAAGGGAATATTTTTTAAAAGATTTATTTATTGTTATATGTAAGCACAATGTAGCTGTCTTCAGACATACGCAAAGAGGGTGTCAGATCTCATTACAGATGGTTGTGAGCCACCATGTGGTTGCTGGGATTTGAACTCAGGACCTTCGGAAGAACAGTCAGCGCTCTTTAACTGCTGAGCCATCTCTTCAGCCCTGAAAGGGAATATTTTTAAAGGTTCTTGTTGGTCTTCCCATGGTCTCCACATTACTAAACCAAAACAAAGCACACCAAGAGGTAGTCACCCAGTGTGATGTAGGGACAGGTCACCAAGGCAGCCAGGCCAGTTCAAGTTTCAAAGGGGGAACCTGTACAAGTCTACCAAGCCTTCTGAAACTCCATGAAAAAAACTGACAAAAGGTGTCAGAATCAACTTTTTCTGAACTTTGCAAATTAGCCAAAGGCTTGTCAGAGTCAAAGAGGTTTATGCAAGAAAAACTAAGTAATCACACAAAAAAAAATCTTTGGTGGGTGTGGTGGTGCATGCCTGTGATCCCACACAAGGGTGGCAGAGGAAAGGAGGAGAAAGAGAGGGGAGAGGAGAGGAGAAGAGGGGAGGGGAGGGGAGGGGAGGAGGGGGGAGGGAAGGAGAGGAGAGGGGAGAGGGGAAGAGAAGGGAAGGGAGGAGAGGAGAGGGGAGGGAGGGGGAAGGAAGGAGAGAAGAGAGGAGGGAAGGGAAAAGGAAGGGAGGGGAAGGGAGGGAAGAGAAGGGAAGGAGAGGGGGAAAAAAGAAAAATAACAAGCCTGTGTGTTTTAACTTATTCTTGTACCAGTGACGGCTCTCCAACTGTCCATTTTGCCAAGAATAACCTTGAGAACCCACCCCAGGCTTTCTGACACCAGAAATGCAAAGGGTGGTGGTATCAAGACTGAGAGAAATCCGATACGGTAAACAGTTCATCCCTTTAACCCAGGCACTCAAGGGTGTGAAGCCTACCTGGTTTATAAAGTGAGTTCCAGACCAGCCATGGCTACACCGTGAAAGCCTGTCTCAAAAACATGAGAACATGGGTTTGATCCCCTAGAACCCATGCTGTTAAAGTTTAGCACATCAGTGTATGCCTGTAATCGTCACACTAGAGGCAGGGCAGGAGAAGGGGAGAATCTCATTTCTGATCCAACAGTCCAACCAAAAAGGAGAACTTCAGGTTCGGTCTCAAAAAACAAGGTGGAGAGAAATTGAAAAAGACATTCAGAGTTGACCTCTGGACTCAATCCAGACTCGAACACACATACATGCACAAACACACACATGCACAAATACATGTGTGTGTAGTGTTAAATAATTATAAATGGAGTACCACCCGGCCAAGCCTCTGCACCAAGTCCTGGTGGGTCTCGCTCAGGTCAGCTCTTACTGTGGCCACCGAGCCAATCTTTCCCAGCTAGCGCTCATGGCATCCCAGTGTGTTTCCTCTCCGCCATAGACTCTATAAACAGTGGGAGTCCCACGCTTCTGCCCAGCACCCACTCCTTCCAAGTATCCGGTAAAGCACGACTCTTAAACTTGAATAGTTAACCAAATATATTTATGTATATAAAACTGCCAATTACATAATGCCAAATTACAATGATGAAGTCTTATCCCAAAATTTCTAACCTCTCCAAAACACCAGAAATATGTCTGAAGTCATCTGGATACCCACATCTCCCTCTCTCTCTCCTCTGCTCCTGTGGTCCACCGAGCCTCTGTCTCCCTCTCCGCCCCTCACCCCTCTTAGCTCCTCCTCCTCTCTCCCCTCCAATCACTGGCCTCTCACTGCCTCAACGTGAATGGATAGGAGATATCTTGCATCATACGTGCACATATACTATGAGGAGTTTTCAAGGAATGGGAGAAAATACTTCAAGCCCTATATCTAATAAGGAAACAGTTTGGACAGTGGGCTCTTTGAATTATAAGAAAATAATACAAATAAAAAATAAATAAAAGGGGCTGGAGAGATGGCTCAGCGGTTAAGAGCACGGACTACTCTTCCGAAGGTCCTGAGTTCAAATCCCAGCAACCACATGGTGGCTCACAACCATCTATAACGAGCTCTGAAGCTCTCTTCTAGAGTGTCTGAAGACAGCTACAGTGTACTTAAATGTAATAAATAAATCCTTTTAAAAAATAAAATAAAAAAATAAATAAAAGAAGCCAAATGTGGTAGCACATGCCTGGAATCCCAGCACTCAAAAGGCTGAGTCAGGAGGCTGACAGCGAGTTTGAGGACAGCCTAGACTACATGATAGTCATATAGTGAGTACTAGACCAGCCAGAACTACACATCAAGACCATATCTCAAAAAAAGGGAGAGATGGGAGTGGGGGGGTGGCATCTGGAGAGAGAGCTCAGTAGATAAGAGCGGTTCTTAGCACCCACAGGACAGCTCACAGTGACCTTGACTTGACTTGACCTCTCTTGACAATGTCTTCTGGTCTCTGCTGCACCAGGCATGCACACTGTGCACATGTGCTGTGCTGGAGAGTGTATATCAACTTGACACAAGCTAAAAAAAAGAAGAGAATTTCAATTAAGAAACCGCCTCCAGAAGAGGCGGAGCCTGTGGAGCAAGACCGCGCCCTCTGTTCGCCCAGTGGTACTGGGCTCCGCTCGCGTGGCTGCTGCCCCCTGCCGGGCTCCCGGACTTCAACACAGTCTAGGTTCTAAGTCCGGGAGCCAGTCAGTCAATGCCAAACCTAACTGGTAGGAAAGTTGGGCTAACCTAGGGCACTTCGGTTTTCCTGTTGATTCAACTCAACCAACAACATAATGAAGTTATTTTAGAATATCAAGGAAATGGAGCCCGGCGTGGTGGCGCACGCCTGTAATCCCAGCACTTGGGAGGTAGAGGCAGGCAGATTTCTGAGTTCGAGGCCAGCCTGGTCTACAGAAAGAAACCCTGTCTCGGAAAGCCAAAAACAAAACAAAACAAAACTTGTACACAAACATCCATAGCAAGACAGCCAAAGAACAAAACAAATCCAGAATCCACTAGGTTATGAGTAGATAAATGAAATACGGCACGCCTGTGTCATGGAGCATTGTTCAAACATAAGAGGGAATGAAATACTGACTCGTGGGCAATATAGGCAGATCTCGGAAGCGTTGTACTCAGAGCAGGGGTCAGACAAAGGCCAGCTCCTACTATATGGCTTCTTTTCTACAAAATACCCTGAAAAGACAGATACAAAGAAACAAGTTCAGGGCTGGAGCAACAGCCCAGAGGTCAGGAATGCTTGCCGCTCTTCCTTCCCTTCCCAGCATTCCTGTCGACCGCTCCCTACCACCTGTTAACTCAAGGGGACTGATGCCCTCTTCTGGCCTCCCTGAGAACTGCACACCATGTGGCATGCATACACACAAACACATGCTGTACACATAAAGAAAGAAAAATAACAAAATAAATCTTTTTTTTTTTTTAAAGCGGGGCCAGCCGGGCGGTGGTGGTGCACGCCTTTAATCCCAGCACTCGGGAGGCAGAGGCAGGAGGATTTCTGAATTCGAGGCAACCTGGTCTACAGAGTGAGTTCCAGGACAGCCAGGGCTACACAGAGAAACCCTATCTCAAAAACAAACAAACAAACAAACAAACAAAAACGGGGGGGGGGGGAATTGGAGAGATGGCTCAGCGGCTATGGGCACTGACTGCTCTTCCAGAGGTCCTGAGTTCAATTCGATTCGATTCCCAGCAACCACATGGTGGCTCATAACCATCTGTAATGGGATCCAATGCCCTTCTCTGGTGTGTCTAAAGACAGCTACACTGCGCTCATATAAATAAAATAAATTAATCTTAAAAAGTAAAAACAGAAAAAAAAAAAGTAAAAACAGTCCAGCCATCCAATCAGTGGTGGAGCATGAATTTAATCCCAGCGCTTGGGAGGCAGAGGTAGGTGGATCTCTGTGAGTCTGAGGCTAGCCTGGTCTACAGAGCAAGGTCCAGGATAGCCAGGGCTCCTCGGAGAAACCCTGTCTCAGGAAAGAAAGTATGGTTTATGGTTTTATCATTTTGAGTACATGAAAATATTCTAAAATTCAATGGTCATGATAGTCGCATTACCTTGTAGAAACATTGAATATCACTAAATTGTGTGCTATAACATTGTGAATTCAAGAGCAGGTGAACTGTGTATAAAAATGCATACAATCACATCAAATGCTGCTACTGATTCTAAAACCCTGACCTTAAGAATGGAGCAAACATCGGTAAGGATGAGAAAGCACCAGCTCCCCTAATTTTGACACTCATTCCCTATTGTTTAAAAGCCTCGGATTGCCGTCAATGAAGTATTTTCATTTCCCGTGCCATAATAAGATGGACCACGCGTGTCATCCTTCCTTGTCTGACATGTGATTTGCTTTTATTTCCACAACACAGTGAATTTTGATAGATCACAGTAATTTCAATCCAGAAGGATCTTTCGACTGTACGAGTGAATTAGAAAGATATTTTTATATCGCCTATTCGAGATAACAGGTCTTAGTGCTACGCTTCGGGCAAAATACATCAAAAGAATGAACTGAAGGTTAAATTTCCTTTTAGATCCCGATTTTTATAACATCACAAAAATTCTGGCCTAAAAGCGGTCGAATTATTCAACGGCGAGACATTCTATATTCACCAGGTTCAGCCGGAGGAAAAGAACAAAGACAACCCAGACGGACCTGGAAGGTGAGGTGCATTCATCTTGTAATTACGCCCTCCGAGGTCTCCTGTCACCCGAACACCACACCAGAACCCTGCCCCAGCAAGGCAAGAGAGGCTTTCCGCTCTCGGGTCGCTTGCGCGAAGGTAATTCCCACTTGAAAAGAAGCAATACAAATTCAAGTAATGAGGCGTAATTCGTGTCAAACAATTATTACCATTTTATTCTATCCAAATCAGTCGATTACATAGAACTGTGTGTCTAAATTGGTTTTAGATAGCTTTTAATCCCAACTTGATTTTTTTTAATTATCTCATGCATATGTACTTGTGTCTAAGAAGAAAAAAAAAAGTCCCTTTCTTTTTAATGCTGTTTGGAGCAGTGTTTACGTGCAGTCTAAGGAGGGTCCATGGGGGTCTTTACTCCAAGGTGTCTATTTATTGAACCACTCAGAGATCCTCATCATGAGATGATTTCAAACAACAGGGAGCCCACTGGCACGCTACCCAGAAGCAACGCTGTCGGGCACATTTGGTCTCAGTCCTGGGCCTCATCCTGTACCACCCAGGCAGAGCCCACTGAGAGCCTCCTGCCACCTGGTGCGTGTTCCGTGACACTGACGATAATGACAAAGGACGTGACATCAGGTTCTTCTGAGAACACTCATTTAGTCGCACGGCCAACGAGTTTGTGCTGGAGCGTTCGGGGTGGGGCAGATCTTCTATGAGCACTGGTGATACAACAATAAACGAGAGAGGCGAGGGGGGCGGTCCCTGGGCTGGGGGTGTGGTTTGCTGCCAGAGCGCTTGCCTAGCTTACATTATCTCTAGAAAGGGTAAAAGGAAGGAGGGGTAGAAGGAGAGGAAAATAGGAAAGGAAAGAGTGAAGAAGGAAAGGAGAATGGAAGAAAAGAAAGGAGATACAGAAAAAAATGGAGAGAGGGAGGGAGGAAAGAAAAAGGGAGTGGAAAGGAAAGAGAAGGGGAGAAAAGGAAAGATGGAAGGAAGAAAGGAGAGGGAGGGGAGGAGAGGAGGAGAGGAGGAGAGGAGGAGAGGGGAGGAGAGGGGGAGAGGGGAGGAGAGGAGGAGAGGAGGAGAGGAGGAGAGGGGAGGAGAGGAGGGGAGGAGAGGAGAGGAGAGGAGGAGGGGAGGAGGGGAGGAGGGGAGGAGGGGAGGAGGGGAGGAGGGGAGGAGGGGAGGAGGGGAGGAGGGGAGGAGGGGAGGAGGGGAGAAGGGGAGGAGGGGAGGAGGGGAGGAGGGGAGGAGGGGAGGAGGGGAGGAGGAGAGGAGGAGAGGAGGAGAGGAGGAGAGGAGGAGAGGAGGAGGAGAGGAGGAGGAGAGGAGGAGAGGAGGAGAGGAGGAGAGGAGGAGGAGAGGAGGAGAGGAGGAGAGGAGGAGAGGAGGAGAGGAGGAGAGGAGGAGAGGAGGAGGAGAGGAGGAGAGGAGGAGAGGAGGAGAGGAGGAGAGGAGGAGAGGAGGAGAGGAGGAGGGAGGAGGAGAGGAGGAGAGGAGGAGAGGAGAGGGAGACCCTGATCTCAAGCAGGCATACATTTTGGAGAATGGAAACTGTCCTGACTAGTTATCAATGACACAAGCTGAAGTCATCTCAGAGCAGGGAGCCTCCGCTGAGAGGCAAGATGTCACTAACTTCTCAGTAATTGATGGAGGAGGGACATTAGGGACAGTGCCACCCCTGGGCTGGTGGTCCTAGGTTCTATAGGAAAGCAGGCTGAGCAAGCCATGAGGAGCAAGCCAGTAAGTAGCACCCCTCCATGGCCTCTGCATCAGCTCCTGTCTCCGGGGTCCTGGCCTCGAGGCAAATAAACCCTTTCCTTCCCATCTTGCTTTTGGTCATGGTGTTCCCTCACATCAACGGTGACATCTCTAAGAGACAGAAATGGATGGATGGATATGATAGATAGATAGATAGATAGATAGATAGATAGATAGATAGATATGATGGATTTGATAGAAAATAGATGAGAGAGAGAAGCAAACAAGTGTTCCCCTTATAGTTAGCAAGCATCCCTTCCAGCACACCTAGGTCCATCCTGTGCTACTTGTCTGCATTCTAGGGTTTCTTTTTTCTTTTTTTTTTTTTTTTTTTTTTTTTTGGTTTTTCGAGACAGGGTTTCTCTGTGTAGTCCTGGCTGTCCTGGAACTCACTTTGTAGACCAGGCTGGCCTCGAACTCAGAAATCCGCCTGCCTCTGCCTCCCAAGTGCTAGGATTAAAGGCGTGCGCCACCACCGCCCGGCTTAGGGTTTCTTTTATTGCATACCTTGTGGCTTAAAAAAAAAAAAAAAAAAAAAAAAAAAAAAAAAAACCTCCCAGTGCATTTAGCTAGAAGTGGAGTTTAAAAAAGCAACTCATTGCCTCACATTGTTATTAAAATAGCTTTTGGATTCTGGAGGTAGAATTTTTTTTTGTTGTTTGTTTGTTTGTTTGTGACAGGGTTTCTCTAGGTAGCCCTAGCTGTCCTAAAACTCACTCTGTAGGCCAGGTTGGCCTTAAACTCACAGAGATCCTCCTGCCTCTGCCTCCCCAGTGCTAAAATAGTATTTTAATAGGGTGGCACACACCTGTAATCCCAGAACTCAAAAGCAGAAGCAGAGCCGGGCATGGTGGCACACGCCTGTAATCCTAGCACTTGGGAGGCAGAGGCGGATTTCTGAGTTCGAGGCCAGCCTGGTCTACAGAGTGAGTTCGAGGACAGCCAGGACTACACAGAGAAACCCTGTCTCAAAAAAAAAAAAAAAAAAAAAGCAGAAGCAGGATGGTCACAAATTCAAGGCCAGCCTAGTCTCCATTCTGAGTCCCAGGCCAACCAAGACTTCCGTAGAGAGAGACCTTATCCCAAAAACCCGAGATAAACTCCCAGTACTGGGGACATGGAGGGGAGGATCAGGAATTCAAGACCGACCTGAGACCTTGCCTCAAAAAGCAACAACTGGTACTGAAGAGATGGACGGCTCAACCCATCCACATATCACTCTCGTTTGGTTCCCAGCACCCACATCAAATCTCTCACAACCGCCTATAACTTCAGCTCCAAAGGCATCCAACACCTCCAGCACCCATAGGCACCTGCACATGTATACATACACACACAGAGACACACACATACACAAATATATATATTTTTAATTGTATTTGTTTAATTAACGCATATAAGTGTTCTGCCTGAACATATGTCTGTACACCATGCACATGCCTTGTGCCTTCAGAGACCAGAAGAGAGAACAGATTCTCCTGGGACTGGATTTACAGACAGTTGTGAGCTGCCATGTGGGCACTGGGAATCAAACCTGGGTCCTCTGAAAGAGCAGACAGCGCTCTTAACTGCTGAGCCGTCTCTCCAGCCTCCATATATACATAATTAAAAATAATAAAAATGGCCGGGCGTGGTGGCGCACGCCTTTAATCCCAGCAACTTGGGAGACAAAGGCAGGCGGATTTCTGAGTTCAAGGCCAGCCTGGTCTACAGAGTGAGTTCCAGGACACCCAGGGCTATACAGAGAAATCCTGTCTTGGAAAAAAATCAAAAGAAAAAAAATAATAATAAATCTTTTTTTAAAACACTATAGGTAGACAGACAGACAAATAATAGACAGACAGATGGAGGAAAGGGGTTACTTTGTTTTAATAACTAAAAGGAAGCAGAGGTGGCATGCAACTGGTCTGCTTTTTTAGACAAGGCCTATCCTTCTTGTTTACCCCCTGGTATTAATGGGGATGGATGGATGGGTGGATAAATTCACTGACAGACATTTTAAATGTGAGGGGCCAGGAACTGCCAGGCTCAGACAACTCTCTGCTGTAGCTGGGCCCACGGGTGCATATAACCACATGGCATGAAGTCCCTGACTCTCTCTGTGTGACACATGCTCCCTTAGGAGGGGACAGTCGCTGCTTCTTTGTGTTTGGGCTAAGATCAAGTATAGAAAAAGGGAGTAATCCGCCTGTTTTCTCCAGTGGAAAGTGTCCTCAGACCAGCCACTCTCAGTGGCTTCCAGATTCCTCTAGACAGGTGTGCGCATGCTGTCTTAGGGAACCGTTCATGTCTCCCCGTGGGGATAAGAACCCACTTGGAGCCGGGTGGTGGTGGCGCATGCCTGTAATCCCAGCACTTGGGAGGCAGAGGCAGGTGGATTTCTGAGTTCGAGGCCAGCCTGGTCTACAGAGTGAGTTCCAGGACAGCCAGGACTACACAGAGAAACCCTGTCTCGGAAAAAAAAAAAAAAAAAAAAAAAAAAAAAAAAACCACTTGGGACAAGGAACACTTTTAATTCTGTGTGTATGATGTGCGAAGGGTTAGTGCGTGCACACCATGGCACACGGCACAGGTGTGGATGTCGGGGAGGGGTGGATAACTTTGCGGAGTCCGTTCTTTCTTCTGTCAGGATGCCAGGCTCACCGCCGCAAGTGCTTTTACCCGCTGAGCCCTCTGGGCAGCCCAAGGGACTGGACACATCACTTCTTTTTCCCTCTTCTTTGGGTTGGCCTTATGTAACAGACCAGTGTCCTTGTAAATATATTTCAGTCTCTCTGGAGGTTGGAATTTTCCCTGGCAACTGTATCCTTTCTACTACTAAAACCTAATGAAGAGTAAGTCATATATCATTTCCATATCTACAGTGTATATTATTTTAGGCAAAATATCTTAATAAATCTTGCATTGGCATTACAATCCCACAGACATAGCAATAAAATGGAGCTCAGCGAAACAGACCTGGGTACCCAAACCAAAACCAAATATATCATCTCTAACCCAGAAAATGCTTTGCTGCCTGCCTGTCCCAAAAAGCAGCTCGGTTGTACAACACTGCCACCTAGTGGCCAGCTTCAAAGCGCAATAATGCAACCCAGACTCCCGGTTACACAGACTAGAACTAGGTTAGCTTCTGGCGGGGTGAGTAAGGAGATCCAAGCTTCAATTACACCAGGGGCTGAGGGGGAAAGACAGATAAAATATATGACAATGGTTTTCAAGACACTGGACCTCAAGCAAATAGACAGTAGTCACTAAGGGACCCTACAGGGAGGGTAACTCAGAGACAGAATTTGTTTCTGTTGCTGAGGTAATACTGGGATCATTACCAAAAGCAACTTGGGGAGAAAAGGTTTTATTTCCTCTTAAAGTTACAGACCATCATTGAGGGGAAATTAAGGTGGGAACTTGAGGCAGAAACCTGGTTCCAGGAGGAGCTGAGACTGATCGCAACAAAAAGAAAAAGGAATATTCTGGACTTCAGCATGAGAGGCAGCCAAGAATTTTAGGACAATGGGGCCAGAGAGATGGCTCCGTGGTTAAGAGCTTGTTTTCTTCCAGAGGTCAGTTCCCCTGCCCCCACCGTATGTCTTTCATCACTACCTGGAACTCTGACCCCAGAGGCTCTGGTGCCCTCTTCTGACCTGGATGGGTACTGCATACACATGTGCACAGACACTCATAAAAAACAAAACAAAATAAGCCTTTTAAAAGAAGTATCTCAAGCTAGAAAGATGGCTCAGCCGTTAGGAGCACCGACTGTTCTTCCAGAGGTCCTGAGTTCAATTCCCAGCAACCACATGGTGGCTCACAACCACCTGTAATGGGATCTGACGCCCTCTTCTGGTGTGTCTGAAGACAGCTACAGCGTACTCATATACGTAAAATATAATAATTCTTTTTTAAAAAGGGGGGGTTTTGTGCAGAGCTTGTAATATGCCCGTGGAGTTTAATGAGTGATTTTGTACAGTTAGCTCTTGAATACCACTGTTTAAGTTGAGACAGAGAGAATTACAAACATTTAACATCTTTCCAATTGAATCTATAGCACTATCCCATGGAATCTGGACTTTGGATAGAAACAGAACTAATATCTTCCTCATTTCCTTGATCACCTCTGTTCTGTAAATCTAAACAGAGCCGGCACAGATTTATATGTAATTTCCAGTAGTGTTTGTTAAAAGTACTTGTGAACAATGTTCTGTATTGAGACTGATGGTTTTCAGGGACGCGTGTCACAGACAACACATACCCAGGCTATATGTTCCCTGTGTGGGTTTTCCTTCTCTTCACCCTCCTTGCCTTGGGGGAAACTGTCTTACCAGGGAGAATCAGTTCACCTCAGGGCTGAAATGCAAGGCTACAAGTGACTTGCTTCTTCCATTTGGCTCTGGGGTGACTGGAAAGCAACTGGTCCACGCTACGTTTAATAATTGTGTGTGTTTCTTCTTTATTCAGTGGTCACCACTATACTCTTGTATAACTGACTGACATCTACCCTGAGATCCTATTACTAATATCCTTCCTGGGACTCACAGTGTAGAACATCCTGGCCTTGAATTCAGACATTCACCTGCCTGTCTCCTGAGTGTTGGATATATATGTGTGTTATATACATATTACATAATATATGCACTAATTTACATATACACATATTTGCATATATATGTGTATATATTGTTAATTTGCTTCTTTCTGCTGAATCTGATTATCTAACTTTTTTAAAGATTTATTTATTTATTTTATATATGTGAATGCACTGTTGCTGACTTCAAACACACCAGAAGAGGGCATCAGAATTGAAGAAGACTTATATAAGTTGTTCTCTGACCACCAGAGGCGTGCCCTAGATTGTCTGTGCACACACACTCACATATATACACACGTGTGCACACAAACACAAATATACACATATACACAAACACTAAAGCGCATACTCACATACCACACACACACACACACACACACACTCAAGAAAAGTAATGTTTTTAAAATTCTAACTGCTGGAATAAAAATTCAGTTTCTGCTTAAATCTTCCATTTGGTCATTTAATTTCTCTGGTCGCCTCCAAATGCTTATCGGTCTCTGAATGTCGCAGGCTGTTCTGCGTGTCGGTGGGCTATCCCTCCGAATGGTACGTAGTCTCGGAGAAGTCTCTTGTGGGGCTTGCTGCTTCAGTCCGCCTGGATTCTAGCCCCGCCCACCTCTGCCTCCTCAATCTGCAGCTGCCTTGGGAAATACACTGCCGCCCCTCGCGCTCAGACCTACTTCATCCTCTTTCTTCGAGAACTGGTTCCAGGAAGTCTTTGCTGCTTTGGCAGCCCCTCTAGCCCATCAAAAACATCCGGCAGCTCAGCCTTCGACTGTTGTTCTGGTGACACTGTTAATCTGCCATGATTCGGTCACTTGACTTTCTCTTCCGTATACAAAAAAGGAGAGGGGCAGCCGGGCGGTGGTGGCGCATGCCTGTAATCTGACAAATCGTACACAAGCTGCAGAATGATCTAGAAAGGCCCCCAAAGTCTCATTTCTGATTTATATTAAGTAAGGGCTTCCGTGAGTTTATAAACTGCCAGCTAGGTTTTATGGAACTGGAGGACCTTAAGCAGGTTTTTGGTTGGTTGGTAGGTTGGTTGGTAGGTTTCTCAGTCAGTAAACTAGTTTTGTTTTGTTTTGTTTTGTTTTGTTTTGTTTTGTTTTGTTTTGTTTTTCACAAAAGCTCTATGCAACCCAGGCTAGGTTGTAACTTATTATGTAGCCCAGGCTAGCCTCAAACCCATGCTCTTCCTGACTCACTTCCTTTTAAAAAAAAATTTTATTTATTTTATGTGTATGAGTAAGTACACTGTAGCTGTCTTCAGACACTCCAGAAGAGGGCATCAGATCCCATTACAGATGGCTGTGAGCCACCGTGTGGTTGCTGGGATTTGAACACAGGACCTCTGGAAGAGCAGTCAGTGCTCTTAACTGCAGAGCCATCTCTCCAGCCCCTGCCTCACTTCCTGAATGCCCAGATTCACCTGCCTGTCTCCTGAGTGTTGGAAATATATGTTTAGTGTTTGTGTACATGTGTATATTTGTGTTTGTGTGCACATGCGTGTATATATGTGAGTGTGTGTGCACAGACAATCTAGGGCACGCCTGTGGTGGTCAGAGAACAACTTATATAAGTCTTCTTCAATTCTGAACAGGCATCATGTCCATTCTGGTTTTGAAGACGTGACTCAACATCCACAGAGCCCTGCAGGAAAAAAAAAAATACATTGGTCCCAGGCCTTTCAAGAAATTTTGGCTGGGCAGTGGTGGCGCACGCCTTTAATCCCAACACTTGGGAGGCAGAGGCAGGCAGATCTCTGAGTTTGAGGCCAGCCTGGTCTACAGAGTGAGTTTCAGGACAGCCAGGGCTATACAGAGAAACCCTGTCTCAAAAAAAAAAAAAATCAACAAAAACAAAAACAAAAAAAAAAGTAAGAAACTTTGGTGTCACTGTCAGGTTACTAGTAAACATATTACTAAGCAGGACACCACTGTGCGCATGTGACAAAGAACAGAGACTTAACGGAGTGGGTTTAGAAAAGTAAACAGCAGGGCTTAGTCGGCTCACACCTGCAGTCCCATCATTGAGGAAGCTGAGACAGGAGGATCACAAGTTTGACCCCAGCCTGGGTTACCATGGGAAAGCTTGTCTCCAAGCAACCACAGAAACTCCGTCGACCCACTGTGGGTCGCCAGTGATCGTTTGGTTCGTTTGTATTTGTACACAGTGGGTCTGGCAAAGCTAGGCCAGGGAATGGAACAGCAGTACAGAAATTTCACCCCATAGCTATGGCCCCATCCTTATATAAACAGTCTGGCATCCTAATGTGTTCCCTTGTGCGATGCAGACATACCTATCCGCCGCAAGGGGCTCTGGGACCTGAAGGTTTGACAGGAGCATTCACTGATGTCTCATTTACACCTGCCGCTGGATGAACAGGCCTGCTCTCAGACCGCTAGGTTGGTTCTCAAAGTTCCACGTTAAAATAGATAGTAGATAGATAGATACATAGATGATAGATAGATAGATAGATAGATAGATAGATAGATAGATAGATAGATAACATTTTGTCTTTGCCATCTTTGGAAGGGGCTATGGTGTTGATGCATTTGTTTTTGTTTTGGGGTTTGTTTTTTTTTTTGGTTTTTTGTTGCTGTTGTTGTTGTTTTGTTTGTTTGTTTGTTTGTTTGTTTTTTCGAGACAGGGTTTCTCTGTGTAGTCCTGGCTGTCCTGGAGCATTTTTTTTGTTTTGTTTTGGTTTGGTTTTTTTTTTTTTCTTTTTCTTTTTTTTTTTTTTTTTGAGACAGGGTTTCTCTGTGTAACCCTGGCTGTCCTGGAACTCACTCTGTAGACCAGGCTGGCCTCGAACTCAGAAATCTGCCTGCCTCTGCCTCCCAAGTGCTGGGATTACAGGCGTGCGCCACCACCTGGAGCATTTTTTAACTTAGTGTTTTTATTGATTATTTGGATATTACACATAATGCACCCCATTCTGTTTACTTCTCAGTCCAACCAGGTCCACCCCCAAACACATCCTTCCGACCTCCCACGCACCCCCAGGTCCCCAAAAAGCACCAAATCCGATTGTATTGCCCGTATACTCACTGGAGCATGATCAAACTCCATGGCCAGCCTGTTAAGAAAGCTGAGTCTTGCCGGGCGTGGTGGCGCATGCCTTTAATCCCAGCACTTGGGAGGCAGAGGCAGGAGGATTTCTAAGTTCGAGGCCAACCTGGTCTACAGAGTGAGTTCCAGGACAGCCAGGGCTACACAGAGAAACCCTGTCTCGAAAAACAAAACAAAACTAAATAAATAAATAAATAAATAAATAAATAAATAAAGCTGAGTCTTTCCCCTCCCCTGCCAGAAGCCATCACTGTGGAGAGCTACACTCCAGCATCCTTAGCACAAGTTTTTCTCTCCAATGGCTTCCTGGGAGTTTAAGCTTGCTTGCATGCTTGTTTTGGGGGTGGGGGCGTGGGAGTAGGGAGGGAAAGGTTGTCACACAAGCCTTCTATGCCTTTCTTTCTCAACTGTGAGTCTGCAGTCATCCACACCACTGTAAAAGAAGCTTCCTCGCCTCCTTTTATACTCAGCCGGAGCATGGATCCTGGACTTCCGCGTGGTCTCCGGCTACAGCCTGGACCACTAGGTAGCCATCTGTTGTTCCGCCATTCTCCGCTTCCCCAGACCCACCGCTGCCACCACCTCCTTCTGTTCCACCCTTTTTTTCCTTTCAGTTTCATGAGTCCACTTTTAAAAGCATCTTCCCAGGGACCTGCCCTCCTCCAATTTTTCCGGGGATCCTGCGGGGCTCTGCAGACTCCTCTGCCACCACCCTGTCACCCTCGGAGCCTCCGTGTCTCTCTCGGGTTCCTCGAGCTGCTTCCCTAATGGCGGGTGCTGGCTTCAGGGTTTCATCTTCGATGGTGATTACTCCTTCCTGCCTCTGGTTCTGCAACGGCTCCTCCACCCGTGTCAGCAGCTCACAGGTGGAGTAAACGTTGATGCGTTTTGTTTGTTTGTTTGTTTGTTTTGTTTTTTTCGAGACAGGGTTTCTCTGTATAGTCCTGGCTGTCCTGGAACTCACTCTGTAGATCAGGCTGGCCTCGAACTCAGAAATCCACCTGCCTCTGCCTCCCAAGTGCTGGGATTAAAGGCGTGGGCCACCACCACCCAGCTCTGTTGATGCATTCTTAACAGTTCCCAGGGCAACAACATATGTGGAGTTTATTTTGTAGAATTGAGTTAGGGAGAAGAGTAATGGAACCTCTTTGTAACTGTCCTTTATAATTTGTATGAAAAATGTTATTTTTCCTATGCCCTTGCTCTGGCTCTGATCATTTGCAGAGTCTGTTTTTCTTTTGTTCTGTGGTAGCCACAGTCTGTTGTGTAGGAGAAGATATTATGATGTATCCATATTCTAGCACATACTATAGGAACTAAAGGAAATCGCTGCAGACAGAAAATATTGCCTCCCCTGCACCTCTTCCCAAGAAAAATGTGTTAGCAACCACTAGAGCGTGGGCGTGCCCCCTCTGACATAAAACTGGAGTACACGGCTATTTATTTCACGTTACTAAGTCTGAATTAGCAAGTTTGGAAATAGTATTGCATCAAAGTCGGGGGGGGGTGCAATTGAATGGCTCATTGCATAGAGAACCGGGGAGCTGGAACTAAAATATCAAGGAGCTTCTTAATCCAAACATCATACCTTGCCAAGTCAAGTAGAAGTGTGTGGCTTCACATGTCCAAGGAACATGGAAAACAACCACGTATGTTTTCCACGCTAACTCAGGGACCAAGAGCCAGTATTACTCACGCTGGGCTCCCGCTCGCCCGCTCAGTCACTCAACCACTCACTCACCCACTCACTCACCCACTACTCACCCACTCACCCACTCACTCACCCACTCACTCACCCACTCACTCACCCACTCACTCACCCACTCACACACCCACTCACACACCCACTCACTCACCCACTCACTCACCCACTCACTCACTCACCCACTCACTCACCCACCCACTCAGTCACCCACCCACTCACTCACTCACCCACTCACTCACCCACCCACTCAGTCACCCACCCACTCAGTCACTCACCCACTCACTCACCCACTCACTCAGTCACTCACTCACCCACTCACCCACTCACTCACCCACTCACTCACCCACTCACTCACCCACTCACTCACCCACCCACTCACTCACCCACTCACCCACTCACTCACCCACTCACCCACTCACTCACCCATTCACTCACCCACTCACACACTCACTCACTCACCCACCCACCCACCCACTCACCCACTCACTCACCCACTCACTCACCCACCCACTCACTCACCCACTCACCCACTCACGCCACTCACCCACTCACTCACCCACTCACACACTCACTCACTCACTCACTCACCCACCCACCCACCCACCCACCCACCCACCCACCCACTCACCCACCCACCCACCCACTCACCCACTCACTCACCCACTCACTTACTCACTCACCCACTCACCCACTCACCCTACCCACTCACTCACCCACTCAGTCACTCACTCACCCACTCACCCACTCATTCACCCACTCACTCACCCACTCACTTAGGGAAAATAATTCCTCTTTGCCTCAGCTTGCGAGAACATCCACCTTACACAGGCCTGCCTGGCAATAGAGTTCAGGTAGTTAAGATGCTTGCCGCCAAATCTGACAACCTGAGTTTGGTCCCCCGGACACACACCGTAGAAGGAGAACACTGACTCCCGCCAGTTGTCCTCTGACTTCCACACAAGCTGTGGCGTGCAAGCAAATAAATTAGTTTTAAAGTTGAATTTGCCTGAGCTAGGTTGGGGAAATGGCTCAGCGGGTAAGAGCACACACCGAGCAAACATGAAGACACTTTTTCAAGGAAAAAGTCAGGCATGCTCAGACGACCCTGTAACTCCAGTACAGTGGGAATCAGAGAAGGGGGTCACTGGGGCGTGGAGGCAGAGAGCCTGCTTCCAGGTTCAGTGAGAAACCCAGAGTCCAGGGAACACGGCAGAGTGTGCGAGGGCGGGACACCCTACCCCTCCGCTGGCCTCTGGACACACGCACAGGTGCATGCACACAGAACATATATGTGCACACAGCACACACGCGCACACGTATAACAATAAATCACACAGACCAAGTAAAGAACTGGATCATATGCAGCTGTTTAAAATAAAGCATTGCAAAAAAATTTAAAAAGTCGAGACAGTATTAGTATTCTCATTGCATACACTAGATTGTGTGACTATTCCACTAACTGCCAAGAATTTAGTTTTCAAAAATTGTCATAAGCGGGTATGATGACGAATGACTGCAATCTCGGCAGGCAGAGGGCTGACACAGGAGGACTGCTGGGAGTTTGAAGCCATCCTGGGATACGTAGTGATCACCAGGTTAGCCTGGGCTACCTACCGATACTCTTGCCACAAAGGTCAAAACTGAAACATCTCATCCGTACCCCACCAACACACGCACTTTTTACATTTTATCTATCAACTTAAACTATTTGATGAAAAGAAGCTAAGTTTTTAAGTGACAGATTACTTTTGTTTCCTCCGGCTTCTCACTTTACAAACAAACGAACAAGAACCTAAAACAGCAAGGGAGCTCTGTGGGTACAGACACCTGCTGCCAACCTCGCCGGCCAGTGTCCCACACATGGTCAATCCCCAGGACCAACACGGTGGAAGGAGAGAGCTGACTCTGAAAGTTTTCCTCTGATCCCCGTTGCATTCATTCACACACACACACACACGCACACGCACACGCACACGCACACGCACACGCACACGCACACGCACACGCACACGCACACGCACATAGTAGTAACAAAACACACACCCAACACAAACTTTGAAATAGTACTTTATACGGCAGATAATTTCTAACTCTATTAATAATAACGCCGTCTGCTCGTTTCATTAAAGGAGACCAAGCTCCCACAAGCTTGTGTTCATGTGTTTGCAGAAATCTAAATTATTCAGGAAGGGGGAGGCTAAAAAGGTCAGGAGTCATAACGGAGCAAAGTCACACCTCATCCATGACCACAAGGTGGCGCCAATACACTACGACTCCATCAAGGGAACGCCATCTGCTTGTGGAACCAAAGACAATACAAAGGGCACAGAAACTCCAATGTCCCTGGCAGCTGTTTGAAATTCTGTCCCGGGCTGGAGAGATGGCTCAGCGGTTAGGAGCGCCGACTGCCCTTCCGGGAGTTCAAATTCCAGAAACCACAGGGTGGCTCACAACCATCCCTAATGAGATCTGATGCCCTCTTCTGGGGTGTCTGAAGACAGACAGCTACAGTATACTTACATATAATAAATAAATAAATAAATCTTTAGAAAAAGAAAAAGAAGCGCCGGGCAGTGGTGGCGCACGCCTTTAATCCCAGAACTTGGGAGGCAGAGGCAGGCGGATTTCTGAGTTCGAGGCCAGCCTGGTCTACAGGGTGAGTTCCAGGACAGCCAGGGCTACACAGAGAAACCATGTCTCGAAAAACCAAAAAAAAAAAAGAAAATTCTGTCCCAACCAGACATGATCTAGGTAACAGAATATATAGAATGTGGAAGGTCTTCTTAAAGAGGGGGCTCCATTTCTGCCTCCATGAGGAGACTTTTTAGGAGGAGGTCTTGAGTCTGGGGTGTTTTGTGTTTCTGCTTTGAAGGCAGTCCTTCACTAACTTGCCCTAGGGAGACAAGAATAAATGTCTTTTTATCCCAGAAGGGCGTCCATGACAGACCAGAGCATGGTTGAGGAGTTACTCTCAATAGAGTGAATGCCCCCCCTCAAAAGCAGCCTCACTGCAAAGTCCCACGCCGTCGTGGATGAGGACCTCGTGGGATCTGCACCTTGGCATCTCCTCAGCTAACTATCCAGCTAGCTCTACGCTCCAGTGTCTCGCAAGACCACGTGCAGCTGGGGTAGGGCAGGAGCAAACAACAGCAGAAACCCCAGGAGGAGGTCTTGTGGCTCCCACCTCCCCGGTATTCAGAGCGAAGTCAATGGATTCATTACCATGACCACACACCCACACACCCACCTACCCCTCTATTGTTATTCTCAGTTAGCTCAAGGAACTGTGCCCTCCACCAGGCCAAAGCAGTTTCCAAGGGAAATTGGCAAACATGGAGGGGAAAAAAACGGACCATCGTGAAACAATCAGGGTTTTACTCTGTGGAGCCTAGGCTGGCCCAGAACTCTCAGTGGTCCTCCTGCCTCCTCCTCCTCCTCCTCCTCCTCCTCCTCCTCCTCCCAAATGGTGGGGTTACAGTTGGAAGCTAGGACACTCTGCTGTTAACAAAGGCTTTTCCCTGACTATCAAGCCCACTGAGATGATACAAGCTAATGATCTTTACAGAATGCCCTTCGATTTTATAAGCCAACTGAAACTACAAAGTACCCTCTCAGATGAATGGGGTTTTTGTTTTATTGTTGCATATTGTAGTTATAGATCTCACTTGCCTTTTAAAAATAAAGAAGGCCTTTTTGAAGATAACCATAAGCTCTCCCTCCCTCCCTCCCTCCCTCCCTCCTCCTCCTCCTCCTCCTCCTCCTCCTCCTCCTCCTCCTTCTCTCTCTCTCTCTCTCTCTCTCTCTCTCTCTCTCTCTCTCTCTCTCTCTCTTTCGCTTATCCATGAACAAACTCAGGCTATCTGGAAAGGTATCATAATAGTAAAATCCACTCCTCATTAGAAATCCCATGGCTTCAGATTTCTTCCCTAAAGTGTTGAATATGTAAGAGATTAAACCCCAAGTTCCTGCAAAGGGGGCAGGGACATTCCTTCTTAAGGGCCACCTCAGTCACCTCCTCATTCTGGAGTCTGGGTCTTTCTACGGAGACCGATCGCTCACTCACCTGTGTCACCTGTGTCTTCAGTTTATGCCGGACGCTTTCTGTGTAGGAAAGTGACGTGCAGAGGTGGTCGGAGCGAAGGATTGTGGGTAAGGAGAGTTTTCTAGTGACTTTTTGTTAGGGATTTGAGGTTGGAAATGACTTTTGATGTAAAATGGTAGCCAGGAGCCCCTTGCATTTATCTGTTATCTACCTAAACTTGTTTTGGTTTTGAGGGACATTTATTTCATTGCCTAAAGTTTCAAAGTTGTCGCTTGAAGTAGGAACGAGGGGTTTGTGTGTGTGTGTGTTTGTGTGTGTGTAGATGCACAAACCACTTAACAGATGCTACTTCATTTGTATTTTTTACTTTCATTAGTATCATTTTGTTGTTGTTGTTGTTGTTGTTTTGTTGTTGTTTAAGACAGGGTTATTTTGTGTAGCCCTGGCTGTCCCAGAATTAGCTCTGCAGCCCAGGCTGGCCTTGAACTCACAGAGATCCCATTGCCTCTGTCTCCCAAGTGCTGGGATAAGGCCTGTGCCATCACCCCTCCCCCCACCCAGGGTAGTATCACTTCTTTTTATTAATTTTCCTCCTTCCTGTTGTTCCCTTGTGATTTTTTTTTAAAGATTTATTTTTATTTATTATATGTAGGTACACTGTAGCTGTCTTCAGACACACCAGAAGAGGGTGTCAGATCTCATTACAGATGGTTGTGAGCCACCATGTGGTTGCTGGGAATTGAACTCAGGACCTTTGGAAGAGCAGTCAGTGCTCTTAACCGCTGAGCCATCTTACCAGCCCCTGTGATTTCTTTATAATTGTGTGTGCTTTCTAAGTCCTTTTCTTTTTTTCTTTCTGAGGCAGGATTTCTCTGTGTAGCTCTGGCTGTCCTGGACCTCAGTGTAAACCATGCTGGTCTCAGTCTCTATAGAGTTCCACTTCCCTCTGCCTCTCTTCTTTTCTTTTTTTAAAATTATCTTTAATCTTTCTTTGACGGTCCAGTCCCTTATCCCTGTCCCGGTCTGCCCCCCAACAGTTCCTCATCCCTTTCCTCCCCTACCCCCCAACCCCAACTCCCACCCCACCCCCATCTCCAAGAGGATGTCCCCACCCCCCAACTCACCAGGCCTCCCCACTCCCTGGGGCCTCAAGTCTCTTTAGGGTTAGGTGTATCTTCTCCCACTGAGGCCAGACCAGGCAATCCTCTGCTGTATATGTGTCGGGGCCTTATATCAGCTGGTGTATGCTGCCTGGTTGGTGATCCAGTGTCTGAGAGATCTCTGGTGTCCAGGTTAATTGAGACTGCTGGTCTTCCTGTGGGGTCGCCCTCCTCCTCAGTTTCTTCCAGCCTTTCCCTAATTCAACCACAGGGGTCCGTGGCTTCTGTCCATTGGTTGGGTGTACGTGTCTGTGTCTGACTTGTTCAGCTGCTTGTTGGGCCTCTCGGAGGCAGCCATGCTAGGCTCCTGTCTGTCAGCACACCGTAGCACCAGTAACAGGGTCAGGCCTTGGAGCCTCCCCTTGGATCCCAATCTGAACCAGTCACTGGACCTCCTTTCCCTCAGTCTCCTCCATTTGTCCCTGTGGTTCTTTTTTTTTTTTTTTTTTTTTTTTTTTTTTTTTTTTGGTTTTTCAAGACAGGGTTTCTCTGTGTAGCCCTGGCTATCCTGGAACTCACTCTGTAGACCAGGCTAGCCTCGAACTCAGAAATCCGCCTGCCTCTGCCTCCCAAGTGCTGGGATTAAAGGCGAGCGCCCCCACGCCTGGCTCCTGCGGTTCTTTTAGACAGGAAAAAAAAAAAAAACTATTCTGTTTTGTTCATTTAAAACAAAATCTTTCTATACAGCCCTAGCTATCCTGGAATTCACTGTGTAGACCAGGCTATCCTTGAACTCACAGAGATCCCCCAGCCTTTGCCTCCCTAGTGCTGAGACTAATGGCATGTGCCACAGTCCCTGGCTCTAAGTCCTTTTCTTAATTATGTTTAGATGTGTGTGTGAGAAGGGCCCTTACTGGAGGTCAGAAGAAAATGGACAGGAATCAGTTCTCTCCTTCACTCTGTGGGTCCCAGGGATTGAACTGGGGTCATCAGGCTTGGTGGCAAGCACCTTTACCTACCTACCAAGCCACCCCACAGCCTCCTACCAAGAGCTATATATATTTTGGTGGCTTCTGAAGTTATATTTGTCATAGGGTTTCCAAGTGATTCCCTGTTTTCCACTTTTTTTTTTTTAATAAATGAGATCATTTAATAAATGAGACGATCTCTTTTAGTATCATGAGACCCTGCACAGGGGCACGGGGCCAATACATTTAACTACATATAATTTAAAATCTTTTCGAAAAGAATATGTCAGATGGGAATAGTAACATCATTCAAGGGGAAAAAATTTGGTTTTGAGGGAAAACATTGAGTTTTGGTTTAAGTTTTTAAAAAAGGGTGTGTGGGTGTCTGTGTGCCTGTGTGTCTGTGTGTGTTTGTGTGTGCTTTCATGGGCCTGGGTGTGGAGCTCAGACTGCCAGTCTTGAATGGCCAGCACATTGGTCTCACTAAGGGGTTGATAAGATCGCCTTAGTGTGTGGTATTAAATGCTGTGCGCAATACATTTAGATTCAGTTCCAACATGGAAAGGAATGTAATAGTCATGGGAAGAGGTGTTGCAGTTTGGCTGTGAAGTCTACCCACGCCCTCCGGTGGGCTCAGGTTTCGAATACTTAGGGCTCAGCTAATATTGCTGTTCCGGAAGTTGTGGATATTTTAGGAGGCGGAGTTACTGGAGGGGGTGGGTCCTGGGAGCCTCCACTTCCTGTTCTCTCTGTTCTTGAGCGTGGATGCCCTGTGACCGGCCCCTCACTCTCTGGCCTCCAGGCCTTTGTTGCCGTAATAGACTGAATTTTTTTGAGCTGTAAGCCAAAATAAATCCTTCCTCCCTGAAGTTCCTTCTTGATAAGTATTTGGTTGCAGAAATGAGAAAAGTAGCTGAAATAAATTTTAGGAAAAAAAATACTGTTTTCCTAAACAATATTCAAGTTGCTAAAATAAACTTATTAGTAGGAACGGTTCTTATGGTGTGAGATCAGAAAATAAATACAAGCAAAAATACAAAATCAAAACATGACATTCTTATAGTATAAAGAGTTACTACAGTAATACCAAAAAATATTCTCTTGCACTTTTTCTACAAATGTGTGCTATATTTCTAATCATACAAGATCACACTTTGTATAATATTTCATATGATGCATATTTTCTACTTGGCTATCTTTGGGATTTACAGATCAATATGTTTTTATCTCCTACCTGAACACAATGGAGATTTCCCAAATGTCCTAATTATATTTTTTCATAGCTGGTTTGTACAAATCAATATCAGGACAGCACCACGACGGGGCCTGCGCTTGGGTAGTTTTGTTGGTATTTTGACTGACTCATTTTTGGCTTAATTCACGTGCAGAAAATTCAAAGAGCATAAGTGTACGGTTGAATGAGTTTAGACACATCTATAAACCTAGAAAGATAAATGCAAGTATATGGGGGGAGGAGGATACCCACAGAGGCAAGATCCTAGAATTTAGCATTTCTAAGCTACCAATATAGGTGCTAGGCTCTGAATTTTGGACCTCATGATTGAGTCGCAAGCCCTATTAACTGCCTAGCCATCTCTCCAGCCTCAAACATTTTCTTATTCTTTCACAATTGTGTCTTTGTGTGTTTGTGTGTGTGTGTTCACTGATCATTTGAGTTCCACCTTTTTTTTTTTTTTTTTTTTTTTTTTTTTGGTTTTTCGAGACAGGGTTTCTCTGTATAGCTCCAGCTGTCCTGGAACTCACTCTGTAGACCAGGCTGGCCTCAACTTAGAAATCCGCCTGCCTCTGTCTCTCAAGTGCTGGGATTACAGGTTTGCGCCACCACCGCCCGGCTTGTGTTCCTCTTTTATGTAAGCTACATGGTTTCGGATAAGCCTTTGGGTATATATGGCTTTTTGGTCCAAGATGATGTGAGAGAGATGGCATATTTATCCCATGTGTCTATACTGGGAACGAGAGACAGCTTACTCAAATTGCCAACAACACAAAGTACATCCCATGGGAATATCTGGTGACTGGTTTGGACTGGAGGCCTTTAGGTACTTAAACTAGCAGTAAGGACAATAAGTCCAAGAAACAATAGCGAGAGTAAGGCTGGCTCTGGCACAGTATTTGAGTTTCCAGGTTCCATCTGTCTTAGCTGAAGATATTTTTTGATAAATTAACACGGAGAAGAAGGTGGAACCTTTCATCGTAATTTCGAGGTTGTCGTTAACAGCCTGCATCCTCCCCAGAAGTTATCAAGCCTGGAACGTGCCTCAGCGGGCGGAGCTCTTGCCTAGCACACACAAAGCCTCGGGTTCCAATCCCAGCTCTGCGTAAACTGGGCCTGGTGGCACATGCTTGCCATCCTGGCCCTGGGGAAGTCGAGGCAGGAAGACCAAAGATCAAGCCCATCCCCCTGCTACACGGTGAGTTGACAGCCAGCCTAGACTACATAAGAGGCTGTTTCAAGAAGTATGAACACAGGGAAGCAAAACACAGGGAGAATGAGAAAATGGGTTCAATCTTGACTCTGGTAACAAAGGAATCAACAAAGCATTCTGTTGCTTGTATTAGTGACAGTAGAGACAGTTCCAGGCGTCCTATCCATCTACTGCTGGCTCAGAAATAAAAATGACCAGCGTACACTGGACCAGCTTACGCTGTCGTTTTTGAGTTAGACTTGGTTTAGCAGCCACAGAAAGAAAAGCCTTGCCGGGCATGGTGGCGCATGCCTGTAAGCCCAGCACTCGGGAGGCAGAGGCAGGCAGATTTCTGAGTTCGAGGCCAGCCTGGTCTACAGAGTGAGTTCCAGGACAGCCAGGGCTACACAGAGAAACCCTGTCTTGAAAAAAACCAAAAAAAAAAAAAAAAAAGAAAGAAAGAAAGAAAGAAAGAAAGAAAGAAAGAAAGAAAAGCCTTGGAATAAGACCAGTCTGAATGTATGAACTCACTGGCCCACGGGTATTGCCAAAAACCCTGCAGAGAGTAGAAATGACCGTTAGCTAACTCTCCTAAAGATTTCTCCATTTAAGAGCCTTTTAGAGCTTGCTCTGGACACTAGAGTTTCCAAAAAAAGAAAAAAAAAATTTATTGTGGGGGCATAGTGGCTGGCCCACGCCTTTTTTCTTTTTTTAAAGATTTGTTTAGAGCCGGGCGTGGTGGCGCACGCCTATAATCCCAGCACTTGGGAGGCAGAGGCAGGTGGATTTCTGAGTTCAAGGCCAGCCTGGTCTACAGAGTGTGTTCCAGGACAGCCAGGACTACACGAGAAACCCTGTCTCGAAAAAACAAATAACAACAACAACAAAAAAAAAAAAAAAAAAAAAAAAAACAAAGATTTGTTTATTTTATGTATATGAGTACAATGTTGCTATCTTCAGACACGCCAGAAGAGAGCATTGAATCCATTACAGATGGTTGTGAGCTACTATGTGGTTGCTGGGAATTGAACTCAGGACCTCCGGGAAGAGCAGTCAGTGCTCTTAACTACTGAGCCATCTCTCCAGCCCCCACAACATCAGCCTGGCCCATGTAGCGTGTTCTGGCCCAGCCAGAGTTACAAAATTAAGACCATATTTCAAGAAACAAAACAACAACAACAACAAAAATCCTAAACATCGGTCCTGAATTGACTGAAACAGGCAGATTCCACAAAGGCCTTCTTTTCTCCCACCCCAGGGGGACTCAGAGATTAACTACCATGAGCGTTATTTTCCGGCATGAACATGAAACTGACTGAAAAAAAAAAATCCCCTTTTGTTTCTGTGATCTTAAGCCAGACCACCACACCAAGCGCCCTTCAAAAGACGTCCAGCGAGCTTCCTGAGTTAAGCCTTTGAGAAGAACCAACTCCCTGGCTCGCTGCCAAGAAAGAATGGCTATGTGGACAGGCCGTGAGGAGCCAAGAACTCCAGGAAGCCGGATGTCTGAGGTACTGAAGCTGTTTGTTGTCTGTGCCACTGTCCCTAGGGACGAGACTGGAGCTTTGGGCTAGCTTAGGGGTGCCTAGAGAGAGGGCAAAGGACTGGATGGTAAACACACAACAATAAATGTCACATTGAAAGCCGGGCATGGTGGCGCACGCCTGTAATCCCAGCACTTGGGAGGCAGAGGCAGGAGGATTTCTGAGTTCGAGGCCAGCCTGGTCTACAGAGTGAGTTCCAGGACAGCCAGGACTACACAGAGAAACCCTGTCTCGAAAAACCAAAAAATAAATAAATAAATAAATAAATAAATAAATAAATAAATAAATAAATGTCACATTGCAGCAAAGGAAGACTTTCAAAATTGGCATACGTCCCTACAGAGTTACAAGCAGGGAAGCTGGAAAATGCGTAATTTATTTGTTTTTTTGTTTGTTTGTTTTTTGTTTTTTTCGAGACAGGGTTTACAGGGTTTCTCTGAGTAGCCCTGGCTGTCCTGGAACTCACTCTGTAGACCAGGCTGGCCTCGAACTCAGAAATCCGCCTGCCTCTGCCTCCCGAGTGCTGGGATTACAGGCGTGCGCCACCACCACCTGGCAAAAAATGCGTAATATTCCTCCACTCTACCCCACTCCCCTCTCTCTGGCCAGACAACTTTGTTTTCTTTTGTTTGAATGATGTACTTATTTTCCATATGTATGTGAGTGCACTGTAGCTGTCTTCAGACACTCCAGAAGAGGGCGTCAGATCCCATTACGGATGGTTGTGAGCCATCATGTGGTTGCTGGGATTTGAACTCAGAACCTCGGAAGAACATCCTTAGCAGCCGTTGCTCCAGCCCCAGATAACTTTCTTTTGAGGGTTCCTGTGCATAGTGGAATAGTTTTCAGCAGAACTGTCCTCTACCAGATAGATAGATGCCAGTGTGGTCCATGGTCACACCTGCCCCCTTAGTGACAACCAAGACAATTTACAATCAAAATTGTCCGCATTAAGCATGGTGTGGCATACGCCTTTAATCTCAGGAAGGCAGAGGCAGGCAGGTCTGTAAGTTCAAGGGCAACCAGGGCTATCTAGAGACCTGTCTCAGAAAAGAAAGAGGAGAGGAGAGGAGAGGAGAGGAGAGGAGAGGAGAGGAGAGGAGAGGAGAGGAGAGGAGAGGAGAGGAGAGGGAGAGGGGAGGGGAGGGGGGGGAGGGGAGGGGAGAGGAGAGGAGAGGAGAGGAGGGGAGAGGAGAGGAGGGGGAGAGGAGAGGAGAGGAGAGGAGGGGGAGAGGAGAGGAGAGGAGAGGAGGGGGAGAGGAGAGGAGAGGAGGGGGAGAGGAGAGGAGAGGAGAGGAGGGGGAGAGGAGGGGAGGGGGAGAGGAGGGGAGGGGGAGAGGAGGGGAGGGGGAGAGGAGGGGAGGGGGAGAGGAGGGGAGGGGGAGGAGGGGAGGGGGAGAGGAGAGGAAGAGGAGGGGAAGGGGAGAGGAGGGGAAGGGGAGAGGAGGGGAAGAGGAGAGGAGAGGAGAAGACAGGAGAGGAGGGGAAGGGGAGAGGAGGGGAAGGGGAGAGGAGGGGAAGGGGAGAGAAAAGAAAAGAAAAGAAAAGAAAAGAAAAGAAAAGAAAAGAAAAGAAAAGAAAAGAAAAAAGAAGCCGGGCAGTGGTGGCGCATGCCTGTAATCCCAGCACTCTGGGAGGCAGAGGTAGGCGGATTTCTGAGCTCGAGGCCAGCCTGGTCTACAGAATGAGTTCCAAGACAGCCAGGGCTATACAGAGAGACCCTGTCTCAAAAAACCAAAAGAGAGAGAGAGAGAGAGAGAGAGAGAGAGAGAGAGAGAGAGAAACAAGCAAGCAAGCAGTGGTAGAAACAATGAACATCAATATCTGATGTTCCATACATCCAACATGCCCATAACACACATGCACACACAAGCTCACATGCATGTAAAGTAATAAATAATATATAGCCTTTTTATTTGTTGTTGAGTATCCATTTGTTTGTGGCTTTTTTTTTCCTTTGGTTTTTTCGAGACAGGGTTTCTCTGAGTAGCCCTGTTCTATCCTGGAACTCACTCTGTAGACCAGGCTGGCCTCGAACTCAGAAATCCGCCTGCCTCTGCCTCCCAAGTGCTGGGATTACAGGTGTGCGCCATTTGTATGTGTATGCCCCTCGATCCAGACTTCTGCCGGTAGCCTGACTGCTTACAGGATACGAGAAGCTGAGCTAGTGTCCTCTGAACTGTCCTGAAATGTCTGTTTACACTAACAACAGAGCAAAGTTAGATCTGGGGAGCCGGTGAGTTTCGCGGGCTTACTTGCAGAGAGCATGGGTGACCCCAAAGCCATTGCATCCCTGGGAACTGGCTGGAGTAGACAAGTTCACCATAGCGGAACCTTCCAAAAGTTATCCTATCCTATGGCCTGAAGCCATGTGCAGTTACAGCAGAATTATATACCGCTGACCGGAAGTGCAGGTGAGAGTGGCTGGGGTCTCAGGTGAGGGTCTCCGGGCCCTTCTCACCCACTCCCGTAAGGACTCGTCAGTAGTCCGAAGGCTCTCGGGACTCTCCTAAATTAGTCGCAGCTGCTCTGACGAAGAGGCTTGACTTTTTCCCCTCCCCCAGCTCCTCCCAGTTCCTCTCCCCTCCCCCTCCTGTCTGAATCCACAAACCAACAGAAGAGCCAAAGAAAAAGTACAAGAAACACATCCACAGGTGCAGAGCCTCACACAGGAATCCCATGAAAACACAAACCTGGAAAGTAAAATATACACAAAGGATCTGCTGGCCTCTGCCTCCCAAGCCCTGAGATTAAAGATGTTCGCCACCACCCGGCTCACAAAGTTGTTTTTTTATTTAAAAAAAAAAAAAAGATTTATTATGGGCTGGAGAGATGATTGCCCTTAGCTGGGTGGTGGTGGCGCATGCCTATAATCCCAGCACTCTCGGAGGCAGAGGCAGGCGGATTTCTGAGTTCGAGGCCAGCCTGGTCTACAGAGTGAGTTCCAGGACAGCTAAGGGCTACACAGAGAAACCCTGTCTCGAAAAAAACCAAACAACAACAACAAAAAATTTGCCCTAACAAAGTCTTATGAGACAAAGAACCTCCAAAGATAACCACTGAGTTTGATCTGTGCTGTCCATCTATTTACTGCTGGGCATGGGAACTCCCAATGATACTCAGGTTGGAGAAAAGTAATTTTTCCTTTTCAAGGGGTTGGAGATAGCTTCTGTGTTAGGGATGGAGGCCCTGTGTCCACTTTACCTGTCAGAGCTGGGTCCCCATGTGGCGCAGACCTGTGCAGGCCCTGTGCATGCTGTCACAGTCTCTGTGACTTCATATCTGCGTCGGTACTGCTGTGTTTACGTAAGGACTTCATCCCTGAGGATGGCGACTTCCAAGCTTACGGGATAGAATTTTGCAACAGCTCCTATCACTTGTTTAATGATGTTTATCTCTTGTTTTCTTCAGACATGGTTTGAGAAGCAAAGGACCCTAAATCCTGAGCACAGAGAAGAGCCTATGAGTTTATCAGGAGCTCGCAGAAATGAGGGGCCACCCCCAGCTGTTCAGTGGCAGTACCGCAACCTAGCCCCTCCCCCAGTCAGTTTCTCTAATCCCTGCTGGGATGACCGCACAGCTCTACCCGCCCCGCGCAGATCCCAGGCATTTGTTCCTCGTGATCCCTTTGGGGTCCTTGGGAGCCATGTGCCAAGCACTGTGACCATGCAGGCCCCGGAAGCTGGGCAGCGAAGACAGAACCCCGATGCCCCTCTGACTTACACCTCACCGGAACAGCCAATGGCAGGACAGGGTTTCCCAGGTGCCCAGGCTCCTTTCTATCCTCAGCCTGATGCACAGCGTGAGAACCAACACACCGAGGACCCAGATGACGTCGACATATCTTATATTATGCAATGGTGGGACAAGGGCCGCCTGGATCTGATTGCAAGATGGAACCCTCTGAAAGAAACATAGTTTGTTCTGTCACCCCAGCGAGGGTCACCAAAGCCTTAAGCCCTCGACGTTCATCGTCGTATGTGAATCCTCTCAGCATCCGATGAACATTTGTATTAGTTCCACAATGAAGTTGTGATTATTACTATAAACATTTGTGCACATGATTTTGTGTGGACATTTTTTGTTATTATTATTATCATCAAATACATGTAACCAGAAGTGTAAGTGTTGGAACATGTGGTAATTTAGTGTGTCGAGGGGGCTGGATCTAGACTATATCACTATATTGTACTCCTTTTTTTTTTTTTGTTTTGTTTTGTTTTGTTTTTTTCGAGACAGGGCTTCTCTGTGTAGCCCTGGGCTATATTGTACTCTTAATCTTTTACTGTTTAAGAATTTCATGTGTGCATATAAGTTGATTAAGTCCAATCCCCACTCCCCTCCAATAACAATTTAAAAAAAAAAAAGATTTATTTATTTGTTACATGTAGGTACACTGTAGCTGTCTTCAGACACCCCAGAAGAGGGCATCAGATCTTATTACGGATGGTTGTGAGCCACCATGTGGTTGCTGGGATTTGAACTCAGGACCTTCGGAAGAGCAGTCAGAGCTCTTAACCTCTGAGCCATCTCTCCAGCCACCACAAATTATTTTTTAAAGATTTATTTACTTATTTTATGTGAGTGCAATATTGCTTTCTTCAGACATCCCAGAAGAAGGTGTCAGATCACATTACAGATGGTTGTGAGCGACCATGTGGTTGCTGGGATTTGAACTCAGGACCTTCGGAAGAGCAGTCAGTGCTCTTAACCTCTGAGCCATCTCTCCAGCCACCACAAATTATTTTTAATAATTTTTTTTAAGAATAGTAATAGAAGCCGGCGGTGGTGGCACACACCTGTAATTTTAGCACTTGGGAGGCAGAGGCAGGCGGATTTCTGAGTTTGAGGCCAGCCTGGTCTACAGAGTGAGTCCCAGGACAGCCAGGACTACACAGAGAAACCCTGTCTTGAAAAACAAAATAAGATTAGAGAGAATGCATACATGCATGCTTACTTGTGCTCAGTCTCTCTCTCCACTTCATGTAGTCCAGGACCCAAGCCTAGGGGAAGGTGCCACCTATAATGAGCAATTCCCTACAAACATGCCCAGAAGCCAACCAGATCTAAACAAGTCTTTTCTGAGCCTCTTTCCAGAAGAATCTAACTTGCATTATCATGTTGACAGTTGAAACTAATGACAATGCAGCTTCACCCTTTCTGTCCCCCAAAAGGGCTCATGCTTGTCTCATAATGTAAAACACAGTCCAACTTTAAACATATCCACAGTTGGGCTGGAGAGATGGCTCAGCAGTGAAGAGCACTGACTGCTCTTCCAGAGGTCCTGAGTTCAAATCCCAGCAACCACATGGTGGCTCACAACCATCTGTAATGAGATCTGATGCTCTCTCTCCTGCTGTGTGTTTGAAGACAGCTACAGTGCACTGATATAAATAAAAATAAATAAACCTCTAAAAAAAATATCCATAGTTTTAAACAATTACATTTTAAAAATCTACTCTCTTAACTGTGAGCCTACCCCTATGGAAAAAAAAAAGGAAAAAAAAAAGAAGACAAAAAAAATACAAGTTATGTATTTCTAAAATGCAATAGCACAGAATAAACATTCTCGGGCTGGAGAGATGGCTTAGCTGTTAAGGGCACTGACTGCTCTTCCGAAGGTCCTAAGTTCAAATCCCAGCAACCACATGGTGGCTAACAACCATCTGTAATGAGATCTGATGCCCTCCTCTGGGGTGTCTGAAGACAGCTACAGTTGTACTTACATATAATAAATAAATAAATCTTTAAAAAAATTCTCATTTCAAAATGGAAAAACAGAATGCTAATACAAAAATGATCACATCAAAGCAAACCCCAAGTCCAGCAGCAGGGGTGGTGTCCAGCATCTGGACCTTAGATTGCATCTTTGGGCTCCCATGGCTGCCAACTTCTCTCTCAGGTGGAGGTGGGTAGTGCCACACCTACAGCTCTTGGTGGTCAGATGTCCCCAGGGTCCTAGGACTTTAACCGCAACCGAGGCTACGCTTTCGCAGCTTTAGTGGACAGCCTTGTGGAGCTTCCTGTTTTGCACGAGGCGCCTGGGCTCAGCATTTCTCTGTGACATTCTCAGGCTTACACCCTTCGTTGCTTTTAAGATCCGTGGCACCCGGACAATGCTTACAGCATTGCCAGACTGTGCTGCCAGCTGTCGATGTGGCCAAGCCACGGCTGAATCGGATTCTGTGAGCTGACCTGAAGGAAACACTTGGCTATGTATTGGGAATCTCTACAAGGGGATGTCAGAGATCCTTGACCTCAGAATATCCTTTCTGTCATCCCAGTGTAACATTGGACACTACTTCAGTGGTGCTGATTGATCTCTGCTGGCCTGAACGCCAGCTGTCTTAGGGTTTCACTGCTGTGAACAGACACCATGACCAATGCAAGTTTTATAAAAGACAACATTTAATTGGGGCTGGCTTACAGGCTCAGAGGTTCAGTCCATTGTCATCAAGGCAGAAACATGGCAGCATCCAGACAGATATGGTGCAGGAGGAGCTGAGAGTTCTACCTCTTCATCTGAAGGCTGCTAGTAGAAGACTGACTTCCAGGCAGCCGGGGGGAGGGTCTTAAGCCCACACCCACAGTGACACACCTACTCCAACAAGGCCACACCTCCTAATAGGTTCACTTCCTGGGCCAATCATATACAAACCATCACACCAGCCAACCTGGTCTATCATCTTTCAACTCAACTTTACTCAGCTTTTCAGAACACAGGCAGAATGCAACCAGGTTCCTGGACAAAGCATCACACCATGGCCCTCTAACCCAGTGTCTGATAGAGCCCTTGTTCCTTTAACAGTAATAACCTAACTGGTCCCTCTGCTGCTACCTCCTGGGACTCTACTTCTACTGAGATTGCAGGCTTAGCACCAAGCACACCAGGTTTATTTGGTGCTGATGACTGAACCCAGGATCCCGTTCCTCTGTGTAGCCCTGGCTGTCGTGCAACTCATTTGTAGACCAGACTGACTTTAAATTCAGAGATTAACCTGCCTCTGCCTCCCGAGTGCTGAGATTAAAGGTGTGTGCCGCTATGCCCAGCTGATATGAATTGTTAATGAAAAGCACAATAAAAAGATAAGTGGTGTCTTAGTTATTTTTCTATTGCTATGACAAAAACACCCTGACCAAGGCAGCTTATAAAAGGAAGTGTTTTTTATAAAATAAAGCATTTAATTGGACTTATGGTTTCCGAGAGCTAGAGTCCATGGTGGCTGAGTGAAGATGCAGCTGGAAGCACAAGGCAGAGGCGTAGGAATGTCACAAGTCTTTTGAAACCTCAAAACCTGGCCCCAATGACTTACCGCCTCCAGCAAGACCACGCCCCACACAGACACACCCCCAACATGGCTACACCTCTTAATCCTTCCCAAACAGTTCCACCAAGTATCCAAACATATGAGCTCATGAAGGCTGTTTTCCTTACAGATGGTTGTGAGCCACCGAACTCAGGACCTCTAGAAGAGCAGCCAGTGCTCTTAACCATCTCTCCAGCCCAGCTATTCCCATTCAAGCCTCCACGTGGGGTGAAGGAAGCGTATTTTTCTGAGCTGTCAGTATTTAGATATTGGGAAACCAAGCAACCTTTGTGCACATTATCACCTGGCCCATCTTGCTAGTTGTCCCACGACAAGATACAGCTCCTCCTCCTCCTCAGGCAGGGTTTTTTAACTATTAAAATCCTAGAACATCTAGCTTTCCTGAGGATTGCTTTACTGCCCATGTAATTAAGAGGTCTATAGTACACTGTCTTTTTTTTCCCTTTTATTGAAAAATAGGGCTTTCTTTTCTAATATAATATTTCCTGATAGTTTCCCTCCCATCCAGATCCACTCCTTTTCTATCTCTCACTAGAAATAAAACAGGCGAACCTGGTATAGTAGTGCACGCCTTTAATCTCAGCGCTCAGGAAACAGAAGCAAGAGAATCTCTTGAGTTTGAGGCCAGCCCGGTCTACAAAAGTTCCAGGCCAGCCAAGGCAGCACAGAGAATCTCTGGGGCGGGGCGGGGGGGGGGACAAAAACAAATAAACAAAACCCCACTAAACTGGAAACTATGACGCATGTGCAAAGGACCTGGCCCAGACCTGTGTGCGCGCTGCCGCAGGCTCTGCGCGTTCATAGGGACATCGATCATGTTGATTTAGAGGCTTGGTTCCTGGGTGTCCTCCATCCCGGCCAGCTTTTGCGCTCTGCCTCCTCTTCAGCAGGGTTCCCCGAGTGCTGAGAGGACAGATTTGATGGAGGCGCCTCGGTTACAGCTGAGTGTTCCAAGGTCTCCCGCTCTGCATACTGCCTGCCTGTGGGTCTCTGTATTTGGTCCCATCTGCTGCTTCTCTGGTGATGGCTGAGCAAGGGATGGATCTGCGCCCCTCACCAGAATGCCTGTGTATCAACGCTTTTGTTTTGTTTTGTTTTGTTTTGTTTTGTTTTGTTTTGTTTTGTTTTGTTTTGTTTTGTTTTTCGAGACAGGGTTTCTCTGTGTAGCCCTGGCAGTCCTAGAACTCACTCTGTAGACCAGGCTGGCCTCAAACTCAGAAATCTGCCTGCCTCTGCCTCCCAAGTGCTGGGATTAAAGACATGTGTCACCACCGCCCAGCCCTGTATTAACTCCTAAGGGAATGGAGGGTGGTGTGCTTTTGTTCCTTACAATCAGACTTCCTGCTAGATGATACCCTTAGTCTTCCTAGCAGTTCAGAAGACTGTGTTTCCATCCATCCGGAAATACAATTCAGATCCCGTTATTTTAACCAACAAGCAAAGTCCTGCTCTTTTGTTCCCTCATTCCTAAGGTGCTGGTCGAGAGGGAAACGTTCATCCTCATCAAACTTCAAGCCAAATAATTTACTTTTCAAAAACAAAACAAGCCAGGCGTGGTGGCGCATGCCAGTAATCCCAGCACTTGGGAGGCAGAGGCAGGCGGATTTCTGAGTTCGAGGCCAGCCTGGTCTACAGAGTGAGTTCCAGGACAGCCAGGACTACACAGAGAAACCCTGTCTCGAAAAAACAAAAAACAAAAACAAAAAACAAACAAACAAAAAACAAAACATTGGTGATGGTAAGGGCTCCGTATGGTAGCACATGCCTTTAATCCCTGCAGTGGTAGGTGGATCTCTATGAGTTAGAGGCCAGTCAGGGTTATAGTGAGTTCCAGGCCAGCCAAGGCTATATGGTGAGACCAGAAATAAAACAATAAAACTTTAGGGTGGGAATGTGTGTGTGTCACAGCATGCATGCTGCTGTCAGAAGACAAGTTTAGGGAATCGGTTCTCCCCTTCCACCATATGGGATCCAGAAATCAAATGCAGGTCATCAGATTTGGCAACAAGTACAGTCTTCATCCACTGACCTATCATCTCACCAGCCTCAGGTCTGCTGATTTCTAACTGGGAGCCCTGGGGATAGAACTTCCTGGGAGATGGGAGAAGCTGAAATCCAGGGACTCTTTTAGGGTGGAGTACTAGGGCACTGCAGAAGAGGCTTGGTTCTCAGGCACTGTCTTAGGGTTTTCCTGCTGAGAACAGACACCATGACCAAGGCAACTCTTATAAAGACAACACTTAATTGGGGCTGGCTTACAGGTGCAGAGGTTCAGTCCGTGATCATTAACGTGGGACTATGGCAGCATCCAGGCAGGCATGGTGCAGGAGGAGCTGAGAGTTCTACATCTTCATCTGAAGGCAGCTAGGAGAAAACTGGCTTCCAGGCAGCTAGGATGAGGGTTTTAAAGTCCACGCCCACAGTGACACACCTGGTCCAAGAAGGCCATACTTACTCCAACAGGGCCACACCTTCTACTAGTGCCACTCCCTGAGCCAAGCATATACAAACCATCACAGGCACCAAGCAGTAGATACCCAGTCTCCTTTCACCAACATCCTCTAGAACAGTCATCAGCATGTGCCCTGATAAGGAGGTCTTGTCACTACACATGGAGGTCCCCAGGCTCTAGGACACACCTCTGGAGACCAGGTGTTTAGTGAAGAGCTGGCCAAAGCAGGAAGCTAATCCACCGTGGGTGCCATTTGAATTTAGTTAGATTTCTGTCGGGCATGTTCCTTACTGACAGTCCTTACTTTGTGTATGTGAATGGGGTGTGTGTGTGGGGGGGGTAGTGGTAGGATTCAGATTAATCAGATTCATCTGCGCGACCATCCCCACTTACCAGAAGACCCAAGAGCTCTAGGATTTCCATTGCTGTGATAACACCATGAACAAAACAGCTTGGTGAAGAGCAGGTTTTACTTTAGTTTACAGTTTGTAGTTCATCATCCGTGGAAGGCAGGGCAGGAACTTGGAAGCAGGAACTGATGTAGAGATCATCAAGGAGTGCTGCTTACTGGCTTCCTCAGCCTGCTTTCTTAAACCATCTTAGACCCCCTGCCCAATGATGGTACCACGCCCAGTGGGTTGGGCCCTCAGCCCTCCCACACCAATCATTAGTCAAGAAGACGTCCTACAGGCTGGCCTACATACCAATCTAATGGGGGCATTTTCTCAAGGCTCCCTCCTCACAAATAGCTCTAGGTTTCTGTCAAGTTGACAAAAGGCATCCAGCACATTGGGAGACCTAATAAATCCTTGTCACTGTTTCTTCAGACCTCTGGTGCCTGGAAGGCACAGACCTGAAGGGTCAGGGATTCGGTCCATAATCTGGCAGACTAGTTCCAGTCCTGGTCTTATAGGTTTGTGGAGTGACCCTGATGGCAGTCAAGGGGACTTAAACCTCAGGAGATCAAATCAGGAGCTCGCCCTTGGAGAAATGTTATGGCCTCGATTATGCCCCTACTCCCAATTCCTATGTTGAAAACTCTTAGGACCTCAAATGTCACTGTACTATGTATTTAAGATGGTAACTGGGCTGGTGAGATGGCTCAGCAGTTAAGAAGAGCACTGGCTGCTCTTCCAGAGGTCGTGAGTTCAAATCCCAGCAACCACATGATGGCTCACAATCATCTGTAAGCCATCTTACAGATGATTGTGCCCTCTTCATTACTGAGTATCTGGCGCCCCCTTCAGGCCTGCAGATGTATATGCAGGGCACTCATACATTAAATAAATAAAATTTAGAATAAAATAAAAATGGTAACTAATGTAAAATGAAGTCATTAAGGTAGGCCCTATTCCAATCTAACAACTGTCTTTTAAAAAGAAATCAAAGTATACTAAGAGACACAGCCAGAAGGCATCTGACAGTTGAGAGAAGGAACCAAACCTTTTTACAACTTGATCCTGTGATCCTGGGCTTGAAGCCTCTAGAACTGAGAAACAAATCAAATTTCTGTTATTGGTGTTTCTTTTTTAGATGGTCTTTTTTTTAATTTTTTTAAAGAAAGGGCTTCTCTAAGCCGGGCGTGGTGGTGCACGCCCGTAATCCCAGTACTTGGGAGGCAGAGGCAGGCGGATTTCTGAGTTCAAGGCCAGCCTGGTCTACAGAGTGAGTTCCAGGACAGCCAGGACCACACAGAGAAACCCTGTCTCCAAAAACCAAAAAAGAAGAAGAAGAAGAAGAAGAAGAAGAAGAAGAAGAAGAAAGAAAGAAAGAAAGAAAGAAAGAAAGAAAGAAAGAAAGAAAGAAAGAAAGAAAGAAAAGAAAGGGCTTTTTTATGTAGCCCTGGCTGTCCTAAAACTCCCTCTGTAGATCTAGCCTGGAACTTGGGAGATCCACCTGCCTTTGCCTCCCAAGTGCTGGGACTAAAAGTAGGCACCAGAAATATGCCCAGCAATATTTCTGTTGTTTAATCCATCTATGTGGATCAAACATCTAGTATGTTTAGGCAACACTAGCAAACTAAGAGAAGAGGCAGTGGTGGACATCACAAGACAGACTGCAAGGTTAGGAGAGAAGACTGGGTCGAGGGACTCATTACTGGTGAGAGAATAAAAACTCATCCTAGAGACACAAGCAGAAAGACAGTGCTATGCCTGTTTAATCAAGGTTTTCCAGAGGAGCAGAACCAATAAGGTGAATATGGATTAAACAAGGCCCTTTAGTAGACTGACTTAGACAATAAGGGCTGGCTAGTCTAACAGTGCCCAGAACCCACCCCGTGGCTGCTCAATCCATAAACCTGGGTGTCTCAGCAGTCTTCATCTGAAGCTGAAGGCCCGGAGGACTCCTTGGAGAGCCCACAGACTTCAGCCCACTTTGGAAGGCAGAATAAGCTGGGTTCTAATCGCAACAGCAAGAGCAACAATGGCTGGCGTACACACGTTCGCCAGCAAGAAACCAAGGCAGGCAAATGAAGCAACAGTTTGCAATTCCCCAAGCCTATGCATATCCTGAACCACTACAGGGGAAGATGTTCTCCACGCTGAGTGAGGGTCTTTTCTCTTTGGTTAATCCTTCCCGGAAATGACCTCGCAAACCAACCCAGAGGCATATCTCCTGGTTGATTCCGGAGGCAATTAAGTTGACAATCCAGATTAAGGTGTCATGATATATAATACATAGTAAATTGTAAACTGCTTTGTGTTTTGGCTTATATGCCTTTTAAGATCTCTGCACAGTATTTGACAAAACTAGGATTCTAGCTCTGTAAAACCAGTAGATAGCAGCCAGGCGTGGTGGCACACGCCTGTAATCCCAGCACTTGGGAGGCAGAGGCAGGCGGATTTCTGAGTTCGAGGCCAGCCTGGTCTACAGTGAGTTCCAGGACAGCCAGGGCTACACAGAGAAACCCTGTCTCGAAAAAACAAAAAACAAAAAACCAGTAGATAGCAAATTTACTAAGGTCCAAACATAATAAATGATATATTTAAGACAGCAATTTTTGTTTGTTTGTTTTGGTTTTGGTTCTTCCGAGATAAGAGTTTCTCTGTGTAGCCTTGGCTGTTCTGGAACTCACTCTGTAGACCAGGCAGGCCTCGAACTCAGAAAACTACCTCCCAAGTGCTGGGATTAAAGGCATGTGCCACCACAGCCCAGCTGGCTTATTAATTCTAAAATGAAAATTTACCTAAACTGTTTCCTATATAAAATCAAAGAAAACACTTGTTGACAAGACTCAAACACTAAATTATATTTATTTTCAATGACAAAAACAACACAGCAAAGTGGACCAATCCACTGAATTTTAAGTGTGGCATAATTTTCAGCAGAAAGCTTACGTTCCATAAAATTTTAAAATGACATATCACAATTAATGGTATCCAACCTACAGTGTCTGAGGATAGCTACAAGGATAAAACACAGAATCATAAACTTAAAGCACAGAGTTTTAAGATTTGTGTGAGCGTGTGTGTGTGTGTGTGTGTGTGTGTGTGTGTGTGTGAGAAACTGAGTCTTGATGGAAGTCCGTATGACTTTTATAATGTGAGGGGGGAAGATCCTACAAGGCCAGGCCTCCGTGCACACAGAGTGAGCAGTAAGCACACAAATACATGCTCTAGAGTCGTGACTCAGAACTCAAAAGGCAACAGCCAAAGAAGGAGAAGAGATTTCACAGACTGTTAGCAAGGTGACTGTGGGGTTTTTCAACAGTAAACACAGAAACCAGAGCATCCCTGGGGATGGGATAGTTTGGGACAGTCCACATACACGCTCTGCAATTAAATCTTATTTCTAGACTCTTGGCTTGGGACCCTCCATCTAAAGCAACATCTGCCAAAAGACAGGAGGCTACTCACTCACCGTGTCAAATGCCCTTTCATTTCCAAGCTTGACTTTGTCACTTGTCTCCTGTCACATGTATGCATTAATGTGTCAGCAGGGGACACATTCCAACCAAGGATGACTACTAGACAGACCAACCTCTCTGGCTTAGAGTTGCCTACCATAAACATGGGATACTTGCCACGGACAACTCTAATTCCAGTTTCTTTTGTTTTATCCTGCTACATTACACTGCTTGGCTTAGAACCTGGGGTCACAGAGCAGCAGCATCGGTCAGTGTCAATGGTCACAGATGGCACACCATCACCTGCCACATTTTCCATCATCTTATTTCTTTCGGAAATCTATCCTCCGAGCAACATTCTGAGCTCCAAACTTTTTGACCAGTGCATTTCTTGTGTCATCATCGTCCTTCTGCAAATCTAAGTCATCTTGTCGGCACCAAATTGGATAACCATCGGGTCTCCGTCCCGACTCTAAGAAAGAGGAAGTGGCCTCCAGCTCACCACTGTTTTTCAGCAAGGCCTGTGTAACCGTTGAGAGATCCAAGTTAAACTTTTCCATTAGCTGCCGGATGACCTTAATGGCAGTGCCCACCTCTTGTGTAGACACTTTTGGTTCCTCTTCCTCCTCGTCTGGCTGTGTTTCTGAATCTTCCTCAGGTGTGGGAGGATCACCGTCACACATCGTTATATGTATTTCAAAGTCCGGGCTCTCATCCACCTATAAAGAACCGGGAGAGAGAGAGCAGTTCCTACTTAGTAAGCTTTGAACTCTTGCAACGTGGATCTCCCAACTGCACCTCCTGGCTCTTCTCACGCTGTCACCCACCTGGGCTCCCTCAGTCCCTCTCATGTGTATTTATCCGTGCTGACACGTGTACAGATATGCATGTGGATGGTACAGGAAGGGCAGAATGGTGTGCACACCTACACATAGAGACTTAACTGATCAAACTATGGAATGTATGCATGTGTGTAAGAGAACACATGTAACCTCTGTGACACTGGACCAGTTATTAAATGCCTGACTTCACTTGAAGATGTGAATTCCATAAAAACAGGAACCAGAGCCGGGTGGTAGTGGCGCACATCTGTAATCCCAGCACTCTGGGAGGCAGAGGAGCACTCAGAGTTGGAGGCCAGCCTAGTCTACACAGTGAGTTCCAGGACAGCCAGGGCTATACAAAGAAACCCTGTCTCGAAAAAAATCAAAATCCAAAATACCAAAACAAAAACAAAAACAAAACAAAAAAACCCAGGAACCAGGCATGCTGTGTTCACCACTGAAGCCTGGAACTAAGTTCTCGATATTGCTGTACGAGTCTATTAGGATTTCCAAGCTAGACAACATTTGGGCATACCACAAAGCACATTATATGAGAGCTGAGTCTAAGAACTACTGAATTTGACAGTTGACAGGAAATCAACAACTCATCACACAACAACATGCAAACTACAAAACGCAATAATCCTTTAGTTCCGGGGGTCGGCAATAGTCATTCACTCACTATCTATGCAAACTTGATTTTCTGCTTTTTTACTAAACACTAGATGGGTGTGGTGATACATCCCTGTAATCCCAGCATTCCTGGCTGAAAGATCACCCAAAACTTCAGGGCAGTTTTGGCTGTACAGGGAGACAAATGTTTCATGTAGCCTAGATGGCCTTGAATTTGCTTTGTAGCAAAGAATGATCTTTAACTTTTCCCCCTTTTTGAATTAATTTAAACAGTTTTAAAATTATTATTTTATGTGTATGAGTATTTTGCCTATAGCCAACGATGGCCCTGGACTCCTGCTTTCAGCTCTTAAGTGCCGGCGTCACAGACAAACACCATCATGGCAGGCTGGTGGCTCGGGGTGTAGTTCAGTCGCAGAGCATTTACCTAACACGTGTGCAGCTCTGGATTCAGGCCTCAGTTCTAGGGGAAAATGCATCTAAGCGGGGCATGAAGGCCAGCCTGGAAGGGAAGTAAGGAAGGCAGGAGGGGACAAAAAACTGAAGCATAACCTCTTTTTTTTTTTCTGTTTTGTTTTATTCTAAGACAGGATCTCACTGTATAGCTCTTGCTGTCCTGGAACTCACTTATGTAGACCAGGCGAGTCTGGAACTCAGAGATCCACCTGCGTCTCTCCCAAACACATGCCACTATGTGTGTGCCACTTTCTTTTGTGTTAATTCGGGGCCAGCAAGATGGCTGGGCAGGTAAAGGCACCCGCCTCTAGGCCTGACACTTTAGTTTATTCTCTGGGCTCTACATGGTAGAAAAAGAGGACGGACTTACTATCCAATAAATAAAATTGTAATAAAAATCTTAAATTTCTTTTTTCTTTTTTTTTTTCTTTTGGATTTGGGTTTTTTGAGACAGGGTTTCTCTGTATAGCCCTGGCTATCCTGGAACTCACTCTGTAGATCAGGCTGGCCTCGAACTCAGAAATCCACCTGCTTCTGCCTCCCAGAGTGCTGGGATTACAGGCGTGTGCCACCACCGCCCGGCTAAATCTTAAATTTCTTTAAAAAGTTAATTCATAAGATCTTTAGTCTTGGAGAAGATACATTAATATAATTTGGATAAAAAAATAACTCATCATCATCATTTTGCAATAACGGCTTTCCTCAAAAGCTATTATTGTAGGATTCCAGTAACATATTCAAAGACAGATTGAATATAAAAGAACAAGAATATCTCCTAAGTTCTAAGCACACAGAAACTTTAAAAGTTAGATTTATGGGCTGGAGAGGTGACTCAGAGGTTAAGAGCACTGACTACTCTTCCAGAGGTCCTGAGTTTAAATCCCAACAACCACTTGGTAGCTCACAACCATCTGCAATGAGATCTGTTTTTGTTTTTTTGTTTTTTCGAGACAGGGTTTCTCTGTGTTGCCCTGGCTGTCCTGGAACTCACTCTATAGACCAGGCTGGCCTCGGAACTCAGAAATCCGCCTGCCTCTGCCTCCCAAGTGCTGGGATTACAGGCATGCGCCTGCAATGAGATCTGATACCCTCTTCTGGGGTTTCTGAAGACAACGACAGTGTACTTATATATAATAAATAGGCTGGAGCGGGCTGGAGGTGGGTGGGGTGGATGGTAGTTAGATTTTATGCTCCGGAGAAGCATAAGCACATTCTAAAACAACCAAATACAAACAGTTCTTTGAAAGCACATACGTGTTCAAAGTAAGATACTTTAAACTTAAAATTAACTGTCCCGTGCCACACATATTTAATCTCAGCACTCAGAAGGCTGAGGCAGGCAGATCTGTCAGTTTGAGGTCAGCCTGATCTACATATTGATTCCAAGATGCCCATGGCTACAATAGTGGGACTCTGTGTCAAAGCAAAAAATAAAATAGAATAAAATGAAATTGTCCCTATTTAGTGTGATTATTTTTCTTCCCCAAACATTTATACTATCCTGCCAAATACTAAAAGCTTTGTAAAGCCGAAAGCCAGATCCCTTCTATTCCTCTCCTCTTCTATCTTGTACGTCCCTGGCCTCGGGAGGACGGAAAGCACCATTTAATAAGCAAACAGAATGGAGGCAGGGGAGGAAGGGAGGAGGCTGAGTTAAGATACCACGGCCTCTCCGAACTCCCGAGTGGCTTCCTCGAACAGCTTGCTGACGGCCTCTCCCTCTCCGTTCTCCGTGGTCTCTCCCTTCACGCACTCCTCCTCAGGCAAGTCTGGCGGCCTCTTGTTCTGTGGCTCTGTTAAAGAAAGGAACAGCAGATCAACAGAGCTCACTGCATAGACCATCTGCATCAGATCTGTGCAAGCACATTTTGTTCTTTTAGAAAATTCCTGTTTATTATGCAGAAGTCTACGAAGAGCATAAGATAGGCATACTCAATAATTCACACCTGTTTCCAAAAATAAGCTCTAATCCCAGGACCCGGGAGCGCAACACAGGAAGATGTTAATAGGCCAGTCTGGGATTCTAAATGAGTTCTACGCCAAACGAAATAATCAATGAGGACACGATGATTTTAAGCATGGTGGAGATTTATTGTAGATGTGAGGGAGAGCGTAGCCAGAGGCATCTGGAAGGGTCCAGAATAAACTGGGCAATGAGAGGAGAGAGGGAGGGAGAGAGGGAAGAAGAGGGAGGAGGGAAAGGATGGGGAGCAAAGAGAGTACCTGGGAACCTGGAGACCAAGAGACTGGCCTAGCCAAGAGTGCACTGTTGCCGTCTTCAGACGCACCAGGAGAGGGCGGCAGATCCCATTAAAGATGGTTGTGAGCTAGGAACTGAACTCAGGAACTCTGGAAGAGCACTCAGTGCTCTTAATCTCTAAGCCACCTCTCCAGCTCCCAAAACCATTTTTTTTTTCCAAGACAGGGTTTCTCTGTGTAGCCCTGGCTGTCCTGGAACTCACTTTGTAGACCAGGCTGGCCTCGAACTCAGAAATCCGCCTGCCTCTGCCTCCCAAGTGCTGGGATTACAGGCATGAGCCACCAAAACCAAAATTTTTAAGCATGCTGAACTAGAGAAATAGATTTTACTTCCCCAGAACCCCCCCCCCCCCCCCGCTGCACGGTCCCCCGACTCCCGCCACCACCAAATAGAGGGAGAAAGCATGCCTTTTAATCAAAAATATCTGTCATTTAAGCTGTCAATACTGGTTACAGAAAAGGCAGCTATCTTAGCCAGGCATGGTGGTTCAACTGTGTAATTCCAGCATTCTAGAGACTGAGGTAAGAGGATTGTCTAGACTTGGGAGGCCAGCATGGCTGCCTCAAAAACAAACTTACAGCCGGGCAGTGGTGGCGCACACCTGTAATCCCAGCACTTGGAAGGCAGAAGCAGGCAGATTTCTGAGTTCAAGGCCAGCCTGGTCTACAGAGGGAGTTCCAGGACAGCCAGGGCTACACAGAGAAACCCTGTCTCAAAAAACAAAAACAAACTTACAACACGACTTAAATAGAAGAGCAACACCTTTGTGATATATACTAACTATAATGAGATTTCTATCTCAAGTGCTTAGAAATTCACCTCACCTAAGGAAGATCACAAAGCAACCTTCCTTTCTATATGGAAGTACATTCAATTAAACCAAAATACAGAAATAAACTGTTCTGCCATGCCATTCACATAGTTTATACTGAATAAGACCAGAATATAGGCAACATTTTAAAAAGTACAGACAGAGCAGGACAGCCAGGGCTACACAGAGAAACCTTGTCTCGAAAAAAACAAAAACAAACAAACAAACAAACAAAAACTCAGGGGCTTTTTCAAAAAAAAAAAAGGAGGAGGAGAAGGAGGAGGCAGCGGCGGCGGCTCAAGAAGAGGAAGAAGAATTGGGGGAGAAGGAGAAAAGAAGAGGAAAAAGGAAGGAAAAGAGAGGGAGGGGAGAAGGAGGAGAAAGGGAAAAACATCTTAGAAATCTCTGAAAACAGAAACAGGTTACCTTGTTACCTTCTGGAGAAAAACTGGGTAGTTGGTGGGTAGGAAGGGTAGAAGATTTTCATATATACTGTACTGTGTTCCTTTTGAACACAGAGCCGTTTTTGTAAACTAGTTCCAGTCCCGAAGCTCCAGCCACCCCGAGGCTGAGGCAGGAGAACATTTCAGCTACAGAGTTTGGGGGACAGCCTGGGCGACACAGAGAGATCTGACTCAAGTTCCCCGGCCTCCCAAACCAATCAACGAACTAACATCCAGTCAATGGCAAGCAAACGTTAATGAGAAGATAAATTAAAACAAGAGAGCAAGGGATAAGAGGAAACGGTGCACTTTGGCTTCAGCCACCGACAGCGCCAAAAAGGACGCTGATTGGCAGGCAGCCCCGGGGGCCCCCCCCCCCCCCGGAGCCTCACCTCCGCTATCCGCGGCCTCGGGGTCCTGCTCCGCCTTGCGTTTGAGCTTTTGGGAGGACGGGCTAACCGGAGCGTTCCCGAGCAGGTACTTGTGCTCCTGGCCCCGTAGGTGCTTGAGGTAGCGGTCCTTGAGCGACTGCCAGGAGTGCTGCGTGAGCGAGCTCTTCTCCATCGCTTTCCACAAGGCGTTGCCTGTGACCGAGCTGGGCGAACGGGCGTTTTCCTTCACGTAGGTCAGGATGGCCACATCGTCCGCGTCGGTGTAGGCAATACGCCCGGTCAGGGGCTGCGGCTCCGGTTCCGTGGATCCCTCGGCCGAAGCCCCGGGCTTGGGGTCGGACGCCTGCTCCGTCAGGCCCAGCCGATAGGCCTCCAGTTCCAGCTTCTCGTTGCGATCCACGCAGTCTAGAATGTATTGCGTGGAGATGAAGTCGCCCGATGCCTCGGCCAGCGCCTCCCCGGGCTGGGCTAGCAGCACGGCCCCGGGCTCCTGCACCCGACACACGGTGCCGCCACCGTGCAGGATGAGCGTTGACAGCCGGCGCTTGGCCGAGCTGGGCCGCACGTAAAACGACATGGCGCTGCCATCTTCTCTCACGAACAGAGTGGAGGAGTGAGTGGGCCCATTGGGGTCTTTACCCAGATCCATCGCCTCCGCCATACCTGCCGCTCCGCTGTCCAAGAATAGCGCAGGAACAGCGCCGCGGTGATTGACTTACCGCCGGAGGGGGCCCACCGACCGCGCCTGCGCAGCGACAGCCCAGTCCAGCCCAGCGCCCGCCCTCTTTCCCGGAAGAGGCGGGACTTAGGGCCATGACCTGGAAGTTCTAGTTCTACGCTAGTCATAATTTTTTCTTGGTTCGGAGCCGTGGGGAAGATGGCCACGCTGCAGGAGAGTGAAGTCAAAGTGGATGGCGAGCCGAAACTAAGCAAAAAGTAAGTGTCGTTGAAGGTCTTTAAGTGTCTGTTTTCGCAGTGTTCCGATGGGAATGCCTGGAGTTTTCCCGCCAAGGAGACTGTGCCTGGGGTCCCTCTGTCTTTTCCGGTGGGTGAGCACATGCTGGGACAGAGAGATGCAGTGCCCTAGAACCAACAACCTCCGGGATGCCCTAGGATCAACTGCGTGGCTGATGGGTTCCCTTGTCCTAGCTGTGAGGACGAGCATACCTAGGGAAAGCCAGCAGAGAAACTAGGAATGGCAGCAAAGAAAAGTGAAACTTTCCCCTACCTTCTAAGAAATGCTTTTTTCTTTTTCCAGTTGAGCCACTCCCCCAACGGATAGATTAGAAAATGGTTAAATATCTTTGTTCTTCAAAGAACCTTTAAGTTATTCTTGGCCTATCCAAGGTTATTCTGCACCTTAGATGTTAAAAGGGGGAACGTTCAGAAACTATAGTGCACTTACCCATATGCGTCACTCAAAAGGATCTGTGGCTTGGGAGCAAATGGCCTTATTTAGGGGGATACACCAGTTCCTTTTGCATTGCTGGGTGTGTCTTTGTAAAACTCTCCAAATCCGAGAACTGAGTAGACAGATAAGGTAAGAGTAACCTCCCTGCCGGGCGGTGGAGACGCACGCCTTTAGTACCAGCACTTGGGAGACAGAGGCAAGTGGATTTCTGAGTTCGCGGCCAGCAAGTTCCAGGACAGCCAGGGCTATACAGAGAAACCCTGTCTCAAAAAAAAAAAAATAAATAAATAAATAAAATAACCTCCATTTAATTGGTTGTTTTCGGGACTATATTCTAGTCCAGGGTTCCCCACTTGACCCACAGAACACTAGCAATGACTGGAATGTTTTCTTAATGCCTGGAACTACATAATACCTTCCTGAGCTGTAGGAAATAACTAGTTTATTACCATAACTGTTACCATGGCTGCTGTAGTTAGTACCCTAGCAATAACTGAATCCTCTTACTGATTCCCGGAAGGAAATACCAGAGATGTTCTAGATAAGAATTGGCTTTCCAATGCCTATCTATGCTTTCTGCTTTGTGTATTTTAGAAGGATTTGTGTGGGTTGCTAGCTCCCTAATTGGTTGTCCTTTGTGCGAGCAGCTTGTTGGATTCCTCAGAGGAGACTGAGTGGGTATATTAAATTGGTAGTTGGAATTTTGAGTCACAAGCGAAAGTACCTCAGTTTTCAGGTAAATGAAGGAAGCCTTGCGGCTGCTTTCAAGTCACTTTTCTTAAATATTCCATTCGCTTTTCTTTTTTTTTAAATAATGTTTTACTTATTAAACACCATGCTGGCACTAGACTAATCTCAGTAGTAATCTTGGAAGAAAAGTGTTAATGTCCACTTTGCAAAGTCACAAGCTATGGCCTTGGGTGGTGATTTTTATGGGGAATGGGAGTTCCCAGCAGTTGTGAGTGTGGCTTAGTGGCTGCATCCTTGCACAAGGCTCTTGATTGCCAGGAGACTGATAATAAAAGTGTGTGTTCCTGTTGTGCCTTCTAGCACTGCTCTGAAGCACTGGAACAGAAATCTAAAGGGAAGTCTAGACCGAGTCTGTGGTCTTCAGTTGTCTAATTAAATCAGGTGGTTTTGTTTTTTACAAGACAGGGTTTCTCTTTGTAGCACTCACTCTGTAGAGCAGGCTAGCTTCAAACTGAGAGATCTAGATCTACCTGCTTTCACGAGTGTTTGCACCACCACGAACTGACTTTAAAATAAACCAGTTCCTGGCTAAAATAATTTTTTTGTGCATGTGAATAATAGATATTCCCTTCTTTTTCCTAATTGTTCTTAGAATTTCTTGAAGTTTTTTCTGAGGACCATTTTATTCCTGAAAGTCCCCAAAGTTAAAAACTTGATGGAATATCTGCTCAAATCACTTATTCTCAAATGAAAGATTGTTCCTCAAATTACTTAAGCACAGGAGAGTGTGATCCTCGTAGCTCTGAGGCCCTCTCGTGTTTATAACACATAAACGTGGTGTCGTCTGAGGACCGATCCTTTCCTCCTTGCTGGTACTTTCTTTGACTCAGAGAGTCTTTCCTGTGGCTGGCTTCTGTGTGCTTTATTTATTTATTTTTCTGGAATGGGGTTTCACTGTATTAATCAGACTGTTCTTAAACTCCTAGTCTCAAATGATCCTTCCCAAGCTCGCCCCCCCCCTCCTGTCCCCTAGTAGCTGGGACTGTCTAAAATTTGCATTTGATATTTTCATTGTCATCCTGTTGCCAGGATTCCATCTTTCGGGGAGAAACCACACTTCAGAGCCCCACATTTTGCCTCCCATACTTTAGGAAGTTGTGAGCATGTCTGCATGTAAGTTGTTGATTGACTTACTTTTTTGAGTTCCAAATCCCGGATATGAAGCGTTCTTTCTATAACAGGACTAAGAACATGGCAGATGTTAGTCAGGAGGGACTGAAGTTGAGAGGGACATTGCATGTTAGTACAAAATCATGGCTCCTTTCCTCAGGAGTGCAGGATGAGTGCGTGTGTACTGTCGGTCCCCTCTGACTACAGTCTCTGTCTCCCGCTAGGTGGTGGTAATCATTAGTTCCAGGGCGTTGTGCCATGTTGATGCAGACTGCTGTCAGACTGGTTAGGGGGTCCCTGCGCCGAGCCTCATGGGCGCAATGGGGTCAGAGGGAACTTCGACTGGGCCAACTTGCTCCTTTCACCACGCTCCACAAGGACAAGCCACTTTCTGATAGAAGGAGGTTGGTGCCGTTACCTTCTTTATTGCTCTGGGAGCAGACTCTTTCCTTCAGTGTCTGTTAGCCGACTAAGTCTTTAGACGCGTTAAGGAAACAGCTCTATTGCCCAAGCCAAGACTCCCTTCTTACCTTATGAATTCAGGGTCCTTCTTCCAGGAGTCCCTTCTCTGTTCTCTTTCTTTATTTCCCCCTTTAACTGATTTTTGTTTATTGAGACAGGATCTTGCTATAGCGACCAGGCTGTCCTCAAACTCACTATGCACTGAAGGCTGGCCCTAAACTAAAGGTCGCTCTGCTTTAGCTTCCCACACTAGGATTGCGGCATGTGCTATACCATCCTGCCTGAAATAAGGGATTTCTGATGCTAGTTATTTTCCCCTTTTTTGTCTTTCTGGAGTTTGCTTATCAACTTTGTCCTAGTTTTTGGTGCTACCTTTAGGGTCTCTTTTAGACTATCCTTACAATCTACAAGAGCAAATCCTGAATGAAGCAGAAAAGAGATGTATCTAAATATTGGGATGGGGGTGGGGGAGAACCAGATAGCCTTAAAAGCTTGCTCAGTGAGTTACAGAATTCTAGACCTAGCGGACTGTTAGAAAGATGAATATAAGACAGATTGTATTTAGAAAGACTTGTCTGTTTTGAAGCCTTCACAAATATTTTGTACTTAAAAGATAATCAGGTTCTTTAATTTCGCTAAATTCATAGTGAAAACGAAGATAGGGCAGAGAGCAGTCAGTGGTGCATATCTAATCCCAGGCATCTGGGGAGCCGAGGGAAGAGGGTTGGCAATTCAGGAGCAGATCGAACAATTTAGCAGTCCCATTTAAAAAAAAAAAAAAAAAGGCGCCGGGCGGTGGTGGCGCACGCCTGTAATCCCAGCACTCTGGGAGGCAGAGGCAGGCGGATTTCTTAGTTCAAGGCCAGCCTGGTCTACAGAGTGAGTTCCAGGACAGCCAGGGCTACAGAGAAACCCTGTCTCAAAAAAACCAAAACAAAACAAAACAAAAAAAAAGGCGCTCGAAGTGATGCGGTGTTAGACCGCTTGCCTAGCACACAGCTCAGGATCTTTTGCCATAATTCACTATCGAAGACTTACCAGTTGTTAAGAACAATCAATCCATAAATTCTCTTTGAATAACAAAGAAATTCTTGTCTAAGTTTATTTTTCCTGGGTTCAGATAACAAGTTCAGATCATAGGATCACAGAGTTACCCCCATTGTTTTGAGTTTCAGGTAACATATTTGAAGTTTAGATGGTGAGAGACTTGTTTAGAAATGGACCCAGGTTTGTCTGGGCTTTGTCCTGAAGGCAGAGTATGAAGAATTAAGTAATGAGAGACCTAAAACCCACCTTTGAGCCGTAACTACACTCTGGGACCTGATCATTTCTTATTAACATCTCAGTCCTCACAACTGGTGAGAGGGTGTCTTATTTCCTTTTCCTAGGTGATGATAAGTCACTTGCTCAGTGCCATTCGAGTGGTTAGTGTTTTAGAATTTAGTGCTAGGCAGTTTGACTACAAACACATGATATTACCAGTATTGTGCTGCTTTCTGTAGTAGTCCATTCGGGTTAATGTCAGAACACTTTTGTTCTGAGCTGGGTCTCAGGCTGGCCTCACATTCACCGTGTAGCTGTAGATGCCCTTAAACCTGCAGTCTCCTACCTGCACCTCGCACGTACTGGGTTTACAGACATGCAGCATCACATCTGCATGCTAGAGACCAAACCCGGAGCTCTGTGCATGCTGGGTAAGCACACAGTGACAGTGCCACATCCCCAACCCCACACCAGCCTTGACAGTTGTTCTGAAATTATCTGTTGAAGATTGTGTCTTCAAGCTCTGAAGACCAGTTCTCCACAGTCTAACCCACTTCTCTAGGAGAGCCAGAGGTATTGCCTTGTTACCTTTAAGTGGTACTGTAGGGACTTCATCTTCTTCTAGGCATACCAAACTCCCAGGATGCACTTTCTAGAGTCAGGGAGCTTAGAAGTTTATCCTACAGATTTTCTGGGAAATCTCTGTTCCAGTGCTTGCATAAACTGGTAAATGTGGGCTTCTTCACCTTTGAGTATCTTGATTCCAGTTGGATTCTGATGCCAAGCGGAGACTGGAAGTGACCTGTTGCATCTTTATTTAAAGCTTAGCTTTTCTTTTTGTCTTGTTCCCATAAATAGCTCAGTGACTAACAGGTTAGAGCTGGGGGGTGAACTCACTTAGGGGTGTGGGATGCAGTGGGGACATTTTCTGCAGGCTGTTCATTCGTTTGGAAAGTGGCAATGGGTACTTCTGATAGAGGGCTCTTCAGGCAGCTGTCACACTGGGTGCTGTCATCTTCCCAACAGTGAGCTGAAGAGGCGTCTGAAGGCTGAGAAGAAACTGGCAGAGAAAGAGGCCAAGCAGAAAGAGCTCAGTGAGAAACAGCTAAACCAGACTGCTTCTGCCACCAACCACACTGCTGACAATGGCGTGGGTGCTGAGGAGGAGACTCTGGACCCAAATGTGAGTTCCACTGGGATGACTGGACACAGGAGAGCTTCTGAGAGCTTGTAGCTGACAGCAGGAGAGACCCAGTCTAACAAGATAAATAAGAACTTGAACCAGCAAGAGAATTGGGAGGGCAGTGTCTGCCTTTTGTTTTTTGTTGTTGTTGGTTTTTTTTTTTGTTTTGTTTTGTTTTTTTTTTTTTGAGACAGGGTTTCTCTATGTAGCCCTGGCAGTCCTGGAACTCACTCTGTAGACCAGGCTGGCCTCAAACTCAGAAATCCACCTGCCTCTGCCTCCCAAGTGCTGGGATTACAGGCGTGCGCCACCACCGCCTGGCTTGCCCTGAGTTTTTAATATCGGTCCAAGTAGGCAGTCCCGAGAGGCCAGTTGTCCTGAGTAACTACTTCCGTGGAAGTAGCTGAGCCTGTGACAGCGACAGCAGGGTGTCTTCCCTCAAGACAGACTAGAGCTTCTGTTAGTTGGCAAATAGACTGCTCATGACAAATCCACCCCGCCTCTCCTGCTCCTGGTTTTGTACATAAACACAGCCATGTCCATTTGTTTGTGTCACTCCAAGCCTAATTTCCCACTAGTAAGAGTAGTAAGGAAACGGGCTGCAGAGATGCCTCGGGGGTTAAGAGTGTATACTGCTCTTCCAGAGGATACCTACATCAGGTTGCTAACAACTACCCATTACTCCAGCATCTTCTTCTGGCCTCCACAGGCACCCATATGCATGTGCACACACCTCTACACAGGTACACACACACACACACACACACACATATATACATACATACATACATACATACATATGATTAAAAATAAATCTTTTAAAAGAAAAAAAATTGCCAACCTGTCTTAGGGTTTTACTGCTGTGAACAGACACCATGACCAATGCAATTCTTTGTTTTGTTTTGTTTTCGAGACAGGGTTTCTCTGTGTAGCCCTGACTGTCCTGGAACTCACTCTGTAGACCAGGCTGGCCTCCAACTCAGAAATCCACCTGCCTCTGCCTCCCAAGTGCTGGGATTACAGGTGTGCGCCACCACTGCCCGGCCAGACCACTGCAATTCTTATAAGGACAAGATTTAATTGGGGCTGGCTTCCAGGTTCAGAGGGTCAGTCCATTATCATCAAGGTGGGAGCATGGCAGCATGCAGACAGGCATGGTACAGGCACAGCTGAGGGTTCTATGTCTGAAGGCAGCTAGCAGAATACTGGCTTTCAGGCAGCTAAGGTGAGGGTCTTATAGCCCGCACCCACAGTGACACACCTCCAACAAGGCCACACCTCCTAGTAGTGCCACTATCTGGGCTGAGCATATAGAAACCATCACACAACCCCTGTGGTAAAATACTTCATATCTGTACTTTATAGGTTTGCTGAGCATGCCTAAGGGAAGAGACTAATTATGGCCAGAGGAATAATTAGCAAAGTGACCACCACGCAAGTGCAGTCCACAAAAGAGATTAAGTTTTGTTATTTTAGGTGAACCTCCATTTTTTTATTCTATTGAATCTTATATTTTAAGTTCATTCTGTGAATCTACCCCCCCCCCAGGGTTTCTCTGTATAACTCTGGCTATCCTGGAACTCACTCTGTAGACCAGGCTGGCCTTGAACTCAGAAATCCATCTGCCTCAGCCTCCCAAGTGCTGGGGTTACAGGCGTGCGCCACCACCCCCAGCTCTACTTTTTTTTTTTAAGATTTATTTTATTTATATGAGTACACTGTAGCTGTCTTCAGACACACCAGAAGAGGGCATCTGATCCCATTACAGTCGGTTGTGAGCCACCATGTGGTTTGCTGGGAATTGAACTCAGGACCTCTGGAAGAGCAGTCAGTCCCGAATGCTGGGATTAAAGGCATGTGCCACCCCTGCCCAGTGCAGTCAGTGCTCTTACCAATGACCATCTCACCAGCTCCATGAATCCACATATTTTTGATACAAATCTCATTCCGTAGTCCTGTTTCAAAGATGCAGAGGTTAGTGTTGTGGTTATGCCCACTGCGGGCTCATGTGTCCTCGTGATGTCCCTGGATGGTACTTCTGTTTAGAAGGTTGTAGAAGCTTTAGGAGGTGGAGTTGGTGGGTTGCTCGTGGTGGATCTTTTGTGTTTTTGAGACAGGGTTCCTCTATGTGGCCTTGGCTATCCTAGAACTCACTCTGTAGACCAGGCTGGACTCAAAGTCACAAAAATCCACCTGCCTCTGCTTCCCAGGCACTGGGATCAGTGCTTTGGGCCTGCTGCTGGTGGGTCTTAATGTGTTGTGGTTCGGCCCGTTCTTCCTGACGCGGGTCTGTGTCTTGCCTGACCTGCAGAGATCGAGTCCATAAACCTCTGATAAGCCACTCTGCTGCTGCGCTTGCCCTGCCGTAACTGTATTCCCTGTAAACGAGGATAATCCTGTGAGGTATTCCTTCACAGCGACCAGGCAGTAATCAATAGGATACTCTGCTGAGGAAGCCACACCCGACAGGGTTCGGCTTCTGAAGGCCTGGCGCTTTTCTTTTTAACAGCAATACTACAAGATCCGCAGTCAAGCAGTCCAGCAGCTGAAGGTCAGTGGGGAGGACCCGTACCCACACAAGTTCCACGTGGACATCTCACTCACTCAGTTCATCCAGGAATACAGTCACCTGCAGCCTGGGGACCACCTCACTGACGTCACCCTCAAGGTGGCAGGTAGGAGGGTCCCTGACAGTTCCCTTGCCTCTCTTCTCACCAGGGCAGGCTTCTGTGCTAACACAAAGGAGGTCTGGTCTGGTCTCGTGCCTCTGCCCCTTTTGGTGTTTTTGAGTCCAGATCTTGCTGTATACCCTAGGCTGGCCTCGAACCCGAGATCTCCTGCTGCCCTGTCCCAGCTCGTGCTGAAGCTGCTTTACTGGAGACAATCCCTTTGTATCTACTCACAGAGAGTGGAGCAGCCCTGAGGCCTGGGTAGAACTCTAGAAGGACCTCCTGGCTGGAGATTGCTTTGCCTCCCAAGTGTTGGGAGGAGAGAAGTGTGCTACTGTGCCTGGCCTTTCCCTGCAGGAAGTTTATTAATGGGTTTGACTTAGCCTATCTAGTCCCTATCTACTGACACTTTGAATTTTTATGTCAAGATTCAGGAAGACCCAAAACCTGTGTTGTCAGTACCACTACCATCATCCAAGAGTTCGCTGACTATCGTTAAAGAGAGGTCTTCCTGTCCGGCCTTGACTGGTGTAGTGAAAATCACTGACATGAAGAAGAAGGCTGCAGACCCCGGGCAGACTCAGATTATTGTGATCGGTGTTGCACAGAGAACTCAAAAGGTTTCTCTCTTAGTTGTCCTCCATGTTTTCTTTCTAGGTCGCATCCATGCCAAGAGAGCCTCTGGGGGAAAGCTCATCTTCTATGACCTTCGAGGAGAGGGGGTCAAGTTACAAGTCATGGCCAACTCCAGGTACATAGAAATACACAGTTGAAGATCTTATATTGCTGGGTTGTGGAAGCATAGGCCTTTAATCTCAGCGCTCGGGAGGCAGGTGGATCTCTTTGAGTTCGAGGCCAGCCTATTCAATAGAGCAAGCTCCCAGACAGCTGGGGCTACAGAGAAACCTTCCTCTCCCCCCCCCCCCAAATAAAACAAAACAAAACAAAAAGCAAACGAACTAAAAGATTACTTGTATCATACCCCAGAGTAACGGACAGACAGGTGAAGACACTGGCTAATGTGGTCCTATTTGCCCATTGTCATTAGGGTAGTGAGCAGTGGGACATGGTTGGGTACAGTGGAGTGGCAGGTAAAAGACCTAGCAATGAATGTCAGGACATTAAACATAAAGGCATCCCTCCAGCAGGGGCTTGGGTGAAGGTTTCCTGAGTAAGCCAGGAGTCTGTATTAATTTGTAAAATTGTGCAATCAGTAACTTTCCCTTTCTTCCAGGAATTATAAATCAGAGGAGGAATTTGTTCACATCAATAACAAACTGCGCCGGGGAGACATAATTGGAGTTGAGGGCAATCCTGGGAAAACCAAGAAGGGCGAGCTGAGCATCATCCCCCAGGAGATCACGCTGCTGTCCCCCTGCCTGCACATGCTGCCTCACCTTCACTTCGGCCTCAAAGACAAGGTAGGCTCGGCAGCTGGTCGCAGAGGCGCGCCTCCTGCTGCAGCCACCACAGAAAGCCGCCCCTGTTCTAACCGCTCGCTGCTTTTGCTTTAGGAAACACGGTATCGTCAGAGATACTTGGACTTGATACTGAACGACTTTGTGAGGCAGAAATTTATCGCCCGCTCCAAGATCATCACATATATCAGAAGTTTCTTGGATGAGCTGGGATTCCTTGAGGTAACCAAGGGCAAAGGGCTCTACCTGGAGTGGCCCCGCCTCGCTGCGCTTGTCTCTCACTAGCCCGTCTTTCTTTCACATGGCGTGTCCTGCCGGGGTCCGCCGTGCCTGAGAAGCACGCCGCCTTGCCAGGTGTCTTCCACCTTGTTTGGTGCTCATTAGGCAGGCTTCCAAAGTAACGCACCAGCCTGTGCTGAGGGCGCCATTCCGTGATCCTGGAGGATCTGCAGCTAGCGTCAATGTATCTTTAGAAGCACTAGGAGGCATAAGCAGGCAGATATATGCACACACAAATACACTGAATGCATATGTGTCCTCACTACATATGGAGTACACACAGAAATGTTTTGCAGAAGTTTTATTTTTGGCTTAAATACAAATTGTAGTCATGTTATGTGTACTCTTATTAACAAACCTGCCTGGGTTGTTTCTTTTTCTTTCTTTTTTTAACTGGCTCCATTCCAATCTGTTTTTGCTGTGTGTACGTTTGCCTGCTGGTGCATGGAGCTGTGTGCAGGTGCAGAGGATGGGGGAGGGTGCCCAGTGCCTCTATAACTCTTAGCCTGTTTCTTTCTTTCTTTCTTTCTTTTTTTTTTTTTTTTTTTTTTTTTTTGGTTTTTTGAGACAAGGTTTCTCTGTGTAGCCCTGGCTGTCCTGGAGCTCACTCTGTAGACCAGGCTGGGCTCAAACTCAGAAATCCGCCTGCCTCTGCCTCCCAAGTGCTGGGATTACAGGCATGTGCCACCACGCCCAGCAGGCTGTTTCTTTTTGACTACATGCATGTATATATGTGTGGGTCTGTACATGTGAATGCCAGTGCCTGTCATGGCCAGAGAACTTGGGTCCTCTGCAATTAGAAGCAGTGTCTGCTTCTAACAACCGAGCACCTCTCCAGCCCTCTCATACTTCATAAAGGATGTAGATGGCAAATACTGTAAATGGCTCAGTTACTGTTCTGTTGCTGTGAAAAGACATAGTGTCTTTTAGTCACATAGTGACCAAGACAACTCTTATAAAAGAGAGTATTTAATTGGTGGCTTGCTCAAATTTTCCGAGGGTTGGTCCTATATCATCATGGCAGGAAGTATGCAAGCAGGCAAGCAGGCAGGCCGGGGGCTGAGAGCTTATATCCTGGTCCTCATGTTGCAGGCAGGAAGACTGAGAAAGAGAAAAAGACGGTCAGACAGACAGACACTGGGCCTGGCATAGGCTTGAAACCTCAAAACCCACCCCCAGTGACGCATCTCCTCCAAAAAGGCCACACCTTCTCCCGATCCTTCCCAAGCAGTCTCACCAACTGGAGACCAACCACTTAAGTCTATTCTCATTCAACCCGCCACAGTAAATTAAACCTAAAAGCTACAGCATTCATTTATAGTTCCTCTTACGGCCTGACAGCATTTACAGGACTGTGTTATTAATAGGAATGGAGATATGGTTCTAGTGCGTCAGTCTGTCTACTGGGTTATACGACAGGCCTAGACTATGCAACATGCAAAGAACGAACTGTCCTCAAGGCCTCTGGTTATCTAAGAACTGTTTCTCTGTCTGTTTTAGATCGAAACTCCCATGATGAACATCATCCCTGGGGGAGCTGTGGCCAGGCCTTTCATCACCTACCACAATGAGCTGGACATGAACTTGTATATGAGAATTGCTCCGGAGCTCTACCATAAGGTAGTCGATGGTCACACACCCTGGGTCCTTCCAGTGGCCGGAGGCTGCGAAGATTACTGGCTAGACCAGTACAGTCTGAAACGAGCAGTGAAGATACAGCAGCAGGAGAGGGTTCTAGTGCTGTAGTGTGTGGGTGTGATTTCCTTGTGAGCAGCTGATTGTAGGCATCGTGTTGTACAAGTATGCACACATCCTGTCCCAGCACCTAAAGCTTTAACCTCAGTCTTCCCTGGATTAGACCTCATTGTTGTCTGTCTGTCTCCCTTTCCTTTCCTTTCTCTTTCCCTTTTCTTTTCCCTTTCCCTTTCCCTTTCCCTCTTCCTTCGTTCCTTCCTTCCTTCCTCGTTGTTAGCTGTCTATTTTTTCTTTCATTTCTTTCCTTTTCTTCCTTCTTTCCTTCTTTCCTTCCTTCTTCAAAAACTACAACTGGCATGGTGGCAAACAGCTTTAATGCCAGCACTAGGAGGCAGAGGCAAGCAGATCCTCAAACTCTTGTCTACACGATGAGTTCTAGGCCAGCCAAGGCTACACAGTGAGGAAAAAAAAAAATCTACCACTGAACTACAGCCCAGTCCTTTTGAGTTTAGTCTTTCATAAAAGAACTTTCGATTCTTTTAGGAACTTTACATTCTTATAAAAATAAATCTCTTCAGATTATCAGTATAAAGACTAAAGACTGTCGTCCAGGATTCTTAGTTGCAGATATGTAACAAGTTAAAGCAAGGCCAAAATGGATTCTCTTGTGTAAGGAGACACAATAACAACCTTGAAGGCCAGGGAGTCGCCTAGGTCATACCTCACTGTCGCCTGCTGGTCACAGGTCACTGCACCAGGATCTCAGTAGCCTGCTTCCCTTCATCATAGTGAGTTCCCTGTAATACCTATTCCTTCCTTTGGTTGCTTGCATGCTGACATGTCACTGTGTGTCCAGCAGATGGAGCTGGGTCACTTACCCATAGCCTAACCCCACAAGAGGCTTTGGGGAAACTGAGACCCAACAAGTAAGAAATAGCAAAGACCCAGGAAGAGACTTGGGAATCCTGCACAGCCAAACAAAAACAAAAGCAAGTTGATATCTAAAGACAGCAAGGCACTGGGCATTTTGAATGGAGAGCGAACCTAAGCTGTGAAAAGCAGTTAGTTCATGGGAGCCTAGAGGGCTATTAACACATGACTGTGGCCGTGTGGTTTTGGTAGATGCTGGTGGTTGGTGGCATTGACCGGGTTTATGAAATTGGGCGCCAGTTCCGGAACGAAGGGATTGATTTGACTCACAATCCTGAGTTCACCACCTGTGAGTTCTACATGGCCTATGCAGACTATCACGACCTCATGGAGATCACAGAGAAGCTGCTGTCAGGTGAGTCCTGTGTCTTCAGCTCATACTCGTCAGGGAGACTGCTGTGCTGCTTGAGAGGAGATCTTCCTGTTTTCAGTTCCTGAAATGGCTGCTTTCTTTCCCAGGGATGGTGAAAAGCATTACAGGCAGTTACAAGATCACCTACCACCCCGACGGGCCAGAAGGCCAGGCCTATGAGATTGACTTCACCCCACCCTTCCGGAGAATCAGCATGGTAGAAGAACTTGAGAAAGCCCTAGGTGTGAAACTGCCAGAAACCAGCCTCTTTGAAACTGAAGGTAAAATACTGCACTCACCATGTGACCTTCTTTCTTGTTCAGCTCCAGATTTGTTTGCGTTAGAGCTAAAATGTCCCACATGTTGTATTTATAGGCATTTTACACAGTGGTGTTCCTTGTCCTAACTTATACATTTCTGTCACAGAAACTCGAAAAATCCTTGATGATATTTGTGTTGCCAAAGCCGTCGAATGCCCGCCACCTCGGACCACAGCCAGGCTCCTGGATAAGGCAAGAGACCACACACGTGCTCATCCAGCCTGATCCCTAGGGAGGGGTCCTGCTGGGAGAACCCCTCCCTCAGCTTCCCAGGGAAACCTTACATAGGAACTGGAGAATTGAGACTTTGAGTTGGGGTTGGGAAATGTAGCTGAGTGGGAAAGTACTCACTTAGCAAGTCAAGGCCAGGGAAGGGGCGGCTCAGACCCCACCCCCAGATTCCGGTCCCCCAACTGGGACCCTTGCCAGCCACAGTGGGAGAGGACGCGCCTAGCCCTGCAGAGACTTGCTGTGCCAGGGTGGGGGGAGTCCCCAGGCAGCCTCCACCCTCTCAGAGGCGAAGGGGCGGGGCACTGGGAGGAGGGACTGTGGGGGCGGGGACCAGGAGGAGGGAGACAGTGATCATGATGAAAAGTGAATAAATTAATGAGGGAAAGAGAGATACGAGCAAAAAGGAACGTTGAAATATAATATTACGCCAAATAGCATATATTATTTTACTCAGTACTCTGTCCTTTGAAAAAGCTACAAGGTGAGCTCATCCGTATGGGAGTTAAAACCTCCGCTGGGCTGGGCTGGGCTGTCAGTGATGTCCAGAAGCCATGTCTGACTCTGCTCCGGTTACTCATTAGCTTGTTGGAGAATTCCTCGAAGTGACGTGCATCAATCCCACATTCATCTGTGACCACCCACAGATCATGAGTCCTTTGGCCAAATGGTAAGATGGAGTTTGTTATTGCATAAAACCCTAAAGTGGGGCTTGGGCTGCTGTGGCTGTGGCTGTTCGGTAGAGCATTTGCCTAACTTGAGTCTGGGCCTAGGTTCAATCTTCAGTACTGCTTTGTTTGTTTGTTTGTTGTTTGTTTGTTTGTTTTTCGAGACAGGGTTTCTTTGTGTAGTCCTGGCTGTCCTGGAACTCACTCTGTAGACCAGGCTGGCCTCGAACTCAGAAATCTGCCTGCCTCTGCCTTCTAAGTGCTGGGATTACAGGCGTGCACCACCACACCCAGTTTTTTTTTTTTTTTCCTTAAAGAATTATTTATTTATTTCATGTATGTGAGTACACTGTTGTGCCCTTCTGACACACCAGAAGAGGGCATCAGACCCCATTACAGATGATTGTGAGCCACCACATGGTTGGCTGGGAATTGAACTCAGGACCTCTGGAAAAGCAGTCAGTGCTCTTAACCACTGAGCCACCTCTCTGGCCCTTCAGTAGTGCTTTTAAAAAGCAAAAACCATGCCGGGCGGTGGTGGCGCACGCCTTTAATCCCAGCACTTGGGAGGCAGAGGCAGGTGGATCTCTGAGTTCGAGGCCAGCCTGGTCTACAGAGTGAGTTCCAGGACAGCCAGGGCTATACAGGGAAACCCTGTCTCGAAAAACCAAAAAAAAAAAAAAAAGCAAAAACCAGAAGTTAATGGTATAAAGCAACAGGGTTTTTTGATGTCCTGTATCGACTTGGTGGTGGTCATTCTGTGGCGTGTGGTGATACAGTATCTAAGATGGGAATCTTGCCAGAGCCTCTTCATGTGATCTCTCTGGCAGTCGTCTGTGCTCAGCATGGTAGTTGGGTTCCCAAGGCAGACACCCCAAAAGAATAAGCCTCAACAAGCAAATGTGTGCTTTACCTTTGCCAATGCCATCTTGACCAAAACACGTGGCAGTCCAGAGCATGAGAGCACAGCGGAGGGCCTGGGCCCAGTTGCCCCTGCCTGGGGGAGTGGAGCCACGGCTCATCTCTGTCACCTTTCCTCTGGCACCAGAGATCGGTGGTGCTGAAGGTTGTTTGACGAGGCTTCAGGTTTCCACTTTCGGGTCAGGTATTGCAGTCTGAGAGCTCGGAATATTCATCCTCTGTGGCCTCTGTCCCCCCAGGCACCGCTCCAAAGAAGGTCTAACTGAGCGCTTCGAGCTGTTCGTCATGAAGAAGGAGGTGTGCAACGCCTACACTGAGCTGAACGATCCAGTGCGGCAGCGACAACTGTTCGAAGAGCAGGCCAAGGTGAGCGAGCGAGCGAGAGTAGAACCTTTCTTCCCCTGAGCGCACACCAGGAAGCACCCCACTGCCCTTAATTAACCCTGTGTTGCTGGACACTTTCTTGGTGTTTTAACCAAAGCCAGGGAGGATTTCCAACTTTGTAGTGTGTGTGTGTTGGGGGGGGGGGGGGTATGTGTTTATCTGTCTGCAAGTGTGTCCGTGTGTCATGTGCACACAATGCTCGGGAGGGCAGGAGAGGGTATTGGATCCCCTGGAACCGGAGTTGCAGATGGTTGTGAGCCACGGTGTGTGCACGTGAAGTCAAACTTGGATCCTTTGCAAGGGCGTCTCTTAGCACTAAGCCAGCTCTCCAGCTCCATAAGGAGGCTCTGCAGGAGGAAGTCCTGTTCAAAACAGAGCTGCTCTGTGTGTTTTCAGAACAGTCTGGTAGCCAAGGCTGCCCTGGATCCTTGACCCCCTTCTCTGCCTCTGAGGGCTGGGGAGACAGGGCACACACCACACCCACCAACATGGGCTTCGATTGTATGGTGCATAAAAGTTTATGGTACATAAAAGTTGAAGATTGCCTATATTTGAACACTTACCTCAAAAATACATTTGACAAAGACATACCATTTCTTTTTTTTTTTTTTTTTTTTTTTTTTTTTTTTTTTGGTTTTTCGAGACAGGGTTTCTCTGTGTAGCCCTGGTTGTCCTGGAACTCACTCTGTAGACCAGGTTGGCCTCGAACTCAGAAATCCGCCTGCCTCTGCCTCCCAGAGTGCTGGGATTAAAGGCGTGCGCCACCAACGCCCGGCTGACATACCATTTCTTAAACTATACTGCTCCCCTCTTTTTGGAAGGGGGGGCAGGTATTGTTGTTTTGTTTCCCTTTGTTTCTTTTTTTGTTTGTTTGTTTGGTTTGGTTTGGTTTGGTTTGGTTTGGTTTGGTTTGGTTTGGTTTGGTTTGGTTTGGTTTGGTTTTGGTTTTTTCGAGACACAGTTTCTCTGTGTAGTCCTGGCTGTCTTGGAACTCACTCTGTAGACCAGGCTGGCCTCGAACTCAGAAATCCGCCTGCCTCTGCCTCCCAAGTGCTGGGATTACAGGTGTGCACCACCACTCCCGGCTTCCCTTTGTTTCTTGACACAGAATCTTTCTGTAGTCCTGGCTACCTCTGCCACTGATGGCTGGTTTCAGGAAATAAAAATTCATTAGTATCATACTGTAGTAGCTAAGAAGTAGTCTATTTGGAGTCCCAAATCCCCAAGCAGAAAACAAATTTTGTCTTTTTTGAAATTACTGTATATTATTTGTATAAAATAATGAGGGGGACTGCCTGCCTCTCTTAACTGTCAAGATAAGCTCTCTCTGTGCAGGCCTGGCTGGCCTAGAATTAGTTATTTAAGCCAGGCTAGCCTCCAACACTTGGCAGTCCTGTCTCAGCCTTCCAAGCAATTGGAGCTACAGATATGCACGGTCACATTCAACTTCAAATATGGGTTTCATCTCTGAGGTAGATTTGGTCAGTCCTAATCTCCAGGTCTCTGGAAATCAGCTTCCAGCAAGTTGATCAGAAATTGTCTTGGGCATCTTTGGCATCCCTTTTGAGAGAATATGTTCATATGGACACTGAGATGTCCTAGAACTGTGGGTCAAGCCTCTTTTGGGGGTCTCATATCAGACATTTACATTGATTCATAACAGTAGCAAAATAACAGTTCTGAAGAAGCAATAAAATAGTTTTATGGTTGGGTCGCAGCATTGGGAAGGCTGAGAACCGCTGACTAGGAGACATGGATCCTTTTGAACGTTTGCCTCTGATTTACTGTAGGCCAAGGCTGCTGGTGACGATGAGGCCATGTTCATAGATGAGAACTTCTGCACTGCCCTGGAATACGGGCTGCCCCCAACCGCCGGCTGGGGCATGGGCATCGATCGACTCACCATGTTTCTCACGGATTCCAACAATATCAAGGTATGTGTGCGCAGACCTCCCAGGACACGCTTCCCCAGAGCTCCACTGTACTGGAGACAGCATAGAGGCCTGGAAGAGAAGGGAGAGGCTCAAGTTTCCCTCCACTCTCCGGGAGAAGACTAGAAAGCATGTGACCTTACAGGATTTCAGCCTTTCCTGGGGGCGGCAGGGGGGACGCTAGTCGTTTGCTTTTCTTCAGTAGCCCGGGAAATGCTAAGCCCTTTCTACAAGTATTGCCTTAAACCAGCAGCTCTGTGAGGTGTGAAGACTGCTTTTGCTGGTGGTGTTACTCTTTTTGAGACAGGATCTCATGTAGCCTAGGCTCTCTTGGAACTCCATCTGTAGTTTATAGTGACCTTGATATTCCCACCTCTACCTCCAGGACACAGAGATTATATTGGTTTATGCCTATGAGGAAGTTCACTTTGAGTTGGTTTTGGGTTTTGGGTTTTTGGTTTTGTTTTGTTTTGTTTTTCCACATAGGGTTTCTCTTCGTAGGCCTGGCTGTCCTGGAACTCACTCTGTAGACCAGGCTGGCCTCAAAACGAGAGATCCCCCTGCTTCTGCCTTCTGAGTACTGGGATTAAAGGCGTATATGCCATCACCACCCAGCTGAGGTTCATGCATAAAACAAAATAATATCTTTTTTTTTTAAATTATACATATGGCTCATTACACCACAAGCATCCCTTGTGCCTGCAGAGGCCAAAAGAGATGTCAGATCCCCTAAAAGAAGTTACATGTGGCTATGAGCCACCATGTATCTTCTGGGAACCACATCATGGTCCTCTGCAAGAACAAGTGCTCTTAATTGCTGAGCTATCTCTCTAGCCCTAGAAACTCAATTTTACTAAAACCTGTTGATTCATTCTTTTGGCATGGAACTCTAGCAGGTTCTGTGCCCTTGGCTGGGTATGTATTTTTTTGGATTTTATGACAACAGAGGTAGCAGTAGGATAGTGGGAAGAAATCCATAGTGCCCTGTTATTGAGAGACAGGGTCTTATGACGTAGTCTGATGTTCTGGAACTTAACCATATGTAGACCAGGCTGGCCTTGAAGTCAGGTCACCTCGGTCTGCCTGCCCCTGCCTCCTGAGTGCTGTGATTAAAGGGGAGTCCCACCGTGCCCGGCTCCTCGTGCTTCTGAACTTCAAAGGATGTTTTGTTCTTCTAGGAAGTACTTCTCTTTCCTGCCATGAAGCCTGAAGACAAGAAGGAGACTGCAGCGGCCACTGAGACCCCGGAAGGCGCAGAGGCCGGGCCCTCTGTCTAGAAGACATGTGACTGTGGTGTCTGCAGTCCAGCAGATCTGGTCTGAGGGAGGAATTCCTGTGTGGCGCTGTCCATCTGGCCACAGCAGTCCAACCGCCACAGGAGAGAAGAATTAAAGAGTTTCTTTTTATTCCTTGTTACCAAATAAACCATTTCTCTTACCTATGCAATGTTATTTTTCTTTTTCCCTCAGACTGTGTGGTCTAATTAGAACTCTGTCATTTTTTTTTTAAGATTTATTTGTATTACTAATTATGTGTGTGCATTAGAGTGCAGGTGCCCTCTGAGGCCAGAGATGTTGAGTCCCTTAGAGCCAGTTGCAGGCATTTGCGAGCTGCCCAGCATGGATGCTGAGAAACAGTTCAGCCCACGAGAGCAGGATGTGCTCTTAACTCCTAAGCAACTTCTCAGCCTTATCATCTGCAGTTATAATCCTTAACAAATGTGTATTAATGTCTGTTTAATATGAGGCATTGTTCTGAAATACTGGAAATACCAGTGAACAAAAATCAAGCCACTTCTTCCATAAAAAGCACTTTTATTTTCTTTAGGGCTTGAGTAGGGAGTTGTGGGAGAGCCAGACCAGATCAAGTGTATGTTCTTTTTTGGTGGAGACACACTCAGACACAAAGCAGAGTAAGAGGACTGCGCTGCAGTTTTAAAATACAGTCGAAAAGGGCAGGGGACATGGCTCAGCGCTGCAAGCGATTACTGCTCTTACCAGGGTTCTGTACCCAGCACCCGTGACAGGCAGCTTGCAACCCGTGATCCAGTTCCCAATGTGCTTTTCTAGCTGCCTTGGGCATTTGCATGCACGTGTGTGTATAAATTGACAATTGACACAGGCACATGCACGTTGATCTTTTAAAATATATGTATGCATATATGTATATAAGACTATTTAAAGAATAACAGAGGGTCTGTTACCCTTGAGAGAAATGAGTGAGGGGCCGGACATCCAAGCCCATGATAGTCATACATGATATGACTGAGGTGAGAACCTGTCAGAAGATCTGTTCATAGTTGTGTCCAAAAATTTGATGAGTTGCAAGTTAAGTCGGTTTCATAGCTCTGGGTTGTGGAGGCAGCTTCCTCCCTTCGTAGTTTGGCAATAGAACCGAGCAGTCTTTGCTCCGTTCCCACAGACTACAAAGACCAGCGTGCTTTGCGGGCGGGGCTTGACCGAAGCCGTCCTTTAGGACGTCACTTCCGCTGCGCAACCGGGTTCTGCGGCGAGCGTGGCGGTAGAGGGGCGTCGCGTGGAGGAAGCGGTGGAGGGTGCGGCGCGTGGCTAATAGGGTGTGAGGGACTCCGGATCGGCGTCTCGGGGTTAGCTCTACACAGTTGACCTTGGGGGGTAGGGGGGGGAGAAAGCTGTGAGGAATCGTGTCCACTGCTCCCGCGGGGAGGGGGTCTCACAGCCCTGCTAGGCGCTCCAGCCCAGCGGAGTTCCACCCGTGGTAGGAAGGGTAGGAAAAGAAGTGGGGCTTTTCAGCCTTTGCGACTGTTATTTTTAGCCAAAGCAATGCTTGTTTGAGCTGCTTAATATAAAGGAGTCAAACAAGGTCTTTAAATAGGGGTTGTAGAGATGAATTACAGCGCACCCAAAATATCGAAACATTCAATAACTGCGTGGTCCTTTTGTCAGCTACCTGAATGGCGCGATGTCCTTTGGACTGCTTCGTCCCCTTGTTTTGTAGTCTGTAACGTGCACCTCGAATTTAATGGCGGGTGTCTACCCTCATAAAATAAACTGTTCTGTGACGCCTGCCTGGGATTCTGGATTTCCTCATGCTTGTGCTCCTAGAAACACAAGACTCTGTGTTAGACTTTAAAGTAACAATCTCCGTCCCGTCCTTGCCAGAATAATTACCATTTACTGCAAAATGTGCCTGCATTTTGCACAAGTCTTTGCCAAAACATCGCATCAGAGCTCAGTAAAAAACTACTCTGTTTATTCTACAAATGCTCTGCCGTGTCTTGCCATCGTATGAGCTCATCTCAAAAGCTTTTTATATAATCGATTGAAGTCCAGATATATCCAGTGAGCACTAACAGCCAAGAGTGGGAGAATCGCTGCCAACCTTCGCAGGCCTCTTTCAGCTCTGATCTGCTTAATGTTCTGTTAGGTTGTAAGTGGCTTCATGTCCCCATTATTACATTGCTTCTCTCCCCCACCAATTCCGATTTCCCAGATCACCAGATGCTGCATTTTCTTAATGTGAATCACAGTCGACATTGTTATAGACATTTGCTTTTATAAGTATTTATAAGGTACGTTAGATACTAGCCCGGTGGCACATGCCTTTAATCCTAGCACTAAGGAGGCAGAGGCAGGTGATCTCTGTGAGTTCCAGGGCACCCAGGTCTACAGAGCAAGTCCTAGGACAGCCAGGGCTGTTACACAAAAAAACTCTGTCTAGAAAAAAAAAAATATTACGTACAATTAGTCGTGTTTTAACATGCGAAAACTAATTTACTCAGGAATCACACAGTTAATCTGTGTTAAAACTGAAATTGAAACCTAGAAAGTATAACTCCATTCCCACACCCTTAAGCACAACTGCTATAAGAGCTTTCAGTGAGAGACTTTGGAAATTTGCTGGAGTGGGGTAGATTCACTCTTCTGTTTGGAAAAAGGAGGAAAAGAACATTTGTCCCAAAAGATACCTTGTAGGGTGGTGATCTGCCCAAAGCAAACAGAAATCCAAGAGGACATAGTAAAGTCACATTCACAGCTTAGAATTGGTGTTGATCTTGAAGAAATAGCTTGTCTTCTGGGCCTTGCTCTTTTCTGTATTAAAGATGGGAGGGGAGGGAGATTGGTTAGGGAAAAAAAAAAAAAAAAAAACTTAGTTTGAGCACCATGGAGCCACGTTAGAGACTGCGGGAGCACTGGAGTGAGGCTCTATTGTACTACGCTGGTTTTCCTTTCTGTTCTGATGGTTTTGGCTTTCCATCGTAGCCTCGGCTCCAGCTTCAGCTCCACCGATGTGGACCGCCGATGAGATCGCTCGGCTGTGCTATGCACACTATAATGTCAGACTGCCCAAGCAGGGAAAGCCTGAGCCAAACCGGGAGTGGACTTTGTTGGCAGCTGTGGTGAAGATACAGTCTCCAGCCAGCCAAGCTTGTGACACCCCTGATAAGGAAGTGCAAGGTGAGAGAGACCCTTTCTCCCCTGTCAAGAACCACAGAACTTAACTGGGCGGGATGCGAACGATAACGTCAGGTGTTTTCCCGTTTTGTCCACCAGGTGGCGCAGTGCTTCTGGTGGTCACAAACCACCCAGAGGGAACTGCAGTCCTGGTTGAATCCACCTGCGTTCAATTCCTCCAGAGAACGGAGGAATGTGGACTTATTAAACTCGAACACTAGGAAGCGTTCAGCCTCTTAATGAATGATTTGTTTTGTTTTCTTTTGTTTTCCCTCTCAGTGACAAAGGAAGTCGTCTCAATGGGAACCGGAACAAAATGCATTGGCCAGTCCAAGATGAGAGAGAGCGGTAAGAAAAGACGGGGTTCTAAACAGTTGACAGTGTGCTGACCATACTGACCTTGTCAAGGAAATGGGGCCATACTGGTTGGATCGGCTGGCCCCTCATTTACTACTGATTGTCCCCGGAATTAGAAGACCGTTCTGTGGTTTGTTGTTGTGTTTGCGAGACAGGGATTCTTTGTGTAGCCTTGGCAGTCCTGGAACTCCATAGACCAGGCTGGCCTTGAACTCCCAGCCATCACCCACCTGCTTCTGCGTCCCAAGCACTGGGACTACAGGTGTGTACCACCGCCACCCAGCTGACCATTCTCTCTTTTTTTTTTAAATGAGAATTCAGAGCTGAACGTGGTGGTGCATCCCTGTAAACCCCACACTAGGTGCTGCGGCAAGAAGTTCCAGACCAGCATAGTGAATTCTCTGCCTCAGAAAAAAATAAGGAAAGGAATCCAAATCAGAGCGAAAATCCCCTGGAACATGCTTCTAAAAGGCAGTCGGCATTCCCATGTTTGAACCAAAGGTTCCTGGGTTTAGTCATTCCCCGCTGTATCTGGAAGGCAGTCGGGCTTCATAGCAGGGAGACGGGGCAGCCTCTGTGGCTTCTGAGGCCCAGAAAGCAAGCTTGAATTAAATAAACCTTCGGCATCAGCAGGATTGCTGAAGTCCCTTCCATTCTCCTAGCCATGTCTCCTGTATTCGAGGACTATGTCACACCCACTAGATAATGTGTCACCATGAGCATGAATATGATACCGTGGTATAGGAGAACTCTGTCCCTGTCTTACAGATACAAGATTTCTGTAGCCAGGTGGCACAGCCTGCAATCTCAGCAGCTTGGGAAACAGGGGAGGAGGAGGAGGATCTAAATTTCAAGGCCTGTTTGGGCCACAGGTGGAGTTAAAGAAGAATTCAACTAGCGTAGTGAAACCCCATGTCAAAAAAAATAGAACAAGTGTCAGGGTTTTTAGGAGGATCTAAATTTCAAGGCCTGTTTGGGCCACAGGTGGAGTTAAAGAAGAACTCAACTAGCGCAGTGAAACCCCATGTCAAAAAAAATAGAACAAGTGTCAGGGTTTTAAGCCCAGCACTGGGGAAGCCGAGACTGGTGGATTTCTGTGCTGTTCTAATGAGCCCCGGGCCAGCCAGGGCTTCACAGGGAAACTACTGCTTGTCTCCAAGCCTCAAGGCAAGTTTGATTCCCTGAGTCCGCATGGTAGAAGAGGAAAGCTTTGAATTGTCCTCTGGCCCCTACATGCATCCTGTTTCACATGCACACACACATCATGGCACATATAGACAAATAAAATGTAATAATCTTTGACACATTTGGAGACTCTGGGGTGGTAGTTCAGGGGCAGGGTACTTGCCTAGCTGCATAAGACCCTAGATTCAATATTCAAGCACTTAAAAAATTGTTTCTATAAATCAGTGGTCTCAACTACTAGTACTTTGTTTTGCTTGTACTTAGTATTTTGAGATAAGATCTTACTACATAGGCCAGGCTTATCTATAAATTTCTATGTTGTTCAGACTGGTCTCGAACTCATGGTATTCCTGTCTAAACCAGGGATTATATATACCACCATGGGCCCAGAAACCAGTGGCAAGTTTGTACCCAAGGTATCTTTGTCATTGTCCAGAAGTATTTGGGTCATCACCACATAGACAGAGGTATTCTTGATGTCTTGTGGGTAAAGGATCCTATATATTTTTGTTGGTTTGTTTGTTCATTTGTTTAAGACAAAGTCTCTCTGTGTAGCCCTGGCAGGCCTAGAACTCACTGTATAAACCAGGCTGGCCTCAGACTCACAGAGATCCCCTAGCCTCTGCCTCCCAGATGCTAGGATTAAAGTCATGCACCACCACACCCACTTCATCCTATATTCTATACAAAGGATTTTATGGTCCCATATATTGAGGGCTCAGTCTCAGAGCCCTCCGAGAGGTGACATGGTCGTGCTGAGTGCTGGCGTGGGGACACTGCTGCATGTTCTTCTCCCAGGCTCTCCAGGTCCCATGTCTTCACTTACAGTGTATGTCCTGTCTCTGCCACAGGGGACATCCTCAATGACAGCCACGCTGAGGTCATAGCCAGAAGGAGTTTCCAGAGGTAAAGCCACACTCCCCAGTATGGTTGGCCATGTCGAGGGGTGGGGTCTGCATTTCTAGTAAACTAAAGCAGATCGCGTCTCTCAGAACTGCCAGGGACAGGGTGGTGGTTCTCAAACTTGGGTATGCCTCGGAGTCACCTGCTAAGACCCAGGATTCTGGGGCCGCGTATAAGCTTAGTGATGGGGCGCTTGCCTGGCACAGCAGGCTTCAAGCCCAGCACAGGGGTGGAAGTGGAGAATATCACGAGCCTCCCTGCAGAGATTCTGACCTCAGGAGATCAGGGTGAAGCCTGAGATCTTCCTCGCCTCTGCAAAGGACTCCTTTCTCTCATTCCCATAATGCCTGATCATGACCAGTCTCGTTCTATTATAACCCTCTCCTGTGGTTACCCAGCGGAGAGCTCTTTACCACAGAAGTGTGCTGTTTATTCTTTTTTTCTCCGTTTAGCCGATTTTCTAGTGCTGGGGACCAAGCCAGGGGCTGTCTGCCGCAGATGCCAGGCCCTCAGCAGGTCAGGTCCCTGAGCCTCATCACAGCCTCCCGTTCATTCTGGCATCCTGTACCCTCAGATACCTTCTCCATCAGCTCCACCTGGCAGCCGTCCTGAAGGAGGATAGCATCTTTGTCCCAGGGACTCGGAGAGGACTGTGGAGGCTCAGACCTGGCCTGGCCTTTGTGTTTTTCTCTAGCCACACACCCTGTAAGTATAGTCACGCCTTGGGAGTAATGTTGCGTTGTCTGCTTCCTGGTGCTTGTCTCGCTCATAGAGCTGTTTCTCCAAAGGTAATTCTGGCTGAAAACAGCTGAAACTAACGGCAGTGACTATTTATATACATAGTCCTAGTGCTTCTGGGGGAAAGCAAAGGGTAGATAGAGGTCGGCGTAGAGTCATATATACTGTTAGAACTCAAAGTCAGGGCTGCATCTGCAAGCTTAACCACTACAAAGAACAACATAGTTGTTGGGGCTCCAAAGCACAAATTCTTACTATAGTAATTAATCTTGAACAAATATATATATTTCTCTCCTTTTTTTTTTTTGTTTGTTTGTTTGTTTTTGTTTTTTCTGGTTTTTTGGAGACAGAGTTTCTCTGTATAGCCCTGGCTGTCCTGGAACTCACTCTGTAGACTAGGCTGGCCTCGAACTCAGAAATCCTCCTGCCTCTGCCTCCCAGAGTGCTGGGATTACAGGCGTGCGCCACCACCGCCGGCTGCAATTCTTTCTTTTTTGAGACTTTTTAAAAAATATTTATTTATTATATGTAAGTACATATGTTCAGATACACCAGAAGAGGGCGTCAGATCTCATTACAGATGGTTGTGAGCCACCATCTGTTGCCGGGATTTGAACTCAGGACCTTCAGAAGAACAATCAGTGCTCTTAGCCGCTGAGCCATCTCTCCAGCCCGAGACTTTTTTTTTTTTAAACTTACATATTTAGAAAGAGAGACTGTGTGTGTATATGTGCCATTGTCTATGCGTGGAGGTGTAGTTATTAGTTCTCTGCTCCCACCGTGGGTTCTGGAAATGGAACTCAGTTCCTTAGCCTTGGCAGCAAGCACCGTTACATACTGAGCCCTCTCACTGGCACAACACAAGCTTTTGCTAAGTTGTCCTGGCTGGCCTTGAACTTGAGCCGTCTTCCTGCCTCAGTCTCCCAAGTGCGGGGAATGCAGGCATGCCCTACTCCCAGAGGCACAGCCCTGCTGTTAGGCCGCCTTGCCTTGACCTGCTGGGGTTCTAGAAGCGAGCCACTGTTCTGGTCATGAGCCGGTATTCTCTAATACCAGACACAATCGAGACACTGAGGATAGAGCAATAAATGAGGGTCTAGGAAAAGGACTCAGTGGTAAAGTGCCTGCCTAACATGAGTATAACTGGGGGATATATCCAGGATGCCAGCCTGCTGAGGGGCTGCAGACCAGGGGATGCGGGGGCATGCTGCTCTGTGGGTGTCCTGCAAAGCCAGAAAACTCAAACTGTGTAGTAGTGTGGTAGGTAATTCAAATGTAAAGGTTCTTAGAATCTTTTTTTTTTTTTTTTAAGTGAGAGAGTGGTGATTTGGGGAGGGCAGAGGTCATTAAGATGTAGACAACTGAATAAATGTAAGAGAGCTTCAGGAGGACAGTGACTGACTTTGTGATTGTTTATGAAGGATGAAGGCAAGGATGACTTCTGGGTAATCCTCGGGGCTTTGGAGGAATGATGACTCTGCTGAGAAGTGGGAGAAAGAACAGCTGGGGGGCTTGGGGTCAGGGGGCTAGGTTCTTTCTTCCTTTCGTTAATTGTGAACATTGGATTTTGTTTTGCTTTTTAAGATCTTAAAAAAGAAGTTGGAGGTCCTCTGTTGATCCTAAGGTCTCTGGAAATTGTTTTGCTGGAAAAACATCTTCAGGTCGGGCGGTAGTGACACACACCTTTAATCCCAGCACTTGGGAGGCAGAGGCAGGTGGATTTCTGAGTTCGAGGCCAGCCTGGTCTACAGAGTGAGTTCCAGGACAGCCAGGGCTACACAGAAAAACCCTGTCTCGAAAAACCAAAAAAAAAAAAAAAAAAAAAAAAAAAAAGCAGCAAACCATCTTCACCCACTGGCACAGCTCCCTTCGTTCATGAGTAACCACACACTGTGGTGCTCCCACACACTGTGGTGCTCCCACACACTGTGGTGCTCCCACACACTGTGGTGCTCCCATACACTGTGGTGCTCCCCGCCGTGGCTTATCTGTAGGAAGGAAGCACGCTGCCTGGCAGGTGTGACTGGCTCCTCTGACATTCACTTCTCATTGCTAGTGAACAACGTGGGCCTTGGGTAGCTACTTTAGACTCTTGCCTCTGTGCTTTATTGGTGTGAGTCAGCGTCTTGCATGCAGGCCTTCTGTCGAGATCACATCTCTGAGCCAGTAGAATAGGAGGTGGAACCCAGTGGGTTCTCCAGAGTGGCTGTCACCTTGTGAGGTCTCTGGAAGTCAGCCAGGCAGCCCGTCCTGCCACATTTCTCCTTCCGTGTCCCCCTTGCCTTTGCCACTGTCTGGTTATAAAGACTACATGTATACTTTGCACACTGGAAAGGCAGCTCACATTGGGCCGGTGTTTGAAGAAATAGCTTCCCCTGACCTCAGGTTTCCTTTGGTTCCCGTGGGCACAGAAAATAGATGAGCACTCTGTAAACCAGCACAGGGACACGCCAGAGCCTTTAGAAACACTGGTGTGGACTGGACTTTGCAGTTTATTGTGGGTCTTTTCTGTAAGAATATACATCATAAAATCCCCAAGATGAGGATATTATGATTAATGTTTGTCAAATTTACTCAGCCGTGAAATAAAACACTACTATTTTCCAAGGCATCTTACAGGCTCTCAGGCCACAAATGCCCTTGGGAAACCTTGATCATTGTAAACCACTAGTTGTCAGGCGAGGGTCTGTAACTGGGTGGTAAAGTGCTTGCCAGTTTGAGGCCAGTCCAAGTTACAGAAGGCCTTACCTCGGAAGAGAAAACGAACGAAAATTTCATGGGTGTAGAGACTAAGAAACTCTGGTCTGAAGCAGTGTTTCTTATGGTAGAAATTCCTTGAAATGTTTGTTTAAATGTTCCCTTTTCCACAGTTCTTTCATGGAGAAGTTGTAACTCACAGGGTCTAGGAAAGAGCTTCATCAAGACCTCAGATACTTTGATTTGGATTTGAGCACATGCACCTCGCTGTCCTGCCACATGTGTTTGTTTACATGTGTTTACATGTATTTACTTATTGTTACTTACATTATGATTATGTGGGTGTTTATGTGTACCACCTGCATACAAGTGCCAGCAGAGACGGGTTGTCAGATCCCCTGGAACCGGAGTTACAGATTATGAACCACCTGACATGGGTGCTGGGAACTGAGTCTGGGCCCAGGGAAGAACAGCAAGCACTCAACCACTGAGCCCCGCCCCCAGCCCTAGTGTTAATTTATTATTGAGGAAAGAAGAGTGTCTGTGGAGGTCTCAGTGTGAAATGTTTGGCCCCCATAAAGACAGACACATTAGGTCATGCCTACAATCCCAGCACTCCTATAACCAAATGGATTGCTGGCGTATGCAGCAGGGAACAGAATCCTGTCTCGGACAAGGAGGAGGGTGGGGACTGGCACCTGCAGTTCTCCTTTGACCTCCACACATGTGCCAGGACATGTGCACACCTACATATAAGCATGTGGTTTGGGGTTTGTCTTTATTTTTTTTCCCTTTTTTTTTTTTTATGGTGGTTGCAATCAAGACCAGGCCTTCTGCCCCGTAGGTCTGCTTTACCAAGGCTTATCCTGTCTCAATTCATCTAGGCTCAGCAGGGAAAACAATTGACTTTGTTTTAAGGCCATGATTCTTTAAGCTTGCATCAGAATGGCTCACTCAGCTGATTTTTTTTCTTTTTTCTTTTTCTTTTATTTTGTTTGTTTGTTTTTGTTTGTTCCTTTTTCGAGACAGGGTTTTTCTGTGTAACCCTGGCTGTTCTAGAACTCACTTTGTAAACCAGGCTGGCCTCGAACTCAGAGATCCACCTGCCTCTGCCTCCCAAGCGCTGGGATTACAGGCATACGCTACCACCGCCCGGCTTTTACTCAGCTTATTAAACAGACTTCTGGGTCTCAACTTCAGAGTTTCTAATTCGGCATGTATATATTAGGTCCCAACAATTTGCTTCTCACCACAGAGAACACACGCGCACACGCAGATCTCAGGCTCTCCTGCATGCCAGGCCATCACTAGGCCACTGAGCTCTCTCTCCAGCCTCACAATTTGCATTTCTAACTCGTAAGGGACATTAATGTCACTGGTCGGGGAGACTCATCCTGAGAATTGTTGGTTCACAGGTTCCTTCTCGTGCAGGTGGGGATGCCTCCATCATCCCGATGCTTGAGTTTGAAGAACAGCCTTGCTGTCCTGTCATCAGAAATTGGGCCAACAACTCACCTGTAGAAGGGACTGAGTGTCTAGAGGATTCCAAAAGTAAAAGGAACTGTGAAGACCCTGACGGTCCTGCAGCCAAGAAGATGAGGCTGGGAACACCTGGCGGGTCGCTCTCCGATTGCGTAGCTCACCACGGGACACAGGAAAGTGGCTCTGATCTCACCAAGGAGGAGCTGGAGGCTGCCAATGGAATGGCTTCGGGCAGCTTCAGAGTGGTGGATGTATACAGAACAGGCGCCAAGTGTGTTCCTGGAGAGGCTGGGGACTTGAGAGGGCCAGGTGCCACCTACCACCAGGTGGGGCTGCTTCGGGTAAAGCCTGGCAGGGGAGACCGGACGTGCTCCATGTCCTGCAGTGACAAGATGGCCCGGTGGAATGTCCTGGGATGCCAGGGCGCACTGCTGATGCACTTCCTGGAGACGCCCGTCTACCTGTCTGCTGTGGTCATTGGGAAGTGCCCATACAGCCAGGAAGCCATGAGGAGAGCGCTGACGGGCAGGTGAGAGGCCGCGGGGAGGGCAGCCCAAGACAGCAAGAAGCCAGGGGGCTACACCTCTTCACTTTTTCTAAAGAAATAATTAAGAACGTGTAAGCCTTAGGTGTGCACTGTATACACAGTAACTTAAAAAGAAAAGGAAAGAAAAAAGAAATGTTCATGCTCTGCAGTTGGAAATTAAGTGGCTTTTTTGGTTAAAAATAGTATTGATAAATATTTAATGTAGAAAGATGCTCGTGATGTCTAAGGAGCAGTGGAGAAGGTGAAGTAAGCTCCTCCTTGGTCGTAAACTATGTGCACAGAAAGCCGTAGGAGGCTCTTCGTCGATAATTACCTCTGAGTCATGGCGTTCCGGGCTGTTTCCCTTCTTTGTTAAGGCTGTACGTTATCATGTTTCTGCTGTGTACTTCTGCAGTAAGCAGAATTGCCGGGGCTGGGGAATTGTCTCAGTAGGAAGAGTGCTTGCCGAACTTGATTGAAGCTCTAGGTTAGATATCAGGTCCACATAAAACTGCGTGTGATGACCGTGGAGACATAGACTTCTAGTCTTAGCATTTGGTGGGGGTTGGGGGAGAGACAGGAAGATCAGAAGGTCAAGGTTACCCTTAGCTATATAGGGAGTTTGAGGCCAGCCTAGGCTACATGAGATCTAGTCTCAAAAAGAAAGAGGGGAAAAAGCAGGCAAGCCAACAAGAAACAGTTTTTAAAAACTAAATAATAAGGAGCCGGGCGTTGGTGGCGCACGCCTTTAATCCCAGCACTTGGGAGGCAGAGGCAGGCGGATTTCTGAGTTCGAGGCCAGCCTGGTCTTCAGAGTGAGCTCCAGGACAGCCAGGACTACACAGAGAAACCCTGTCTCGAAAAACCAAAAAAAAAAAAAAAAAAAAAAAAAAAAAAAAAACCTAAATAATAGTTTTTATCCCTATAGTGACAATTTTGGAATTTTGGTTTCTTTCTAAAACTCAGAAATAACACATTATAAGAATGTGCTTTCATCTTAACCCCAGGTGTGGGCTATACGGCTGCTTAGGACTGTCCGAATCAGGCTCTAGTAGGGACATGGTTCTGCCCACTGCAGAGAGGTTCTTCAGTTGTGTGGTTTTTGGAATTCTGGGAACTTTTCAGAGGGTATATCAATGCTAGAGCCCTGGCAGGCAAGGTTAGTGGTCATTGGTCATCATGGGGTAGTTGCAGTTTGCTAGTAGTTTTGCTCAAAGAAGAAACAAAAGGAAAGAACTTCCACTCAGAGATTTCCCCCTCTATTCTTTCCGTCCTAACTAGTGATAGTGTTGAAATCAGGGAAATAAAAGGGAAAAAGAACCTTCAGCCTCAGTGGTAGCGCATGCCTTTAATCCCAGCACTTAGGAGGCAGAGGCAGGCGGATTTCTGAGTTTGAGGCCAGCTTGGTCTACAGAGTGAGTTCCAGGACAGCCAGGGCTATACAGAGAAACCCTGTCTCAAAAAAAACCAAAAAAAAACCAAAAAAAAAAAAAAAAAAAAAAACCTCAAAGCTGCAAAGACCAGCTACAAATCCCAGTACTCATGAAGAGAAAATAGGGGAATCCAAGTTCAAGGACAGTCTAAGATACATCTGTGAGATTCTGAATCCTGGCAAAGTAAAGACCATGTCTCAAAAAAGGATAGAGATGGCTGTACACCTGGCCACTCTGGTGTGTGCTGTAATAAATTAGGGTTAGAGAGGCATCCTGGGGACACACAGCCTGGGAAGCAGACTCCAAAAGCAGAACCCTGCACAGAACCTAGCGTTCCCACTTGTACGCTCACACCCAAGAGAAAGGAAAATGCATATTGCCATTAAAACATACACAGATCTGTGTATAGAAGCATGCTGGAATAGCCCCCAACAGAAGAAGCCCAAGTGCTTATCAATGGATAAATAAACAGACAAATAAATAAGGTATAGTGTATCTCTAGACATGGCGACATATGTCTTTAGTCCCAGCACTCAGGGAGGCAGAGGCAGTTGGACCTTTGAAAGCTTCAAGGGCAGCCTGGTCTACATAGTGAGTCCCAGAACAGCCAGGGTACATGTGAGACCCTATCTTAAAAAGCAGACAAACGCCGGGCGTGGTGGTGCACGCCTGTAATCCCAGCACTTGGGAGGCAGAGGCAGGTGGATTTCTGAGTTCGAGGCCAGCCTGGTCTACAGAGTGAGTTCCAGGACAGCCAGGAATACAAAGAGAAACCCTGTCTCGAAAAAACCAAAAAAATAAAAAAAATGAAATAAAAAGCAGACAAACAGGGCTGGTGAGATGGCTCAGAGGTTAAGAGCACTGACTGCTCTTCTGAAGGTCCTGAGTTCAAATCCCAGCAACCACATGGTGGCTCACAACCATCTGTAATTAGATCTGATGCCCTCTTCTGGTGTGTCTGAAGACAGCTACAGTGTACTTACATACAATAAAAATTAAAAAAAAAGAAAAAAGAAAAAAGAAAAAAGCAGACAAACAGGGCTTAGAGAGATGGCTCAGCAGTTAAGAGCACTGACTGCTCTTCCAGAGGTCCTGAGTTGGAATCCCAGAAACCACGTGGTGGTTCACAACATATGTAATTAGATCTGACACCCTCTTCTGGGGTATCTGAGGACAGCTACAGTGTACTTACATATAATGTATAAATAAATCTTTTTTTAAAAAATGAAGTTTTAGCCGGGCGGTGATGGCGCACGCCTTTAATCCCAGCACTTGGGAGGCAGAGGCAGGCGGATTTCTGAGTTCGAGGCCAGCCTGGTCTACAAAGTGAGTTCCAGGACAGCCCGAACCACACAGAGAAACCCTGTCTCGAAAAAAAACAAAAAAAAAAAAATTTAGATTTCTGGCTAGGATGGGGTCTTTGTTGAGCCACACAGTCCTTGCGGGGAGGCGCCATGCTGTTCCGCCTGCTCCATTGGTAAGCTGCTTGCCCGAGGCTACCCAGGAGCCCTCTCAAATAAACAAATAATACAGTTTAAGTTTCCTTTTTTGTTTGTGTGTGTGTGTGTGTGTGTGTGTGTGTGTGTGTTTTACTATTTATTTATTTATTTATTTATTTATTTTTGTGATTTGTGGTTATGGGTTTGTTGGTTTTCTGTTTGTTTTTTCCTTTTTTGTTATTTTTTGTTGTTGTTGGTGGTGGTGGTGGTGGTGGTGGTTTGGTTTGGTTTTTGTTTGAGACCAGGTCTCTGTGTAGCCCTGGCTGCCCTGGAACTTGCTCTGGAGATCAGGCTGGCCTCCAACTCACAGAGATCCACCTGCCTCTGCCTCCTGAGTGCTGGAATTAAGCGTTTATGCCACCTGACTTATTTTAAAAGTTCTTACTGTGCAAACCGTGGCATCTTTCTCTTGTCTGTCTTCTCAGTAAGTAAACAAACTTACTCCGCCACTAGGGCTTTTCACTCTTGTAAGGCTTGGGGCCGCTGAGATACTGTCTAAGAGTCTTTTTACCCTGGGCACATCTAAACTGGATGCATTCTCCCTTATACTTAGGTGTCAGGAAACCTTGGTTTTACCCAGAGGCTTTGAAGTTCAAGAACTGAAAATAGAGCAGTCGGGTTTACTGTTTGAACACAGCCGCAGTGCAGTGCACAGGAGAAGAGGTGACAGCCCAGGCCGACTCGTCCCTTGTGGCGCAGGTAAGGATCCAGGTTGACTTACCTGGAGCAGCACAGACCACCCCAGGCGGGTCAGCATCGTGAAGCCTGGGAGGACCGGGGGACCGCCCTGTGTGCCCTGGGAGCTCCTGACAGGTCACGTACCCTGTCTTGGCCTTCTTTATTTTCAGATTAGAATTTTGCTTATCATGGCTATTATGAGAGTCTGTTTAAATATATATAATATACATATATTATATATAATTTATAATTCTGTACCTTGCATATAATAAATTTTCAATGAAATTGTAAGCTAGGCGCCAGTGAGATGGCTTAGGAGGTAAAGGCACACTTTCCAACAAACCTAGTAACTCCACATTGATCCCTGGAACCCACCATGGGAGCAAAGAGCCCACCTCCCCTTAGCTCGTCCTCTGACTGTCACATATGCACCATGACACGTATATGCCCTCCCCCAATAAATAAGAAGACTAAAAAATTAAATTGTAAGCTATAACAATAATCGTGAACCTGTTTAATGTCTCTGAAGCCTGAAGAGCCAGGCGTCACACCCAGCTTGACTTTGATGTCATAGCCAACTTTCATGCTGCTGTAGAGAATTGGAGAAATATTTAACGTTTATCTTTTATTTTTATCAAATATTTTTTTTTTTTTTTTTTAAATTTTTATTTATTTATTTATTTATTTATTTATTATATGTACATTGGAGCTGCCTTCAGACACACCAGAAGAGGGCATCAGATTTTCATTACGGATGGTCGTGAGCCACCATGTGGTTGCTGGGATTTGAACTCAGGACCTTTGGAAGAGCAGTCAGTGCTCTTAACCGCTGAGCCATCCCTCCAGCACCTTTATCAAATATTTTTAATCTTTTCTCTTGCCCTGACCTCTCTGGCCATCCATCTCTCTCCCCCGCACCTGGTTTAACTGGTTTGGTTTCAGTCCGGGGTTTGCTTGCACTTTTTGTAGCCCCCTGACTCCAGGTGGTGCTGCCGGCGAAGTGCTGACTCATCTGGCCGAATCTTTACAGGGAACCATAGCTGCACTGTGCGGCAGCCATAAACTGCCAGAGGGCAGCCTTCCCCAGCGTCTCCTCCGCCCGCCCGCCGGCTCTGCCATCCGGCCTTCCTCTCTTGTGTGTCCCACAATACTCAGCACTGTGACCAGTTCTGGATCTATAGCAATTGCTGCCCACTGCAGGGAGAAGCCTCTGGCCAAGACTGAGGGGCAGCGCTGACTCATGGGTAGAGAATATTTTTGTTTTTGTTTTGGTTTTGTTTTTTTTTTTTTTCCCCGAGACAGGGTTTCTTTTTTTGTTTTGTTTTGGTTTTGTTTTTTTGGGTTTTTCAAGACAGGGTTTCTCTGTGTAGTCCTGGCTGTCCTGGAACTCACTCGGTAGACCAGGCTGGCCTTGAACTCAGAAATTTGCCTGCCTCTGCCTCCCAAGTGCTGGGATTACAGGCGTGCGCCACCACGCCCGGCTCGAGACAAGATTTTTCTGTGTAGCCCTGGCTGTCCTGGAACTCACTCTGTAAACCAGGCTGGCCTGGAACTCAGAAATCCGCCTGCCTCTGCCTCCCAAGTGGCGGTAGAGAATGTTTTAACCCCAGAATTCCTCTCTCCACAGCTATCAGCTGGAGTGCTGTCCCTCAGCAGCCTTTGGATGTTACAGCCAATGGTTTTCCCCAGGGAACGACAAAGAAAGAAATTGGAAGCCCTCGGGCCAGGTACAGCTTTCTAGGGCTGGGGAGGGAAAGGGGAGCCGGGTCATGGGGTAACCACATGGGCAGCTTTTCAGGAATGAGTGAACCATTTTCCTAGCAGCTCTGCCATGGCCACGGGCCCTGGAGAGGAGCTCCAGCCACCTTACGTCCTGCCCAACACTTGAGATTACAGTCAGGTCTGAAGGGCCGCTCCTTGTTCCTCCCAATCACTGATGCTGCGGGCATCTTTTATGTGCTTGCTAACCATTTGTAGAATTCTTTGGAGAAAGAGCTGTTCTCGTTCCTTGCTCCTCAAAAATTCCTTTTTGTAATTGGTTTGTCTTTATTTTTAATTTTTAAATTACATTCATTTAATTTTTAAATTACATTCATGTAATTGGGGGGATCATTTTGTGGGATCAATACATTTTGTGGGATTCAGTTCTCCTCTTCCACCTTGTGGACCAAACTCAGGTCTCTATGGGCCAGGCTGGCCTTGAACTCAGACCCTCCCTCCTAGGTATGTGCCACTATATCCAACCTGCTTTCCTTTTTTAAAAGTGTTTTATTCACTTTACTTTATGTGTGTAGTGTTTTTCCTTCATATATGTTTGGGCCCTATGTGTGTGCAGTACTCACAGAGGCCAGAAAAGGGTGTCAGAGTAGAACTAGAGTTACAGCCCGTTTTGAGCCATCTTGAGAGTGCTGGGAATTGAACCAGGATTCGGAAGAGCAACCAGTGCTCTTAACCACTGAGCCATCTCTCCAGCTCCTGGTCTTTTGGTTTTTGTTTTGTTTTGGTTTTTGGTTTTTTTCGAGACAGGGTTTCTCTGTGCAGCCTTGGTTGTCCTGGAACTCACTCTGAAGACCAGGCTGGCCTCGAACTCAGAAATCCGCCTGCCTCTGCCTCCCAAGTGCTGGGATTAAAGGTGGGAGCCACCACTGCCCGGCTCAGCTCCCGGTTTTGATAGCGCCCTTTAAAGCACAAAAGTTTTAAATTTTATTTTGTTTTTTTTTTTTTTGTTTTTTTGTTTTTTTGGTTTTTCAAGACAGGGTTTCTCTGTGTAGCTCTGGCTGTCCTGGAACTCACTCGGTAGACCAGGCTGGCCTCGAAGTCAGAAATCCACCTGCCTCCGCCTCCCAAGTGCTGGGATTAAAGGCGTGCGCCACCACCGCCCGGCTTTGTTTTTATTTTTAAAGATTTATTTATTGCCGGGTGGTGGTGGCGCATGCCTGTAATCCCAGCACTTGGGAGGCAGAGGCAGGTGGATTTCTGAGTTCGAGGCCAGCCTGGTCTACAGAGTGAGTTCCAGGACAGCCAGGGCTACACAGAGAAACCCTGTCTCGAAAAAACCAAAATCCCCAAAACCAAAACAAACAAACAAAGATTTATTTATTATAAATAAGTACACTGTACCTATCCTCAGATAGACCAGGAGAGGGCGTCAGATTTCATAACGGATGGTTGTGGACTACCAGGTGGTTGCCAGGATTTGAACTCAGGACCTTCTGAAGAGCAGTCAGTGCTCTTAACCACTATGCCATCTCCAACTCCTACAAAAGTTTTAAATTTTAATGACGTCAGATTTATGTACTTTCTCCTTTGCTTGGTTATCCTTTTAGTTACTTATCTAAGGAAAGGGGGGGCGGGGTTTACAAACATGGATGCTTTCTTTTCTTTTGTTTCCTGCAGTCCTTTGTACCTGGTGAGAGACCTGAGAGCAGGACAGTGGGCAGGCTTCCTGCTGTGCTCTGGACCGGTTTGTGACTGACTGAGTCTTCCTCTTTGGCCCCCACTCAGCTCACTGTGGCTTGGACCAAATGGGAGGCCTAGTCTTCTCCTAGAGTCTTTACCCTCACACGTGTGAAGGCCAGCTCAGCCACCGCTGCCCCCTGAGTCAGGAGTCCTGGGGTGCTGCTCTCCAGCCTGTCACAGTGTGTCGGTGGTCCCTGTGTGACCTGGAGGGTGTCACATTCTACCCTTACTGTCTGTGGGACTTGGGGGCAAGGCCAGCTGCTCTGTGGGCCGCAGTGTACTTTTATCTATACAGTGAGAGTCCGTGGGTAGACGGCAGCGTCTTAGTTACTTTACTGCTGTGGCCAAGCACCATGACCAGCGCAGCTCACAGAAGGAAGCTTGTAATGGAAGCTTAGGTCTCGGGGTGAGCCCAAGACCATCAGAGTGGGAGCATGGCAATAGGCAGGCTGAGAGCTTACATCCTTATCTACAAGCAGGAGGTAGACAGACAGACAGACAGACAGACAATGAATTAGAAGGCAGACTCTGCAGAGCAGCAAAAACTTGGGGATACCATTTCCCCCAGGGGCACCTAGGCAAAGCGCTCAGCCCCTCCCAGCTTATTCACCAACTGTAAAGCAAGATTAACCAGTGTGAGAACTGAGGGAGGTAGGTGTAGCTGGAGGAGGCATTTTGCATTCACATATTGTTTTTTAACATTTTAATCAACATATCGTTCTTTTTTATATATGTAAGTACACCGTAGCTGTCTTCAGACACACCAGAAGAGTGTCAGATCCCATTCCAGATGGTTGTGAGCCACCATGTGGTTGCTGGGAATTGAACTCAGGACCTCTGGAAGAGCAGCCAGTGAAATGGCATTTTGCAAAATGATTTCCTTTGTAGCCACCTAATGACCTTTTAACATTACTGGGTACAGGAATTAGGACTCACTTTATCCTAAGACCAGCAGCTAGGAGAAGCAGGCTCCTCACTGCTCGTCCCTGAGTGACTGCGGTCTGAGGCCGCCTCGGAATCTCTGGGGATCTCAGATGGCATTGTTAGAGACGCAAGAAGGGAATGTTTACAAACAACTCGAAATGTCAGTCACCACATAAAAGGTGCTCGCCTTAAGAAGCCTGCTTTGAAGCCGGGGCGTGGTGGCGCATGCTTGGAAGGCAGAGGCAGGCGGATTTCTGAGTTCCAGGCCAGCCTGGTCTACAGAGTGAGTTCCAGGACAGCCAGGACTACACAGAGAAACCCTGTCTCAAAAAAAAAAAAAAAAAAAAAAGAAGAAGAAGAAGAAGCCTGGTTTGTCTCTGCATAGTAGAGGCTAATTCTCTTTATCCTGAAGAGAAAATCCTCTGTGCCAGCTGAGATACTAGAATATTTTGGGGAGATCATGAAACAGCTCACTGAAAAAGAAAAGGATGAACAGGACTTTTGTTTGTTTGTTTGTGTGTGTGTGTGTTTATGTAAGTCTGTACACTTGGGTGAAGATGTCCACAGAGGCCAGAGGGGTGTTGGCTTCCCTTGGAGGTGGAGCCACAGGCAGTAGTGAGCCACCAGACACCTGGAAACTGAATTTCGGTCCCCTATAAAACCAATACACACTCTTGACTGCTGAACCATCTCACCAACCCACAATGAGAGATTGTAATTACATTCATACATTGTTTGTTTGTTCTGTATGCACCTATGCATGTACTCATGTATCCCACAGCACATGAATGTGCACACATTTACACATGCCATAGCACATGTTCAGAGGCCAGAAGTCCAACCTGGATGGGTCATCACTCTGAGCAGCAGGTACCTTCCCACTGAGCCACCTCACCAGCCCAGATGAGAGGTTTTATTTTCAAGCTACTCAAGTATGGGTGTCGGGGAGATGTTGGATGAACAATTTTTGTTGTCTTGGTTTTTAGTTTGTTTGTGGAGACAGAATTTCTCAGTGTAAAAGCCCCGGCTGGCTGGGCAGTGGTGGCGCACGCCTTTAATTGCATTTGGGAGGCAGAGGCAGGCGGATTTCTGAGTTTGAGGCCAGCCTGGTCTACAGAGTGAGTTCCAGGACAGCTAGGGCTACACAGAGAAACCCTGTCTCAAAAAATCCAAAAAAAAAAAAAAAGCCCTGGCTGTCCTAGAACTTCCTCTGTAGGCCAAGGTGGCCTCAAACTCAAGGAGATCCTACCTGCCTCAGCCTTCCGAAGGTGGGGATTAAAGATGGGTGCCACCACTGCCCAGCTTGTTTTATATTTTTTCAAACTTTTTTTTTTCAAGACAGGGTTTCTCTGTATAGCCCTGGCTGTCCTGGAACTCACTCTGTAGACCAGGCTGGCCTCGATCGAACTCAGAAATCCGCCTGCCTCTGCCTCCCAAGTGCTGGGATTACGGGCATGCCGCCACCACTGCCCGGCTTGTTTTATATTTTTGAAGACAGAGTGTAGCCTTCTCTGTGTAGCCGTGGCTGTCCTAGAACTTGTTCTGTAGGCCAGGCTAGCCTCCCCAATGCTGGAATTAAAGACATCAGCCACTACTACCATGCATTGAAATTTTTAAGAAATTTGTTTATTAATTCTTTCAGAATTTCATAGTGTATTTTGGTAAAATTAAGTTCTCCTCCCCCAACTCCAAGATGAAGGATTTAAAAAAAATTAATAAAAAATAAATGAAATAAAGTAATCTAAAAGCCCCTGAGCTTTCTTTTGTAATAATCAGCAATGTTAACCTACAAGGAAGGGCTTCCTGTCCTTACGTGTGGTCCTCTCTGCTGAGAGGACCCAGGCAGGTCTCTTGGAAGCAGCAGTTGGCAGCAGCCACCTAGAAAAAGTCTCAGATAATTCAGTAGTTTCTACTGGGCAAGGCTCTCCTGAAAGAGCATTCATTACTAGTGTGGTTACTGTGTCTTGCTGTGGAGTAAAACCTAAGAAAAGGCTTGCTTTCCTGGAGCAAGTTCCCAGACGGAGAATAGGTTTCTAGCCATCTACCCCTACCCAAGCCAGGGTCTTGTACAGGCTAGCCTCATCCACCATGAGCTGTGCTCCTAGACGTTATAGCATAGCTCTTGGTGTGGGGAAGGAGCTGCTGACAAGATACTCGGTAAGGCTGTGGTCTGCATCTGGCCTCGCCCCGAGTGCTGAGTATGTGTGGGCAACTTCTTACCATTACTAACGAGATGACTTGAGCAGAAAAAACCCTTCAAGTTCTTCTTGGTTGTCCAGGGAACAGACTGTTGAGAACCTTCACGGCTGTGTTCCCACGAGTGTGTTAGACTCTCGGCCCCAGCCTTTGCATTGTGTCACATGACGGTGCTAAACATCCCCGTAGGCCTCCGTCCAGTCAGCTGGGCGGCATGGTGAGCCTTGATGGGGATCGGATCTGTTCTCCAGGATGTAGTGTGGCACGGTAGAAGTTTCTTGTGAATGAAATGTTCCCGTGTGCTTCATTAATACTCAGTAATAAACCAGGGTTGGTGGTACATGCTTTTATTGCCAACGCTCAGGAGGCAGAAACAAGCAACTATTCTTCAGTCTGAAGTCCTGACCAAGATTAATTATTTTATTAGTCAAAGCATATAGCCAACTGATAAAATTATATTTACAGTAAAATGGCTAGGTATATGAAAAATGAGTATTTGGTTGCCTTTGGTACCCACTGAATATGTTCTCTAATGTTTAACCAGTGACTTTGCTTTTAATTTTTAATTTTAATTTATTGTTGTTGTTGCTGTTGCTGATGCTGCTGATGCTGCTATTTACATCCTGACTGCGGTCTCCCCTCCCTCCTCCCTTCCCAGTCCCCCTTCTCAACCTCCTCTGCCCCCCATCCCATCCTCTCATCCTCCCTTTCTCTTCAGAAAAGGGCAGGGCGCCCATGGATAGCAGCCAACCATGGCATAGCAAGTTGCAGTAGGACTGGGCACCTTCGTTCACATTAAGGCTGGGCAAGGCAGCCCAACATGAGGGAAAGGGTCCCCAAAGCTGGCCAGAGTCAGAACAGCCCCGTTCCCGCTGTTAGGAGAAGACCAAGTTAAACAACTGTAACATAGAATACAGAAGGCCTCGGGTGACTTTGTTCTTATAATAACTTCCTGAGTAGTAATTAATTAACTGGGGCTTTACAAACATGTGTCTAGTATTGAGTTATAATAATTCAGTCCCAGGAGTCAGTGTCTCAGCTGTAGGGTCTCAGCGGAAGGTTGGTTGGTTGGTTGGTTGGTTGGTTGGTTGGTTGGTTTTTCGAGACAGGGTTTCTCTGTGTAGTCCTGGCTGTCCTGGAACTCACTCTGTAGACCAGGCTGGCCTCGAACCCAGAAATCCACCTGCTTCTGCCTCCCAACTGCTAGGATTACAGGTGTGCGCCACCACTGCCCGGCTAAATAAATCTTTAAAAACAAACAAGCCTGGCGTGGTGGCGCACGCCTGTAATTCCAGCACTTGGGAGGCAAAGGCAGGCAGATTTCTGAGTTCGAGGCCAGCCTGGTCTACAGAGTGAGTTCCAGGACAGCCAGGGCTACACAGAGAAACCCTGTCTCCAAAAAAAAAAAAAGGAAAAAAAGAAAAGAAAAAGAAAAAATGAAAAAAAAAGAAATTCACATGTTTTAAGTGGAATTTGGGGAGGGGGTGCTTCAAAATAGGGTCTCTCTGTGTCTCCTCGTTTGTCCTGGGGCTCACTCTGTAGACCAGGCCACACACACCCTTATTGTATTCTCTTCTTTAGTTCTGTTTATCCCTAGAACAGAGCCATACTCATTATGGCTTTTTAGATTGAGTCTCCGTTTTCCCCTCTCTCCCCTTTTCCCTCCCTAACTTGTCCTTGAACTTACAGTCCTTCTGCTCAGTCCACCAAGCACTGGAATTAATTGGGTGTGCACCACTACACCTGACTCAGAAAACATACTCAACTCTAACTTTATATAAGATGGTATCTGTCAGAGAAAGTCCTCTTGCCATGTCTTTCAAGAGTGTCTTGTCTTGGCCATTCTTGTATTTTAAATCTAAAGAGCAATTTGAGAAAAATAAACATCATTCAGCATTGTTACTCAGACCAGGAAAGCAACTACGCTAACCACTGCTCCAGAGGCTCATGGGAACATGGAAAGTTCTTCTGTGACATTCCTGCCAGCTCAGCAGTTTGTTATGCTCAGATTTATAATGTAGTTTTGAGTACCCACTTATTTAGGACTTCTTTTGTTGTTGTTGTTTTGTTTTTGTTTTTTCGAGACAGGGTTTCTCTGTGTAGCCCTAGCTGTCCTGGAACTCGCTCTGTAGACCAGGCTGGCCTCGAACTCAGAAATTCACCTGCCTCTGCCTCCCAAGTGCTGGGACTTCTTAACTTATTTTTTGTTTATGTATTCATTCATTTATTTATGTTGTGTCTGTGCATGTGTGCTTGCAAAGAATTATGACTCAGCATGTGTGTTAAGGTCAGAGGTCAGCTTTTAAAGGTTGGTTCTTTCCTGTCATGTGGGTTCCATGGATCAAACTCAGGTTGTCAGGCTTGGTGAAGCACCTATGCCCACTGACCCATCACACTAGCCTAAAACGTAATTCTTGTTTTAAAAAAAAAATATATTTGTTTTATGTATATGAGTGTTTTGCCTAAATGTATGTCTGTGCACCACATATGCTCCGTGCCCACAGAGGCCAGAGAAAGCATAGGATCCCCTGAAACTGGAGTTACAGAGAGTTGTGAGCCATTCTGTGGGAGCAGGGAACAGAACCTAGGTTCTGAGGAAGAGTAGCACACACTTTTGACTTTTAATTATTTGTATACATGTGTGTTTCTCTTTGTATGTGCATTTAAGTGCAGGCGCCTGCAGAGGCCAGGCGAGGCTGGCAGCTCCCTGGAGCTGGGGCTGTTGTGAGCCGCCCCCCACCCTCACCTTACCCCACCTCCCCACCCCCCACCCCATCCCACCCCCGTGGATGTGGGTGACGGGAACCAAACTCAGGTCCTCTGTAAGAACAGCAAGTGAGCTTTCATCCCAGCCCTCGGGGCAGGGACAGGCAGATCTCTGAGCTCCTGTCCAGCCTGGTCTACAAAGGACAGCCAGGGCTACACAGAGAAACCCTGTCTCAAAAAACAACACACTCCCCCCTCCCCAAAACAAAACGAAACAAAAAAACTAATAGGCTGTATTCATAGTTTCTTCAGGTTTGGAATAAATAATGGGTGACTGTGCCTTGGGGTTTAAGAGGTCAGTTGTGTTGTCTGGGGTTGCAGTCCCTCGAAAGCCTGAGTGGGGTTGGTGGGGTTTAGTTCTGAAAAGGCACAGTCATGTGGCTAACAGGGCAGTATCACTTGCCAGCAGTGACACCGCTGTTCCTCACAACACAGATCTCTCTAGAGAGGCAGGCTGTGGTGACCCATGCCTGTGATCCTAACACTTGGGAAACTGAGGCAGGAGGCTCATGATTCAAGACCAGCCTGGGCAAGCAAGATAGCAAGACTTTGTGTCAGGCCTGGAGAGACCGATTAGACATTTTAAGTCAGTCTACAGTTCTCCTCCTGGGGTCCAGAGGGGTGGGTGTGAGGTGTCTGGCACAGTCACTCCTGAGTGCTGTGATGGGTCCTGGTACGCAGTCAGCTGGAAGTGATCTTTACTTGCTTTTTCTGAACAGATCCCGAATCAGCAAGGTGGAACTCTTTAGATCATTCCAGAAGCTGCTGAGCAGCCTTGCCGAAGACGAGCAGCCAGACTCTGTCAGGTGATGTTGCCCCTCCCTCTGTTCTCCTGTCTGTAGAGACTTCCACTCTGGTGAGGGATCAGGCTCAGTGAACCAGTGGGTACTTTCTGCTTACCCAGAAAGGATGGGAAGTTGTGGGTTTGTGTCAGGGTCTTCCCTAAGTTAGAGGAGAGGCTGTTCTTGCAGGAAGCACTGAAGGGTAAGAGGAAGATTCGTTCGGTTTCAGTCCTACACATTTACTTACTTAATTTGAGATAGGATCTCACTGCCCAGGTTGGCCTAAAACTGAAACTCACAGTATACACCAGCTTAAGCCCCAACCCTCCTCAGTTCACCTGCTTCCGCCTCCCAAACGCCAGGGTAACAGCGCTGGTCTTTATTATTTTTCACTTTATCATTTGCCTGATTGGCTGAGTTTGTGGTGCTGGGATGGGACCCAGGGCCTCTGGTGTAAGCTACAGGAGCACAGGACTCAAATACAGCATTACCAAACTCATGGATCCCACCTCTTCACTAACAAGAAAAATTATTAAAAATAAAACTTAAATCAGTATTTACTGCAAGAAGCATAGTCTCTGTACACCCACCTGGAGTCCCCTCCCCAGGGGCCTCTGTCCCACACCTCACTCCTGTGCCATCATGTGTGTGTGCACACATGCATACACACAAACACACACAATTAAACAGGGGCTGGAGAGATAGCTCAGAGGCTAAGAAGAGCTCTGGCTACTCTCGCAGAATACCCAGGTTCAACTCCCAGCACCCACATAGTGACTCACAACCATCTCTAACTCCAGTCCCAGAGAATCTGACACCCTTTTCCGGCCTCCCCAGACACTGCATACTCATGGTACTCAGGCAAGATAACCAATCTTACACATAAAATAATAAGAGTAAAGAACAGGAGTGAAGCAGGATAGAACTGCATTAGTAAGGCAAGCCTCTGTATGTTAACTTTGTTGTCATTGTTGTTGTAATAAAAAAAGACCTGGTAAGCACCACTTAAGGAAGAGTGTGTTTGGTTGGAGGGTGCAGTCCACCGTGGCAGGATCAGAATTAGGAAGCAGAGGAGAGCGTGGTGGTCCGTCCGCTTGGCCTTCTTTTTTGTTCTGTCTGGGAGCCCAGCCTGAGTGGCTGCACACATTCAGGCCAGGAGGGCCTTGTGGACACACCCAGACGTTAGTGTCCATGGGGATTCTAACTACCAATCCAATCTAGGTGACAATGAAGATTGATTATCATAGTCTTGGTTATTTGGGGTTTTTTTGTTTTGTTTTTATTTGGTTTTTTCCGAAACAGGGTTTCTCTGTATAGCCTTGGCTGTCCTGGATCTCACTCTGTAGACCAGGCTGGCCTCGAACTCAGAAATCCACCTGCCTCTGCCTCCCAGAGTGCTGGGATTACAGGCATGCGCCACCACCGCCTGGCAGTCTTGGATCGCTGAGAAGAAGTTAAGTAAAAATATTGCATGTAAACCAAAGCATGGTTAATACTGGTCTTAACAACCAGTAACGGATTTTATTTATGAAACTCTGGGAGGAGTCTGGCTTAAGAGTTTGCTCCTCCTCCAGAGCCCAGGTCCCAGGACTCATGTCTGGTGGCTCACTCCAGTTCTAGGGGATCCAGTGCCCTCTTCTAGACATCATGAGATTGGGGCACAAGCTTGCTGCACACACACACACACACACACACACACACATACACACACATACACATACACACACACACATAGGAAACACTCCGGCATAAAATAAAAATGTTTAGTTAAAGCATATCTTCTGGCCAGGCAGTGGTGGTGCACGCCTGTAATCCCAGCACTTGGGAGGCAGAGATAGGCGGATTTCTGAGTTCGAGGCCAGCCTAGTCTACAGAGTGCGTTCCAGGACAGCCAGGGCTACACAGAGAGACCCTGCCTCGAAAAACAAAACAAAACAAAAAATATTCTGTAAATGAGATGTATGTGCTACAGAAGTATTTTTTTACTTTTTTTTTTTTTTTTTTTTGGTTTTTTTTTTGAGACAGGGTTTCTCTGTGTAGTCCTGGCTGTCCTGGAACTCACTTTGGAGACCAGGCTGGCCTCGAACTCAGAAATCCGCCTGCCTCTGCCTCCCAAGTGCTGGGATTAAAGGCGTGCGCCACCACGCCCGGCACCAGAAGTATTTTTTTAAAGATTTATTTATTATTATATGTAAGTACACAGTAGCTGTCTTCAGACACTCCAGAAGAGGGTATCAAATCTCTTATATCAGATGGTTGTGAGCCACCATGTGGTTGCTGGGATTTGAATTCAGGACCTTTGGAAGAGCAGTCAATGCTCTTAACTGCTGAGCCATCTCTCCAGCCCGCTACAGAACTACAGAAGTATTAAAGAAAGATTTCTTTTTCTTTTTTTTTTTTTTTTTTTTGGTTTTTGAGACAGGGTTTCTCTGTGTAGTCCTGGCTGTCCTGGAATTCACTCTGTAGACCAGGCTGGCCTCGAACTCAGAAATCCGCCTGCCTCTGCCTCCCAAGTGCTGGGATTAAAGGCGTGTGCCACCACACCCGGCTTAAAGAAAGATTTCTTTGGAATTTGTGAAAGATGGTAAAGGAGACCATTCATGAGATCTGGGGGAAAGAAACTGGGCTCAACTCCCAAGTACAAGAACAAGTGGAGACTTTGAGCCACTTGTTGGTCTGTAGGAAAAAAAAAAAATTCTAAACCAATCAAAGCTAGATAGAGTAATTCCTATACTAAATAGGATTCTTGCTACAGGCAGGCAGGGTAATGAGCTAGAAAGTTAAAAAAAAAAAAAAAAAACTTTCCCCCCCTTTGAGTTAGTGTCTCAGGAGGCAGACTAGCCTCAAACTTGCCACATAGCCAAGGATGACCCTCACAGTTCTGTCCTCCTGCCTCTGCCTTTGGAGTGTACCCACTCCTGGTTTACTCAGTTCTGAGGGTCAAAGCCAAGGCTCCAAGCTGCTCAGCAAGCACTCTAGCCACTGAGCTACCCAACAGCCCACAGTGAATGCTGGCTCCTGTATCGAAGGGGATGAAAGAAAGGGGGAGAGCCAGAGCTGCTGCTAAACGGACAGGAGAATTCCAGCCCAAACCGGACTTAGGAAGCCAAGCTGAACTCAAGGCCAAGACTAGGACTCAGAGGACTCCCACCCACCTTTCGGTCCTGGTCCGTATCCAAAGAAAATCTAAGAATTTACACAGAGTGTCTGGCACTTTTCAACAGAGAGGCTGGGGATGTCGGCTGCAGCACACAGCAGGAGTATAGATGTTACCCAATGTTCTTATAATAAAAACAGCCAGGAAGGGTCTCATCTCTAGGTCCTCTGGAGGAAGGGTGGGGCACACAGTGATGGGAGGAGGGGGTGGTCCAGTGTACATGGAACTGTGTCCTCCTCAGCACCACAGAGGGAAGAAAGCTTTCATCTGATTGGACAGGGCCATACAAAACCAGCATTCTGTGATTCTACCCTGCTTAAGTGTGTGTTCTCTAACACGAATTCCCTGTGGAGGGACCGACTGCTCCCTCTGCTCCTGTCCTGCTGTTGGGATCTGCCCTGTTGCTCTAAGTGTGAACACTGCATTAGAACTGTGCTTGATGGCATGTGTGCATTAGGGTACTGAAGCTGGATACCTATCGGGAGTACAAGGAAGCTGCGTCTGCCTACCAGGAAGCCTGGGGTGCACTCCGGAAGATACCGCCGTTTGCATCCTGGATCAGAAACCCACCCGACTACCACCAGTTTAAATGACGAGCTGCTGTCAGGACCTTCATACTGGTCTGCCCTCCCTTCATGCTGAACAAACCTCTGCTCGTCTGGTGGCTAAATCCAAGGAGAAAGAGCTGCCTTCTCCCGGAGCACTGCACCTCTCCTGGGCCATAAATGGAACCCAGAACCTCAGCAGTCTGTACTTGACCGGAGCAGCTCCCTGCTAAAATAGCCTCTCAGTACTGACCTTGGTGTCTGCTTTCAGCCGTGTTTCATTGGTTCCCAACAATACACCTCAGATGCTCTAAGGTACCTGCAGCAGCTCTGCTTCATACCTTCTTACATAACTCAGCAAGCATGCATGGGGCTGAACTCATCTTAGGAGATTGGAAACTTTACAGCCTCTCCTGTACTCATGAAAATGTATTTCATATTCCCAGCCTTCCTTTTCGAGCCGTCATTTCCCTGTCCTCAGCAACCAGACATGGTTGGAGTTAGGTTTACCCTCAGGTTCAGCACAGGACTAGCCTTGGAAAGCTCTGTTCTCAGACTTACCAGGAAAGGTTTGTTTGTGTTTTGTTTTTGAGGCAGTCTCACTTTGTAGCCTACGCTGGCCTTGGCTCTCAGTCCCCCTTCAGCCTTCCAAGCCAAGACTATAGGCATAAGCCAACATCCTCTCGCCCGCTTCTCTTTCTCCTCATCTTCCTACCTTTTGCTTGAGACAGGATCCCTTTCTACAGCCCAGGCTGGCCTTGAACTCAACACCTAGCCCATAGCCAGGGATGACCTTGGTCTTCCCACCTCTGCCTCCTAGGGTCACACCATATTTTGCTTCCAGGACTCTTTTTCTGGCCAGTGTCCTAAGGGCCACTATAATCATGCAACTGCCGGTAGCCGCCATCTTTCCTGCCACACAGACAGACAGCCGAGAATAAAGGCAGCAAAGGAGGAAATGGCTGGAACAGCCAGAGCCCTGGGATCCAGTCTGCACCCAGAGGCCACGAGAAACATGCCTGGCTTGATTGTCCTTATTATTTACTCATGGGGGCCGCACCTGCTATAGTGTGTGTGTGTGTGTGTGTGTGTGTGTGTGTGTGTGTGTGTGTTGGTGGTCGTGGTGGTCGTGGTGGTCAGGACCTGTGCCAGCTGAGCAGTCTTACCAGGTCCCTACTGTTTGGATTAAATCATTTTCTTTTAAACTCAGTTCCCAATGCCTTAATGTCCTACGGCAAATCAGCAAAAGCCCAGCAACCAACCCTATTTAGCCGTCACCTGAGAGCGCTCAGCTTGTGCCCACCGTGAGTAACTGGCTGGAAATAGAAGCTCCACTTGCTACTCAGTGGAACTATGGTTTGTTTGTTTATTGGTTTGGTTTGGTTTGGTTTGGTTTTTTGAGACAGAGTTTCTCTGTATAGCCCTAGTTGTCCTGGAACTCACTTTGTAGACCAGGCTGGCCTCGAACTCAGAAATCCCGCCTGCCTCTGCCTCCCAAGTGCTGGGATTACAGGCGTGCGCCACCACTGCCCGACCTGGCACTGTTTTATGGTGTTTGTTTCATTTTGCTTTGGTTTGTTTTTCCAGACAGGGTTTCTCTGTGTAGCCCTGGCTGTACTGGAACTCACTCTGTAGACCAGGCTGGCCTCAAACTCAGAGATCTGCCTGCCTCTGCCTCCTGAGTGCTGAGATTAAAGGTGTGTGCCACCGTGCTGGGGTCTTTTATGAGATTTTTATATTATAAAGACTTGAATAAAATGTGAAGGAGTAACTATTTTTAACTATTTATTTATTTATTTATTTATTTATTTATTTCACATCCTGGCTGCCGTTTCCCCTCCCCCCTCTCCTCCCGTCACCTCTCTTCCCCCATCCCCTACCCTCACCCCACCCCCATCCACTCTTCCATTCCTCTTCAGAAAAGGGCAGGCCTCCAGTGGATATCAACCAGCCATGGCCTGTCAAGTTGCAGTAGGACTAGGCACCGCCTCTCCTGTTAACAAGGCAGCCCAGGAAGATGAAAGTGTCTCAAAGAGTAATATATTTTTACTCCTAAAGTTATAGTTTGTCAAATTTATTCACACACACACACACACACACACACACACACACACACACCACAAAAAGAAACCCTAAAAACCTTGGACAGTGGCATGTGGGTAGAAAGCCCTGAGGGCGAACCGCTGAGGGCGAACCGCTGAGGGCGGCTTCACCTTGAGCCGCACTTCCTCTCAGGAGCTAAGGGTGGCCCCTAAACACCCAGCCGCGACCTCCTGGGTTATGCTCTTACAACCGGGTTACCCTGGGTTGGTGGGGTGCACCCCTTTAATCCCAGCACTTGGAGTTCCAGGTCAGCCAAAGCTATGTGCCAGAGACAGAGAAATCCTGTCTCACAAAACCCAAAAAAGAAACGTTTAGAGTTGTATGTGTGCCTTAAGTCACATCTCTATAATACTGGCCAAGGCGTGCCTGTCCAAGACTCTGCCCTGGGACCCAGACTGCCCTTGAACTCCTCCTCTTCCTAAAATCCTGAGCCCAGAAGCAGTCCTCTCCATAAATTCTCCCACTTGCCCTGTCTGCCCTGAGGGTAAGCTGTTACAGGCAACATTATCCAGTCTGAGCCTTGGGCCAACCCCTTGAACACCTCTAGAGCCAAGGTAGTTCTGATTGTCACTTGACTTGTGTCCCTCCTGTGGTCCTCTCCTGGCTCTGGCTGCTGCAAACCTGTTTTCTTTGGTGAAGTCAGAGAATATGTGGACCTTCATGCGTGTCCCCACTCCGAACCCACCCCACGGGTGACCATAGACCAACACCAGGAACAGGAGAGCCAGCAGGACACTTTGCCCTAATCATCAGAGACACTGGGAAGGGCCTTCCGTGTGCAAGGCAAATGCTCCACCACAGCCACCAGCCATAACCCCACCCAGGGTTCTCTTTTAATGAGTGGGAAGGATTTTGTATTTTAAATTGTAGAAAAACTAGAAGCCCCTCAGAAGGGAAGCTGTGCCGGAAATGGAATAGCAGCTCTACCCATAATTCCACAAAATTGTGCCTTCAATTTTTTTCTTTCTTTCTTTCTTTCTTTCTTTCTTTCTTTCTTTTTCTTTCTTTCTTTTTTTTTTTTTTTTTTTTTTTGGTTTTTTGAGACAGGGTTTCTCTGTATAGTCCTGGCTACCCTGGAACTCTGTATACCAGGCTGGCCTCGAACTCAGAAATCCGCCTGCCTCTGCCTCCCAAGTGCTGGGATTAAAGGCGTGCGCCACCACCTCCCGGCCATGTCTTCAATTTAAAAAAAAAAAAAAAAAAAAATCATCCAAATTTGGCTTTGTAGGGAAGATTACATTCACCTGCATTCCTAAATAGGTTCTAATGGTGTGTGTGTGTGTGTGTGTGTGTGTGTGTGTGTGTGTGTATGTGTGAGTTTTTCTTTCTTCGGTCATGTGTGTATATGTGTGCGTTCACATAGGTCTTCCTTCAGGATGGAGGAGTGCTGTGTTTTATGGATTTCCCCAGTGCCAAGCATGAGCTCACTGTCTGAGGAAATGAGGTTGCTGTGGAGAAAACGGGCTGCCCTGGCCACCTTGCCGGAGAAGTGCAGGCCCTGTCTGATTTGCTTGTGTCTGTGGCCACTGGAAAGCTGCCCCCACCCAGACCTTGACATTTTGGCCTAAGGACAAGGTTCCAAAGCCAGAGTTTTCCAGTTTCTAAACACCAGCTCTCTTTGGCCAGTTAAGTTTGCAAGTGCCACTGGCCACCAGCGCTGCTAACAAAGGCAGAGCTGTGGGAGCCCCACAGCAGCACAGAGGTCACTGAAGTAGGAAACAGCCTCCAAATAAAAACAGAACTTGTGCATCATGTGCGAGTGGGCAGTGTGTGTGTGTGTGTGTGTGTGTGTGTGTGTGTGTGTGTGTGTGAGCCCAAGTAAGTTTTCCCAAAGGAACTAAGCTGGTTATCCAAAGGAAGTGGTGAGATTCAGAAAGCCAGGCGCCTCCATATGCACAGCCACACCCTACAGAATAGGCCTGAGCTCAGAGCCAAGGAGGCAGATAACTTGGAGAGAAATCTTTATTTTCTGAACAGAACAGTTCATTTTATGCTTCATTTTGCTGAATCATAGTTGCCTTGAGTTCTATACATGTAAATATTTTTTAAAAACAATTATTAAAAAACAAAAGTGCCAAGCCGGGTGTGGTGGCGCATGCCTGTAATCCCAGCACTCGGGAGGCAGAGGCAGGCGGATTTCTGAGTTCGAGGCCAGCCTGGTCTCCAGAGTGAGTTCCAGGACAGCCAGGACTACACAGAGAAACCCTGTCTCGAAAAAAACAAAACAAAAGTGCCAGGCAGTGGCCTTTAATCTCAGTATGAGGGAGGCAGCGGCAGGTGGATTTCTGAGTTCGAGGCCAGCCTGGTCTACAGAGTGAGTTCCAGGACAGCCAGGGCTACACAGAGAAACCCTGCCATGAAACAAAAACAAAAAAAAAAAAAAAAAAAAGCTGGGTAGTGTTGAAGCATGCCTTCAGTCACAGCTGATTAAAGTTGAAGGCCACCAGCCTGGTCTGCAGAGCTAGTTCCAGGACATCCAGGGCTACCCGCTATCTTGAGAAACAAAAGCAAAACCAAAAAACTGAAACTGAAACTAGTTGTGTCTGTAACTGGACCAACCTGTCTCCCTGCAAAGCCAATCCAAGCAGATCCAAAATGATTTTCAAGTGGTCCTGTAGCCCAAATGACAGAGGGGAATTAGAGACACTTCAGAGCCGTAAGCACAAGCACCGTTTCTTTAAACTGGAGGACAGTGAGTAGGATACAGTACTTTCAGGACCGAGGCCCCAGCTGGCCTCTAAGTGGTGACAGGTCCATCCTTGCTTTCCAGAGCTGCTGTTACAGACAGGTGCTGCCGTGCCTGGCCAACAGTCTGTGCTTTATGGAGGGTATGAAATAGAGGAATGCAGGTTTTGTGGGAGTCTACAAAGGTCTACAGTTTGCTATGCACCTTTTTTTCTTTTTTTCTTTCTTTCTTTCTTTTTTTTGGAATTATACCTCAATTTAGAATGTGATAGAGTACAGCCAAGGACACAATCACGTGATAGTGCCACCTCTGCCGCCACCATCCAGTTGAGTGCAGGGAAGGCACTTAACCTGTGACCTCTGATGAAGGGTTAGGGGTTGGGGCAGTGACGGGGTGGGGAGATGAGGGGTTGGGGGATGCACACTCTCTTCATGATGTTCCTTAGCTCTAGGAAGAGACTATTGACTCCATCAAGAACACAGCACAGGGGGAGGACTGGGGATTGGCAAGTGGCACATGTGGGAGCAGTTTTGAGGGGAGGCATGTGAGGTAGAGGGCACATATATATAAGGGTAGAGATGAAGCCAGAACAGGACAGAGCCCGGGGGAGTTTGGGAGGACGCTGAGCATGCATTTGGGTCACAAGTGAGGAGGATGTCCTGCAAGGAGAAAGGCCTTGACCTGCCAGCTCAGCACTCTGGAGACTTGGGGAGAGGTCATGGGATGGATATCACTCCTAGGAGCTCACTGTCCTCTGTAGCAAAGATACAGGCTACTGGACAGTGACGATAGCCAGGAGGCCATGGTTGTATGGTGGTAGCAGGGGTCACAGAGCAGTAAGTGGAAGGTAACTGGTGAGGTTCCAGGTCTGCATGTCAGAGAGACTTGCTTATCAGTGTTTAGTACAGCTAGGCATGTCAGAGGTGCTCGCACATCAGTGTTTAGTACAGCTAGGCATGTCAGAGGTGCTCGCACATCAGTGTTTGGTACAGCTAGGCATGTCAGAGGTACTCGCACATCAGTGTTTGGTACAGCTAGGCATGTCAGAGGTACTCGCACATCAGTGTTTAGTACAGCTAGGCATGTCAGAGGTACTCGCTCATCAGTGTTTGGTACAGCTAGGCATGTCAGAGGTACTCGCACATCAGTGTTTGGTACAGCTAGGCATGTCAGAGGTACTCGCACATCAGTGTTTAGTACAGGTTGGTGTATCAGAGGTGCTTGCTCATCAGTGTTTAGTACAGTAGGGTCTAGGGGAGCAGAATAATGAAACCAACCTCAGTGTCCATTTTTTTTCAGCAATTAAACAAAACAAGCAAGCCGGGCGTGGTGGCGCACGCCTTTAATCCCAGCACTTGGGAGGCAGAGGCAGGCGGATTTCTGACTTCGAGGCCAGCCTGGTCTACAGAGTGAGTTCCAGGACAGCCAGGACTACACAGAGAAACCCTGTCTCGAAAAACCAAAAAAAAAAACAAAACAAAACAAAACAACAAAATCTTATACCATTTTCAAGATGGTAGGTAGAAATGGGAATAATCATAATAAATTTGTTCAGGCTTTTCTCTCATTTGTGGACCCTGGGTGGTATGTAGACACACACAAAATCATATTCTTTTTTTTTTTTTTTTTTTTTTTTTTTTTTTACAAAATCATATTCTTATGTGCAGAGGCAAAACTGGAAGAACAGAGACTGAAGGGGGGAGGTGGGAGGAGTGGACCAGGTGGGTACACTCAAAGTTCTTTACATACTTGCATAATAAAATGGCCTTATTTGACCCAATGAAAGGAAACATTTACTTACGTTTTGGGTTTATGGCCCCGGCCCATAGAGTACTTGCCACACAAACATGAAGACCAGCATTCACCCCCCAGAACACACATAGAGCCAAGTATGATAAAGCTAGGTGGAATGGTGCATGCCAGTAACCACAGCAACGAGGAGAACAGGAGCCTCTGGGCTCACTGACCAGCAGGCAAAGCCTAAAGGGCCAGCCCAGGTCCTGGTGAAACACAGCATGATGGTGCATATACATACACACACACCTCTGCACGTACACACACAAGCTCAAAGTAACACGTTTATCAAGCAAGCCATGGTGCCAACAGTGACGGAGGTCACCGTATGGACGACTAGATTCCAAGGCATGAACCGTGTGCACACAGCTTCCCTGCTATTTATGTCGTAAGCATGGTCAATTTCTCGTGTGCTACTCTGTATCACACAAACATCCTTGGGTTGTTTTGTTCTCAAGAGCCCGGAATGACCAGAAATTCATACCCTTGTCTCAGCCTTGGAGTGCTGGATTACAGTTCTTAATTACTGCTACTAATTTTCCTACATTCCTTGTTATTCTTAGCCTTTTGGGGGACTTTTATTGAGGTGGCATTCATGACTCATGTCTGATGTGGCATGCATCTGTACAATACGCAGATGTACTGATGATGCATCCTTTAATCCAGGTCTGCTTGTACCTCCTGGCAATACTGTTTGCTTCTTTTTTCCCCTCAATGTCTTGGGAGTCTGTGTTACATTTATTTCTAAATGTTTCTTAGGTTTTGCTCTATTCTGTCTTCTAGTTGGCTATAGCTGACACATAAGAACATCAGAATCTGTCACCAGGCTGGGGCTGCCCTGTGGCAGAGGCCCTGGGAAGCAAGTCTGAGGCCCTGGCTTGCTCCCAGGACCGCACACCAGGTCCCAATTCTCATAGCTTCTCTTGATATTCAAAATATTTAAAAAAAAAAAAAAAAAAAAAAAAGCAGTTATGCAGTAAAGATTTGTTCTTTACTTAGGATTTTTGCTTTCTTATCTTTTCTTGGTTTTGTTTTGTTTTGTTTTTTTGGTTTTTTTTTTTTTTGGTTTTTTGGTTTTTTTCAAGACAGGATTTCTCTGTATAGCCCTGGCTGTCCTGAAAACCACTCTGTAGACCGGGCTGGCCTCGAACTCAGAAATTTGCCTGCCTCTGCCTCCCAAGTGCTGGGATGACAGGCGTGTGCCACCACACCCGGCTGCTTTCTTATCATTTATTCTATAAAGTGAGGACTGCTTCCCAGACTTCCTAGCATGGGCATGGTGAGCTGTTTTTCTAGCTTCATTGTATGGGCTGCTGAAGCAAGCTCTGCATTGGATCTTTAGTCCAATTTACCATCTTCCTTTTTGCTATGAGTTTTTTTTTTTTTTTTTAAACACTTATTTGTGTACTTTATGTATCCGGGTGCTCTGTCTTCATGCACACCAGAAGGCATCAGATTCCATTACAGATGTTTGTGAGCAACCATGTGGCTGCATGTGGTTACTCAGGGCCTCTGGAAGAGCAGCCAAGAACTCTTAACCACCCAGCCATGTCTCTAGTCCTCAAGCTGGCCTCAACTTACAGCACTTCCCCAGCCTCAGCTTGAGTGCTGGGAGTTTTGGTGATTTTTTTTTCCCCCCAAGACAGGGTTTCTCTATGTAGTCCTGGAACTCACTCTGTAGATCAGGCTGGCCTCGAAATCAGAAATCTACCTGCCTCTGACTCCCAAATGCTGGGATTAAATGCGTGCGCCACCACCGCCTGGCTTTTTTTAATTTCAAGTATTTACCCCCCCTTTTTTTTTCCATTTATTTATTTACTTTCAATTTCACAGCATCTCAGTAGGGTTTTACCGCTGTGAACACACACCATAACCAAGGCAACTTATAAGGACAACATTTAATTGGGGCTGGCTTAAAGGTTGAGGTTTGGTCCATTATCACCAAGGTGGGGTGGGAACATGGCAGCATCCAGGCAGGCATGGAAGGAGCTGAGAGCCCCACACCTTCATCTGAAGGCTGTAGGAAGACTGGCTAGTGGAAGCAAGGATGAGGGTCTTAATGCCCACACCCACAGTGCCACACCTAATAGTGTTATTATCTAATAGTGCCATTCCTTGGACAGGAGCACATAAAAACCATCACAACCTGAATACAATGTATCCACCTCAACTCATCCACATACTTTTCATTTTTCTTTTTAAAACCTTTTTGTGTATGTTTTGCCTCAATGCATGTAAGTTCTCTTCATGGGTACCTGGTACCTAAGACCAGAGGATGTTTGATGTTCTAGAGTTGGAGTTACAGATGGCTCTGTGCCATCTTGTAAGTGCTGGGACCGAAGCCCAGATCTTCTGTAAGAGCAGTGTTCTAAAACACTGAGCAGTATAATCTCGCCAGGGTTTACCTATTGCTTTGATTTTCCTATCAGAATATTGAATAGTAGTGATTGCCAAGTTTTCTTTACTTTAGGGCTTTGTGCATAGAGGCATCTACATTTCAGTGGTATCACCAACTCTACTTAAAAATTTTGAGACAAAGCCTCACTCCATGGGCATGGGCTGAACTTCTGACCCTCCGCCTGCCTAACCTCCCAAGTAGCTAAATTATAGGCACTAGACACAGCCCGGGTTGTTAACATTTTGCATGTACAGGGTGTTTTGCCTATGTGCACGTCTGTGCGCCTTGTGTGTACATTTGAGTCTATAAACAGGAATTACAACTTGTGAGCCACCACATGGGTGCTTGGAAGCAAGCCCAGGCCCACAGCCAGAACAGCCAGAGCTCTTAACTGCTGAGCCATCTCTCCCATCACTGAGATTCTATTTTTTCATTGTGTATTAGGGAGAAGGGTTTGTTAGTGGACAAAAAAGTGGGCCCTGGGTTCTCTGGGACTAGTACAGTTGTGAGCTGCCCGGCTTGGGTGCTAGGAACCAAACTTGCATCCTCTGGTAGAGCTCAGCAGGTAAGAGTGCTGACTGTTCTCCCTAAGGTCCTGAGTTCAAATCCCAGCAACCACATGGGGGCTCACAACATCTGAAATGAGATCTGATGCCCTCTCTTCTGGAGTGTCTCCTGAAGACAGCTACAGTGTACTTATATGTACAAATAAATAATCTAAATGGAAAAAAAAAAGAAATCTGCAGTCCCAGCCTGGTCTACTGAGTTGCTCTCTTGCTCTTCCCTTCCCATTCCCACCCCCAATATGGTCATGCCAGGCCTCTCTTTTTCTACTCTGCCTCTACTACCCTCTTAACTCCCCTCCCCATGCCCTAAACTCTATTCTATACGAAAATAAAAAAAAGTCTACAGTCAGCTTTGGTGACACTTGCCTTTGGAGATTTTTCTGCTGTTTCTTCTCAGGTGCATTTGTGGGTTTGTGGTTAGGAACAGAAATAGATGAAATGGAAAAAGCTACCTCTCCCTCCTGTCTGTTCTCTTCCGATGGAGACTCACCATTCCTGCCTATTTGTCCTCATCCCAAGCAGGACAGTTTGTGGCCCAAGGTCAGGTAGAGTCCTTCAAGGGACTTTTGAGAAAAGGTCTGTCTGTTGCTCCAACTTGGCCTCAATGATACCCCTGCCTCAAGCCTCCCAAGAAGCTGAGCCCACAAGCTGTGTGAGTGCACCTAGCTTTTCCAAGAAAGACAGACAGACACACACACACACACACACACACACAAAATCTCAAAATAAAAATAAGCATAAGTGTTCCTCACTAGAGATGCAAATCTGACGAGCATCCCTGCCAGCACTTACTTGCAAAGAAGGAGTCTGCCTGAGAATGAAATCAACACAGGAAAAGAAAACCACGAAATGAGGTTCAATGTTAACATGTAATGCTTAACAGCCAGTGAAGCTATGCTGGGTCCCACCTACACAGTGAGTTCCAGGACAGCCAGAGTACACAGAGAAACCCTGTCTCGAAAAAACGAGAGAGAGAGAGAGAGAGAGAGAGAGAGAGAGAGAGAACACAGAGAAACTCTGTCTCGAAAAACCAGAGAGAGACAGAGAGAGAGACAGAGAGAGAGACAGAGAGAGAGAACACAGAGAAACCCTGGAAGAAGGAGGAGGAGGAAGAAGAAAAGAAAGAAAAACCTAAATAAATAAATAAATAAATAAATAAACAAACAAACAGCCAGCCAACCTATGCTGGGTCTATGTACAGTGCCATAACAGCCCAGGCTGTTCTCGGGGTGCTGCTGCGTGTTGCAGGATATTTGGTCACAATGTGAACCCCAGGAATGTGAACTAGAAAAATCTTGTTTCTTGTTCTGGAGTGGCTCAGTCCTAGAATACACCCTTAAACCCAGGTGCTTTCTGTGGGAACTAAACAAAGAAGCAACTGGTTGATAGTGAGCATAAGAAAACCTGGAATGTGGGGGGGGGGGGCTGTGAGTTGAAGGGATTTTAAGACAGCATGGAGCTTTTCCGCCTTCTGCGATGTTGGTGGAGCAGGAAGATCAGGAGCACTGTTTCTGCCTCTCTGAGCTACCAGGCTTTCCCCACACTGACTGAGTCTTTGGGATTTTGTTTTGAAAACAACTGGGGCATGTGACCACAGACAAGGCTCCTCCACAACAAGGGGACTGCTCTCTCCACCCACTGCTCACCCAAGACCAGGGTGAACTTGCTTCTAGCTTCACACCACAAGCAAAGACAAACGCACATTTTTTTGGGGGGAGGGGAGGGTTGGAAAAAAATCATACAAGATCCCTGTGATAAGAATGTTTCTTCTGGTGGTGGTGGTGCACGCCTTTAATCCCAGAACTTGGGAGGCAGAGGCAGGTAGATTTCTGAGTTCGAGGACAACCTGGTCTACAGCGTGAGTTCCAGGATAGCCAGGACTCACCCAAGAAACACAGAGAAACCCTGTCTTGGGGGAAAAAAAAAAATGTTTCTTCCAGCCGGGCGGTGGTGGCGCATGCCTTTAATCCCAGCACTTGGGAGGCAGAGGCAGGTGGATTTATGAGTTCGAGGCCAACCTGGTCTACACAGTGAGTTCCAGGACAGCCAGAGCTACACAGAGAAACCCTGTCTCGAAAAACCAAAAGAGAGAGAGAGAGAGAGAGAGAGAGAGAGAGAAGAAGGAGGAGAAGGAGGAAGAGGAAGAGGTGGAGGAAGAAGAAGAAAAGAAAAACCTAAATAAATAAATTAATAAATTAAAAAATGTTTCTTCCAACTCCATTTGAGAAACATCAATAGAGAGCTATGTCAGCTTGCTAATATATCCTGGTAATGGTGAAATTAAGTCTTACGTATTGGTGGGACATGCCTTTAGAGACATGTGAGACATCAAAAACCAAGAGGAGGAGCTGAAGACATAACTCAGCAGCTAGCTAAGAGCACTGTCCCCAGAGGACCCACATGGTAGCCCACAACCATCTAACTCCTTCTCTGTCTATGATGGGCACCAGGCATTCAAGTGGTGCACAGACCTATGTGCAGGCAAACCAGCCATACAACAATATTCTTAAATTTATGATTTTCTCTCTCTCTCCAACACAGTCAGGAGAAACCTAAGTTAGATTTAAGGGACTGGAGAGAACCTTAAAGAACAAGGGTTTGTACCAGGCATTGTGGTGCCTACCTTTGATTCCAGAACTCATGAAGCAGAGGCAGGAGGATCTGAGTTCAAGGCTAGCCTGATTCTACTGCCATCTCCAAGACAACTAGGTCTAGAGATACACGGTCTCAAACAAAAGAACACAGCACATAAAGGATGTGTGTATCGTCAGGTCAATCTGTAATGCTAAGTCAAGACTTAATGAGAGCCAGGTATCGTGGTCCCCAGAAAGCTAAGGCGGATAACAAGCTGGAGACCAGCCTGAACTATAAAAAGAAACCCGGTCTCAAACAAAACAAAAAAATCCAGTATATAAATCATGCATTTATTTTTTAAAGACTTATTTTTATGTGTCTGAGTGCTCTGTCTGCATATACACCTGCACGCAGGGACAGGGCATTAGATCACATGAGAAATGGCTGTGAGCCACCATGTGGATGCTGGGAATTCAACTCAGGTCCTCATGGTCCTCAGCTGCGTAGCCATCGCTTCAGCCCTGTTTTAGTAACATGCACACATATTTTCCTTACATATATAAACAAAATATATATATGTGTGTGTGTATATATATATATATGTGTATACACATGGTGCTAGAAATAGCTCTTCATTTAAGAGCACTGGCTGCTTTTCCAGAGGACCTGGGTTCAATTCCCCCAGCAGCCACATGGCAGTTTACAACTGTCTGTAACTCCAAATCCAGATCAATCATGCCCCCACACAGACACACATGCAGGCAAAACACCAATTTTCTTTAAAGCATATATATTCATACTTAAAATTTTGCTACTAAAATACTGAAGAGAAGCCCATACAATTTTCCATAAGCAGCAGAGTTCAGACATGGTGGATGAAGCGAGACTTTGCAGTATACACTCTCTTACACAGTCCTGAAATGTGAACCTGTGACTGTACTAACCACCAAAAAAAACAATCCCTTGATAGCAGTCACCACTTCCCATCCTCAGCTCAGCCTCTGCCGCCTACACGCCCTCCTCCAGGGTGACAGGCCGCCTTTCCTGGCTCATGGAGTGAATGATGGACATGGTCACACTGCAATGCCTTTATCAGGAGGCTTTATTGTTAATTATTTACCTTAATAGTCTCAGAAAGTAGAACAGATTAGCTCAGTCCAACATGATTTGCAGTTGGCAAAATCTAGTGAAGCAAGTGTTCTGATTGCTAAGGATTTAATTTGGGTGCTTTTAATACTTAGCCATCTAACACTTCGAACATAATCCAGAACAGTGTGTCAGCCCCTCCTTTACACTGTACTACCACACCTACCGCCCTTCATTATGGAAATATCTTCATTAAATAGGATTCCCAGAGGACAGGTTCCCTGGAGCATATAGCCATGAGGACAGTACACAAAAAGAAAACTGAAAATAAAACTCTGTATGATAATTTACTAATCTAAGGAAACAAAACCTTCCAATATATTAAGAAATAAATCCAGTTACAAATGCACTAGTAGGTCTGTGTGGAGGCTCTGGCGGAGTAACTGAGAACAGCCAGTTATTTACAAGATACACAAGCAGGAAGGGTGTACCTGGCCCAGCAAGGGCCTCAGAAGCCGAAAGTGTTCTCTCCGCTGTAGGCCACATACAAGAATCCATCTTCGTCTTTTTCCTTCTCGTAGAGCTGTCCCATAGTGAGGCTTGAAAGAGAAAAAAAAATTGAGAATTGAGTCCAAGTATCAAGAGGGAAAATGAGGCCTACGGATAAGGAGCTTTGTGGTTGGTGGTTGTGAGGTAAAAATAATTCAGGTACCTGCTGGGACCTGCAATCTGCTCTACTGAAAGAAAACAGGCACAGAAAACTGAAGATGGCCTGAGAACTAATTAGGATGCAGACACGGCACATGCCTAAAATCCCTGCACTCACTCTGATGCCTGTAAGGAAGCCAGCTCTAGAGAAGGAAGGGGTAATGCCCATACTGTGGAAGACCCACCCTTGTCACAGGGAGCATGTCAGGTTTTCAGAGTATTTATCTGAATATTTATAACTCAGACTCAAGTCAAAGTCAAAGGTACAGGTGGCTCCTTCCTATGAGCACTGAGTCACAATCTGAGTCCCTGGAGCTCTTGCACACTATCCGGATGCACACTGCTGAGCTCCCGAGCACCTTCCCCAAGCCAGGGGTGTATGTCAGCAGCACTGCTTGCCCAACAGGGGTGAAGGCCTAGGGCAGATCCCCATTATTCTTAAAGAATAAAATGAAGTAAGACTGCTCATGCCGGGCGTGGTGGTGCACGCCTGTAATCCCAGCACTTGGGAGGCAGAGGCAGGCAGATTTCTGAGTTCGAGGCCAGCCTGGTCTACAGAGTGAGTTCCAGGACAACCAGGACTACACAGAAAAACCCTGTCTCTGAAAAAAAAAAAAAAAAAAAAAAAGACTGCTCAAGCTTCCAAAGAACCTCCAAAAATAGGATTCCTTAAATTCAACATGTGGGTGGAAAAGCAGCTTGCCTTATGCTGTGAAACAGACTGCTGGGAGCTAAGCTAGCTCTCTGCCAGGAAGAGCTCTCTGCCTTGTCTCAATGAGAGTAGTAACACCTACTGCAAAGGCATACAAGCTTGGTCACGTGACTAGGCTGGTGCAGTGAGAGCTCCTGTGGTGGTCAGCCAGGACCAGGAGTGAGATGCTGAGCCAATCAATCGCCATGCTACAAGCTGTTTAAATATGGACACAGCTGAGATATATAGCTCAGCTGGTAGAGTTCTTGCATAGTATACCCACAACATGGGCTCAGACCCGACCTCACACCACACCGCACTGCATAAAAAAGCCTAGGAATGGTGGTTCAAGCCTGTAATCCCAGCACAGGATTGCAGATTCAAGGTCACTTGTGGCTCCATACCAAATTCTAGGCCAGCCTTGCTACATAAGGCCTTGTCTCCAAAACAACTAAATACACTGCATACCAAGGACCAATGGAAAAAGAGGGATTCAGGGTCTCAACTCTGAAGCAATGGTTCCCCCTGCCTTTGCTGCTTGACTGAGGCCAGCATGTAAACAAGGGACATGAAGGGGGAATGTCTGCTTCCCCTTTTCTCTTCCCACAGCACTTGCAAGCTTGTGAATGACTGTGTGGGTAATTAATAAGTAATAATGTGGGGGATGAATATGGATTAAAAAGCCTGTTGTCTTCTCCAATCACAACAGCTCTCTATGTGAGGCTCTCTTAATCTGGAATTTGTGAAATAACTCTGGATTGGCTGGAGAGATGATCAGCAATTAGGAGCACTTGCTCTTGCAAGACTCAGGTTCTGTTCACAGCACCCACAGGGCAGTTCACAACCATCTCTTAACTCCAGTTCCAGGGAATGATAGCCTTTTATGACCCCCAGGGGCAGCAGAGGCACATGGTGCACACATATATCTGGGTAAACCTCTCATGCACATAAATTAGAAAACCCTACCTGGCTACTTCTAAAACAAATCACCAGCTTTATTCAGCAACTGAACTCTGAACTGAGGTTTACTAAATGGAAAGACAAGATTTCAACATCAAGCAAGTTTGATTATGAGTTGAATGACAGACAACTCGTGTAGACCGAGCTGGCCTTGAACTCATCCTCCGCCTCTGCCTGGTGCTGAGATTAAAGATGTGCTGCACCACCACACCTGGCAAGCTCACCTGTTTTTAGCTTGTTGAGTATTAAAGATAGAATATAAAGACAGAATTTTTAAAGCCCACATGAGGTTTGCATGCCATTTCCATGGACAGTCAGTCCTGGTGTAGACGGAAGCTGGGTCATGCAAACACCTCCTGTGTTGATTCACTTCAGCCTAGGCTGCCTTTGGGATCTCTAGAGAGTTTTATAAGCATTTCCATGAATGAAATCAAATCAGAATTTTGAATGACATGAAATCAGATATGGTGGGACCCAGGCTCTTCCCCATCCATCTGTGGCCTGGTTGTCCTGGAAACTGAACTGTAGACAGGTCTGGCTTTGAATCAGATCCCTCTCAAGTACTGGGACTAAAGGTGTGCACTACCAGGATCTAGAAAACATTTAACACCAACCTGTACTGTCTCCAAGTGAATACACAGGTGGGTCTATCCCAGAGACCTTACATTAGATCCCTGTACCTTTGGCAAGGACAGTGCGCCTCATACAGACTAACAAACGTCCCATCAATAAACGTTCACCCACATGAAGAAGAAACAGGCAATACTGACCAGGAGACAGTTGTAGCAGAGGCAGGCACATATGTTAGTCTGGGACATGTTCTATAAACCTCAGGGCAGATCATCTTTCTCTCAAGAGTCAAGACCTGATCTGGCTGTCAGAATGGTCAGGGGATCCTAAAGCTGAGGCAGCTGGGAGCATACCTGCCAGGCAAGCTACCACAGACCTGCTGCTAGACAGTTAGATCAAGGAAGCCATTCCAAGGCTCCTTACCTCAGGTACTGGGAAGTGTATGTAGAAGACACCCAAAGCCTTCAGTACAATGCACTCTAGTGCAGTAGCATCTAGAAAGAATAATGCTGTGGCTATGGGGGCACTGCTGCCTTCTAAAGTCTTGAACCAGGTGTGGGATTTGCTATGGTATTAACTTTTAGCTTCTCAATGCCCTGTGAACTGGGGAAAGCTGACCTAGGGCTCATGTGAGCACCCACACAGTAAAATTGCCTTCAACTCTCAAGCAAAGGCAGGCCGTGGAGACACTGAGTCATAAACAGGACCAGCTGGAGTGAGGACCAGCTGGCTAGCCATCTGCCTAGCAGCTCATCCGCTTCCCTGTCTTTTGGCAAGGCAGGATGGTGAGGAGAGGCAGGAATCAATGACCACCATGGTGATCCTTTGTTGTTGTTGTTGTTGTTGTTTCTCTGTATAGTACTGGCTATCCTGGACTCACTCTGTAGACCAGGTTGGCCTCAAACTCAGAAATCCGCCTGCCTCTGCATCCCAAGTGCTGGGATTACAGGCGTGCGCCACCACACCCATCAGATTGTTTCAATAGTATATGTGGAAGGTGATCCTTGAAAGGCACTGGTTGTGAAGTGACCCAAACCAAAATACGCAGAGCTGACTGCTTGTCAGATGCTTCTCTGACAATCTTCTGCCTCTCCTAAAACACCTCTTCTTTTAAAACTACTGTCTTTGTGTGTATGTACAGGTCAGGACAATTTGTATGATCCAGTTCTTTCCTTCCATAGTGAGTTCCAGAGATCAAACTCAGGCCACCTGCTGAGTGAGTGAGGTCCCCTCAGCAGACCATTTCTGAGAAGTGTTTACCCAGAAAAGATCATGACCATAATTGTTAAGTTTAAACACACTTCTCAACAAAAGATGGACCCCAGGACATCTCCCAGCCTTTACGAAGCATCCAAGCATCCACCCCCTTCAGCAGCACTGTTCTCTGCCGGCCATGCTGGTAACAAGTTGGGGATGTGTATAACACACTCCTGTTTTTATTTTCTTGTTATATTTTTGAGACAGTCTTATGTAGCTCTGCCAGCCCTGGAATTTACTATGTAGACAGACTGGCCTTGAGCTCAGAGCTCTGCCTCCCTATCTTCTGCACTGGGATTAGAGATTTGCATCACAACCGGCAGCTTCCTGTTTCTACTTTAAACTTCTCTAAACAAAGAGCAAAGACTATTATCAGACCTGGGTTTCCCCTCTACTACCATGTCTGGGAAGCTTGTAGACCAATGTCTCAGTTCTGTCTGAAACTGAACTGAAAAGGCAACTGAGATCCCACGTAAAAAAAAAAAAAAAAACAAAAACAAAAACAAAAACAAAAACAAAAACAAAAAGCCAGGAACTTGAAAAGCAGGCAAACCTCTTACTCGCTTTCCCTGCATATATATCCGTATTTGATACTACCCCGCCTCTCTCCATGTTTAGCCCAGGGCTCAGCTCCCCCATAACCAATGCACTCTCTTCAACCTCAGGCACCACTGCTGCTCTGCAGCCAGAAGGACCAGGGCTCCTATAGGCTGGCATTCCTGCTCTCTCTGCTCATCTCCCCAGCCACTGTGCAAGCTGCAAGCACAGCATGAAGGCCAAAGGAGGCTCCAGGCTCCCTAAGGAGCCTGCCTGACATTGAGGAGGCGATGGTGAAGCGGAGTCCCCACTGCCCTTTTTCCTTTGGGCTCTGATGGATGTTGACATTTGAATACGTCTGAATGTCACATGCTTCTCTTGCTTATACTGGAACTAGAAATGCCTATTACCCCAAACAAGTAATGGCTAACTAGTAATGTATGTTTTCATATGTTTTGGGTTTTCCAAGACAGGATTTCTCTGTGTAGCCTTAGTTTTCCTAATTTTCACCAGACTGGCCTTGAACTCAAGAGATTCACCTGCCTATGCTTCCCAAGAGCTTAGATTAAAGGCATGCAGCCAGCACTGCCCTGGCTCTAAAATCTTTCCTTTTTCTTGTCTGTTTAAAATAGGGTCTTTCAGCCAGGCAGTGGTGGTGCACGCCTGTAATCCCAGCACTTGGGAGTTCGAGGCCAGCCTGGTCTACAGAGTGAGTTCCAGGACAGCCAGGACCACACAGAGAAACCCTGTATCGAAAAAAAAACAAAAAAAAAATTAGGGTCTTTTTACATAGCCCTGACTATCCTGGGATTCACTGCATAAACTAACTAAGCTGTCTGGAACTTTTTGTTTTGTTTCCTTTTTTTTTTTTTTTTTTTTTTGAGACAGGGTTTTTTCTGTGTAGCCATGGCTGTCCTTGAACTCAGAAATAGAAATCTACCTGCCTCTGCCCCCCAAGTCCTGGGATTACAGGTATTTGCCACCACTGCCCAGCTAGGCTGTCTGGAACTTAAAGTGATCCACCTGCATGCACCACTACAGCCAGCAACAAATGTTTTGTTTGTTTTTTTTTTTCCCAACAGGTTTCTCTGTGTAGCCCTGGATGTCCTGAACTCACTCTGTAGGCCAGAAATCTGCCTGGCTTTGCCTCCTAGTGCTGGGATTAAAGGCATCACTGCCTGGCTAACAATATTTTTAAAACTCCCAAGTAGATTGGCCTATAGGGCAAGAAGTCAGTAACTGAGACCACAAGTAATAAAGGCCCTGACATTCTCTGAAGAACCAGAATTTGGTTTCTGAGGTTTTTTTTTTTTTTTTTTTGGTTTTTTTGTTCTGTTTTGTTTTTTCGAGACAGGGTTTCTCTAGCCCTAGCTGTCCTGTAACTCACTTTGTAGACCAGGCTGGCCTCGAACTCAGAAATCCACCTGCCTCTGCCTCCCAAGTGCTGGGACTACAGGCGTGAGCCACCACTGCCCGGCAGTTTCTGAGGTTCTAATCACTCAGTCCTAGATCACTTCAGTCAAATAAGACCTGCTTTTGGGTAGACTCAGCAGTTTTTCTCGAAAGAACCTGGAGTGCAAATGGCTCTGATACAGCCTCTGTTGCTCTGAGAACCTCTTCACTTCCAATCAATTTATACTTCAAGGACAACAGGGAAATGGGTGGTGAGACATAGCCATTCCCATCACTAGAAGCTATGGGTCCATTAGAGCAGTCTGCAGAAGCCCGCTTCATTTCCTTCTACAAGGACCGAGGGCTGAGTCTGTGACCTATAACACTTGGCTACTTCCTCTCCAGAGGTAGGAAAGCAGAATCACCAAGATGCCGTGCAAGGTCTAGAAGCTATGAAGGATTTACTTCCTTTTATCTTGAGGGGAGCAGACTGACCCAGCTTCCTCCTGGTAAAGTGCACGGCCATCAACATTCTACCCCAGAGCCTCGGAGTGAAGGCTGAGGGGCAAGAGACGACAAGGGACTAGAGCTCCAGGTGCTGACAGACAGGTAGCACCCAGCGGCTCCGGCTGAGCCCTCAGGCTCTGGCTTTTCTGTCTCCTCAGGCCAAGTATTTATTGGCTTTACTGAAGCCTCTGCTAGTCCCTTGTACTTCCTCTCTACCAGAGACCAGAAGTAGTTAGTACAGAGATTTAAAAAGACATTGTACCAAGTCAATAGCCAGCCTTTCACCTTCAATATAAGTAAGGTCTAAAATTTGACTTAGGTCTCTTTTGGAACTTTTCTTCTTTCTTTCCTTTCTTTTCTGTCTTTTCTTGAGACAGGGTCACTGTATAACCCAGGGTATTCTTTAATTCCCAATCCTCTTGCCTCAAACTAAGAGCTGTGTGCTGTAGGTAAACCTGCTGGGTGTATGTGTGTGTGTGCCACCACACCACACCTGGCAACTTTTGTAGTTTTCATTGAATCATGTTTCTACAAACTAGGCTAGCCCTCAAACCTAATTTAGGTCACTAAAATAAGAAGTAACAAGGATTCACACTGAAGAGACACATGAAGGCTAAAATCTGACTCCAGGATTTAAAATGTCCAATCATTAATGGGAAAGTAGGAACCACGGCCCAGCCAAGCTGGTCTATTTTCCTTTCCACAGGGGAACTTGCCAGGTTGTGAGCTACAACAAAAAGTGCAGGTGCCAATGGCCACTGCCTAAATTCTGGTCCCTGGTAGAACAGGAACCGGTTTACCTGAATCAGTACATGAGACCCTCACTTCAGGCCTCAGTTCTACCTATGGTTTTAGCCCAACAAAGTTCTGAAGAGTTTCTGAGAAATTTTTTTTTTTTTTTTTTTCGAGATAGGGTTTTTCTGTATAGTCCGGCTGTCCTGGAACTCACTCTGTAGACCAGGCTGGCCTCGAACTCAGAAATCCACCTGCCTCTGCCTCCCAAGTGCTGGGATTAAAGGCGTGGGCCACCAACGCCCGGCTCTGAGAAATTTCTTTAGGGTATGGAGTTTGCACTTGTGTATGTGGAGGCCAGAGGTCAACAATTGGTATCCTAGTCAACTTCTAGGAAGCTAGAACAGGCACATGTTAAAATCCACCTCTAGGGAGATAACTCAGTAAAGTACCTGCTGTGTGAGCATGAGGGCCTGTGTTTAGATCAGTCAGTAACCTCAAGGTTCAGTGAGAGACCCTGTCTCCAAATGTATGCTAGAAGGCTTGAAGTGAAAGTTCTAGTCAGCAACCTGACTATAACCTGAGTGCTAATATGTAAGGAGAGAATCAACTCCAGAGGTAGTCCTGACCATTTACACATGCAACCACACCCATATGCATCAAATAATTCCAGAAACAACTTGTATAAATACATTGAGCCCCACCCCTTTCCCTAAAGCTATTGATATACAAATTAAGAGCTGGGTGTGATAGAGCTTGCCTTTAATTCCAGGAAAAGGAAACTCCCAGAGTTCAAGGTCAGCCGGCTCTAAAAAGTAAGTTCAAGGACAGCCTGGCTACAAAGAGAAACTAAACTGTCTTAAAAACCCGAAAGAGCGTTTGGAAGGAAGGGGTTGTCGTCAAGTGACAATTGGATTGCTAAGCCACAGGGCCATCCAGCAAACACTTCTTACCTGGACTGTGGGACTGTCTTGTCCACAAACAGGAAAATGGCCTTCTCGGAAGGGAGCTGGATCCTTTTCCTGATGATCCACATGAACTGAGCCACGGTGATGTCAGAGGGGACCAAGTACTTCCTCTTGTCAATGTCAACAATCTGAGAGCCTGAGACTTTTTCCACGATCACCTGGGAAAGTCAAGACAGGTCAGAAGCTCAGGTTGTTCCTCAGAAGAGCAACATTCGCCTGGAACCCACAAAGGTTATTGTACTATGAAGAGGTGAGGGGGAGGGCCCGGGAAGGAGCCATAGCGCTGTATTGCTCCATTCAGTCTGATGAGCAGTGTGTGGGGAATGGCACAGGAGTAAATATGCCCATAGCTTAAGAAGCCACACTCTGGAGGTCAGGAACTGATAACCCTCATCTCTAATCTCAGCATTTCTAAGAGAAACAAAGCTACAAAGCTTTCAAACTTTTTCTCCAGACATGGTTTCTGTGTAGTCCCAGATGTCTACTTCCTCTGTAGTCCAGGCTGTCCCCGAACTCAAAGAGCAGCCTGTGTCTGCCACCTGAATGTTGGGACCTCCCCGCTACATGGGTAGTTTTCTAACATTTTACCTAGGCAGATGAAAGACTGATCTGGCAAGGTTTTCATCTGTACTCTTTTAATCCATAGATCCACACTACTACTAGAGTCATCAAATCCCATTCATCACTGGACAGAATGGATGAACCCAAAGGCAGTGCTCACATGCAGCCACCCAAGAGATTTTCATCTGGCCTGTTGCTTCTCTCTGGATAGCTAACAGAGAGCTAAGAACTGTATACAAGCAAAGAGTTACAGTAATAAGCCTTTATGTCCTTCAAAAATCAATATTGATATCAGAAACCATCTCCCCCAACTAGGGCAGAAAGCAGAAGTAAAGCAACATAGGTATTGATTAGAGGCAAAAACGATAGCATTTCAGATAGCAAGGATGGCAGAATCAGGGTGAAGAGAAACTAGAAGTTAAAGATGACTCTGCTGAGACTCTGCTACCATACCCAACCCCAAATGAGCCTCACTCCACCATCATTCCCCAAAGTGGCAGTGACCTGTTGCCCTGTCCTAGAACAGTGTTCCTTACATAATTGGCGAGGAGGGAGCCTACCTAGAGGCTGCAAGCAGCTTGCTGCCCTAGATCGGAGGATTCAGCACTGATGCCCCTGAACAGCACCAGCCCCGTAAGCCCCAAGCTTGGGCCGGCAGTAGGCCCGGCTGTCCGTTCTCTGGCTACACCTTGAGACCTTAAGTTCTCAACTGTTGCACGGCCTAGCGCGCTGGCCCGACACCTCTCCAAGAGGCTAAGGGTGACAGCAGGGTGAGGGGGCGGGGAGTCCGCACTCACCGGAACCCGGTCGGGGTACTTCGCTCTGATCTTCGCAGATTCCACACATCTGTGTTCTGGGAAAGAAGTAAAACCAGGTTGACAGTCGCACCTGACAGCCAGCCGGGCCCCCGCTGCCGGAACCCCATCTTCCTGTCCGCCCTTCGCCGCCCGCAACCTGCGTGCGTACGCTCCAAGTCCTAGCGCGCCCCCCCCCCCCGCCCCGAGTCCTTTGCTGCGGATCCCCTCAGGAACTCCCAGCAAGATCCGCCGAGGGCGACACGGGTCCGTGGGAGGCGCCAGGCTGCGGGGCCTTGGCGACCCAGCGGGCCCGGCAAGGCGGCTGGAGTGGGGGAGGGGCCGCGATCTGGGGCCCGTCCAGGCGGTCTGCGCTTACCCAGAGAGTGGTCCTCCTTAAACATCCACTTCATGGCGGCGGGAAGCGACGGAGCCGGCTCTCTGAGCCGCGGACTTCGGCGAAGCGACCACAACAACAACCGAGGTGGCGGCCGCAGAGAAGACTACTCGGCAGGCGGGACTTCCGGCTGCCGGAGCTTAGCAACCGCCCGGGGCGGGGCTTCCGGCGGACCTGATAAATGCATCAGGGAGGCTGCGATTACGTGAGGGGGCGGGGCCTAAGAGGAGACCTGGGCGCTCTCCTGGGAATGGAGTCTGACGTAGGTGGCTGGGGAGTTTGTGAAGAGACTGTTGGAGACTTGAGGGATTAGTGACTGGAATGGAGTTCAGGCTTGTGCATGACAGGCAGGTTATGGCTCATAGCATGGAACGCTTATTAAGGGCTGGGAGGGGAAGTGTGGGGCTTTGGGGCGAAATGATTATTTTTGGCTGGGTGACATGGCGGGAGCTCAGCATTGAGGGATAACCATTTCCAAGCGCTGTCTGGCAATAAGTACTGGTGACCACTAGAGGTCTGGTATAGGAGTTGTCGCACCTAAAATATGATGTAAACAAATATCATTTCTCACTCATGAATACATGTTTGAAGCATTCATAAACATGAATAAGTGCCACATACGCATTTAGTCAATGGAATATCTCCGATCACTGCGATTCTTTATCAGAAAGTGTCAGGCGAAGTGTGACTGTCAGGCAGGGAGAATTCCTGCTTCCTGCTAGAGCCGGTCACGAGACAAGCCAAGGCGAGTAGCCGGCAGTGGGAGTGGCTCAGCACTCACCCCGAGCTGTGGGCGTCACCTGCCCTAGGCTTCAGCCTTGAGGTTCGCCCTTGCTCTTAGCAACGTGGTCCGGGAAGGCTACTCTGGGTCACCATCTGTTTATGCTCTGGTGAACACAGAACGTGAATATGCAGTTAATCGGGCACCTGACCACGTGCTTATGATCTACCGCAGCTGTATAGCAATGACTATCCTTCCTTTCCTACAGTCGAAATTCCTGATAGATGCTGTGGCTATAGCTTCATTCTGAAAGTATTTTGTTATTTTCAACTGGGGGAGGGAAGAGATTCAGGTCTCAGCAGGTGAAAGCACTTGGTGCGGAGCCTGCCAGCCTGAGTTTAGTCCCCAGGACCCGAGTGACAGCTCCAAAACCTACTTACAAAAATTATCCTCCGGCCTCAAGGCATGCACTGTGGCAAGCCTGCACACATGTACACACCCAGATGCATGCAAGAGAAATTTAAATCTTTTTGTTTGTTTTTGTTGTTGTTGTTGTTGTTGTTTTCGAGACTGGGTTTCTCTGTATAGCCCTGGCTGTCCTGAAAGTCACTCTGGCCTCAAACTCAGAAATCCGCCTGCCTCTGCCTCTTCCTCCCAGAGTGCTGGGATTACAGGCGTGCGCCCCCACCGCCAGGCTTGAGCCATCACCGCCAGGCTTGAGAAATGAAAATCTTAACAAAAAAAAAAAAAAAAAAAAAAAGTAAAGAACTTTAAGCCAGGCAGTGGTGGCACATGCCTGTAATCCCAGCATTTGAGAGGCAGAGGCAGGCAGATTTCTGAATTCACTTGTGTACAGAGTGAGTCCCAGGACAGCCAGGACTATACAGAAAAACCCTGTCTCTGGAAAAAAACAACAACAACAACAACAACAACAACAACAAAAGAACTTTAAAGACTGCCTGTCTGAACAATTATGTGTTTGTCTTCTGTGCAATTAAAAATCCTTTGAGTGGCCGGGCGGTGGTGGCTCACGCCTTTAATCCCAGCACTTGGGAGGCAGAGGCAGGCAGATCTCTGAGTTCGAGGCCAGCCTGGTCTACAGAGTGAGTTCCAGGACAGCCAGGGCTATACAGGGAAACCCTGTCTCGAAAAACCAAAAAAAAAAAAAAAAAAAAAAAAAAAAAAAAAAAATCCTTTGAGTGTTATATTGCAGACATAACAGTTCTGGAAACTGGGAGAAATCCATGAGCAAAACAGACAACACCCATGCTGTAGCAGAGCTTGCGTTCTCTTGGAAAAAGACCAGAAACTAAATGTCCGGTAATGACAGGTGACATTTAGGAAAGTAAAACCGTGGATGAGGAGAGCACGAAGCACAGGTGGGTGGAGGGTTACTACGCAACCTGTCGAGCCCTAGGAACAGAGGACCCCACGTGACTAGGGCAAAATAAACAAGGAGGAGTGTGCAGAGACCGAGCAGAAAGATCTGGAACAAACTGGTGCTTTGAATTGCATGCTGACAACTTTGAGTTCTCTTAAGGACAAGTAAGCAGAACTTTTAAGAAGATCTATAATACATTCAAACCTTTTTTTTCTTTTCTTTTTTTTTTTTTTTTTTTTTTTTTTTTTTTTTTTTTTGGTTTTTCGAGACAGAGTTTCTCTGTATAGCCCTGGCTGTCCTGGACCTCACTCTGTAGACCAGGCTGGCGTCGAACTCAGAGATCCGCCTGCCTCTGCCTCCCAAGTGCTGGGATTACAGGCGTGCGCCACCACCGCCCGGCAAACCTTTTTTTTCAAGATAGGGCTTCTCTATTGCGTCCTGGCTCTCCAGGAAATCATTCTGCAGTGCAAGGTGACCTAGAACTCAGAGGTGGCCTGCCTCTGCCTCCTGAGCACCGGAACTAAAGGCCTTTGCCACCATGCCCAGCTTGATCAGGTTAACCTGGGAGTGTAGTTCAGTGATGGTGCATACACAGGCCTGGATTTGATCCCCAATGTGAGAGAGACAGGAAAGAAATCATTGGGCTGGAGTTTTGCTTTGTTTTGTTTTTGTTTTTCTGAGACAGGGTTTCTCTGTATAGCCCTGGCTGTCCTGGAACAACTCACTCTTTAGATCAGGCTGGCCTCGAACTCAGAAACCCCCCTGCCTCTGCCTACCAAGTGCTGGGATCAAAGGTGTGCACCACCACTGCCTGATTGGCCTGGAGATTTAGTTCAGCTTGTAGAGGACTTCATGCCTGAATCCTTGGGTTCAATCCCTAGAAACACATAAACCAGCCTGGTGGTTTTATACCTGAAATCTCTTTTTTGTTTGTTTGTTTGTTTGTTTTTGTTTGTTGAAACTGGGTTTTTTATAACAGCCCAGGCAGTCCTGGAACTCCCCCTGTAGACCAGCCTGGCCTTGGACTCAGAAAGCACCCACCTCTGTCTAGGGTTAAAGGTGTGCACCTCTATGCCCTGTTCACCTTCAAAGTCAATACAATGGAGATGAAGGCCTGAGATTTGGAAATTCAAGGTCATCCTCCGATACACATTGGTTTGAAAACTAGCCTGTTTCAAATATATCTCTCGGGCGTGGTGAGATGACTCAAGTAATAATATTTGCTGCCGAGACCGAGGACCCTTGAGTTTTGTCCCTGCGACCCTTGTAATGAAAGAAAAGAACTGAACCAGGCAGTGATGAAGCTCACCTTTAACCCCAGCTCTCAGGAAACTGAGGCAGACAGATCCTATCTCTCTGAGTTCAAAGACAACATTGTCCAGGAAATTAGTTCCAGGACAGCCAGGGCTACAGAGACATCCTTGTCTTGAAAACAAAAAGAAAAGCCGGGCTTAAGGGGCTGAAGTTTAGCTCAGAGTACGTTCCTACTACATGCAAAATCCCAAGGCCAAATCTCCAGTACTGCAGAAAGGGAGTGAGGGAGAAATTAAACTTAAAACCCATGCTTCTCTTTTCAAAGCTGGTCACTATTAGGGAGAACTTTTGGAGCCTCTGGGCAGGAATTTGACTTTGGGCCAGGACTGGGAAGTAAGATCAGGCCAGAATCTGATTTTGGGCTAGAACAAAGAAGTAGGCTTCAGGCAAGAACCTGACTTTGGGCTAGGATGAGGAAGTAGGCTCCGATATCTTGGTCACCCTGATTAGCCATTAGAAACTTTGGTCATGCCAGGCGGTGGTTGCGCAAGCCTTTAATCCCAGCACTTGGGAGGCAGAGGCAGGCAGATTTCTGAGTTCGAGGCCAGCCTGGTCTACAAAGTGAGTTCCAGAGAAATCCTGTCTCGAAAAAAACAAAAAACAAAAAACAAAAAAAAAAAAAGAAAAAAGAGAAAAAAAACATTGATCACAGGACTTTGTTTATTCTGTTACTTCTTCTTTGACTGTTTGTGTTTATTGTCTTGCTTGTTCCTTAATCTAGAACTGACCTTATATTTGCATGTAATTAAGATGGCAGCCAGGCAGTGGGGGCACACGCCTTTAATCCCAGCACTTGGGAGGCAGAGGCAGGCAGATTTCTGAGTTTGAGGCCAGCCTGGTCTTCAGAGTGAGTTCCAGGACAGCCAGGGCTACACAGAGAAACCCTGTCTTGAAAAAAAACAAAAAATAAAATAAAATGTTATAAAAGCAGATTGGGAAAAAATAAAACCTGCCTCAGCCTCATGCTGGGGTCATGCTACAGTGTTGTCTATTTGGTTTTTTTTTTGTTTGTTTGTTTGGTTGGGTTTTTTTTTTTTTTTTTTTTTTTTGGTTTTTCAAGACAGGGTTTCTCTGTGTAGTCCTGGCTGTCCTGGAGCTCACTCTGAAGACCAGGCTGGCCTTGAACTCAGAAATCCGCCTGCCTCTGCCTCCCAAGTGCTGGGATTAAAGGCGTGCGCCACCAACGCCCGGCTTTTTTTTTTTTCTTTTTAATCCACTGGAGTACCTATTGACTGAGCTGGCTTGGTCACGCTATCCTAGTCCAAGACATGTGTATATCACTTAAAAGTATGTAAGAGCTAAGTACACTTCTTGGAGGAAATCTACTGTCCATCAACCAAAAACAGGCATGTCCCATGACAGCTATGATGACAATCAACATCGTTCTATCTAATTTGCTCAGTTGGTACTTTTTTCTTTTAGTTTGTTCTTCATTAAAGCATCTACGTGTTGATCATTGCATTTAGCTTTCTTAAATAGTTTAAGAGCACCGCCAGGCGGTGGTGGCACACGCCTTTAATCCCAGCACTTGGGAGGCAGAGGCAGGTGGATTTCTGAGTTCGAGGCCAGCCTGGTCTACAGAGTTCCAGGACAGCCAGGGCTATACAGAGAAACCCTGTCTCAAAAAACCAAAAAAAAAAAAAAAAAGCACCGGCTGCTCTTCTGTAGGTCCTGAGTTCAAATCCCAGCAATCACATGGTGGCTCATAACCATCTGTAACAAGATCTGACGCCCTCTTCTGGAGTGTCTGAAGACAGATACAGTGTACTTACATATAATAAATAAATCTCTAAAAAAAAATATTCTAAGGCACTTCATGCCTTCTACGTAGGGACAGCAAACTGAGGAGGAAAGTTGGGTGGAGCAGAAGGAAACAGATCAACCACACACAGCAGACCTATAAGACACGCAGGATGGACTCAGGACTTAGGATGATGGAGACGGAGGTAGATGTGAATAGTGTGCAGCTGCCGAGGCCCAGCACAAATCCAGGAAAGAAAATACAGACTAATGAGGCTGAGCCTTCTAAACATTAGAATTCCAGGCGTGATACTCCCATCTGAAATACGTAGTTGGTTTGTTTTTTTTCCCCGAGACAGGATTTCTCTGTGTAGCCCTGGCTGTCCTGGAACTCACTCTAGACCAGGCTGGCCTCGAACTCAGAAATCTGCCTGCCTCTGCCTCTCAAGTGCTGGGATTAAAGGTGTGCGCCACGGCCGCCGCCCAGCACGGGAGTTGGAAGGAAATGACTTTATCATCCTTTGAGGCAAACTTCAGGGACAGAAGAACACAATGAAGATCAGGCTGGTCTGAGACTCACAGAAATCCATCTGCCTCTACCTCTGCCACTGCCTCTGCCTCTGCCACTGCCTCTGCCTCTGCCTCTGCCTCTGCCTCTGCCTCTGCCTCTCTGCCTCTGCCTCTGCCTCTGCCTCTGCCTCTGCCTCTGCCTCTGCCTCTGCCTCTGCCTCTGCCTCTGCCTCTCTGCCTCTGCCTCTGCCTCTGCCTCTCTGCCTCTGCCTCTGCCTCTGCTTCCCCAGTGCTGGGAATAAAGGTATACATCACCACACCCAGCTAAGGCTGAACCATTTTGTACCTCTAAATTTTTAATAGTCACCTCCCTCTGTCTCATTGGTGACTTAGCTACAGTGTATGTTCCTTCTGTTGAATCTTTGGAGGCAAACATTCTCTTACTCACTGAGCAACCAGCCCAAGGACTCTGCATTACAGTCAGCCATTCCAAAATGGTTATTTTAGTGCAGTTTTTATTTATTTATTTATTTATTTATTGTGGTTTTTCGAGACAGGGTTTCTCTGTATAGCTCTTGCTGTCCTGGAACTCACTCTGTAGACCAGGCTGGCCTCGAACTCAGAAATCCATCTGCCTCTGCCTCCCAAGTGCTGGGATTACAGGCGTGCGCCACCAGCGCCCGGCGCAGTTTTTATTTTTTTAGTTTAAAAATACATTTAGGCTGGGCAGTGGTGGCGCATGCCTGTAATCCCAGCACTCTGGGAGGCAGAGGCAGATGGATTTCTGAGTTTGAGGCCAGCCTGGTCTACAGAGTGAGTTCCAGGACAGCCAGGGCTACACAGAGAAACCCTGTCTCAAAAGAAAAATTTATATTTCCTATTATTATTATTATTATTATTAGTCTTCTGAGACAAGGTTTTTCTTTGTAGCCTTGGCTGTCCTGGAAGTCACTCTGTACAGCAAGCTGGCCTGGAAGTCAGAGAGGTCTAACTGCCTCTGCCTCCTGAACGCCAGGATCAAAGCTGTGTGCCAAAGCCTTTATTCTAACGTTATGTGTATGGGTGTTTTGCCTGGGTATCTGTCTATGGACCGTGTGTGTGCAGTGCCCACAGAGGGTGTTAGATTCCCCTATGACTGGAGTTACAGTTGGCTGTGTTACAGCTTCCCGCCATGTGGGAAGGAGCTGAAAGTCAAACCTAGATCCTCTGGAAAACTGGCCATTCTCTCCAGCTTATTCACATGTTATACTACATTTATTTATTTATTTATTTATTTATTTATTTATTATTTGTGTAGGTATGCAGATGAGCACCATGACAGTGACAGGCATGTAGAGGTCAGAGGACAGCCTTTCCAGAACTAAGATATATAGTTGGTGGGAGCTGGGGAGATGACCCAGTGGTTAAGAGCACTGATTTTTCTTGCAGAGGACCTGGAGAAAAGAGAATTGAGGGCCAGCACACATATTAAGACCCTGCTTCCAAACAGATAAACTCTGTCTTCCTTGTTAAGATATTGGTGTTAGAGCCGGCGGTGGTGGCGCATGCCTGTAATCCCAGCACTTGGGAGGCAGAGGCAGGCGGATTTCTGAGTTTAAGGCCAGCCTGGTCTACAAAGTGAGTTCCAGGACAGCCAGGACTACACAGAGAAACCCTGTCTCGCGAAAACAAAAATCCCCCCCCCCAAATATGTTGGTGTTAGTATTCACCTAAGTGATCAGCGAATGCTAACTTTGGGGAAGACAATATCAGTGTTTAGACCTAACAAAGTACAACGGAAGGCGCCATGTAGTAAATTACCCTCTAACCTTTGACTAACCAAGGGATTTGTTTCCTGTGTTCTCTTTCCTGCTATGGGGCATACTGAAAGCACTAACTTTGAAGGCAGCAGTACCTGGTTCTAGGACTGTGGCCTTGTTGAATGAATGGCCGGACTTCAGTTGGGACTACATTGGGGTTTTTGCATGGAAACAAAGTCTCCTGTATCTCCGGCTGGCCTCCTACTCACAATGTAGCTAAAGATGACCTTGGACTTCCGATCCTCCTGCCTTCACCTGAATAGTTGCTAGTATGTGGGCCACCGTGCCTGGTTTAATGAAGTGCTGGAGATGAACTCAGGGCTTCCTGCATGGTAGGCTAGCCTTCTACCTACTAAGCTATATCAACCATCCTCATGTTGTGAGTTAACAGATGACCTATGGGGAGATGTCAACATCTATGCACATCTGACTTTGTACAACTGACACAGACTTTGCTGAGTGGAAATATCGTTACTGTTGCCTTCTTGCAGAGACCAGCAGGCACGACTTAAAATGCGTCCACAATCTAACATGGGAACCTCCTCCCGCTAGCTCCACCCCCAACTAAAGGCCTGCGTGCTTGCTATTGGTTCCTCTGCCGCCGTCGGTTGCCGTGGAGACTCGGCGCTGCGGCCCTGGGCTCATGGCGCTGTACCACCTCTTCTCTCACCCGGTCGAGCGCGCCTACCGCGCGGGGCTCTGCTCCAAGGCCGCGCTCTTCGTGCTGTTGACCACCGCGCTCACCTACATCCCCCCGCTGCTGGTGGCCTTCCGGAGCCACGGTGAGCCTGCCCGGGTCTGGAGGGCCACACGGCTCGGCCCGGCGCGCGGCCGGCGGGCCCAGGCCGGCAACCCTGACCTGCCTGCCTTGTCTCCCGCAGGATTTTGGCTGAAGCGGAGCAGCTACGAGGAGCAGCCGAACGTGCGCTTCCAGCACCAAGTGCTGCTCGTGGCTCTACTGGGACCCGAGCCCGGAGCCTTCCTCGCCTGGAGCACGTTCCCCACCTTCAACAGGCTGCAGGGGGTTCACCTGCGCGTCCCGCTCGTGTCGGTGCGTGGTTTCCGCCGGGACCCTGGGGGGACAGGATGGGGTGAGGTGGTCCCAGTTTGGGTCATTTGACCGGTTGTGGGGGCAGAGTCTCATGTATCCCAGGCTGGCCTTAAACTATATAGCCAAAGTCGGCCTTCAACATCCGATCCTCCGGCCTCCACCTTCCCAGTGCCAGGGATTTCTGTTAAGCAACACCGTGCTGGGGTGTATGGGGTGCTGAGAATCAAACCTAGGGCTTCGTGCTTGCATGCGAGCACTTTACCACGGAGCCACATTCACAGTCCCACAGCTTGGATCTCAAGGAGCCACAGGGTTTGGAAACAAGTCTCTTTGGCCTGCGCATGCTTAACTTTCTAGATAGTTTTACTCAGCTTCTCCAGGTATCCCCAGAAAGTCAGCCATGCAGGCCATGTGTGTCTGACCAGAGTCCGGACGCCAAAGCACTGCCCGTCTCTGGTGCTGGTCACTCCGGGATGAAAAGGTGGCTGTGGACAAAAAAACAAAACAAAACAAACAACAACAAACAACCTTTTGGGCTTTTTTAAACAACTTTAAGGGCTTGAAGGCCGAGTTCTGTACACTCCAGACTGCTGCTGAGTTTGAACATCACCACACTGTAAAGATAGAAAGTGCCCTGGTTTTTATGCAGACTGGACGCGGGGCGGGGGTGACCAAGCCACGCCTGTCTGGGTTAGGCTCCTAACTCTTTTCCACCCTGCAGCAGTCCCCTATGAAACTCAAGCATTTTGCTGTCTGCAGTTTGGTGTTTACTTTTGCATAAATCAAATGCTCCTTTACAGTTATCACGTTCCATTCATATTATGAAAATACTTTCCTTTAGATGTGGGAACATCTGCTCTCCTATTTTCAGAAGTGGATCCTTTTTTGTTGTTGTTTGTTTTTCGAGACAGGGTTTCTCTGTGTAGCCCTGGCTGTCCTGAACTCACTTTGTAGACCAGACTGGCCTTGAACTCTGAAAGTCGGCTGCCTCTGCCTCCCAAATGCTGGGATTACAGGCGAGTGCCACCACGCCGGGCTCCACCACCACCCAGCCAGAAGTGGATCCTTTCGGACAGGTCTGATTATTAGCCTAGAAGATAAATTGGTGTAGCTGATGTGGGGAAAAGTCAGACTTTTCTAATTCAGATTACTACTTTGATATATATATAGATATAGATATAGATATAGAGATATAGATATAGATATAGATATAGATATAGATAGATAAATATAGATAGATATATAGATAGATATAGATATAGATATATAGATATATAGATATATAGATATAGATATAGGTATATATATATTTTTTCCTGATCGCAAACCTGTTGACGGAAAAGTAAGGGTTCACTGTGTCTGGTACATGAATCGGTACGTGTTAACCAACTTTATTAGTTTTTTAAGGTCTGTGGCTTATTTAATGACATGGGTAGTGAGGAATTTAACTAGTTGTTTGTTAGTAAATATTTTGTTTCAAACCCACACATGTTATCCCAGCTGAGGCAGGAGAATTGCCCTCTTCCCTGGCCTATACAGCAAGCTCAAGGCTTTTCAGTCTCAAAAGCCGTAGCACTGGCATGTGGTGTCCGAGGACAACTTGGAGCTGCCAGTTCCCTCTTGTCACTGTCCCAGGGGTCCAGCCCAGATTCCCAGGGTTGGGGATTCCCAGGGTTGGCTGCAAGGGTCTTTACCTGCTGATCGATCTTATAGCCCGCCCTTATCCTTTGATTTTTTTTTTTTTAAATTTGCTCCAATTTTTTTTTTTTTTTTTAACAGAGCTGAGGACCGAACCCAGGGCCTTGCGCTTGCTAGGCAAGGGCTCTACCAGTGAGCTAAATCCCCAATCCCCAATTTTTTTTTTACTATTAAAAATTAATATGTGGGGACTGGAGAGATGGCTCAGCGGTTAAGAGCACTGGCTGCTCTTCCAAAGGTCCTGAGTTCAAATCCCAGCAACCACATGGTGGCTCACAACCATCTGTGATGAGATCTGACTCCCTCTTCTGGTGTGACTGAAGACAGTCTCAGTACAGTTACATAAAATAATAAAATATGTGAATAACAAGCCGGGCAGTGGTGGCACACGCCTGTAATCCCAGCACTTGGGAGGCAGAGGCAGGCGGATTTCTGAGTTCGAGGCCAGCCTGGTCTACAGAGTGAGTTCCAGGACAGCCAGGGCTATACAGAGAAACCCTGTCTCAAAAAACAAAAACAAACAAAACAAAACAAAAAATATGTGAATAACAAAGCTTTAATTAAATCTTACAGCTTTTTTATTCTCTTTGAGATGGGTTATTGCTATGTTGCCTGACCGAGCCGGCTTTGGCTCAAGTAATAAGCCCAATTCAGCACCCCCCACCCCCCACCCCCGCGAAGCCTAGCATCCCCCTGGGGGATGACAGACAAGAGGCCCGGACTTAAGTCATTCATCTTTGAATGCCAGTGGAAGCTTTTTTGTTGAAATTTTACGAACATAGAGAAAACAAAGCAAGCACATAAAATAATTGTTAACTGCAAGGAAATCAACCATGAGAAGAAGCGAGGAAGGAGATGCCGTCAGGGCTGTGAACGGGACTTGTGGAGTCTTAGTTAAGACCCGGAATGCTGACTAAGCAAAGTGCAGATCTAGAGAAACTGAAGGGATGAGGGGGCGGGGTGTGGGGGGAGGGAAGCTCAGGCTCCAGCTTTCCCCACGGAAAGTCAGTAGAGAATACTCAAAAAAGAGGTGGAGATTCAAATGTTATTTAAACATCTGGAAAGCGTTTCTTCTTCCTTTTTGTTTTCCAGAACAGGGTTTCTCTGTGTAGCCCCTGCTACCCAGGAACTTGCTCTGTAGACCAGGTTGGCCTCAAATTCAGAGATTCGCCTGCCTCTCCCTCCCCGCCTTCCCACCGCTACCACCACCCTCCAGCCTGGGCACACTTCTAACACACTCATTAGGTAACTAAGGCAACAGTTTTTGCTTTGGAATTTTTTTTTGTAACGTCATTGGACCTTTTATTCTTCAAATGATCGAGACTCTTTCCCCCACGCCACCAACATATACCACACCCCTTTAGTTTTTTGAGACTGTGTGGTATGCCGACCAGGATGGCTTGGAACTGGATGTATAGCCTAGGTTGGCCTTAGAGACTGATTCCTGTGTTTCAGCCTGTGCCTGCTGACAGCACCGAGATCACAGTTGTGGGCCGCCATGCCTGCCTTTACTATTTTTTTACTTACCGTGATGCTTTTTTTAAATTTTATTTTCTGTGTATGAGTATTTTGCCTGCGTGCACATATATGTGCACCGTGTGCACACATAGTGCCACGGATCCCCCGAAACTGGAGTTATAGTCTGTTGTAAACTGCCGTATGGGTTCTGGGAATTAAACCCGGGTCCTCTGGAGGAGCGGCCGGTGCTCCCAACGGCTATGCCAGCTCTCAGCCTCCTTTATTTATTCATTTATCTATCTATCCCGAAGACAGGACTTTGCAGTGTAGTCCAGATAGGGGCCAGGCTGGCCCTGAACTGGTGATCCTCCTCTTACTAGGATTACAAGCAAGGCCTGCCACGCCCGGCCCCATTTTCATTCCGGAGCCTCAGACCCAGTGGTTCTCAGCTTCCTAATGCTGCGACCCTTTGACACAGTTCCTCATGTTGTCCTGACCCCAGTTGTAAAATTTCATTTCTACTTCATAGCTGTCATTTTGCTACTGTTATGAATTGTGGTGTAACTATCTGATAGGCAGGATATCTGATATGCAACCTCTGTGAAAGGGTCCTTCAACCCTACCTCCCAACCCCCAAAGAGCTCGAGACCCAGAGGTTGAGAAACTCCACTCTAATGCCTCTAGAGAAGAGTGACTGGGGGAGAGGCTGACCTGCCCTTCCCTGTGTACCCACTGGACTTCTTAAGGTCCACACTAAATGTGGGGTTTTTTTGTTTGTTTGTTTGTTTGTTTGTTTTTTGTTTTGGTTTTCCAAGACAGGATTTCTCTGTGCAGTCCTGGCTGTCCTGGAACTCACTCTGTAGACCAGGATAGCCTCAAACTTAGAAATCTGCCTGCCTCTGCCTCCCAAGTGCTGGGATTAAAGATATGTGCCACCACTGCCAGGCTATGTGTTTTCTTAAGGCTGTAAGAGGATACTTGCATACTATCTCTGGATTCAATCCAAACTTTTTTTTAAAACTTTAAACAAGATTAGTTCTTGTTTTACTTTAAGACAGTGGGGTTTTGGCTGGCTGGTTAGTTGCTGTCTGTTTGTTTTTGAGACAGGGTCTATCTACATGGTACAGACCAAACCCCAACTCACTGTGCGAGCCTAGGCTGCCTTCAAACTGACTGTTTCTCTTGCCACCACCTCCCAAGCCTTGGGTTGGCTGGCAAGTGCCACCGCGCCTGGTAAACAGTGTGTCCATGTGTGGATTTTTGGTAGAAGGTTTTCTCTTTGTATTTTTTCCCTTTACATTTCCACTGTTCCTGTGTATGCTTTTGGACATTTTGGTCTAAGAAGTAACGGAGAGCTGAGGTATTCACCAAAGCAAGAATAAACATTAGGCTTCATTTGCCCTTTCGTCCCTCTCACTCATCCGCTACCGCGGCTTGGTGGCTTAGCAGGCACTGTCAGCTGCTTATCTCTGGAACCAGAAGCCACTCCTTGAAAGCCCTGCTCCTCATCTTCCTCCCCTTCTGGTAGGTGGTTCCCATGTCAAATTTAAGAAGCCACAAACTAATTCTCTTTAATCCTGCATAGACTGCTGTGTTTCCTTTCATTTCGGGTTTTGTTTCCAATGGTGGAGGCCTTGAATGTGCTCAGCAAGCACTCTATCTCTAATGACAGCCTGGATAATTGTGCACAGCCTGGAAAATGGGCCCTAGCTAAGGATGTCGTTCAGGGTAGAATGTTGTCTAGAATGTGCGAGTCTCTGGGTTAAATCCCTATTATGCTCTCTCTTGTGTGTGTGTGTGTGTGTGTGTGTGTGTGTGTGTCTACATACACCTGCATGTGCACACACATATCTTGGTGACGATCATGAGTTCAAGGCTAGCTTGGACTTCTCAGTGAGTTACAGTTCCGGGAAGGCTCAAGTGAGACCCTGCCTTAAAAAAAGTAAAACATGCCGGGCATGGTGGCGCTCACCTGTAATCCCAGCACTTGGGAGTCAGAGGCAGGCGGATTTCTGAGTTTGAGGCCAGCCTGGTCTACAGAGTGAGTTCCAGGACAGCCCAAACTACACAGAGAAATCCTGTCTCCAAAAAACCAAAAAACAAAACAACAACAACAAAAAAAGTCAAACATAACTCCTTTCCCTAAATGTCTCCTTTAGAACAATTTTCAAAAATTAATGTATTATTTTTGTGTGTATGAACATTTTATTTTGCCTGCATATGTGACTGTGTACCATGTGAATGCGGTGCCCGTGGAGGCTAAAAGAAGGTGCTAGACCCCTTGAACTGGGGTTTGTAGTTGGTTGTAGGCCATCCTGTGTGTGCTGGGAATCAAATCTTGGTCCTCTGGAAGAGCAGCTAGTGTTACTCACTGGTGCTGAGGGCTGACTCAGAGGCTTCTTCAGTTCCCAGTACCCATTCCAGGCAGTTAACAGTCACCTGGAATTCCAGTTTCAGGGGATCTCATGCACTCTTTTAGCCTCTGTAGGAATCAATACACATGTGTAGACACATATGCAGATGCATATATATACACATACACATAAAGAACATATTTTTAATGAATTGATGACTCATTAATACCACACACAAAGAAATTAGAAGGCACTGTATAAACCAGCGGTAGTGGCGCACACCTATAATCCCAGCACTCTGGGAGGCAGAGGAAGGCGGATTTCTGAGTCTGGGGCCAGCCTGGTCTCCAGAGTGAGTTCCAGGACAGCCAGGGCTGTACAGAGAAACCCTGTCTCAAAAAACCAACAACAACAAAAAAAAGTTTTTAAAGAAAATCTAGAATGTACCATTTAAGCAAAACAAATCCAAAGAAACCATAGATATAAAAATGCAGGTAAATGTATAAAATGGTAAAGTTGCTTTGGAAAATAGTTTAGCAAGTCTTCAAAAGTTAAACTTACTTAACCATATAACCCAACATTTATTAGATAACTAAAATCTACTAATATATATATGTGTGGGCGTGTATATAATTTATATGTACATGCATGTGAGTGTGAAGTACATTCACATATATGTGTACAGGTGTGCACATACACAGTGACCAGAGGGAGATGCTGGATACCCTGCTGTATCACTCTACCTTACCACCCTGAGACGGGGTTTCTAAGCCTGGATAAAGGCCGGTGGTCAGGAGACCCTGAGACCCTCCAATCTTCACTTCTTCAGGCGTGGATGTCCAGACACATGCAGCTCTTAACATGGTGCTAGGATTCGAACTCATCCTCATGCTTTCCCTGCCACTGAATATACATACATACCTACACGTGTGTATGTATGTATATATTCATACATTCTTTTTCTTTTAAGATGTATTTGTTTCATGTGTGTGAGTATACCATTGCTCTCTTCAGACATACCAGAAGAGAGCATTGGATCCCATTATAGATGCTTGTAAGCCACCAGGTGGTTGCTGGGAATGGAATTCGGGACCTCTGGAAGAGCAGCCAGTGCTCTTAACTGCTAAGTCATCTCTCCAGCGCATATTCATACATTCTTGGTCTCTGTGTATTGATATCTTGGTTTGTTGAATTCGTGGCCCTCTTGTCCCAGCCTCATTAATAGCTGGCATTACAGGCATGCACCACTGTGCCTAGCTAGACACATTCACCTGGTCTTTTGTATTATCGTCATCGTCATTATTTTCAGACAGTCTTATGTATCCCAGACTGCCTTGAACTTCTGATTCTTGGCCTCCACCTCCTGTGTGCTGGGATTCGAAGCATTTGCCCCACACTTGGTTTATATGGTGCTAAGGATTGAAAGGATTGAATCCAGGGCTTCATGCATGCTTGGCAAATTCTCTAGCAATTAAGCAAAATCTCCAGCTTGCCAGTTATCATTTTTCCAAGAGTAGGTTTTATGGTATGTGATTGTGTCTCCAATACTCATAAAAGCAGCCAGGCAGTAGCATAGTGTGAGATGTTATTGCAGTGGCAATAAACATCCCTGTTGACTTACTGTGCTTTATCTATGTCCCCTATCTACTTGTACACACAACAAGTACTTTATTGTCAGGTAGCATATTTAAAGTCCTTTCTGCAGTATCTGGCCTGTGATAAACAGTAAATATTAGCTACTAATTTTGAAGACAATATATAGCTTCATTGATTCTCACAGTTGCCCTGTGAGGTAAGTAGAGAGAGCACAGTTCACCATATTACATATGAAGCCATAGATTCACGGAAGGACTCATGTGCTCTGGGTTCCATGTGGACAGTATCCAGCTGGGCATAGTGGTGCATGGCTGTACCATCTGCTACTCACAGAGCTGAGACAGGAGGATCACAAGCTCAACAATTAGGCCTAGATTTCAATACAAAACAAGACACAATCCAAAATATGCACATCTTATTTTGCATGCTTAAATCATATTCCGTGAAATACTTTTATTTTAGCTCTGAACATATAGACCCAGACTGGCTTCACCATGTCTGGGAAACTGTCCACGGAGTCAAGGAAGCCATGGTTTTAGGCCCAGGTTTGACCAACACTGGGAGGTCACAGTCTATAGAGAGGCCATGTGTCTAAGCACCCATTCTTTTCCCATCTCTAACTCTGGGGTGTGTCTTGTTGTCCTTGGCACCTGACAGTCACTGGCCGCCTATTTTAGTTCTCATTACCCATCTGTGTGCAAACATCCAAAGAGCCAACGTGGCAGGATGTGGTGGTTACATGTGCAGAATCTCTGAGGAATTCCAGGTCTAGGCCACCCAAGACTTGGTAGCAAAGCACTGTCCGAAACCAGCAGCTAGGGGCTGGTTGACAAAGGTTGGTAAACCCCATCACCTGGGAGGCAGAGAGGCCATCCGATCCCCTGGAGCTGGAGTTAATGGTGGTGAGCCACCCAGCGAGTGCTGGGAGCTGGACCTGAGTGTCTGCAAGAGAGCACTCAGTGTTCCTAGCTGTGGAGCCATCATCTTAACTCCAGCTAAACAAAACAGAAAGATGATAGGCAGTAATGACAAAAATACAGTGAGGTGGACAGTAGTATAAACTTGAATATTGACATTGAAAATTACCAGGGATAAAACAGGAACCAAATAAAACCTCAACAAGCCTGAGACCCCGTAGATGCCCTGGGGAAGGGTTGTAAGTCCTGACCTTCTGGGAACAGTGGACCGCCTTAGGTCAGCAGCCACCCCTGCTGGGAATGTAGCTTAGTGGTATATAGCCCCAGCCTAGCATAGGCAAAGCCCCAGGTTTGATCCTCACTAACACAAAAGTTAACAGTCACTGTTTCAGCTCCAACCCCACCTTCCCAGTGATCTCAAGATGCCAAGTTGTGTCCTCTTTGCCCTCTGGTCCCTGGTCCCTGCTAACAAGAAGCATATTGAGCCATTGAGCCTTGCCCGAGGACTGGCTGCTGCCTGCTAGAGTGAAGAGCCACTACTGGCGTGGCCAGATAAGGACAGCAAGCAAACAATAAAGCCAGCTATTTCCATTTTCTTTTAGCCTCCCTGGTCCCCTCTATATGACCTTCCTCTGAGGTGTGGAGGGCACCGGGAACACTCAGAGGTAAGCGCCCAGGGAACCGGAATGCTAACAATGCAGTATTGTCTCTTCAACCGAGCAGATTTAAGCCTGGTTCCCACTGGGAAAGCTGGGAATGGATGTATTTAGCATTTCTGCTATCTGTAGGACCAGGCCACACCTGCATTCAACACTATTAAGTTTATCCCAGACTCTCTCTCTCTCCCTAGACCCTTAAGCATTGTTTCTCAATCAACAGCCCCTATCTTTATGGAAGAGGCCATTTGTACCTTGTAAAGAGTTTCAATCTAAACATGTCGCAAGCTGTTTTGTTTTGTTTTGTTTTTCGAGACAGGGTTTCTCTGTGTAGCCCTGGCTGTCCTGAACTCACTTTGTAGACCAGGCTTGCCTCGAACTCAGAAATCTGCCTGCCTCTGCCTCCCAAGTGCTGGGATTACAGGCGTGCGCCACCACCGCCCGGCTTTTTTTTTTTTTTTTTTTTTTTTTTTTAACACACAGGATTGAGTTAATTATCATCAGGAATCTTTTTTTCTTTTTCTTTTTCTTGATTTCTTTTTTCTTTTTCTTTTCTTTTCTTTTCTTTTCTTTTCTTTTCTTTCTTTCTTTCTTTCTTTCTTTTTTTTTTTTGTTGTTGTTGTTTTATTTTGATTTGATTTTTGAGGCAGGGTTTCTCTGTGTAGCCCTGGCTGTCCTGGAACTCACTCTGTAGACCAGGCTGGCCTCGAACTCAGAAATCTGCCTGCCTCTGCCTCCCGAGTGCTGGGATTAAAGGCGTGCCCCACCAGCGCCTGCCAGGAATCTCTTTTTCCAAATTACTGCTGTGCTTAAAAATGGCTAGAATGAACTGCCCCGCATCAGGCTCTATTCTGTCAGTGATTCAGGAGGGAACTGACAACCATTGGTCCGTGTCAGAACCTAGTGCAGCTGTTGGGGTCCATACCCACTCTTGCCCTCAGCTTAACAATCTATATACAGACCATGATGGTTCCTATACTGGGATATGTGGCAGGAATATGAGATCATAATCCATACATGGACATAAAAATTGTTACACACCTGCCTGTAACCTGAGCATTTGGGAGGCTGAGACAGGAAGATCAAGAAGAGTTCAAGGCCAGCCGGGCGGTGGTGGCACACGCCTGTAATCCCAGCACTCTGGGAGACAGAGGCAGGTGGATTTCTGAGTTCAAGACCAGCCTGGTCTACAGAGTGAGTTCCAGGACATCCAGGGCTACACAGAGAAACCCTGTCTCAAAAAAAAAAAAAAAATCCCCCCCCCCAAAAAAAAGAATTCAAGGCCAACCTTTGGCTACATAGCAAGCCCTCTAAGTAAAAAGATAATTGGGGCAGTTAAGGCAATTAAGAGCATTTGCTTTGGGGTTTTGGCTTCTAGCACCCACACATGGCAACTCACAGCCGTTTGAACTCCAGTTCCAGGGAATCCAACACCCTTTCCTGGCCTCTATGAATTTTTTGTGGTTTCTGGTTTTTTTTTTTCTTTCTTTTTTGTTTTTGTTTGTTTGCTCTTTTAAAATGTTTAGATATTTTAGTTTTATTTATTATATGTGTCCTCCCACTTCTGCCCCTTCAGCAAATCCACCGGCATGTGCCACCACAACCGTCAATTTTTAAGTTCCAAATACACATGTTTCATACATTTTTTAAAAGATTTATTTATGTATGAGTACACTGTAGCTGTCCTCAGACACACCAGAAGAGGGCAGTAGATCCCATTACGGATGGTTGTGAGCCACCATGTGGTTGCTGGGAAATTGAACTCAGGACCTCTGGAAGAGCAGCCAGTGCTGTGATTTACGAATTTTCTTAACAGATTACCAATTAGGTTTCAGGAACTGAGCTGGAACTAGTGTTGAGGTATTGGCTTTCTGAATATCTCCTTTAAAAAAAAATCATTGTATTTAGTTTAAGTGTGGGGGTGTTTTGCCTGCATGTATGTCCATGCTCTATGTGTGTAGCGTACTCAGAAGCCAAGATGGATGGATCTCTGGGACTGGAGTTACAGGTGGTTATGAGCCTCCATGTGGTCTCTGGGAATTGAACTCAGGTCCTCTGGAAGAGCAGTCAGTGCTGTTAACAGCTGAGCCATCTGCCCAGCCCCCACCCCTATCCCCACCCCCACCCCCATGCCCCAGGGATTACTATCATCACAGGGTTCAAACATGCATGGTCCGTCCTCCTTAGGCTCATGTGGAAACATCTGGTCACCAGTTGGTGGCGCTGTTGGGAAAGATGTGGAACATTTAAATGCTTGGACTTTGACTCATCTAGCTTTGACTAGCTTTGACTCATCCATATTGGAGGAGTCGCCTTTTCCTTCTCCCTCCCCGCCTTCCCCACCTCCCCCCACCTCCTCTCTCTCCTCGGCCTTCTCACTGTCCAGGCGACCTGCTGTCACCCACACTGGGCACACAGACCCTTGCTTAGCCTGGATCACCCTCCACTGCTTATACTGTCAGGGTGCCAGCAAGTTAGATCATCCCCAACTCTCGCTATAAAAGTCTCCGTTAATTTCCACCCTCTCCATTTTAGCCTGCTTCAGTGTGTGTGTGTGTGTGTGTGTGTGTGTGTGTGTGTGTGTGTGTCTTGACAGTTACCTGGTGCTGTCATGTATTTATTTATCACTCTTCCCGGCAGAATGCTACCTTTGTACAAAATAATATTTCCTGCCCCCCTCTGTTTTTGTTCTTGGTTTTTTTTTTTTGGGGGGGGTTAGATGTCAGGGATGTCAGGGTAAATGTTTCTTTCTTTCTTTCTTTTTTTTTTTTTTTTTTTTGGATTTGTTTTTTTTCTTTTTTCTTTTCTTTTTTGTTTGTTTTTTGAGACAGGGTTTCTCTGTATAGTTCTGGTTGTCCTGGAACTTACTCTGTAGACCAGGGCTGGCCTGGAACTCAGAAATCCGCCTGCCTCTGCCTCCCAAGTGCTGGGATTAAAGGTGTGCGCCACCAACACCCGGCTGGATTTGGTTTTTTCGAGACAGGGTTTCTCTGTATAGCCCTGGGTGTCCTGGAACTCACTCTGTAGACCAGGCTGGCCTCGAACTCCCGAAATCCACCTGCCTCTGCTTCCCAAGTGCTGGGATTACAGGCGTGCGCCACCAACGCCAGGCAGAGTAAATGTTTCTTTGAAGATATTGATTTATGTATGTATTTATTTCATTTTAAGATTTGTGGAAATATTTTCGTTTGTGTTATTTTTGTTTTGGATTTTTTGGGATAAAGTCTTACTTTGTAACCCTCACTTGCCTGAAACTCACTGTGTAGACCAGGCTGACCTCAAACTCTGCCCAAATAATCTATCTGTCTATCTTATTTGACCCTATTATTGTCATTGTTATTTTATTGATTTAAGATTTATTTCTAGCATTTTGATTTGTGTGTGTGGTGTATATGTCTATGTGTATGCACACCTATGTGGATTTGTGTACATTTAAAGTTCCTATGGGGGCCAGAGAGCATTGCGACTCCCTGGACCTGGAGTTTCAGCTGGTTGTGACACACCCATTGTGAGGACCAAGGACCGAACTCTGGTCCTCTGGAAGAGCAGCGCACAGTGCTCCCAACCCATGAACGAGCTCTCCACCTCCTCCTGTGAGACCAAAACAGGAATGCTGTTTGCAACCTTGCCTGAACCAGCTTTCAGGTTAAGGTTACTGTTTGCAGTTAAGACAGTTAAGAATATGTTCCTGGGCTGGAGAGATGGCTCAGCGGTTAAGAGCACTGACTGCTCTTCCTAAGGTCCTGAGTTCAAATCCCAGCAACCACATGGTGGCTCACAACCATCTGTAATGAGATCCGATGTATGTCGGAAGATAGCTACAGTGTACTTAGATATAACCATAAATAAATCTTAAAAAAAAAAAAAAAAAAAAAAAAAAGAAGTTCCTGTGCAGGTTAAGGTTTCTGTTTGTAGCTAAAGAATAAATTCCTGTTTGTCCTGTGTTAAAGGCTTTGCAAGTTGGTTGTTTAGTTGATTGGTTGACTGATTTTTTTTCTTTTTTTCTTTTCTTTCTTTCTTTCTTTTTTCTTTTTTCTTTTTTCTTTTTATTCCGAGACAGGGTTTTCCTGTGTAGCCCTGGCTGTCCTGGAACTCACTCTGTAGACCAGGCTGGCCTCAAACTCAGAAGTGTCCACCTGCCTCTGCCTCCCAAGTGCTGGAATTAAAGGCATGCACCACCACAGTCCGGCTCACTTTATGATTCTTAAGCTCAATAGATTTTTTTCATCTGTACCATGTGGATAGCACTTGATCTGTCTGAGGCTTGACGCATGTTGTGAAGATGAAGTGAAATGACTTTCTCCTCCCTGTCTCAGCCCATTGGAGAGAGTCAGCATTCTCCTGGCCTTTCTCTCCTGGCCCCTCTCCTCCTGTCAACAGAGAATCATGGTCTTTATCTTCCTGTCCAGCCCAAAGGTCCGGAAGGTAGTTGTGGTAGTCTGAATATAAATGATGCCTACCGGCCTGTAGGAAGTAGCATTGTTAGGAGGTGTGGCCTTGTTGGAGTGGGTGTGGCCTCCTCGGAGGAGGTGTGTCATGGTGGGGGTAGGCTTTGAGATCCCAGCAGCTCAAGCCAGACCCAGAGTTTCAACTCTTTCTGCCGCCTGCCCGTCTGGACATAGAACCCTCAGCTACCTCTCCAGCACCAGGTCTGATTGCGCACTGCCATGCTTCCCACCATAACGATAATGGACTAAACCACTAAACAGCAGTACCTCTTCACAGCAACAGAGCTGACAGCAGTCTGCCCTACAGCAACAGAAGCTAACTCACAGGAGGCCAGGCAGCCGCTCTCCCATCCCCTTCCTATTGACTAATACATAAGTGGCGCTGTGACTCTGTCAGCTGCCTTGGTGACAGAGTCCCCTCCTCCCCCAGAAAGCTGATGAACAGGGACGAGGAGAGAAGTAGCCAGTGAAGGAAGGAACGAGGGTGATAAGGAGCCTAAGAGGAGGACATTGCCCTCCCGAAGGAAAGAAATCACTTAAAGGCTTTCAAGGCACCTATCCTGACTCCAGCCTCGCTCATTTGAGAAACAAAAGCTCTTGATTGCAGAGTGGTGGGGGCGGGGGAGGAGGGCAACGTGAATGTTGAGGTGGAATGCTTCCGGGTCGGGCTTAGCGCGTGCGTGCAAGTGTGCGTGTGTGCGTGTGCGTGTGCGTGTGCGTGTGCGTGTGCGTGTGCGTGTGCGTGTGCGTGTGTGTGTGTGTGTGTGTGTGAGAGAGAGAGAGAGAGAGAGAGAGAGAAAGAGAAAGAAAAAGAAAGAGCACCTGGCAGTCACTGTGACACAGCTGAGACTGTGAGGACCAGCTAGTGACTTGTTTCTAACTGCCCACATATGATTTATGGGCTGTGACTTTTCTTATGCCCTGTTCTGATTTTTGTCAAATATTTGTGCTCTTGTGCTCTTGGTTTCTTACTGATCTTGCTTAGCTTCCTTTTTGTATTTTATTGATTGATGCTAAAAGATACACAAGGTTTTTTTTTTTTAAAGATTTGTTTGTTTGTTTATATGAATACACTGAAGAGGGCCTCCCATCCCTTTACAAATGATTGTGAGCCACCATATGTTTGCTGGGTATTGAACTCAGGACCTCTGGAAGAGCAGTCAGTGCTCCTAACTTCTGAGCCATCTCTCCAGCCCGATACACGAGGTTTAAAGCTTCGACATGAGTAATGAGACAGATAGTGCAACCTTAAGTGTCTGAAGCAAAGGCACTTGGGGTTTAGGATGTGCAGATAGGGGCTGCAGAGAAGGCTCAGACACTTTCAGGGTCTCTTCTAGAAGTGCCCTTCTGGCCCCCGTGTGTACCAGGGATGGACTTAGTGCACAGACATATGTGCATGCAAACATTTATACACATAAAATAAAAATAAATCTTAACAAAATGTCTAAATAGAGCTTGATGGATGTCTATAGCATTTGCTTGGTAAATGCATGATGATTAGAATTAGATTTTGGTTTTTTTTTTTTTTTCCATTTTTTTAAAGGTTTACTTATTTAATGTATAAGTGCTCCAGCTGCATGTACACCTGCCTGCCAGAAGAGGGCAGCAGATCCCATTACACAAGGTTGTGAGCCACCATGTGGTTGCTGGGAATTGAACTTTGCTGGGCATTGAGCTCTGGGACATCTTAACGGCTAAGCCAACTCTTTCCATTTGGACGAACTGACTCGGATGGAGGGGGCACACAGTGGTCTGCGCTGGTCTAGTATGTAGGAGGCCCTAGCCAATCCCCAGCTCCAAACAAAGAACAGAAGGAATGGGAGTTAGCGGGGGAGAGGAAAAAGAAATTCCTCTCTGGGGGCTGGAGACAGGGCTTAGATCTGTCCGTGCGGAGGGCCCAAGTTACCTTTCACACCTTCCTCAGGCAGCTCACGATCACCTTTACCTCAAGCCCTAGGGCAGCAACAATGCCTTCTGGCTTGTACAGGTACTCACAGGTGTGTGTGCATAGTCTCTCTCTCTCTCTCTCTCTCTCACACACACACACACACACACACACACACAGACACACACACACACACACATAACTAAAATAAATAACAATGCTTTTCTGTCTTTTTTGTTTTGTGTTGTATGTAAGTGTTTGGTTTTGTTTGTTTGTTTGTTTGTTTTTATTTCATGTATATGAGTACCGCTGTAGCTGTCTTCAAACACACCAGAAGAAGGCATCAGATCCCATTACGGATGGTTGCGAGCCACCATGTGGGTGCTGGGAATTGAACTCAGGACCTCTGGAAGAACAGTCAGTACTCTTAACCCCTGAGCCATCTCTCCAGTCCTAGTTTTTCTTTTCTTTCTTTCTTCTTCTTCTTTTTTGGAGACAGGTTTTCTCTGTGTAGCCCTGGCTGTCCTGAAACTCACTCTGTAGACCAAGCTGGCCTCGAATTCAGAAATCCGCCTGCCTCTGCCTCCCAAGTGCAGGGATTACAGGTGTGCGCCACCACCGCCCGGCCTTAGTTTTTCTTTTTAAGACAGAGTTTCTCTGTCCTGTCCTGGAACTTGCCCTATAGATTAGGCTGGCCTTTAACTCAGATCTGCCTGTCTCTGCCTCCCAAGTGCTGGGATTACAGATGTGTGTGCCACCACTGCCCAGCTCTAACAATTCTCTTAAAATGTAAATCTCTTCCTTTGTAGTCCCGAGAAGAAGACAGGAATCAGGATGGGAAGATGGATGTGCTCTACTTTAAACTTGAACTTCCCCTGCAGTCCACAGAGCACGTGCTCGGTGTGCAGCTTCTCCTGACCTTCTCCTACCAGCTGCACGTGAGTCTGGCCTCTCGGAGCGCTCTCCTCCTCCTCCCTCGGGAGAGCCACACCACGGATGGCTCTTCTACGGAATGTAACATAGACCAATTGAATATTCAAAGTAATAGGCCAGAGATTTCTGGGCAGAAGGGCTCCTGGGTGGGCCAGCACAGGCTTGCCAGGCCTGTCATCCTCCGGCTCCTCAGACCTGACAATGGCGTCTCTCTTCCTAATGATTTCAGAGGATGTCAACATTGGAGATGCAGAGCATGGCGTTTCTGCAGTCCTCCTTCGCAGTTCCGGGCTCACAGTTACGCGTGAATGGCGACCTCAGGCTGCAGCAGAAGCAGCCACTGAGCTACCGTGGCCCGGACGTCAGATACAACGTAAGGATGCCCCCTTGCGGCCCAGCACCTTCATGCCTGGGTTTATCACAGCCTTCAAAGAAAAAAATTTAAGCTTAGAAATAGCATTTAGTTCTTCTTATGCGTATGAGTGATGCTGTTGGACCCCCTTTTGGGGACCCCTACTCTAATCTTGGAATGGCGCTTCCCCAAGAAACTCGAGAGACCAGCTTGATGCAATTGCATGAGGCAGTTTTAATATCGGAGCTCCGGGATGACTCATATCTCATGCAGGAGACAGAGGAGTCGACCCCGAGGCTCAGAAGTTAGGGGTTTATATAGGAAAAGTCGGGGGGTTGGCATGGTTACACATAATTGGCTGATTTAAACATTAACAGGGAGAATTGGCGCACAGTTACATCAGCAAGCAGTATGTGCAGATTGGCATTTCAGCAACGTGGGAAGACGGCTTGTTTTGGTTAGCAAGAGGTCAGGTTAACCTCAAACTGCATCGAGGGGGGAGACTGGAGACCAGGGGGCCCAGTCCAGATAGCCCATGACTCAGTGGAGAGTGAAGATTGTCTAGGCACGTCCCTTATCCTTCAATGCCTGAATGGATGTTGTGAACTTTAGATGTGCAGTGCTGGACCGGAGCCCAGGTCCTCAGAAGAGGAGTCAAAGCTAAACCATCTCTCTAGCCCGATCATGAACTAACTTTCTCTCTTTCCTTCTTTCTTTCTTTCTTTCTTTCTTTCTTTCTTTCTTTCTTTCTTTCTGTCACAAAGATTTATTTATTATATACACAGTGTTCTGTGTGTATATATATCTGCATGTCAAAAGAGGGCACCAGATCTCTTTTAGATGGTTGTGAGCCACCATGTGGTCGCTGGGATTTGAACTCAGGACCTCTGGAAGAGCAGTCAGTGCTCTTAACCTCTGAGCCATCTCTCCAGCCCAAATTCTTTCTTAATGTAGGAAGGGAATTGGAGGGCTGTCTCAGTGCTTGAGAGCACTGGCTGGCTGTCCTTCCAGAGGACCCGAGTTTGATTTCCAGCACCCAGATAGCAGCTTACAACTGTTTGTAGTTCCACTTCCAGTGGATCTAACACCCTCTTCTAGCCTCCTCCGGCACTGTGCACACATGGTGCACAGAAACACATGCAGGCAAAACACACATACACATAAAAAATAATAATTTTTTTGTAGACGTAAAAAAGGCACACCTTGGTTTATATCCTGAGAGAAAAAGGAAACATTCTCCCTGAAGAATTAAACTGTCCCCTGCTTCCAGGTCCACACATTCCAAATGGATTCTGTGTTAGTTTTTGTTGTTGTTTGTTTTGTTTCGTTTCTTCAAGACAGAGTTTCCCTGTAGCCCTGGCTGTCCTGGAACTCACCCTGTAGACCAGGCTGGCCTCAGACTCACAGGGATCCACCTGCCCTACCGAGATTAAAGGTGTGCACCACCACCTTTTTTTGGTTTTTTTCGAGACAGGGTTTCTCTGTGTTCCAGGCTGTCCTGGAACTCACTCTGTAGACCAGGCTGGCCTCGAACTCAGAAATCCGCCTGCCTCTGCCTCCCAAGTGCTGGGATTACAGGCATGGCATGTGCCACCAGCACCTGGCGTTCTGTTCGTTTCTTACATGCTGTGACCCAGTGCCTGACAGAACAACCTGAAGGAGGGGAGATCTATGTTGCTCACAGTTTCAAAGGTTTAGGCTGTCCCCGTGGGAGGCAGGGGAGTAAAGAGCTTTCCACTGTGGCTTGCAGGAAGCAGAGTGAAGCAGGTTGGGCCCAGAGCAAGATGCAGCCCAGAAGGACAAGTTCCCATGCCTGGCCTCCTCCATCAAGGCTCCACCTCCCACAGCTGCACCCCTGTAACCATCCAGGCCCCACCTCCCACAGCTTCACCCCTCTAACCATCCAGGCCCCACCTCCCACAGCTGCACCCCTCTAACCATCCAGGCCCCACCTCCCACAGCTTCACCCCTCTAACCATCCAGGCCCCACCTCCCACAGCTGCACCCCTGTAACTATCCAGGCCCCACCTCCCACAGCTTCACCCCTCTAACCATCCAGGCCCCACCTCCCACAGCTGCACCCCTCTAACCATCCAGGCCCCACCTCCCACAGCTTCACCCCTCTAACCATCCAGGCCCCACCTCCCACAGCTGCACCCCTGTAACCATCCAGGCCCCACCTCCCACGGCTTCACCCCTCTAACCATCCAGGCCCCACCTCCCACAGCTGCACCCCTCTAACCATCCAGGCCCCACCTCCCACTTCCTCACCCCTCTAACCATCCAGGCCCCACCTCCCACAGCTGCACCCCTCTAACCATCCAGGCCCCACCTCCCACAGCTTCACCCCTCTAACCATCCAGGCCCCACCTCCCACAGCTGCACCCCTCTAACCATCCAGGCCCCACCTCCCACAGCTGCACCCCTCTAACCATCCAGGCCCCACCTCCCACAGCTGCACCCCTCTAACCATCCAGGCCCCACCTCCCACAGCTGCACCCCTCTAACCATCCAGGCCCCACCTCCCACAGCTGCACCCCTCTAACCATCCAAATGTCTGTCCACAGTTTGAATCCATCAGTGGGTCAAACCATCGATCAGCTCCGAGCCCCACTTCCTAAACTTCTCTGGAGATGCCCCGTACCCAGGGGTGTGTGCTCTATTAAATCTCCCGAGAGTTGCTCAAGCCAAGCAATATGACAGTCAATATTGACTGTCACATCTTCCAAATGATCTCATAAAATGCCTATGTAAATATATTTTTTAAAATGCTAGTCACCATTCATTGAACAAGTGATATATGCCAGCCCAAAGTGAAAATGTTTACAGGTGGGTGTGTCGGCATGCCTGCCCTGGCAGCCCCTGCTTGGGAAACCTAGGCAGGAAGATGACTTGAAGCCAGGAAGCGAGGACCAACCTGGGTCACGGAGCGACATCCCATCTCAAACAGAAATAAGATGGAGCCTTGCTCGTCTGTCACGCTTTTCAGTCGTCACCGTGTAAATGAGCAACACCTCATCTCAGGCAGAGATGCAAAGGAGGCTTATACATGCCACGTTCTCCAAACAGCGCAGTGACTTCCTGAGACACCGGCCGGCTCAGCGCCCAGCATTGTTTGTTTGAGAGCCCTGTGGTCATGGCACACGCCAGCAGGACTGGGGGTGGAGGGAACTTATGGACTCACTCTCTCTCTCTCTCTCTCTCTCTCTCTCTCTCTCTCTCTCTCTCTCTGTGTGTGTGTGTGTGTGTGTGTCTGTGTCTGTGTCTGTGTCTGTGTCTGTCTGTGTGTCTGTGTGTCTGTGTGTCTATGTGCATGAAAGAAACAGACACAGAGAGATGGACAGACAGATGAAACCTGTGGTGGGTGGGCATTGGCCCTTATTTCTATCACTATAAAAGGTAAACTTGAGAGCGAAATGATTTAAATTATTACGGAGTGTTTTACTCATCCTCAAAGAAAAGATTACTGAAACGGAGCTGGTGAGCTGACTGTTCAGTTCCCAGCATCCGCTTCACAACCACCTGGGGACATCCGGTGCCTCTGGCCTCCGTGGGCATGTGTGCTCGCATGTACATGTTTACCCCCACCCTCTGACACACTCACATACACACACAACTGTGAACAATAAAAATAAAATGCTATAAAAGTGATTACTGAAACAGGGCTGGGTCACAAGAGTAAGAGTGTGGTCTCTGGGCCAGGGTGGCCTCTGGGATTGAGTCTGGGTGAGCTGCCGGGTGGAAAGAAGAGCAGAATGCTCACAGCTTGTCCTCCCGCCCCGCCCTGCCCCACCCCAGGTGTCCGTGATCAATGGCACTAGTCCTTTTGCCCAGGACTACGACCTCGCTCACATCGTTGCTGCTTATCAGGAAAGGAATGGTGAGTAGCTGGACCCCTGCTCGGACGTCCCAGGCTGTGGGGACCGTGAGGACAAACCACTGGGATGCTGTTCACGATGAAAGATGAAAACCCCGCAAACCCAGTGGAGCCTCAGGGATGGGAGGGGGTGGGCTTGCCAGAACTTGTCCCCTGTCCCCTGCCTTCAGAGCTACGTCCTTTCCCACAGGACACCGCTTCCCAGAGCCCAGCATACTGACTGCTTTCCTCTCATTAATGCCTATTTACGCCTAAGTGAGTTATCTCTTGTAATGCACATGTAAAAGAAGTCAGAGACAATTCACTGTCCTGCCTTTGCAGACAGCGATGGAGGGTGTGTGTCAGGCAACCCGCATTTGTAGAGGAGAAGCACCAGCAGCTCTGACTATGTGTTCCCTAGAGCCTCCCCAGACTCGAGGCAGCACACCAGGCCGGTTGGTGGTCTGACATTTTCCCTAAAGTCATCACAATTGGGTCTGGCAGCAAGGCATCATAGATGACAGCCACAGACGTTCACAGGTGCGGGGCTGGCGATTCCAGAATTTCTTCTTAGTGTTCTGCAGTACAGTAGCAGCAATAGCAATAGGCTAGCAGTACAATTCCTAAAACTAAACCCGACAGCCACTGGCCTGAACATCAACTCTTTTCCCCTTTATTTCATTCACTCTTTGTCCATATATAAATAGTTTGATACAACTTTCACTCTCTGGGGCTGGGAGCTAGAGCTGCTGCTTAGGATGTGCAGTGCCCCAGATTCAGCCGCACGGGAGCACACACCCATAGCCACAGCCCTCAGAAGTATAGGCGAGAGTATCGGAAATCGGAAATTCAGGCTCATCCTTGGTAATATAGCAAGTTAGAGGCCAGTGAGTTACATGAGACTCTGTGAGTATGAGTGTGTGTGTGTGTGTGTGTGTGTGTGTGTGTGTGTGAGAGAGAGAGAGAGAGAGAGAGAGAGAGAGAGAGAGAGAGAGAGAGAAAAGAAGGAGCCAATGAGATGGCTTGGTGTGTGGTTAAGACCATTTTCTGTTAAGCCTGATGACCCAAGTTCTATCCCTTGGGGTTCACATGGTGGAGGAGGAGAGCTGGTACCCACACACACACACACACACACACACACACACACACTCACACACACACAAGTACACAAATAAATCTTGGAGCCGGGCGGTGGTGGCACATGCCTTTAATTCTAGCACTTGAGAGGCAGAGGCAGGTGGACACTTCTGAGTTTGAGGCCAGCCCGGTCTACAGAGTGCGTTCCAGGACAGCCAGGGCTATATAGAGAAACACTGTCTCGAAAAAAAAACCAAACAAACAAAAACCAAATAAATCTTAGACACAGAAAAGACCCTTTGGGGATCTGTACTGGAAGACTTCTGACAGTCCTTCACTTTGGATTAATGCTCAATGCTTGTGTTGCAGTGACCACTGTCCTCAGTGACCCCAGCCCAGTCTGGCTGGTGGGCAGGGCCGCCGACGCTCCTTTTGTGATCGATGCTGTCATCCGCTATCCTGTGGAAGTCATTTCATATCCTTTGTGCGAGCCAGTCAGTGGTAGCTCGGTTCCACTGAGAAAGGAGCGCTTCCTTAACTCTCCCAAGTAGGAACAGATGTGGGCCTCACAAGATAGGAAATTGCTACGGCTCTCCAGCCCCACACAAATGACCGCTGTTCCCACAGCAAAGAAAAATCAATTTCCTCTGCTTAGTTCTTTCTAAACAATTCTTCTGGGTCAGAATTATCCATATTTATAGCTTAGTAATCTCTGGTCATCCGTTTTATCTGAAGAATATTTGAAGTATTCTTTCTATTTCCCATCTGACCTGGGCTTTGGGGGAACCTTTTCTTGCGCGCAGCTATTGTCTCCTTAGCCCTGTGTACTTACCAGCCAGGCTTCTGGGAGATGATAAAGTTTGCCTGGATCCAGTACGTCAGCATCCTGCTCATCTTCCTCTGGGTGTTTGAAAGAATCAAAATCTTCGTGTTTCAGAACCAAGTAGTCACCTCCATCCCCGTAGCCGTGCCCCAGGGAGAGATAAGAAAAGAGCACTTATCCTGAGAAGATCCCGGCAGGAGGGAGGGACCTCGGCCACCTCATTCCTGTCCTCTGAGACCTGCCGTTCTACAACATTCCTGCAAAGAGGCCTCTGGACACTTCCAGGCCTGCACGGTTCACGTCGGAGACGGAATGGGTTTTCCAGGGTTGTGCTGCCCTAAGCCCACACCTTTGAAGCACTGGGGAACCCACAAACACGAGTCTGTGGAAAGGTCTCGGGGTTACCGGAGGCTGTGATTTTTGTTTTGTTTTGTTTCTGGTTTTGCTTTGCTTTGACCCTGAATTTCAGAAGAAAATTGCAGAGTTCATACATCTTTGAAAGAGCCCCACCTCTGGTCAAGCAAGGAGTCTGCCTCTTTTGAACTGGGAAGCCCCATGCACTCCTCCCTCCTGTCATAAGCTAGCGGCTTTTTTAGCCTCCTCAGGGGCTCTCACAAGAAACATGCGAGTCCCCAGTACTTTCTACTCCTAGGTATCTACACAGCGCCCATTCAGAACTTTGATTTCCAGAACTGAGGCCTTTAACTAGACACGGGAAGGAGGCAGGGCAGGACCTAAATACAAGAGTCTCAGAGCCATGTGCCTGCTGGCGGGTAACTTAAGGGCAGGAGGACCAGACACCTGCCCTCAGGCTAATAGATGGGGGTCTGTCATGAGCTCGGCTGAACAGCCCTCTGTTCATCCCTGCCGAGGCTGGCACTGTGCCATGTTTCTTGCCCTCTTGTCTGTGCCCCTGGGATGGCTGGAGTCAGAAGGGCTGCTTCATTCAGTCCGTCCCCCTGCCCCAGCACCAGCGGAGGATGTCCTGGCTTCTAACAACAGGTTCTTTCTCCCTGGCCCTCACCCAACAGCCTGGCCGCTCCTCCTCCTTGATGGCCTCCCCCCTTTCTGAAAGGATGTGGGTGACAGAGGGGTTGTTGTTGGCATGGGCTCCCACTGCCTGACAACCGCAGGGTTTATGTGGAGGCTGAGCTGAAAACTGAGTTGTTTGCCGTTCCTTTGATTAAGGAACAGAGTACTTACCCGAGGGGAGGCTTTGGGGAAGGAGGGCCTGAGGGGAGTGAGAAAAGAGACTGAGCCGAGCATCTGATCCAGTCTGGCCATTAACAGGGTGAGGAGGAGCCCAGAAGAGAGCCCCGGGATATATAGAGGTATCTGCAAAGACATCTACTTTGCATAGAGAACTGTTATTTGGCCCCATTCCTGCCCTGAGCACTTGGGCTCTCTTAAAGAACTCTGCCACATCATTAGCCCTGGAAGGACACACCTACCCCTACAGCCCATGCCTCCATGTCTAACCACAAACACTCCTCAACACCGGCCTCAGTTTACCTCGGAGACACCCTTCTGTCAGACCTAGCAAAGTAAGAACTTCAAAAACAAAGCTGTTTTGAAGTATTCATGGAGGGAAAACTCTAGTACTAGTTCTCCTACTTAACGCAGCTGATTGTGTGCCTGAGTGGGTTTTTTTTTTTCTTTCTGAAGATTTACATGAAAAATGGTCTCTGATTTCAATTTCAAAACGATAATGAGAGGGCTAGGGATGTGGCTCGGTTGGGGGAGCGCGTGCCGCCAGGCTTGGAGCCCTGGGTTCCATTCCCAGCTACATAGAAATCTTTATGGTGGTGCAAGCCTTACCTCTCACCCCAGCAGAAATCCAGGAAAGAGCCCAGTAAGAGCCCAGCCTGGGACACCTGAGACCCTATCTCAATATAATAAGGAAATGGGGGGGGGCATGATCAGAAATATATTGTATGGAAAAAAGATAGCAAGATACAGAAAGATGGCCAAAGATACAGGCTACTTTGCATTATATTAAACTATCCTGTGCATAATGTGTATAGAGAACTCAATGATGTTTTATAACTTTCTAATTAAAATATTCTGTAAGAAAGTTTCCCATGGCTTCTGAAAGGCGGGGCCCCTGGGTGGGGGAAGAGTCAGGAGACAAGAGCTTCTCCGTAGTTCTGACCGACTGGACCGACCGACTGACTCTTCTCAGCCCCGGCTCCGCCAGTGCCCTGCCTAACGGTGCTGGGGCTTTTGTTAGGTCTTTGGCAAAAGTCCCCGAGTAGAGGAGGCTTTTTCATTGGAATCCGTATGGCAAGTGAGAGATGCGGGCTGGAAAATTACAACTGTGTTTGGTGAGTATCAGGTTATTTTCAGATCAGATGTTGGGTGGTTAGTGTTAGGCCTGCACGGCACAGACTGGCAAGAGAGAAAATAGTGGAAAATATACAGAATTGCAGCTCGGCTATAACTCAGAGCCTGAGTCATCCTGGGAAGGGTGTTGGGGGTGGGGGGAGGTCCGGCTGCCTCTGTCACGTGATCGGTTCAGATTCTGTTTGAGGTGAGACCTGAGTTAGCAAAGCTTTCTCCCCCCCCCCCCCCGCCCCACGCTTTGTTCATTTCTTTCCCCCCTCCCTTCTACTTCTTCACATTCATGCATTTCAAAGTAAGTTTTGTACAATCTTGACCAGATAAATTCTAAGTGTCTCCTGGAGAAAATGTGAAAATCTCACAAGCCTCAGTTAAACTTATTTATTTTTATGGGAACAGGGTCTTGGTATGTAACCCAGGGTGGTCTTACACTTCAGCAAATCCTTCTGCCTCAGTTTCTCAATTAGTAGAATTACAGGAACAATCTGCCAAACCGTACTTTAAAATTTTGTTTTATTTTTCAAGATTGTTTCTCTGTATAGCCCTGGCTGTCCTGGCACTCACTCTGTAGACCAGGCTGGCCTCGAACTCAAGATACCCACTTCTACTTCCCGAGTGCTGGGATTAAAGGCATGTGCCACCACCGCCCGGCCCCATCTAAATGCTTTACCCAGAAGTTAATAGCTGGCATTCTCTTAGAACGCAGCTTTTTAAAAAGATGTGTGTGTGTGTGTGTGTGTGTGTGTGTGTGTATGCTCATTGTAGCTTTTTCTCCCCTTGTGGTAAATATCACTTCTTTGAAAATTACATATAAATCTTCATTGTTGGTTTATTTCCTTAAGATAAATCCAGAAAGACGTTACTAGCTCAGAAAGCTCATGGCCAAGGTTAAGGATCTTAATTTTATCTTGCCAAGCCACACCCCGGAAAGGCTGCTTTGATGTACTCTTCCCAGAAGGGACTTGGACCCCACCACAGATTTACGAGTCTCCCACAAAGCCCCAGGTTTCTACATATGCTTGGGCTCTGCCCTATTACTTGCTAGAGGAGAAATCTACTTTACTATTGAAATGTGCCCCGTGTTTATCTGGACCTGCTAACAAGCCCACACCTCTGGGTAGAGAGTGTACCTGAAGGGGATGCCAGTTGCTGCACCTGCAAAAGCTACCTGTCCTCTCGGCCCCTCCCCACTCCTGTGTCGCTCAGGAGGCATCCGGGTCCCCCTGGCATCTAGGTGTCTGTTTGGATAGTTACAAAGATGCCACCCTTAGAGGAGGGGGGCAAGATAAAGATTCAATTTCCTGCACAAGGGCCTTTTGTCCTCTGAGAAGCTTCTCCCCTAGGGACAGATTTTTCAATCCATTAGTGGGCCGAGAGGTGGCTCTGCCAGCAGGCTTGACGATCCATCCTCCCCACCCTCCCTCCTCGGGGGCGGGGGGCGGGGGGGATGGACAGTGTTCCTGGAGCCCACCTGTGTCCTCTCTCTTCCCGCCCCCCACCCCCACCCCGTCCCCCGGGCGTGGCCCGACATGGTCACGCCTGGGAAGGATAGAGGAGCCCGAGGCCAACTGGCGGCTTCCTTGCTTGGATCCCGCCCTGGCTCCCGCCGGCAGCCCCAGGCAGAGAGCCACCGCTGACTGAGCGCCTCATTGTATGCGCCCCGGGTGGGCAGAGCGGAGCAACGCAGAAGCGCAGCCGGCAGCGCAGGTAGAGCGGGGCCCGGACTCGGGGGTGGGCTGGGGCGCGGGGTGTGTGTGTCTGTTCCAGGGTGGGGGGCCCGGGTCTCCGTGATAACCTTAGGACTCCTGCACCCCAAATAGCTCGTTCTTACTGCTCTTCTGTTTCCATCGTCCCCTGGGATTCCTATCTAGTTTTCTCCAAGTGTTTCCTATATGTTAGTACCCCATCAGTGTCCTCTAGATTCCCCGGGCCGATGTCACCGAATGTCCCTTCTTCGCTGTGGGATCGTTAAGAACTGAGTCAGTCCCTGTGAATTCCCAGGGAAGAAGAAGGACTGCTTGTGGGATGGAACTCAGAAGGGACCAGTCCTAGGAGCCTTTGTTGAGCCTGGGGACAGCCTGGTCCTCCTCCGGGCACCAGGGCCAGTTCGTGGGCAAACTCTTTTCGGGTAGATGAGTAATCAAGTCTCCAGGTGGGATGTTCCATTTCAAGGAGGAATTTGGGCTGAACTTGAGATGTAGCTCATCGGTCTGACAGCTTAGTGAGGGTTAGTGGCGAGAGTGAATTGTGTATGATGTGTCACGGAGAGAATTCGCAGGGTTCTTGGAAATGGTCGGTCCACCAGGGCTTCACCCCACCTTTGCCTCTACCACCTACTGGAGCATCACTTTAAGGTTGCTCGAGAGCTTTGCCACAGAATGCTTAAGAGAAAAAGGAGTTTGGAACCAGATCTAGAATTTGGGTCTGCTGGTTTGGCTTCTGGCTCTTCAGCCTTGGACACAGCAGTGGGTTCTCCTGGCCCCCCAGTATGTGTGCACCCCAAAATGCTCCTTTCTCTTTCCTCCTAATAGGAAGCAGAAAGGGAAAACATTCAGTTTCTCCCACACTTTGGAAGGAGGGCAGAGGCGGGTGAGATGGCTCAGCGGGAATACTAACTGCTCTTCCGAAGGTCCTGAGTTCAAATCCCAGCACCCACATGGTGGCTCGCAACCATCCATAACTTCTCTGAACAGTTCAGGCTGTCGTTGAAGTCACTGTAGACTGGCCTCAAACTTAAAAGTGCTGGGCGTACGGGTCTGTGCTGCCATGCCCTTAGTTAAATAAATCAAATGCTGTCTTTTTTTTGTTTGTTTTGTTTTGTTTTGTTTTGTTTTGTTTTGTTTTTCGAGACAGGGTTTCTCTGTGTAGCTCGGGCTGTCCTGGAACTCACTCTGTAGACCAGGCTGGCCTCGAACTCAGAAATCCAGCTGCCTCTGCCTCCCAAGTGCTGGTATTAAAATGCTGTCTTTTTAAAGATGAGGGAATTGAGGCTCCAACAGCAGAGGGGCTGGGTTGACTGGAAGCCCCGGGTGCAGAAAGCTACAGGGACGGGAAGACACTGGGCAGGGTGACTCCTCATAGTCTCATTTTACCAAGGAATCTGGCCTGGAGTGGTTTAGTGACCAGCCTGACGTAGGATGTGAACCCAGTCTGACTTCAGAAGCCAGGCTTCCAGCCATTATCTCTTCTTGTCTTCTGTGCTGCGCGTGCCTGTGCTATCTCTGCCTGTGCTGTCTCTCTGCCTGTGCTATCTCTGCCTGTGCTGTCTCTGCCTGTGCTGTCTCTCTGCCTGTGCTGTCTCTGCCTGTGCTGTCTCTCTGCCTGTGCTGTCTCTGCCTGTGCTGTCTCTCTGCCTGTGCTGTCTCTCTGCCTGTGCTGTCTCTGCCTGTGCTGTCTCTCTGCCTGTGCTGTCTCTCTGCCTGTGCTGTCTCTGCCTGTGCTGTCTCTGCCTGTGCTGTCTCTCTGCCTGTGCTGTCTCTCTGCCTGTGCTGTCTCTGCCTGTGCTGTCTCTGCCTGTGCTGTCTCTCTGCCTGTGCTATCTCTGCCTGTGCTGTCTCTCTGCCTGTGCTGTCTCTCTGCCTGTGCTGTCTCTGCCTGTGCTGTCTCTGCCTATGCTGTCTCTGCCTGTGCTGTCTCTGCCTGTGCTGTCTCTCTGCCTGTGCTGTCTCTCTGCCTGTGCTGTCTCTGCCTGTGCTTGCTGCCTTTTGTTAGGGTCAGAGGGTCATCACGATCTGTCCTGACTGCTGTGCTGCGGGTTTTCTTATGTGTGGAATTTCTCTTAGGTTCATAGAATAATATAATTATGACCCAGATCGACCCAGATCACATGCCTGGTGTTATTTTAAGTGCTTTAGAAATAGGAGCACCCCAGTCTTGAGACCAGGCCCATACGTTAGAGATACTATTTCCTCCGTTTTGTTGATTTAACATGCACAGAGAAATTAAGTAACCTGGTCCCTCCGATGCAACAGGGTCCAGCTTCTAGCCTCTCTGGAGGACACAGGCCATGTAGACGTGCACGGACAGGAGTATACTGGATGGTGCCTGTCAACAGCATTGGGCATCACCTAAGACAAGGCCATACTGACATTTCCCCCATTATCTCTAAGATAGTGTCTATCGATCGATCATTTACCTTTGTTTTGTCTTATTTTGTTTTGTCAAATCAGAATATATCCTAAGGACTGTTTCCAGTTCCTTTCTTCTCAACTAATCCTTTTTTAGCGTCATTGACTTGGAGGAATACTTGGCTCTTTTTAATATATTAATATAAAGCCATTAAAAGTTAAGAGGAGGGCAGTAGCTGGTCTTTTTCTGCTTTGGGGGTTCTTTTTCCACCCTTCATCCTCCCCGCCTCCCCTGGTTTTAGCCTGAATCACTAGATAGGAGAGAGAGAGAGAGAACCTTGAATCCAGTTTCTTTCTTAGTTCATTGCTTGTAGCTGGTCTTTACTACTTTGAGGGGTGCTTCTTTGTCACCTGTATCCCCCACCCCTGCTTTCACTCACTATCACTAGATAGAAAAGAGAGAGAGACAGAGACAGAGAGACAGAGAGAGAGAGAGATCTTTGAATCTAATTTTTTTCTGTTTCTGCTTTGGGCACGACTACTGACAAACCACGACCAACCCACCCGGAACAACCCCCACCCCACCCGGTGGAGCTCTAGCATTTATATACCCTAAGAAAAGTTCCCAGAATTCCAAACATCACACAATCGCAGAGCATGAGGCAAACAATAGTCACCTGCTGCAAAGCGGCCCCACAACCCACTCATGACAGCGAAACAAAAAACATAGTCTTTTTTTTTTTTTTGTCCAAGACAGGGTTTCTCTGTGTAGCCCTGACTGTCCTGGAACTCACTCTGTAGACCAGGCTGGCCTCAAACTCAGAAATCTGCCTGCCTCTGCCTCCCAAATGCTGGGATTAAAGGCGTGTGCCACCAACGCCTGGCGTAAAACATATTCTTATAGTATTTCTGTGTATGTGTGTTTTTTTTAAAGAACCCAAAATTCCAGAATTCTCACTACAGAGGGTTGTACATGGCCTGGGTCTTTAATCTCAGAGACACAGCGCGATGATCTGAGTCTGAAGACAGCCCACTTTACTGCATAGCACATTCCAGGCCAGACAGGGCTACAGAGTGCAACACTGTCTCTAAGTAAATGAACAAATGAATAAATATTAATAAAATAAGTTAATAAAGTAAATCAGAGGACATTCTACGGGCTCTCTATAAGTGCTCTGCCAAGGAAGCATGGGGAATATGTTAAATGTCCCCCAAATGATGTCCCGTGTGTTGTTATGGGGAAGGAGCTTCATAGTTTCAGCATCCCTCTGTATGATTCTATGATTTTTAATACTTCTTTCTTTTTTTTTTTTGTTTTTTTTGTTTCGGTTCTTTTGGATTTGGATTTTTTCGAGACAGGGTTTCTCTGTATAGCCTTGGCTGTCCTGGAACTCACTCTGTAGACCAGGCTGGCCTCGAACTCAGAAATCCGCCTGCCTCTGCCTCCCAGAGTGCTGGGATTGATTACAGGCTTGCACCACCACTGCCGGCTGCAATTCTTTCTTTCTTTTTTTTTTTTTTTTTTTTTAAGATTTATTTATTGATGGACAGTGGTCGCCTTTAATCCCAGCACTTGGGAAGCAGAGGCAGGTGGATTTCTGAGTTCTCGGCCAGCCTGGTCTACAGAGTGAGTTCCAGGACAGTCAGGATTATACAGAGAAACCCTGTCTCAAAAAAAAACAAAAAAAAACCAAAAAACCAAAAAAAAAAACCAAAAAAAAGAGATTTATTTATTATATGTAAGTACACTGTAGCTGTCTTCAGACACCCCAGAAGAGGGTGTCAGATCTCTTTATTGATGGTTGTAAGCCACCATGTAGGTGCTGGGATTTGAACTCATGACCTTCAGAATAGCAGTCAGCACTCTTACCCGCTGAGTCATCTCTCCAGTCCCCAATTTTTAAAAATTCTTAAAGATATTTATTTGATGTGTATACATGTATTCCTGAGTGTATCTATAGGCCCCAAGTACAGGAAGGAGCCAGGAGATTAAAAGAAGCATCAGCTGGGCGTGGTGGCGCACGCCTGTAATTCTAGCACTTGGGAGGTAGAGGCAGGCGGATTTCTGAGTTTGAGGCCAGCCTGGTCTACAGAGTGAGTTCCAGGACAGCCAGGACTACACTGAGAAACCCTGTCTTGAAAAACAATAAAAACAAAAACAAAAACAAAAACAAAAAAAAGAAGAAGAAGCATCGGATTCCTTAGACCTAAGGTCAGTTCTTTTTTTTTTTTTAATTTTTTTTTTTGACAGGGTTTCTCTGTGTAGTCCTGGCTACCTGGAATTCATCTGTAGATCCTGCTGACCTTGAACTCAGATCTGCCTGCCTCTGTTTCCTGAGTGATTAAGATATTTTGTTTTCTTTTTTTTTGTTTTTTTGTTTTTTTGTTTTGTTTTGTTTTCTTGTTTTTTGGCTTTTTCGAGACAGGGTTTCTCTGTGTAGTCTTGGCTGTCCTGGAACTCACTCTGTAGACCAGGCTGGCCTCCAACTCAGAAATCTGCCTGCCTCTGCCTCCCAAGTGCTGGGCTTACAGGCGTGCGCCACCACACCAGGCTAGATATTTTGTTTTCATTAACAATTCCTGACTCAGAACACCCTCTCTAAGGCAGATCTTACAAATCATATAAACTAGAATTTCTCTTTTTCCCCCTAGTCAGGTCATAGAAATTCAAACTCACCTTCCCCAACACCACCCACCCCCCCACACCCCTAACCCCACCCCCCCACAACCCCTACCCACCCATCCCGACTCCTCCCCGAGGGGCTTTGGAACTGCTGGTTGTCGGTAAATTGTCTAAAGTAGACAGGGTATCATGAGGGGTCTTGCGCCATACCCGATGCCCTGGAGGAAGGAATGCCCTACAGAAGACTCAAGAAGAATCTAGACTGACAGGCTTAGCTGGGTTTCTCCACACAGGGTAGCATAAGACATACAGGGGAGTGTTTATAAAAGCGCAAAAGGGCAGAGGTTAGAGAGATTACTTTGACTTTGGGTCTGTGCACCTGGAGAGGACCAACTTGCCCCTCCTTTCCCCGCCCTAGATGTATGGTTTTATATGTATCCTTTGTAAGAAAATGATGAAGGTAAGTCTTCCCCTGAGTTCTGTGAGCCAGTCAAATAAATTAACTGAATTCCAGGAAGGAGTCATGGGAACTCCAATCTCTAGCTGGTAGGCTAATCAAGCAAGCTAGGGCTGGTGAACTAACACCTAAGGAAGGGAGAAGGGTCTTTGGAATGTGGTCCTGGAACCGTGTCGCTAGGAGGCATTGAGCCAGAACTGAATTGATTGACTTAAAGGAAGCTTGAATTGATTTTAGTTTTGGTTTTTGTTGTTGTTGTTTGTTTGTTTGTTTGTTTGTTTGTTTGAGACAGGGTTTCAGGGTTTCTCTGTGTAGCCCTGCCTGTCCTGGAACTCACTCTGTAGACCAGGCTGGCCTCGAACTCAGAAATCCAACTGCCTCTGCCTCGAGTGCTGGGATTAAAGGCGTGTGCCACCACTGCCCAGCTTGAATTGATTTAGAAGAGGCACAGCTGCTGCAGGATTGGTCGCCTGTATGGTCATGGAATTCCCCACCATTCTGGGGATTGCAGCGGTCTTCAGTGGTGATTGTCATATGAGAATAGGAAAAAAAAAAAATCAAAACCCAATCTTTTTTCTCCACAACGCACCTCCCCCCCCTTTCTTTTTACTGCTGGGAATGAAGCCTAGAGTCGTGCATGCTCGCCAACTGTCCTAAAACCACCAAGCAATGCTCCCAGCTCCAGAACTCCAGAAAACTGTTTCTCCGCAACAGAACTCAGAAGCTCAGAACTAAGGAAAGCAGTGTGTGTGAGCATGTGTGAGGTGTATTAGAGTGTGTGTGTGTGTGTGTGTGTGTGTGTGTGTGTGTGTTTGGGGTTGTATGTTTGGGTATCTGCTCAGAAATGCCTCAGAGTGACTGTGAACCATGAGATCACTGGAAACCTGAGGAGCTTTTCAGTAACTGGGATTGAACCTAGGGGTATTTACATGCAAGAGCTCTATCATGGATCTATAACCTAAACTTTGAGGTCTCCTTGAATTTGTGATCCTCTTGCCTCAGCCTCTAAAACTACTAAGAATATAGGCTATAGCCTGTGCCACCAGCCCTGACATTCCAGACTGATTTTAATTCATTTCCCAATAGATGATGATTTTAGACAGGGTCACAGGCTAGTCCTGAACTCTTTTCTTTTTTTTAAAGATTTTATTTTATTTATATGAGTACACTGTTGCTGTCTTCAGACACACTAGAAGAGGGCATTGGATCTCATTATAGATGGTTGTGAGCCTCCATGTGGTTGCTGGGATTTGAACTCAGGATCTCTGGAAGAGCAGTCAGTGCTCTTAACCCTTGAACCATCTCTCCAGCCCCAGCCCTGAACTCTTGATCCACCTCTCATCATTTTTTTTTTTTTGATTGCTAGGGAATTCTCCTTACTTATTTTTTTTTTTTTTTTTGGTTTTTTGAGACAGGGTTTCTCTGTGTAGCCCTGGCTGTCCTGGAACTCACTCTGTAGACCAGGCTGGCCTCGAACTCAGAAATCCGCCTGCCTCTGCCTCCCAAGTGCTGGGATTAAAGGCGTGCGCCACCACGCCCGGCTTCCTTACTTATTATTATCATTATTATCAATTGCTTTTATTATCAATGGTGGTATGCATATGTAGGCATGAATGTGCATGTGTGATGTGTTCAAATGGAGGCTCATGCATGCCATGACCCACATAAGGAGGTCAGAGGACAGCTTTGGGGAGGGACCTCTCTCTACGTACATGGTGGATTCTGGGGATGGAACTCAGGTTGTCAGGGTTACACAGCCAGTGCGCACACCTGCTGAGCCATCCATCTCCTTGGCCCCTGGCAGAGAATTTTCTGTTGTGAGGTATACAATCATTTTGCTTATCAATTGACATATATTTGAGGTTCTGCTTTGAGTTTATTGCACCCGACGCTGTTAGGAAAGGCCTCGAGCAGGTTTTACGTGGACATATGTTTTCACTATTATCGGGTCTATAGTCTGGATGGGAAGAACAGCATCATGTGCTGACGCCGTCCAGCCCTCTGAGGAACTGCCAGCCTCTTCCACAGCACCATTTTCCGTTCTCGTCAGCACTGGAGAAGGGCCCGATTCCTATTATTTCCAGTAACACCTGTCATTTTAAAACTCCTGGCTCAGGCTTGTAATACCAGAACTAGGGGAGTGGGCCATGAGCTCATAGTCAGCCTTGGCTACGCAGCAGGTTTCTAGCCAGCCTGGCTACATGAGACCCTGTCTCAAAAACAATTCCTAAAAATCCTCCCAGCACTCCTCCCTCCCTCCCTCTTTCTCTGCTTTCCCCCTTCTTTTTCCTCTTCCCCCAACTGGCTTAGTACTACAAGCTACTTAATCACTCTACTGTATCCTTAGCTTGCAATCTCTTGTTCTCAAATTTTGTGGTTTTCTTTTTTGCAGGGGGGGTGGGGTGGGGGGGGGGGGGGGAGGTTGACATGGTCTCACTGTGTAGCTTTGGCTAGCCTGAAATCAGGTATATAGACCAGGCTGGCCTCAAACTCATAGAGGTCCACCTTCCTCTGCTTCTTTTTGTTTGTTTGTTTGTTTGTTTGTTTGTTTGTTTGTTTCGAGACAGGGTTTTTCTGTGTAGCCCTGGCTGTCCTGGAACCCACTCTGTAGACCAGGCTGGCCTCCAACTCAGAAATCCACCTGCCTCTGCCTCCCAAGTGCTGGGATTAAAGGCATGCGCCACCACCGCCCGGCCTTTCTCTGCTTCTGAGTGCTGGGATTAAACACATGCACCACCATTCCCAAGCTCTTCTTTAAAATACTTCTCCCTGCGGAGCATGCTGGCTCTGTCACAGCAGTTTTGCATCGCTGGACATCCTTGAGGCGAGATGTTTCCTGATCTCCTCACCTGGAATCCTATGTGCCCAGCCACTGGGATTCCTGAGCAGGGATGGCCTCCAGCTGACACCAACCCGAGAGAAATCTGAGCCTGCCAGTATCATGTGTCACTCTCTCAGATTGCATGCCAGGGCTGGGACAGGCTGGTGACAGGAGCAGCTGTCCAGGGGAGCTTGGCTGGAAGTCTCCAGGCTCCAGCTCAGCGCCTTCGATGGCAGACACCCCTCGCCTTGTATCTCGGGTTTCCCATCTACAAACCAGGCAGAAAACAGCCATCCCAGGCCATGAAATAGCAAAAGATGTCTAGGGTACACCGGTAAAAGAAATCAGGCGAAGGAGCCTAAATAATTACTCCTAATTAATTAGACTTGGATGGTGGGGTGTCTGATTTCAATCTGGTAAACATTTATTTATGTCATGTACTCATTTGGTCTTATCCCACAACCCAGGCTGGCCTGAGACTCATCTTTTAGGCCAGGCTGGCCTCAGACTTGGAGCAGTACTCTCTTTTTGTTTCGTTTTGTTTATTTTTTTCGAGACAGGGTTTCTCTATGTGGCCTCCCAAGTGCTGGGATTACAGGTGTGCACCACCACTTCCCAATGCAGCAGGCAGCAGTATTTTTGTTTTTGTTTTTGTTTTTTGTTTGTTTGTTTGTTTGTTTGTTTGTATTTTTCGAGACAGGGTTTCTCTTTGTAGCTCTGGCTGTCCTGGAACTCACTCTGTAGACCAGGCTGGCCTCAAACTCAGAAATTCGCTTGCCTCTGCCTCCCAAGTGCTGGGATTAAAGGCGTGAGTGTGCTGCCGCCACCACCACCACCACCACCCGCCCTGCAGTGCAGCAGTATTCTTACCTCAGCCTCTAGAGGGCCGAGACTACAGGGATGAGTGGGTATAGCTTAATCTGGAAGAACACAGATGAACTGGTTAGTTGAACTATTAGAGGAGCTTGATGCTGGGGGAGTTGGTTTCTGCCCATATCCCCGGGGAATCTTTGTGGTCAGTCTGAGAGATAGTCTAATTGTATCCTTTTGATTGAAGGCAGAACTTTCAGCTAGGAGATCTTCTGGCAGAGGGTAAAACACCACAATTTTACTTCACATCTGTCAATCTAACTGTGTCTCGTCGTCAGGTGACATGACTTTCAGTTGCTGGGCACTGGTCTGGTGCTGTGTATACAAATGCTAAATTCTGAACCCCAAGATCTGGTTGGCCACAAGCAGATTCTCACAGTAGGTCAGCCTTGTGTTTCCACCGGAGTGTAGCCGGGAGCTGTCTCACCGGAAGCTCAACCCCTCTGGCTCCGATCCCCGCCAGCCATTTTGCTATCTCCAGCTTGCCTGCCTACCTGTCTTTGGACTTGTGCTGCTCTTGGGTAGAAGCCATTGTTTGGGCATAGCCTGACTGCTGATCTCTGATGTTAAGCACCTTCCAGCCACCTCAGACAACTGAGACCTAGTTATACCTTTCGATTTTTCTAACTTTTCGAACTTTAAAAAAATTCTGGGGCTGACTTGGATGACAAAGGAAATCTTTTCAGCAGCTGTCTTTAATCCCTTTTAAAAGGACCTCGCAGAGAAAATTTTAAAGTCTTCCTCCCTAGTCAGTGTTGGAGAGAAAGGAAAAGTCTATTCTGTCCTGGCTGTATTGTCTGGCATCGGTCACCCAGGGATTGTTTTTTATATATGTGGACCATTGGTTTAAAGGATGACATAAATCATGAAAGAGAAAGAAATGGAACTTTCTCTTTTCCTTCGGGCTCAGCCCCGGGAGACTTTCCCCGCTTCCCCAGGGTTGCTTAGAGCGGCTGTGAAGTGAAGGACAGGGAATGCTCACTTGGGGGACTATTTCTCCCTCCCTCTGTGCACTTTGCTTAGACGGCAGGGGCCCCCAGTGAGAGGCCTCGCTCCTCCCTGCCTCCACACAGGGGCCGACCTTGACAGAGAACAGGAGTCAAGCGACAAAAGAAGCAAGCACGCCTGTTCCTGAAGTGGGACAGGTGGAGATTTGGGAGGCGTTTCTCTGGGTGATCCGGCCGAGCCAAAAGGGTCCCCAGTGAGTGTGGGCAAAGGTCTTAAGCTGGGATGAGGGAGGGTCTCACACCAGAGAAAGCCACTGGACGATACAGGGAAACAAAACTGACAGAACACATAGAAGCACACAAGCGCGCACGCGCGTGCGCACGCGCACAAACACACACACCTAACAAACAAACAAACAAACAAAAAACAGCGACTACCCTACGTTCATACACAGACGGAGGGATCCAGTGGCATTTCACATGGATCCAGCCGAGCACCTGTCTTTCATGTCAGAATCAAAGGCGCCTTAACCAGACTTGGCTCTGCAGGTGGCAGACCAGGCGACTTTCTAATTTCAGGGTGGAGGTGTCAGATCCCTCTGAGGTGTTAGCCAGTGGTTGATCGAAGGGAGCCCTGGGGACCTGGGCCATCTCGGGTTGCACACCTCCGTGGAATCCTCTTACTACTGCCTTCTTCCTTACTTCAAGAGGCTACGAGACCCTCCGCATCTCAAAGTCTGGTCTCTGGCATCTGGCTGGGTCTCCAGAAATGTTGTGGGGTCTTATTCACCAGAGAAGACTCTGTTCAGACATAGGTTTAAGCCAATGAGAGTCTTTACCAGTCAGCCAGAGACTACATTGGGTGCTTGGGATCCCAGTGTAGCCTCGAGCATTTCTCAGGGTGAGCTTTTCAGTACAAAAATCCTGGGTTGACATACTTCACTTAACAAGAAGTTAGTCAGGAGCAGAACTACAGGAGTCAAAGAGCAAAGTTGGTACACTTAGAGAGTTTCCCAGAACTATGGACTTTGATGGATTAGGCCTTCGTTCTAGTTTTGGTGGTGGTGCTGTCTGTACGCTGAGTTTTACAACCTGAATGCTACTTCCATCATGGAGTCAGTTGTGCTAAGGTCTTAGGGCCTACTAAGGTCTAGGGCCCTGTTCCAAAAGCCTGGGTGTTTTTGAATGAATGAGCAGAGCTTCCTCATGGAAAAAATCTACAGGTTGTTTGTTTGTCTGGTTGGTTTTTGTTGGTGTTGGTTTTGTTTTTATTAATTTTTTTTTGAGATGATTTCATTTAGCTCAGGCTAGCCTTGAACTCCTGATCCTCCTACCTCCGCCTCTCAAGTACTGGGATTACAGGTATGTGCACCCCCGTGCCTTAGAGGCTGTCTTGCAAAGTGCCTGGTACATTCATGTGTACGTCAGACTGCTCATGCAGTGCCAAGCCCTGTACCCGATCCCTGAGAACTGACACTTAAGAAAAATCTAAAACCACAATTCCAACCCTCATAACTGTCTGTAGAAATGGAATACGGCACAAGCAGAGTGACCTGTCTAGAGAGATACGGGTAGTCGGTTACATCAGAGAACGCTGAAATTATTCTATGTGAAGACAGGGTTGGGGACTACAGAGCCAAGGGACAGTTTAGGGCCGTGGGGCCCAGAAGCGCTTCTGATGAACCCTGAAGTACAGAATTCTGCATGGGAATTAGCAGCATAGCCCTGAGGCACCGTCCAAGATGGTTTGGCAGAAGCAGAGGGGTGGATTAGACCAGAATCCAGGAAAGAAGTAGACATCACCCTTCCAAGTTTGGGTGTCTGGGCCATTCACAGGTCTTTTGATCGTCCATAGATGAGCCCGTCCTCCCTGCTTTGTTAATTTTTTTTTTAGACTGACTTATTTTTATTTTATTTATTTATTTATTTTTTTGGTTTTTTTGAGACAGGGTTTCCCTGTATAGCCCTGGCTGTCCTGGCACTCACTCTGTAGACCAGGCTGGCCTCGAACTTAGAAATCCACCTGCCTCTGCCTCCCAAGTGCTGGGATTACAAGCGTGCGCCACCACTGCCCGGCTTCTTATTTTTATTTTATGTGTATGGTTGTTTTGCCTGAATTCCTGTATGTGCACCATACGCATGTCTGGTACCCGAGAAGGCCAGAAGAGGGAGCCAGATCCCTTGGAACTAGAATTATGGATGGTCGTAAGTTGTGAATGTGGGGGCTAGGAACCAAACCCCAGTCCTTGCATGGCCAAGGACCTTGCAAGAGCAGCAAGTACTCTTAACATCAAAATCATCTCTATCTCGACAAACCCTACTAGGTGAGTCCTAATGTCCGCAGCTAGACTGTCAACAGTGAGGGGTTCTTCTGCGTTAGACCCTCCACCCTGAGGCTCTGGTTTTCCAAGTTCTTCCTTTCATTCTGTTTCCCTCATTCCTTCTATTTTATCTTTAGCCCCCTTTATTGTAACTTTAACAGCTAAGGGGCTCTAATCCCAAAGAAAATGGTTTTATTATAGATCTTATTTGGGTTTTGGTTTGCTTTATTGAGACTGGGTCTCGTGTAGCCCAGAGGGCCTCAAACAACCAATCCTCCTGCCTCATCCTCCCAAGTGCCAAGATTATCAGCATGAGTTAACGGGTGCAGCTTTCATTAGTTTTATTATCAAAGATAAGAGACACCCTCTTAAGTACATTGTGTGTTGTAGCTGTCAACCACCTTTAAATCATATCTTGGTACATTTTTTTTTTTTGGTTTTGTTTTTTGGTTTTTTGAGACAAGGTCTCTCTGTGTAGCCCTGGCTGTCCTGGAACTCACTCTGTAGACCAGGCTGGCCTCGAACTCAGAAATCCGCCTGCCTCTGCCTCCCAAGTGCTGGGATTACAGGCGTGAGCCACCACGCCCGGCATCTTGGTACATTTTTAATACTGATTTAACCACAAGTTTTTGGGGTTTTGTTTGTTTGTTTGTTTTTGTTTTTGAAGACAGAGTTTCTGTGTGTAGCCCTGGCTGTCCTGGAACTCACTCTGTAGACCAGGCTGGCCTCGAACTCAGAAATCCGCCTGCCTCTGCCTCCCAAATGCTGGGATTAAAGGCGTGCGCCACCATCACCCGACTTAGCCACAAGTTATAATGGGCATTTAAGAAAAAAAAAAAGTATATATGTGTAAAATGGCCAAGGACCAGAACAGACTCTAGCTGATTGTCCCCTGAGCTCAACACTACCTCTGAGCAGACAGATGGTTCAATGTTGTTTGTCTGCTTGCTTGATACAGGGTCTAATGCGTACTGGGCTGGCCTCTAACTCTCTGTGTAGGAGAGGGTGGTCTTGGTTATACTCTTTACATCAGTTAAGTGCTGGTAAGGGTTGGGTGTACAGGCATTTGCTACCTTGCTTGGTTTATAGGGGCAAGGGAATCAAACCAGGGTCCAACCTAAAAAAAATTTTTTTTTTTTTTTTTGAGAACTGGGAGCTTCCTTGCTGACTAGAGTAGCTGGCCAGCAAGCCCCAGGGATCTGTCTGTGTATAATCCTCACTGTTGTGGTTCAGAACGTGCCACTACACTGGCTTCTATGAGGGTTCTGGGGATGTGAATTTAGGTCCTCATGTTTGCTCAGCAAACACTTTATTAAAATAACAACAACAACAACAACAACAACAACAATAATAATAATAATCAAAAGCCCAAGACTTATTTTTGTTCCGTTTTGCTTTTATTCAAGTGTAGGAGGGGCTGCTGGGCATCGAACTCGCTCTACCATCCACCATCAGCACCAGGCCCACACCCCACTGCTAAGCTACAGTCCTTTGCTCGTCTTTGCTGACTGGGTATTCCTGTGTCTGAACTCTAGTTGCCTCCGTGAAAACCGATAGGGAGAATTCTCTCCACCTTCTAGGAACACTGAGAAGGCAAAACTTGATCATGGAGATAGACACACACACATATCCCAGCCTCCAACCTCTGGCAGTTAACCTGTGTGGGAACAATGGAGTCCCTAGGAGATAAGACCTGGGCTCCGAGAGACCCCGGATGACTATTGGAAGTTCTTCGTTATTCTTGAATTTCAGTAGCAGGGTCAGATGACACTGCCTCTAGTACACGAGTCACTTAAATAGAGCTCTGGATTTCCTAGAACACGGGTGAAAAACACCTTGGCTTGGGTCAAAAGTCCTGGCCAGGCAGCTGCCTTTGGTTTGGGAGAAAGCAAGAGAATAATCAGAAATGGGATAGACCTTCAGACTGCCGGAGTCCTGAGCTAGGGTGCTGCCTGCCTCTCCCCTCTAAGCCTTGAATCTTTCAACTAAATCTCAGTGATCAGAAAGTCTACTGCAGGGCTGGAGAGATGGCTCAGCGGTTAGAAGCATTGACTGCTCTTCCAAAGGTCCTGAGTTCAAATCCCTGCAACCACATGGTGGCTCACAACCATCCATAATGAGATCTGACGCCCTCTTCTGGTGTGTCTGAAGACAGCTACAGTGTACTTACATATAATAATAAGTAAATCTTTAAAAAAAAAAAAAGAAAGTCTACTGCAGGTGTAGTTAAGTTAAATCAGTGACTAAACATAAAGCAACCAGTGCTTGTTGAGCAGACAGGGGGTTATTCCCTGTCTTCTGGGTTTTCTAGGGCTGGGTGTGTGATCCAGGAAGCCCCCAGAGTTAGCAGGAAAGACAGCTTTCAAGTATTCTCTGCCCATCCCCCACCCCCCAGGACTTCCTGGTGAGAGGAGGCCACTGGGAAGGGTTGGGTTCCCAATTTAGACCTTAGCTTTTCCACATAATATTTTAGCGATATCCATAGGGAAGCCGGTGAGGTGTGTATGTGTGGGAAAGGCTACAGAAGCAAGGAGAAATAGTCTACTCTCTCCCTTTCAAAGAAAGGAAGCCTGACATTGTTTGCAGAAGCAAAAGGTACATAGACCGTTGAAACTAGGACCTCAGACATTAGAGGCAAATCTATCTTAGAAGATACATAAGTGGGGCTGGAGAGATGGCTCAGTGGTTAAGAGCACTGACTGCTCGCTCTTTCGAAGGTCGTGAGTTCAATTCCCAGCAACCACATGGTGGCTCACAAACATCCATAACAAGATCTGACGCCCTCTTCTGGGGTGTCTGAAGACAGCTACAGTATACTTACATATCTAATAAATAAATCTTAAAAAAAAAAAAAAAAGTCCGGGCATGGTAGCGCACACCTGTAATCCCAGCACTTGGGAGGCAGAGGCAGGTGGATTTCTGAGTTCAAGGCCAGCCTGCTCTACAGAGTGAGTTCCAGGACAGCCTGGGCTACACAGAGAAACCTTGTCTCAAAAAACAAAAGAAGAAGAAGAAGAAGAAGAAGAAGAAGAAGAAGAAGAAGAAGAAGAAGACATATAAGTGACCTCTGGATGGCTCATTTTCCCAGAGACCTCCATGTCAAGCCCTCTCTTCTCACAGGTGTTTACGTCATCCCTCATAGGAGCCCTGAGATGTTAAATGTCTTTTGTGGCCGGTCGTGGTAACAGGTGCCTGTAATCCTAGCACTTGGGAGGCTGAGGCAAGAGCGTAGAGTTTGAAGCCATGGGGATGGGGTTTGGTGAGGAGAATTTGTGTGTAGCGTGCATGGACCCCGGGGTTTGTTTCCCCCCTCCACCTCTCTACCTCGTATCAGGCACGGGGATGCATGTCAGCCATCACTTTTGGAAGGAGGATCGAAAGGTCACACAGTCAAGGTCATTCTCAACACATAGTAAATTTGAGGCCAAAGAGCTACAGGAGGTTTTAGAAGCTTAGAAAGTTTAAGTCACATGCTCCAGGCTTTATCGGTCCCACGAGGCAGCCAGCCTTCTCTCTCCTCTTCCACCAGGACCGCCTAGCCGGTCCTTCTCATTTGGAAAACTGCCAAGGGCAAGACTCAGCCCCTACCCCCCACCCCACACCCAGTCCTGGAGAGCTTTGGGGGGGGGCATCTCCCTTCTGGGGCTCTGACCAGTCTTCCTCCTGTGTTCTCAGGCTCCAGGTGCCTCCCATGGATTTGTGAGCGACAGGGCAGCTCTCCAGGCCCCAGACAGCAGTGAGTACTCTCAGCGGGGGAAGGGCCAGCAGCCCGCCATGGGCACTCCTCTGCTCTGTCTCTCTGCTTCTCTACCTCCACGCTGCCTCCTCCCACTTCACCGGGCTCTTCTGAAACTCATGGCTTCCAGAGACGCCCTCGGCCTAGAGTCCGTCCTAGCGTCAGCACTTTCTCCCCAGAGGTGATGGCAATGAGATTGTCTATTTTATTCCTCCTCTCACTCTCTCTCTCTCTCTCTCTCTGTGTGTGTGTGTGTGTGTGTGTGTGTGTGTGTCCCTGGGCATGCCAGGTAAGAGCTCTACCACTGAGCTATTTGTCTCCAGCCTTTGTGCTTGCTTCTTTTCTTGGCTAAGAGAAAGGCTCAGTTAACTGACAGACTTGCCTCAGCTGTGTAGCTGAGGGTGACTGAACCTTTGATCCTCCGCCCTCGTTTACCACGTGCTAAGGTTCCAGGTGTGCAAAGTCTTGTTATGCAGTGTCTGAGATGCAGGGCTTACTGAGACAGCCGGTCCCCTCCCCTCCCCTCCCCCCATTCTTTGTGCGTTTGGGGAAGTGTGGGTGTGATGGTATACAGATGTATATAGAGGTTAAAGGGCAAGGACAAATTTTGGGAATGGGCTCCATCCCTCCATGTGTATTCCAGGAATTTAACCTCAGCTCCTCGGGCTTCCCAGCTAGTGCCTTTACCTGCTGAGCCAGCTCGCCGGGCCCAGTTTGTTTGTTTGTTTGTTTGTTTATTTATTTTCGAGACAGGGTTTCTCTGTGTAGCTCCGGCTGTCCTGGAACTCACTCTGTACACCAGGCTGGCCTCAAACTCAGAAATCCACCTGCTTCTGCCTCCCAAGTGCTGGGATTACAGGCATGTGCCACCACCACCCAGCACTAGTTTATTTTTAATAACAAAAAATGTGCTGCTTGTTAATAAACAAAGCACAATTTCTGGAAGCACATCATACTGTAGAAAGTTCCCGTCTTTGACCCTCTCCTTCCCATAAACTTCCTTCAGTCCCCGACAAATCCTGGAAGCCAGATGCTTGTATTATCCCCCTTTAACAGATGAGTAAATAGAGGTTCAGTGAGATCGCCTAGTCCTAAGATCACAGAGCAGGAAGTGAAGAGGCAGGACCCTGAAAAGCTCAGACATGGCCAGTCACCCAGCAGTGGCTCCCTGTAAGAGGGATTCTTAAGCAAAAGGCAGGAGCTTTGTTTGAGAAATAGTATTTGCTAAATCAGGTGTGGTAACACATACCTGAAATACCAGCGCTTAGGAGCCAGAGACTGGAAGAGCAGAAGTTTAGGGTCCTCCTACAGATACACAGGGAGTGCAGCTTGCCCGGGGCAGAAGTTCAGGTCACAGTCCCTAACCCTGACCCTTCTTTTTTTATAGGTCCTAGCCAGAGGCATGCGGCTACCCCGCTTCTCCAGCACAGTCGTGCTTTCGCTCCTGATAGTACAGACTGGCATCCTGGTCTTCCTGGTTTCCCGGCAAATGCCATCGTCCCCAGCAGGCCGTGGGGAGCATGTGCACGTGCTGGTGCTGTCCTCCTGGCGCTCGGGCTCGTCTTTCGTGGGCCAGATCTTCAGCCAACACCCCGATGTCTTCTACCTGATGGAGCCAGCTTGGCACGTGTGGGATGCCTTGTCGCAGGGCAGTGCCCCCGCGCTCCACATGGCCGTGCGCGACCTGGTCCGTTCAGTGTTCCTATGCGACATGGCCGTGTTCGACGCCTACCTGCCCTGGCGCCGCAACATCTCGGATCTCTTCCAGTGGGCGGTGAGCCGCGCGTTGTGCTCACCTCCGGTCTGCGACGCCTTCGCTCCCGGCAACATCAGCAGCGAGGAAGTGTGTAAAGCTCTGTGCGCAACCCGGCCCTTCAGCCTGGCTCAGGAAGCCTGCAGCTCCTACAGTCACATCGTGCTCAAGGAGGTGCGCTTCTTTAACCTGCAGGTGCTCTACCCGCTGCTCAGCGACCCTGCGCTCAACCTGCGCATCGTGCACCTAGTGCGCGACCCGCGGGCGGTGCTGCGCTCCCGAGAGCAGACTGCCAAGGCGCTGGCACGGGACAATGGCATCGTCCTGGGTACCAACGGCACGTGGGTCGAGGCAGATCCCCGGCTGCGCGTGGTCAGCGAGGTGTGTCGCAGCCACGTGCGCATCGCAGAGGCAGGGTTGCTCAAACCGCCGCCCTTCTTGCAAGATCGCTACCGCCTGGTGCGCTACGAAGACCTGGCCCGGGACCCGCTCACCGTAATCCGTGAACTCTATGCCTTCACCGGCCTGGCTCTCACGCCGCAGCTCCAGACTTGGATCCACAACATCACCCATGGCTCAGGGCCAGGCGCGCGCCGTGAAGCCTTCAAGACCACATCCAGAGACGCGCTCAGTGTATCCCAGGCCTGGCGCCACTCGCTGCCCTTTGCCAAGATTCGCCGGGTCCAGGAACTGTGCGCGGGTGCTTTGCAGCTGCTGGGCTACCGGCCTGTGCACTCGGAGCTTGAGCAACGGGACCTCTCTCTGGACCTCCTGCTGCCAAGAGGCATGGACAGTTTCAAGTGGGCGTCGTCCACGGATAAGGAACAGGAATCTTAGAAGAGACCCAGCTCTGACATTAGGGTCTATTGGAGTATGATTTAAAAAAAAAAAAAAGAGGGAGAGGGGCTTGGAGAACCCAAAAGCAAAAGTGGCTGGGAGTGTGAGTGGTCTTGCCTTTTACTAGGAAAGGATGGAGTCCAAATCCCACATCTCTTTCTGTTCAGCTTAGAGTTTTCCTTTGGGTCCTGTAGGGTTTGGATTCCCATCAAGTACTGTCGAGTGGAAAGCTCCGCCCACTTCCTTAGGTCTAAAGCGCTTCCTTTCTCTTTGATGTTCTCTCCTCTTTGGTTATACCATGCAATAGCCGAGAACGGTGTCCCAGGCCTGGTCAGGGGTGGAGGAAAGGCGCTGCTGTGGGCTGGCTCCTGAGATCCGTGCACCTGCCCCTCGTTTGTTTATCCCGACGTCCGCTCACCCCGTGCCCTAGTCTCGCAGTCCATCAAAGACTTGTGCATGGTCAAGGAGGAATCAGAGAGGATGTCTTAGATTATCCGCCTGACCTCATTCTAGGAGTCAGCCTGGGCAGACACCCCCATGCCTAAGGGGGAATGATTTTTTAATAAACCTTTGATTTGTCCTGAGCTGAAAGATCCTAATTATGGAAATAAACATCATAAATTCTCTGCGTGGTCCAAATTAGAGCCTATCGGGGTTGAAAAGCATCTTAAGAGGGGAGAGGACTTGTTCAAGGTCACATTTTAGGAAAAAGAAAGGAAGGAAATGGACTTGCTCTTCCCTCTGGGGCTGCAGGGGGTGATTCAGGTTTTCATAGCTCTGTCTCTCCTATCAACAATAATCCCTAGATATACCCCCCCACCCCCACCCCCAGAAATACAGCTAGAGGAAACAGGAAATGCTAACATTCTGGATCCAGAGCCGTGAATCCAAAACATAACCTGGAGGAGCCTAGAAGAAGGCAGAGAAAGGAGAGAGCTGGGGAGGTCTGGGCAGCAAGCCAAACATAGGCCGTGGACGCAGGTCATGGGGTGCCTGGAACTCAGGCTTACCAGGAGCTTAGAAGAAAAGATGGCTTAAGGGCGGTTCTGCCATGCCTTCATCCTTCCGAGCAGAGTAAGAGTACTTCCTGCAAACCACACCCAGCTCCGACAGCAAAGGGCTGGTTTAAGGGATGCTGGGCGTGCAGAAAGCTTAGTCCCAAACTCGGGAAACAAGAGCCAACAAGTGTAGAGTAAATGTTTAAAGGAAGAGCGGGCTTCCTTCCTTGGGGGGGGGGGATGATAAGGAAGTGGATTTGAGTCCACACACCAAGCACGGTAAATCACACAGGGCACACACTGATCCAGGAACTCTAATTGTTGCCACAACATTGTCACCATCAAGGGTGCTGGTTCCTGACGCTCAGCATAGGTGTGGCCTTCGATAAATGGTGGAATTTAGGACAAAGAATAGGATTTGAAGACTTCAGACTTCTTTGGGGGGGGGCAATCATGAATACCAGGCTTTCTTCAAACTCATTGTTCATCTAAGAACGACCTGGAAGGTGTGTGTGTGTGTGTGTGTGTGTGTGTGTGTGAGTGTTTGATCCCTGTCTTAGGGTTTCACTGCTGTGAACAGACACCATGACCAATACAAATTTTATAAAAGACAACATTTAATTGGGGCTGGCTTACAGGTTCAGTCCATTGTCATCAAGGCAGAAACATGACCAGATATGGTGCAGGAGGAGCTGAGAGTTCTACATCTTCATCTGAATGCTGCTAGTGGAAGACTGACTTCCAGGCAGCCAGGGTGAGGGTCTTAAGCCCACACCCACAGTGACACACCTACTCCAACAAGGCCACATCTCCTAATAGGGTCACTCCCTGAGCCAATCATATACAAACCATCACAATCCCCTAATAAATAAAGGCACCAATCACTAGGCCAGTAGGCGGGACTTCTGGGTTGGACGGAGGGAGAGATGAAATGGAGAGAGTTGCTTCCTTTTGGAACTGAAACAGCAGAGGGGTAAGATGTAGCTGCTAGAGTTTGCTAGTATCATGGCGGATCCCCAAGGACCAACCATGGGAGGGATCAGGTTTTTTTTGTTGTTGTTGTTTTGGTTTTTTTTTGTTTTTTGTTTTTTTTTGTTTTGTTTTGTTTTTTGGTTTTTCAAGACAAAGTTTCTCTGTATAGCCCTAGCTGTCCTGGAACTCACAACTCACTCTGTAGACCAGGCTGGCCTCGAACTCAGAAATCCACCTGCCTCTGCCTCCCAAGTGCTGGGATTAAAGGCATGCCCGGTTGAGGGATCAGATTTTAGTAAGGCTTACAAGATTAGGCTTTAGTTGTTGCGCCCAGAGATTGAGTTACCATTGTTTCTGAACTAAGTTTGTGTGTTGCATTTTCCTTCACACAGCGGCCCATCTGGGTTCAAGAGAGAAAGGTATAGCAGCCAAGTTTGGGTTTTCCAGACGTGTACCACAAAGGCCATGGGGGATTTGAAGCACTGGGTTGGCGTAAGTGGTGACCTGCCACTAGGAACCTAGCGAGCTGGGTGGAGACATTTCAGGAACTCCAGGCTAGAGAATCTCCGAATCTCCAGTGCATGGTTGGCCAGGCCACTGGGGCAGAGAGTTAGAGGCACAAGCACAGGAATGTGCTTTCTAATTTTTTTAATATTCCACTCAACACGTGTGCATGTATGCATACATTCATGTCTTAGTTTCTTTCCTATTGCCATGGTAAGACAACAAGGCCAGGGCAACTTATAAAAGAAAGCATTTAATTTGGAGCTTATGGTTTCAAAGAGTTAGAGTCCGGTCGTCATGGAGGAAGCAGAGCAGCAGACATCGCTCTGGAGCAGTAGCTGAGAACTCACATCCTGAGAGAGAGAGAGAGAGAGCTAACTGGGAACTGGCTAGGGCTTTTAGAACCTCAAAACCCAACCCTCCTCCAATGGGGCTACCCCTTATCTTCCCCTAAGTGTTCCATCAAGCATTTAAATATATGAGCCCTCTGGGACCATTCTCATTCAAACCACAGTTTATGTGTATGAAAATGGGTGTGTGCACCTCAGTGCAAGCATGTAGAATGGATAGATCAAAGCACAACCTTGGGTGTCCTCTCTTTCCACAGTTTAAAAAACTTACTACTGAGCTGGGAAATGGTGGCACACACCGTTCTTTAATCCCAGCACTTGGGAGGCAGAGGCAGGCAGATTTCTGAGTTCGAGGTCATCCTGATCTACAGAGTGAGTTCCAGGACAGTCAGGACTATACAGAGAAACCCTGTCTTGAAAAAAAACCAAAAAAACAAAAAAAAAACAAAGCAGTCGGGCGGTGGTGGCGCGCGCCTGTAATCCCAGCACTTGGGAGGCAGAGGCAGGTGGATTTCTGAGTTCGAGGCCAGCCTGGTCTACAGAGTGAGTTCCAGGACAGCCAGGACTATACAGAGAAACCCTGTCTCGAAAAAACAAAACAAAACAAAAAACTAAAAACAAACAAACAAACAAAAAAACCCCTTATTACTGTATGTGTGATATATGTGTAGGAGCTCACAGGTAGAGGTCATAGGTCAACTTTGTAGGTTCCAGGGATCAAACTCAGGTCACAAGACTTTTGTGTCAAGTGCTTTTACTCCATGTAAATTTGGCCTTCTCTTTAGCTCTGGGGTGTGTGTGCATGTGTGTGTAGTATGTACTTGTTAGTGTAGGTGTGTACATATGTTATGAACCGACATGTAGGTACTGGGAATTGAACCCAGGTCCTCTGGAAGAGCAGCCAGTGCTCTTAACCTCAGAGCCACCTCTCTGTCTATCGTTAAAATAGAGTCTTGATTTTTCCACCGAGCACACCAGACTGGCTGGTCTGTGGGGTTCTGGGGACTCTCCTGACTTTACCTCTTATTTCAATGTAGCTTTTATGTTGGTACTGGAGACTTGAACTCAGGTCCTCAGCCCAGGCAAATACTAAAAATAAAAATCACTAAGCCATCTCTACAGCATGGTCTAGAACTTATGATCCTCCTATTGTGAGGTAGAGATCCAAAGACCACTCAACATGACTAAAGTTCGAATTGAGAGTCTGCACTAAGCTGGCTAGTGACTGCCTGGAGAAAGATGCTTCTCGGAGAGCAGCCCGGAATGCTTATTACAGGGAGCTCTTAAAGACAAGGAACACAGAAAAATACATCCTGGTTGGCAGTTGCAGGGGAAGCAAGCAAACAGTTTAACAAGAACAAGAAGTTATCTGAGACATTTCAAGCACGGGTTTCGAGAACAGGGTTGGGTGCTTTCCCATGGGACTTTGGAGGGCGGGAGGCAGAAACCAAAGATGGCTTCAGCCGAGACAAAATGGAGAAACCTTGGACCTATTACCCTGCCTCCATCTCCTGAGTGCGATGAATGAAGGCTCTGCCTCCACCGCTGGTTTATGGGGTGCCAAGGTTTCGGGCAGGCTGCGCAGTTATGCTACCAACGGAGATGTGCATCCCCCCCTTCATCTGCCAAGCTTCAGGTCAGGCCACATAAAAATCTGTTTCTGAGACGGGCGGTGGTGGCGCACGCCTGTAATCCCAGCACTCGGGAGGCAGAGGCAGGCGGATTTCTGAGTTCGAGGCCAGCCTGGTCTACAGAGTGAGTTCCAGGACAGCCAGAGCTACACAGAGAAACCCTGTCTCAAAAAAAACAAAAACAAACAAACAAACAAAAAGCCCAAACAGACTCTGCCCACCTTTGTTTCCTGAGTGGGATTAAAGACAACTAAACCCTAATTTATTTATTAATGGGCAGCTCTGAGAGTGACCTTCACCTACTTAGGCAAATGTAACGAAACGCCTCAGACTGTGCCTGTGTCATTTTCCCTCACAGCTGTTCGGAGAGAACAACTTAAAAGGGGAGGAAGCAGGACTGGAGAGGCGGCTCAGAGTTTCTGAGATGTGGTTTCATTGTGACAGAAAGGTCATGGTGGAACAGAGCAGTTCACATCAGGAAACAGAAAGGGGGATACTCCATGGGTCAGACGGAGGTACAGCCTCATGTAGTTAGTTTGTGGGCTTCTTCCAGCTAACTCGCTAACTCCTACTATTGATGACTTTCCAGTAATTCCATCATATTGGGAGTCATTGAAGCTCTTCATTAGGTTGGAGCCTTCATGGTCTAATGGTCTCTGATAAAGCCCTCGCCTCGCAGATGTACCCAGGGGTGTACAGACACGCCCAGAGGCGTGCTTTACTAATCCCCTACCTAGGGGATTGACTCAGCCCAGTCCAGTTGACCGTGAAGATCCAGCAGCACAGCTTGTGTAATTTATGAGCAATCAGAAAGCAGCCTGGGGCGACGAGTCAGTGGCTAAGAAGCAAGTGTTGCTCTTCCAAAGGACCAGAGTTCAGTTCCTGCACCTGTGTTAGGTGACCACCTGTAACTCCAGCAACAGGGGATCTGGCCTCCCTGGGCACCCACACGCATGTGCGCATACATATAATTAAAAGTAATATAAATCCAAAAAGGAAAATAAAAGACACAATCAGATACCTCCCAAAAAAGAATACCACTTCCACAACGATAGCACTTGTAGTTCTGTGTTCAGCTTGTAGGAAGAGATAGGGAAGCTATCTGAATGAAGCCTATTTATTTTTGAGACTAGAGCTTGTTGCATAGTAAGATAAAACCCTGATGTCGGGCATGGTGGTGGCGAGCCTGTAATCCCAGCACTCGGGAGGCAGAGGCAGGCAGATTTCTGAGTTCGAGGCCAGCCTGGTCTACAGAGTGAGTTCCAGGACAGCCAGGGTTACACAGAGAAACTCTGACTCAAAAAAAAAAAAAAAAAAGAAAGAGAGAGAGAAAGAAAGAAAGAAAGAGGCCGGCCGGTGGTGGCGCACGCCTGTGGCGCACGCCTGTAATACTAGCACTTGGGAGGCAGAGGCAGGCGGATTTCTGAGTTCGAGGCCAGCCTGGTCTATAAAGTGAGTTCCAGGACAGCCAGGGCTACACAGAGAAACCCTGTCTCGAAAAAAACCAAGAAAAAAACAAAACAAAACAAAACAAAACAAAACAAAACAAAACAAAACAAAAACCCTGCTGGACAGTGGTGGCACCATGTCTGTTCCAGGACAGCCAGCGCTATACATAGAAACCCTGACCTCGCAAAGGGCCAAAATAATAATAATAATAATAATAATAATAATAATAAAAAATGTCAGTACTTAGGAGGTATAGTTAGGAAGATGACCATAGCTTGAGGCCAACCTCTTTTTTTTTTTTTTTTTTTTTTTTTTTTTCTTTCTCGAGACAGGGTTTCTCTGTGTAGCCCTGGCTGTCCTGGAACTCACTCTGTAGACCAGGCTGGCCTCAAACTCAGAAATCTGCCTGTCTCTGCCTCCATAGTGTTTGGATAAAGGTGTACACGACCACTGCTGGGTTCCCCAGTGCTGGTATTACAAGCCTGCACCACCATATCCAGCCTCAAACTTGCTTTGTGAAGGGACCCGTCCCATCGGGAGGGAGTCAGTCTTTTAGTCTACCTAGTTGTCCCTCCACAGTCTGCCTCCTAATGCCACCACCTTGGAAGTTAGAATTTATTTTTGCTAGTTCTCTTCTTCTCTGATGTCTCACTATGTTGTCTGAGTCACACGTTCTATTGATGGTGTGATAAATAGCATACTCTATTCTATATGCTTTCTATAAGATTCATTTTTCTCTGATTCTGGAGGTGCTGGGGCAGCCGACTGACCATAGCTTAGCTTTCTGCGTGTAAAGCACCACAGGCAAGCCTTGGGGTGAATCCTGGACTCTTGTACATTGGGCACTCAGAGTAAGGCTTGGGGTGAGTCTCCTGGTCCAGTAGGTTTCAAGCAACCCCCAAAATCAACCCAGATGGGGTTCTGGACAAAGGTTGAAGGTGGCCTGGCTGACTGGGGACAGGAAAGACATGTCTGGGGACCCAGAAGCGATTATTATCATTTTGCCAAAGTGTAGTCATCACGGAAAAATAACCCAGCCTTGATTGATTGGCAGTACCCTGCCAACACTTATCAATGATTCTATTCACACTCTGCAACATGACTGTAGCTCCTGCTACTAAGAAGATGTGCCTTTGGCTGGTGAGATGGCTCAGCGGTTAAGAGCACTGACTGCTCTTCCAAAGGTCCTGGGTTCAATTCCCAGCACTCACATGGCAGCTCACAACACTATCTGTCACTCTAGTTTCAGGGGAACCAATGTCCTTTTCTAGACTCCACACACATAGTATTCATGCAGGCAAAGCACACACAGATAAAGTAAGAAATAAACAAATCTTTGGGGAAAATGCAGGTCAGACGGTTCAGTAACTAAACCCGTTTGCTGCTAAGTTTTGGTGTACTGAGTTTAGTGTTCAGCATTCAGGTTGTGGAGGAAGATAACCAATTCCTGAAAGTCGTCCTCTGACCTTCTGACCTTCATCCCAATGCATGCCCGAGCAAGTGATACACACCTGCCGCACATTTTCATGTATAAAACTTGACTGACTGCTGGGCTGTGCTGGTGGTGCACTCCTTTAATGCCAGTGCTCAGGAGGTAGAGGAAGGTGGATCTCTGAGTTCGAGGACAGCCAAGGTGATAGATACACCTGTCTGGATAAAACAAAAACCAACCAACCAACCAACCAACCAAACCAAAGCGAAAACAAAACCCAAAGTACCTCACTGGGTTGTACATTTGTATCTATGAAGTCAAATCACCACATTCAGATTCCAGTATGAGTCACCATTATAATTACATGTGGTTACATGCGAATTCTTTCCCTATGGCTTCTGGATTTTGTCTTCTTTCTCTGAAGTCTTTATCCTGTCCAAGATTATAAACATGCCTTCATACTTGCTTCCGGGGGTTTTAATTTAGCATTTCCCACCAGCAGTCATAATGATAAGGATAAGGGATCTTATTCCTGGCCGGCAATCAATTCAGAGGCAGAGTTACCCCACCCTTCCCAAGCAGGCCTTTGTCACACTGCCCTCTACTGACTGATCTGTTCCTTATAGCTTCTGTTCCCATAGTTTCTTCAGCTTGAACTGGAATTTTCCTGACCCACACATCTACCCCACTGAAGCGGATTAACAGGACCATCTGTTTGTTTGTTTGTTTTTTTTTTTTCCGAGACAGGGTTTCTCAGTATAGCCCTGACTGTCCTGGTACTAGCTCTTTAGACCAGGCTGGCCTCCAACTCAAAGGTTCACTTGCCTCTGCCTCCTGAATGCTGGAGTTGAAGGTGTGCACCACCACCTCCAAACCCTAACAATATTTTCTTTTTAGACACAGAGCCTCATTGGATATCACTGGTTATCCTGGAACTCAGCATGTAGATCAAATTGGCTTTGAACTCACAGAGATCTATTTATTTTATTTGGTCTCCCGAGTGCTGGGATCAAAGGCATGTGTCATCAAGCCTCACAAAATATATAGCACAGGCCGACATCCAACTCCTGATCCTCCTGCCTCTGTTTCTTCAGCATATGCTATGAGCATGTGTCACCACAATTGACTCCTTGTGATCTCTATGCCTAAATCAGATGGGCTGTCTTTACCCTTATAAGCTATTTGATTCAGCTTTAGGTACTACTTTCTCCCCATGGTCACCACCCCTCTTTCTTTCAGCTTTATCTGTGGGATGGAGAGATGACTCAGTAGTTAACCGCACAGGCTGCTTTTCCAGGGGACCAGGGTTTGATACCCAGCACCCACATGGCAGCTCACAGCTGTCAGTTTTAAGGGATCTGACACCCTCTTCTGGCCTCTATGGGCACCAGGCACACATGTGGTACAGATAGACAAAACATTCATACACATAAAAAAAAAAACATGACTGCTGGTGGTGGTGGCGCACGCCTGTAATCCCAGCACTTGGGAGGCAGAGGCAGGCAGATTTCTGAGTTTGAGGCCAGCCTGGTCTACAGAATGAGTTCCAGGACAGCCAGGGCTACATAGAGAAACCCTGTCTCAAAAAAAAAAAAACCAAAAAACAAACAAACAAAAAAAAAAAACAAAAGCCATGATTACTGTGTGCATTCACATGTGTGCAGGGGCAGGGGCAGGCATGCGTGTACACTGTGTGGACAGGTGCGCGTGCATGTGTGTGTATGTGTGTGTGCACGCGCGCACATATGTACATTGGTACATGCATGGTCAGAGGAAAGTGTAACTTTGTGGAGTTGGTTTTCTTCTTTCACCTTCACATGAATTCTGGAGGTCAAATGCAACTGAATAGGCTTGTGTGACTAATGTCTTTATCCACTGAACCATCTCATCAGCTCACTCTGTAGACCAGGATAGCCTGGAACTCACTATGGAGCCCAGAACTCTTTTTTTTTTTTTTTTTTTTTTTTGGTTTTTTGAGACAAGGTTTCTCTGTGTAGTCCTGGCTGTCCTGGAACTCACTCTGTAGACCAGGCTGGCCTCGAACTCAGAAATCCGCTGTCTCTGCCTCCCAAGTGCTGGGATTACAGGTGTGCGCCACCACGCCCGGCTGGCCTAGAACTCTTGGTTCGCCTTTCTGTCACTCACAACCAGCTCCTATACATTCCCTTTATTTCTCTTTCCATTCTTTACTTTCTCAGTCATTAAAATTTTAGTAATCAGCTGGGCGGTGGTGGCGCACGCCTGTAATCCCAGCACTTGGGAGGCAGAGGCAGGTAGATTTCTGAGTTTGAGGTCTACAGAGTGAGATCCAGGACAGCCAGGGCTATACAGAGAAACCCTGTCTCAAAAGAAGCAAATCCAAAAAAAAAATTTTTTAGTACTCAAATTGAAAGTAATGTTATGGCTAGTCATTGATGGCTCATGCCTTTAATCTCAGCAGTCAGCGGGCAGAAGCAGGTGGATCTCTGAGAGTTTGAGCCCAGCCTGGTCTACAGAGTGAGCTCCAGGATAGTCAGGGCTGCACAGAGAAACTCCATCTTGGAAAAAAAAAATTCTAATGAGCTATCTCACTAAAGTCCTTGAAAGAGAAATGCTGTGTGTTTTGCACATGATGCTTCCTAATTGAAAGTAAGTCAGGTTTTCACTGCGTAGGTACTGAGCCAGTATATGATTTTACCATATGTTGGAGGACCAAGGGTTTTTTGTTGTTTGGTTTGGTTTTTGGTTTTACCAGACAAGGTTTTTTTTTTTTGTTTGTTTGTTTGTTTTGGTGTGTGTGTGTGTGTGTGTGTGTGTGTGTGTGTGTGGTGTGCCTAGTATTTCCCACAGTGTAGGTTTTTTTTTTAATTTCTTTTATGTATTTGAGTACACTGTCCTGTTGCTGTCTTCAGACACTCCAGATTCCATTACAGATGGTTTGTGACCCATCATGTGGTTGCTGGGAATTTTGAACTCAGAATCTTTGGAAGAGCAGCCAGTGCTCTTAATCACTGAGCCATATCTCCAGCCTGTAATGTTTTTTAAAGATTTGTTTATTTATTTTATGTATAGGTATACACTGTAGCTGCTTTCATACACCCCAGAAGAGGGCATCAGATCTCATTACAGATGGTTGTGAGACACCATATGTTGCTGGGAATTGAACTTGGGACCTCTGCCAGTGCTTTTTTTTTTCCTTTTTTTTTTCTAGAGACAGGGTTTCTCTGTGTAGCCCTGGCTGTCCTGGAGTTCACTCTGTAGACCAGGCTGGCCTTGAACTCAGAAATCCACCTGCCTCTGCCTCCCAAGTGCTGGGATTACAGGCGTGCGCCACCACGCCCGGCCTGCCAGTGCTCTTAACTCCTGAGCCATTTCTCCAGGCCTGCACAGTGTTTTTAAAGTGATCTATTTCTTGTCTACACTAAGCTCTTATATTTGTGTGTGGGAGCAGGTGAGAGACACATGTGAACAGATACTGTCCAAGGCCAGTAGAGGGCGTCGGGTCCGCTGGGTAGATACAGGCTACTGTGAGCTTGCTGGCAGATCCTCTTGAGGAGCCTGAAGCACATTTGGTCACTAAGCCACCTCAGGCTGGTTTGCACTTACCTTTCCCTCCCTTCCCAGATCTGAGATTACAGGTATGCAGAGACCATTCTAATTTCTGCGTCATTCCGTGTGTTGTGCAAGCAGGTTCTCTCTCTCTCTCCCTCTCCCTCTCCCTCTCCCTCTCCCTCTCCCTCTCCCTCTCCCTCTCCCTCTCCCTCTCCCTCTCCCTCCCTCTCCCTCTCCCTCTCCCTCTCCCTCCCCCTCCCTCTCCCTCTCCCTGTCCCTCTCCCTGTCCCTCTCCCTCTCTCTCCCTCTCTCTCTCTTTTTGCTTTTTTCGAGACAGGGTTTCTCTGTATAGCCCTGGCTGTCCTGGAACTCACTCTGTAGACCAGGCTGACCTCGAACTCAGAAATCTGCCTGCCTCTGCCTCCCAGAGTGCTGTGATGACAGTCGTGGGCCACCACCGCCTGGCTGATTTTCATTTCTTTATAGGCAATCTACAGGTTCTTCTCGGAAGTCTTCTAGGGACCTTTGTTCTGGGGATCAAACCCAGAGCTGAAGTCATATGACTTCTGAATAGCAAGGCATCTGTCACAGAGCTATATTCCCAACCCAACTTTTTTTTTTTTTTTAACTTCTTTTCTTTGGGAGGGAGATGAACAACATCTGGGCGTTCCTTGGATATAGCACATTTATGGGAAAAGGCTGGGAAGTTGGCATTGCTCACTCTAGCATGTAAAAACAAGAATCCTACAGAATCTAAAATGCTGACAAGATGTCTAAATCTACTAAAAAAAAAACCCAGCTGCTTCAAAAGGTTTTAAAATTATTTATTTATTATATATGTGTATTACTCTGGATTCTCTAGAGGAAGAGAACTTAAATATTTATATTTATTAATGAATACATTAAATTATTTATTGGTATATGTGTGATTTATTGGAGTGGCTTACAGGCAGCAGGCCAGCTAACCCAACAATGGCTGTCTACCAATGGAGGTGTTCAGTCCATGAGGCTGGATGACTCCACTGGTCTTCAGTATACACTGGAATCCCACAATACGCTCTGATGCCAGTGTCTTAGGGTTTTACTGCTGTGCAGAGACACCATGACCAAAGCAACTCTTTTTCTTTTCCTTTTTTGTTTTTGTTTTTGTTTTTTTCGAGACAGGGTTTCTCTGTGTAGTCCTGGCTGTCCTGGAACTCACTCTGTAGACCAGGCTGGCCTCGAACTCAGAAATCCGCCTGCCTCTGCCTCCCAAGTGCTGGGATTACAGGCGTGTGCCACCATGCCCGGCTAAGACAATCTTTTTTTCTTAAATAGAAAAAGAACTTCTTCTTTTTAAACATTTTCTTATTTTTTAATTTTTTTAAGATTTTTTTTATTTTATGTATATGAGTACACTGTCGCTGTCTTCAGACACACCAGAAGAGGGCATTAGTTCCCATTACAGATGGTTGTGAGCCACTATGTGGTTGCTGGGAACTGAACTCAGGACCTCTGGAAGAGCAGCCATTGCGGGGCTGGAGAGATGACTCAGCGGTTAACTGTACTTACATATACATAAAATAAATAAATAAAATCTTTAAAAAAAAAGAATTCCAGCACTCTGGGAGGCAGAGGCAGGCGGATTTCTGAGTTCGAGGCCAGCCTGGTCTACAGAGTGAGTTCCAGGACAGTCAGGGCTACACAAAGAAACCCTGTTTCGAAAAAAAACCAAATCCAAAAAAAAAAAAAAAAAAAAAGAGTAGTCAGTGCTCATAACCGCTGAGCCATCTCTCCAGCCCAGCAACTCTTATAAAACCAAACATTTCATTGGGATTGGCTTACAGTTTCAGAGGCTCAGTTCGTTAATATCATGACAGGAAGCATGGCAGCGTGCCTGCTGGAGAAGGAGCCAAGAATCTTGATCCAAAGGCATCGGATGGACAGACTGTCTCTTCTGCACTGAGGGGAGCTTGAACCCTCGGAGTCCTCACTGCCTGCCTACCCAATGACACACTTCCTCTAACAAGGCCACGCCTCGTCCAACAAGACCACACCTCCTAATGAGTGCGGCTTCCCATGGGCTAAGCATATTCAAACCAGTAGATGGCGTGGTTCAGATCAAAGGCCGATCTTCTGCCTCAGAGATCCAGATTATTCCTACTTTAAATCCATCAGAGTTTAGCCAGCTGTGATGGTTTGTATATGATTGGCCCAGGAAGTGAACCTATTAGGAGGTGTGGCCTTGTTGGAGTAGGTGTGTCTCTGTGGGTGTGGGCTTAAGACCCTCCCCCTGGCTGCCTGGAAGTCAGTCTTCTACTAGCAGCCTTCAGATGAAGAGAGAGAACTCTCAGCTCCTCCAGCACCATGTCTTCCTGGTTGCTGCCATGTTTCTGCCTTGATGACAATGGACTGAACTTCTGAACCTGTAAGCCAGCCCCAATTAAATGTTGTCTTTTATAAAACTTGCATTGGTCATGGTGTCTGTTCACAGCAGTGAAACCCTATCTAAGACAGTGTCTGTTACAATCTGCCCATATGATCTGTGACTCTAGAGAATCCAGACTAATACACCAGCCATTGGGGTTTGAGTTCATTCCTGGCATAGTCAAGTTTACAACCGGGGATAGCCATAACAATACGTGTGTGTGTGTGTGTGTGTGTGTGTGTGTGTGAACTTGTGCCTTGGAGGGTGAAGGTCAAAGGACAACTTGCAGTTATGGGTTCTTTTTTTGTTTTGTTTTTTTTTGTTTGTTTTTGTTTTTTGGTTTTTGTTTTGTTTTGTTTTTTTTTGAGACAGGGTTTCTCTGTGTAGCCCTGGCTGTCCTGGAACTCACTCTGTAGACCAGGCTGGCCTCGAACTCATGAGATTCACCTGCCTCTGCCTCCCAAGTGCTGGGATTACAGGCGTGCGCCACCAGTCTGGCTGGGTTCTTTTTTTTTTTTTTTTTTTTTTTACCATGCGGCCCCTGAGAGGGAACTACGTGACTAGGCTTGCGAGCAGGTACCTTTACTTGCTGAGCCATTTTGCTGGCCCCAGAAGGTCTTTTCATTTCAGCTCCTAAAAGTTTCAACTTCAGTGACTTACAAAATTTCTGGTCCAGTTTTGCTTGTTGGTTGTTTGGGAATTGAACCTACAGTCTCTTTTGTTTTGCATTTGCTTTGGTTTTAATTTCGGCAGAGTTTCTCTGTATAGCCCTGGCTGTCCTGGAACTCACTCTGTAAGTCCAGGCTGGCCTCTAACTCGGAAATCTGCCTGCCTCTGCCTCCTTGAGTGCTAGGATTAAAGGGGCACACCGTTACTGCCCCTTTGACACGCTAAACAACTGGGGTTGGAATCTAGGGTATTGTGCAGCGAGGCTGGTTCTCTGTCAATACATATTCAGCCCTGGAGAGAAATTTGAATAGGCTATTGGTCATCTCATTTTATTTTTTTTGTTTTTGTTTTTTTGTTTTTTCGAGACAGGGTTTCTCTGTATAGCTCTGGCTGTCCTGGAACTCACTCTGTAGACCAGGCTGGCCTCGAACTCAGAAATCCACCTGCCTCTGCCTCCCAAGTGCTGGGATTACAGGCGTGCGCCACCACCGGCCGGCCTCATTTTATTTTTTTATTTATTTTGGTGCTGTATCTTTTTATACTTTTTTTTTTTTTAATTTATGTGAGTGTATGTGTTAAGGTAAAAAGAGAAAATCCATGGGAGTTGGTTCTCACCTTTCACCACGTGAGTCCTAGGGATGAAAGGCAAATCCCTCCTTCCTGGAGGTAAGCGCCTCGCCTCTGCCAGCTGAACGCTCTCACCGGACTTGTCCTACTTAAAGGTGGCACTAAAGCGAAGTGCAGAGCCCAACCCACCTAGATGGAGCAGGAGAAACTCGCCACTAGGGGCGCAGCATGCCCGGGGTTTCGCTAAACGAACGCAACGCCAGGGGGCGGGAACAACCGTTACCCCGCCCCCTCCATCTGCGGCGCCCTGTGATTGGAAGGAGAGACGATTACTATAGCAGCGCCGTTGGAGTGGGCGGGAGAAGAGGGCCGGCCAAAGGTGACGCCGTGGCTGTGGAGGTGCGGTGCTCCGCGGCGCTCTGGACGGTGGATGGCGGCGGGATGGAGCGCGAGGGGAGCGGCGGTGGCAGCGCCTCAGCCGGGCTCCTGCAGCAGATCCTCAGCCTGAAGCTCGTGCCGCGGGTGGGCAACGGGACCCTGTGCCCCAACTCCACTTCGCTCTGCTCCTTCCCAGGTACGCCCCGCCCCGCCCCGCGCCTGCGCACTGAGCACCTGTCGCCTGCCCTCCCTCTTAGGGCGAGGCCGAGGCAGTCCTGGAATCGCACTGGGGCTACTGCCGTCCCGTCCTAGGGACTGCTTTTATCCTTCCCCTGAGAGCCTGTGTGCTGACCCTGTCCTGTGATTCTGTCCTACACCCATCTCCCCCAGCTTGTCTATGGAGGAATCACTTGATCAAACCTGTTGCGGGTTCCCCCAACCCGCACGTTGAAGAACTTAAGACACAACTTCTAAAATGCTCTTAGCTCCTACAGGAGTTTCTCCGCCTTCTTTCTGCTCGGAGGGCTTTTCAAGTTAGAGTTACACCGTGGGATTGCTACAGTTCAGAAAGTTGTGGGGAGGAGACTTGCCTCCCCTGAGATGATTAATAAAGGCTTTCAGGGGAGGGTGTGAGTACTTGCTTTGGATTTTTGAAGGCAAGATGACAGGCGGAGGCTTGGGGGTGAATTAGGACACTGCAGCAAAGAGAAACTGGCCCAGTGACGATGTAGAAGACAACGGGTGGGACTGCTGATTGCAGCCTCAAGCCAGACACCTGCGAGTATCCACTCACTGGGCAGCGACTGCCAGGCGCCTCTCGGTAGCCACCTGGGACCTGCCTGTGTAGTAGCTGTCAAGGTGATTTCTCTCTCTCTCTCTCTCTCTCTCTCTCTCTCTCTCTCTCTCTTTTGTGTTTTTTTGTTTTGCGGCAGCTGAAGATGTTAGCTTGTGATCCTGCCCACAAGGGGAGTCTGGAAGTTCAGATTGTTTTCCAGAAGTATTAGTGTCCCACCTGGCAGTGATTACAAATAAATACATGTATAAAGGAGCAAATCTGAAAATGATCAAGTAAACACGCATACACACATCATTCTGGAGACCCTCCCCCAAAAGATGAAGGGTCCATACTTTGCTAGGATTCAATCAGTCTGTTCTTAACTCATTTTCTCACTTCTCTACTAACTCTTTGGGAACTTTCCAAACCCGAGAACGGGAAACACAGACTAACGAGTATCCCTATGTTTGGGTGGGTGGTAAGAGTCACACACCTGGTTAAGAGCGGAGGCTCATTAGACAGTTGTGAGGCCATCATGGGTGGAGTTAGGCAAGCCTAGATGGCAGGCTGCTTTAGATTATGGGGCCACAGTTGTATATTTGGCTTGTGTTGATGGAAATCTCTTTATGCAAAGCAGGACTGTTCTGGTTCTTACTGTCTTGGTTACATCGGTGTATATGTGTGTACACATCACATTTTAATTTCCATTTTAATTTCCTGTACTATAGAGGTCAAGACACTTTATGATTTTTTTTTGTTTGTTTTTTTCTGCTTTTGAGACAGGGTTTCTCTGTGTAGCCCTGGCTGTCCTGGAACTCACTCTGTAGACCAGGCTGGCCTCGAACTCAAAAATCCACCTGCCTCTGCCTCCCAAGTGCTGGGATTACAGGCGTGGGCCACCACCGCCCAGCGTTCACTTTATGATTCTTAAGCTCAAAACTTCTGAACCAGGGGTGTGTACTATTACAGTGCCCCCCCAATCACACTACTACTTAAATCCATAACATGGATTACGTGATGTTATTTAAATAGGTATTATTTAAAATTTCTCCAGTCGCCGGGCGGTGGTGGCGCACACCTGTAATCCTAGCACTCTGGGAGGCAGAGGCAGGCAGATTTCTGAGTTCGAGGCCAGCCTGGTCTACAAGTGAGTTCTAGGACAGCCAGAGCTACACAGAGAAACCCTTTCTCGAAAAAAAACCCAAATTCAACCCCCCCCCAAAAAATCTCCAGTCAACCAAATAGCCTTTTTTCTTTTAAAAAAAATGTTTGTTTTTTTTAAAAGTATGTGCATGTGTTCAGGTGTGTGGACATGAGTGCAGGTGCTCACCGAGGCCAGAGGCGGGGAGTTACAGGTGGCTGAGCTATCTGACCTGGTTGCAGGGAATCAGACTTGAGTCCTCTGAAAGAGTAGCAATCACTCCTTATCTCTGAGCTATTTCTCCTTTGGGGTTTTTCATTTTGTTTCTGTTTTTTTTTGTTGTTTGTTTTGTTTTGTTTTGGTTTGGTTTTGGTTTTTCAAGACAGGGTAGTCCTGGCTGTCCTGGAACTCACTCTGTAGACCAGGCTGGCCTCGAACTCAGAAATCCGCCTGCCTCTGCCTCTGCCTCCCGAGTGCTGAGATTACAGGTGTGCGCCACCACGCCCGGCTCTTGTTTCTGTTTTTATTTGGTGAGAGAAAGGGTTGTTTTACTAAGAAAGAAAAAAGGCAGATGGCCTGTGAGCAGGGAAAAAGAGAGCCCTGACAGAAGCCTCGCTTAAGACCAGACGCTAATGAAGAGTCAGAGGTTACTGGGTGTGGAGGCTCACAACCAGAACCCCAGCACTCAGGAGTCAGAAACAATCAGATGTCTGAGAATTGGAAGCCAGCTTGGTCCACACAGCAAGTTCTGGGTCAGCTAGAGCTACATAATAATAGAACCACACAATGAATTTGGTTGTCCTGGCACTTTGATCTCATTCACCCTACAACAGCTCTTCTGTTTACTTCAGCTTTTTGTTGTTGTTGTTGTTGTTGTTGTTACTGACCTGGAACTCGCTGGGAACTGAACTCAGGTCCTCTGGAAAAGCAGCAGCTGCTCCCAACTGCTGAGCCATCTTTCCAGACTCGCTCCTGAAAGTGCTCATCTCCATTATGTATTTGGGTTTTACTCCTGCTTTGGCTGTGAGACTTAAGAGTACCATTTACCAGGGCCATCCATGCCTTCATCTGGCCCCCTCTTCTGGACAGTGTAGGCTCCAGACTGGAGGTATAAACATGGATAGGATCACAGTGTGCTAATCACAAGGCTAATGCAGAACAGATAGCCCATGACCTCAAGTCACTGGAGTGCATCATAAACACACCCCCTCCCCGGAGTGTCTCATCTTTATTTGGAATTCTGGTTATAATGGTTACTTGACATTTTCCCCATTTGAGATACTAAGGCCCTCTTAGTAGGAATCTTATTCAGGATCCTGAGCCTGATTCCCTTTTTATTTTGGTCACACGGAAAATGTCACCTTGTACTTTATGCAAACTCATGGCAGATCATTGCCCTAAAATATTCTGTGGTTTCTCTGCACTAAAAAGCTTTGAATTGATTTTTTTTTTTTTTAAATCCGCTTTTGCAATTTGGACATCTAGGATTCTGCCAAATTCTCATTCTAACGTGCTCAGATCTCTTTCGCTGTCTCTTTGTGCTTGTTTGTTTGAGACAAGGTCTCATTGTGGAGCTGAGATGGCCAGAGAACCTGCGCCTTCCCCGTGCTAGTGCTGAGATTCTAAGCCTGCACCGTCAGGACTGGCTTTTAGTCGTATTTGTAACAATCGGGAATGACATTTATTTTCCGAACATAGGGTTTCACTAAATTAATGTCAAATCAAACAAACTCAATAGTGTTTTGATCGTGCTTTTGCTGACTCAAGAATGGATCCAACTTGGACAAGTCAGTTATTCATTTACTAAATAAGTGGTGTATCTTTTTAAGATTTTTTTTTTTTTTTTTTTTTGAGACAGGGTTTCTCTCTGTGTAGTCCTGGCTGTCCTGGAACTCACTCTGTAGACCAGGCTGGCCTTGAACTCAGAAATCCGCCTGCCTCTGCCTCCCAAGTGCTGGGATTACAGGCGTGAGCCACCACGCCCGGCTTTTAATGATTTTTTTTTAAAAAAAAAAGATGTATTTATTTATATGCACACACTGTAGCTGTCTTTGGACACACCAGAAGAGGGCATCCGATCCCATTACAGATGGTTGTGAGCCTCCATGTGGTTGCTGGGAATTGAACTCTGAACTTCTGGAAGAGCAGTCAGTGCTCTTAGCCACTGAGCCATCTCTCCAGCCCTTCAAGTTTATTTTTATTTATGTGTATGAGCATATGTGTGTGGATGCCCACAAGGAACAGAAGAGGGCATTGAATCTCTGGGAGCTGGAGTTACAAGTATTTGCCTGATGTGGGGTTTGGGGCGTGAACTCTGGTTCTCTGCAAGGGTAGCAATGGCTCATAGCTGCTGAGCCATCTCTCCAGTCCTGTTGAGGTGGGGTGTCCGTTAGAAAGGCCTTGACAGACAAAACAAAAGCCCTCCCACGTGGATCGCTCGTTCCATGGAGACATGGAGAAAAGGAAGGACACCATGCCTGGGAGAGACAGGAGAGAGGGCGGAGTAAGTGGTAGAGCATGCCAGGGAGGGTGTGCGCCAGGGGGCGGGGTGCTACTTTCCATGATGTGATAAGGTACGATGGCACGCACCTCAGGTGGGGTGGTTGTGAATTTGAGGCCAACCATCCTGGGCTCAGGCCTGAATTCAAGGCCAGCCTTGGCTATTGTTTGAAAAACAATGCTCCCACCCTCGTGGGCTCATACTTTTGAATGCTTAGTCCCTGATTGGTGGAACTGTTTTGGGAAGGATGAGGAGGAGGTATGGCCTTATTGAGGGTTTCAAAAGCCCACATCAGGCCCTGTCTGTCTGTGTGTCTGTGTGTCTGTCTCTGTCTCTGTCTCTCTCTCTCTCTCTCTCTGCTTGGTACCTGTGGATCAGGTTGTAAGCTCTTAGCTACTGCTCTGGTGCCTTGCCTCTCTGCTCCCTGCTGTTGTGATAATGGCCTCACCCACTGGAATTGCTTCCAGTCCAGTGGTTTCTCTTAGAAGAGTTGCTTTGGTCATGGTGTCTCTTCACAGCAATAGAACAATGACCAAGGCAAGCAGAATCAGGAGAGAGGGGCCAGGCCACAGTCGGTCGTCCAAGAGTAAGTCATCCTTAGGGCTGAGGGGATGGTAGCACCTGGAAGACAGAAGACAGTTGGCAAGCCAGGAGTGCACCGTTGACCGATGCAGACTGATGGGCCAGGAGCCTCCGGCCGGCCTAGTTCCAGCAGGGAGTCACAGGAGTGGGCAGGACTCTAGTCCTCAGGGGACAGATGTGGTCTGCTCACAATCCCCAGCTTTATAAAGACTCACTCAGGCACAGGGGTGTGCCCAGCTGTGTGACCTGGAACGGAAGGTTGGAGAAGGACGGCCGCTGGCTTGCCCGGCACTTCCGGTTCCTGTTGTTTTAGACTGGAGTTGATCTTGGGGCCAGGATGACCCAGGTTTGGCAGTTAAAGGCAGAGCGCTGGTCATCAGCAAGCCCGTTTGTTAATTCCATATCATCTGGAGGACACAGCCCTCCACGTGACTCTGCTCTTCCATTGTCTGGAAGCTGTGGAAATGTACATGTATGCATCTCACTCAAGATTTTCAACCCAGGGCTTTGATACCACCGGGTCCAGAATTTGAATCTCCAATCCCGATATAAGTGCTGTGTGAGCATGGCGGCCAACTTGCAGTCCTGGCATCTGGGAGGCAAGGGATCCTCAGAACAAGCTGGCTAGCTAGATGGGCTGAATTGAATTGCTGAGGTTTGCATTCAAGTGAGAGGCTCGGCCTCCAAAGATGAGGAAGAGAGGCACCCATTGGCAAATTTTATCTCCACATGAGTACCCATACATTTGTTTTTTTTGTTTTTGTTTTTGTTTTTTTGAGACAGGGTTTCTCTGTGTAGCCCTGGCTGTCCTGGAACTCACTTTGTAGACCAGGCTGGCCTCGAACTCAGAAATCCGCCTGCCTCTGCCTCCCAAGTGCTGGGATTACAGGCATGCACCACCACCGCCCGGCTGTACCCATACATTTGTAATCACACACACACACACACACACACACACACACACACACACGGAGAAGGAGAAGGAGAGACAGGAGGAGTAAAAAAGAAGGCCCCCACAGTCTTGGACTTCCCAGTTCCCAGAACCTTGAACCAAAAGATTGTGTTATAGCAGCAGAAAACCAACAACACAGCTGCCAAGGAAGACCCAGCTGCTGCTGCGCTCGGTTTGAAGCAGTAAACAAGGACATGCCGAAAGACAGAGAAACATTCTTGGCAGTGTGTTGAGCCAGGGAAACGAAAAGCACTCTACATCGTTCAATAAATAGCTATTAAACAGCTGGCAAATTAAGGTGCAGTAGATTAAAAAGAAATCACTTAGTTTTTTTTTTTTAAGTGTTTTATAGATCCAAGTTTGTGATAGCTTTTAAAGTCTCATAAATACTCTCATCCTGAGAGTATTTTTATAAACTACTCATTTAATATAATCAAGGCTTCTTTCCCCCTCAGTGTTTTAAGTGGTACTATATATGGGCACCGAAGTACCCAACGCATACGGCTGGGGTGGCGGTTACACATGGGATGGGGGGGTAGGTGGGCGGGGTTTGGGGGTTTAGGGAGGATGGGGGACAGGGTTTGGGGGTTAGGGAGGATGGGGTGGGGCTTGGGATTTAGGGAAGATAGGGGATGGGTTTTGGGGGTTAGGGAGGATAGGGGATGGGTTTTGGGGGTTAGGGAGGATGGGGGATGGGTTTTGGGGGTTAGGGAGGATAGGGGGGTGGCTCATCCCCCTGTGTTGCACTCCACAGCCTAGAATGGTGCCAGCAGGATCTTGGTAGCCCGTCCTTAGGTAGGTGCTGTGCTTCAGGGGAACCAGCATGTGTAAGCGTGGGGGTGTTTGTTACGGCCAGGCTGCTGTGACAAAGCTCCACAGGCTAGACCGTTGGAAGAGCTGGTTGTTGCTCAGTTCTGGAGGCTGCAAGTCCGACCTGGGCGCTAACCAGCAGTTAGACTTCCTTCCTGCCTCTCCCTCCTCCTGCCTTGTTACTGTGCCTACGAGTCCTATAAATGAGTCTAAATAAGTCCTGCTGTATTTAAACGGCTGATCCCCTGTGCCTGGAAGTTTCTGAACCCTTTAAAAACGCACTAAAGCTTAGCATGGTGGCAGATGCCTATAATACACAAGGGAGGCAGGAGGATCAGAGTTCGAGGCCTGCCTCGGATATGTACTGCGTTATGAGGCTATCCTGGGCCACATGGTGAGACCCTGCCTCCCAATAACAAAAACGCGGTGCTAGGGAGGAGGCTTATAGGTTAAGTGCTGCTCTTGCAGAGGACCCAGGTTCAACTCCCAGCACCCAGCCGGTGGCTCACAACCATCTCTATCTAACTCCAGTTCTAGGAGACCCAATGTCCTCTTCTGACCTCCATGGGCACCAAACATGTACGTACGTTCATACATACAGGCAAAACACGCGTACAATAAAATGAATACATCTAATTTAAAAAAAGGTTTCTCCACCCAACTTTAAAACAAAACAAAAACACCAACAGCAAAACCCACTCTAGACAGCTTCCTGCTGACAAGAATGGGAAGAGCGGGTGCAGGGGCGGGGACCGGGCCAGCACCCCACTGGGAAAGCCGGTGGCTCCAGCTTCGCCTTTCTCTCTCCTCACAGAGATGTGGTATGGTGTGTTCCTGTGGGCACTGATGTCTTCTGTGTTCTTTCATGTCCCCGCTGGCCTGCTGGCCCTCTTCACCCTCAGACATCACAAATATGGTAGGTTGGTGTCCGTCAGCATCCTGTTCATGGGCGTCGTGGGACCAATCACTGCTGGAATCCTGACAAGTATGTTAGATGTTAAAACACTGTCGAAAACTTGTAACGCGTTAGGCATCTAGTTTTAGGACTCATTTCAGAGATGGGCAGTGGGGGGCGTGGGGGGGCTGGGAATTTAGCTCAGTGGTAAAATACTTGCTTAGCAAGCACAGAGCCCTGGGTTTGGTTTCTAGCAATGGGAGGCGGGAAAAGTGTGAGTGTGTGTCTGTGTGTGTTTTCATGTGTACACACACACACACACACACATATACACAAAATGAGTATAAAGAGTAGCTTTTAAGTGTGGATCTTATTTTTTTTGTTGTTGTTGTTGTTGTTGTTTTGTTTTTGTTTTTCCGAGACAGGGTTTCCCTGTGTAGCCTTGGCTGTCCTGGAACTCACTCTGTAGACCAGACTGGCCTCGAACTCAGAAATTCGCCTGCCTCTGCCTCCCAAGTGCTGGGATTACAGGCGTGCGCCACCACGCCCGGCGGATCTTATTTTTTAATATATTCCTTTATTGGGTTTTATTTTGTCTTTTAACTCTCAAGCTCCTTACCTGGCCAATCTCTTTGACTTTCCAAGATAGATTTTAAATGCTTTGAGATGGGCCACTGGAAAATAAAAGCATTTCCCCGGGGGAGTCCCGGCACCTCTCTGACCCCAGTCCCTTGACCTGGGCTTGGCAGAGCAGTTCACTGATCGCCTCACTCTTTCGATTGTGACTCCTTTAGGGATGGAGAGTCAATCTGTGTAGGAAGATGATTGAGGGCTAGGTGTGCCTAGTGGCAAAGCTGACATAGCATGTCTGAGGCCTGGGTTTGACCCCAGCACCGCACACAAAGGAAGTAAAGTGTCTGGTTCGTGTTTTTCAATCCACTGTGTTCCCCACCTTAGACTTCCTGACTAGAGACTGGAGTAACATGGAAATTAGAAACTATTTTTAAACCTGCTTCTTTCTTTTGTCTTTGTTTTGTTTCATGTCCTTGACACAACTAGAGAAATAAAAAATGATAAATCATTTTTAAATTTATACTTACACAGAACAGAAGCATGTGTATTTATTTTCTAGAAATATAAACTTAAAATAAATGAAAATAAAAATCATACTGTGCATTAGTAGGCACAGGTTGTATTTTGGTGTATTTTTTAAAAATAATAATTATTTTTATGTACATTGGTGCTTTGCCTGCATGTGTGTGTCTGCGTGAGGGTGTCAGATAGTGGTGGTGCTGGCAGCTGTGAACTCCCTCGTGGGTGCTGGGAATCGAACCCTGGTCCACTGGAAGAGCAGCCAGTGCTCTTAATCACTGAGCCACCTCTCTAGTCCTATTTATAAATATATATTATATACAATATTTTTATATTATAAAAATAGGTAAATATATTTATATTATACAAAATATAATATACAATCATAAATGTATTTATAAAACATAGGAATGTAATATTCCTAATTTGTCCTTTTTGTTTGTTTGTTTTTTGTTTTTTGTTTTTCGAGACAGGGCTTCTCTGTGCAGCCCTGGCTGTCCTGGAACTCACTCTGTAGACCAGGCTGGCCTCGAACTCAGAAATCCGCCTGCTTCTGCCTCCCAGGGTGCTGGGAATACAGGTGCCATTGCCCAGCTACCTTTTTTTTTTTTTTTTTAACTGTAAATTTAAACTCTGAGCTTTGAACAGAAATGTTCATTTAGTCTCTTTGATTGGCTTTCTTTCTTCTCTCTCTCTCTCTCTCTCTCTCTCTCTCTCTCTCTCTCTCTCTCTGTAGATGCTGTAGCTTTGTTTCTCTGTGTTCCGTGTCACTAAATGCTGCAGTATCCACAGGGACTTTCTGGCCCCTGAGACAGTAAAGCAGGGGTGGACGCACCCGGCCATCCCCTTGGATGCGGGGTGGGGGTGGGGGGTAGGGGGGGTAGAGGGGAGGCCTGCGTACTGAGGGCCTGGCGCCATAGCTGGCGCACGGTAGCTGAACATGCGCTCGTTTCTGTCCCAAGGCTTTCCTTTCCAGTATTGTTTCCTTTTCCTGCTCTCCTGGATTTTCCTTTTTTTTTCTTCCTTATCTGAATCTCGTGAGGACCCAGGTCAGGTTCCTCAGGCTTCTTTCTTTTCTTTTACAGTTACAGAGGCCCCATGAGACTTGTGCTCTGACACCTTGGTGACACTGATGGCCGCTAGAGGCAAAGTCAAATATCTAACACTGTTTGCTTCTGAAAATATGAATAACATCTCGTGTCACATTTTAAGAATGTGTAGTCTTTATTTTGAGGTGCTGAGAATGGAACCCACAGCCTTGTATATCTTTTTTTTTTTTTTTTTTTTTTTTTTTTTAAGTTTTTCGAAACAGGGTTTCTCTATGCAGCCCTGGCTGTCCTGGAACTCACTCTGTAGACCAGGCTGGCCTCGAACTCAGAAATCCACCTGCCTCTGCCTCCCAGAGTGCTGGGATTACAGGCGTGTGTCACCACTGCCCTGCAAGATTTATTTGTACTGTAGCTGTCTTCAGACACCCCAGAAAAGGGGGTCAGATCTCGTTATGGATGGTTGTGAGCCACCATGTGGTTGCTGGGATTTGAACTCAGGACCTTTGGAAGAGCAGTCGGTGCTGTTACCCCGCTGAGCCATCTCTCCAGCGCATCTGCTTTTATAAACATGAAAGCATTGCTTGTCTGCCATAGAAAGTGGATGATGTGTGAGAAAGTCTAGAGATCATCCCGACTCGGGACAAACGTTAGCACGGTTGCTCGAGCGTCTTCTAGTTGTCTTTTCTTTTTTTTTTGTTTTTGTTTTTTGTTTTTTTGAGACAGGGTTTCTCTATGTAGCCCTGGCTGTCCTGGAACTCACTCTGTAGAGCAGACTCAGAAATCTGCCTGCCTCTGCCTCCCAAGTGTTGGGATTACAGGCGTGCGCCACCACGCCCTGCTCAACCTTGTATATCCTAAGGACATGCTTTGTCACTGAGCCACACCCTCTACTTCCCTGTAGATAATTGGATTTCATGACTGTTTCCTGAGCATCAGAGGTATAGCTGGGTCAACACAGATCTGGGTGTAGAGGATGAGATAGGGTGTCTGGGTCGGCACCGGGTGTTTCTGTGCTGGGCTCCTGTTCTCCGGGAGGTTGTAGTGACTATAGAAAGGGAAGTAGCAACCTGGGAAACAGAAGGGATCCTGTGTCCTCTGCGACCTTGTGTCCTTTGAGTCCCGTGCTGATTTCCCTCTCTTCTTTCTTGAATCGAATCCTCCATTTAATAGCATGTGGAGCTCGGATCCCCTGTGCCCTGGAACCATTTCTTGATCTGTCTCAGTAGCTTGTCATCCGTCGCCAAGAATGTATTAGGTGACCATAGGCATGTGGTCAACTAGCAAGAGAACGAGGGAGGGGAAATGCTGTTCCCAAGAGGGAACTGCTGTCTTGTCATCTCAACTGTCACTTCAGATCATCCAGTAAATAGGAGATGCCTAAGCTAAGGGAGTCCAAATCGGAATGCTGACTTGCAAACCACACTAAGAAAGTTAGCTTGGTTACCAGAAAGCTCAGAGAGCACAAACTTTCCATTCATAACTAAATAATAAAAACTCATCTCTGGACAGGGAAAATTTGAAACCTTCTATTTTTGTGATGTCATTAATCTCAGGTTTTGTTTACTAATTACTTTTTTTTCTTTCTTTCTCTCTCTCCTTCAACACACTTGGATTTGAACCAGGCGCAGCAATCGCTGGGGTGTACCGGGCAGCGGGGAAGGAGATGATCCCCTTTGAAGCCCTCACGCTGGGCACCGGGCAGACATTCTGTGTAGTGGTCGTCTCTTTCTTACGGGTTTTAGCTACTCTATAGCATACGCGCTTTCACTGTGATATGCCATCCCTGAGTTTTATAGACTCCTCCAAAGGAATGGACGGTGTTCACGGTTTCTTCATTCCTCAAATGGAAGCAGCTAGAAGCTTGCGGGTGTGAAGACCGCCACAGCCCTTTCTTCTAGTCGAAGTTCCAGAAACTGAAGACCCTTGTGGACACCAGTCATTCCCAGCCAAAACCAGCTCCTGGGCATTTCTTCTCTTGTGGCAACTTAAGAAGTTTTACACGCATGCACTGTCACCCAAGCCAGCAATGCCTCAGAGTCTGTATCCTTCCTGTGCAAAAATGTATCGTTGCTGTTTCCTAGCAACAGTGGAGCGCGCTGCTTGATTTCAAGGGGGCAGGCTGCACTGTACTGAAACCTTAGCGACCTGGTAGGAAAGCCAAGCTGGCCTGGGCTGGTTGAGAACAAACTGGTGGAGTGTCACAGGAAGAAGTGGAGTTCAAAGCAACAGCTTTGGTCCCACTGTCAAACGTAGGTGACCGCTGAGAATGTGACATGTTATGGATAACTATCTTGACCTCTGATTATTTAATATGTTTCAAGAGATGTGAATTTTATCATTTGATCAAAATAAGCTAGCTAATTGAGGTTTCTTGGCTGGGGGTTTTTGTTTCGTTTTGTTTTTTTTGTTGTTGTTTTTGTTTTGTTTTAAAGACATGAGGTCTTGCTTTGTTGCCCAGGCTGGTCCAAACTCCTGGGCTCAAGGCATCCTCCTGCCTCAGGCTCCTGAAGAGCTGGGGCAATAGGCATCACCATCATGCCTAATTGAGGTTCCTTTTCCCAAAGAATGTCCATGACACCTTGTTATGTTTAATACTATCCATTATATTTACCGTCTCTGAAAACACACAGACTTTCTTACATGGCTTGACTTGAACTCCAGAACCAAGTAGGTTAGGATACTCTTCGGACATTCAGGCCCAGAGAAGATACTTGCAGGATTCTGTTAGAGTCTTTCTTGGTGGTTTCGTTGATTGGGTGAGTCCGTGCTTGTGCAGTGTGCTGAGGGGTTGCTGGCTGTTGGTTTTCCTCACACTGTTTACCTAGCAGGGCTCCTCGGCCCGCTCTTGCAGTATTTGAGTATCCATTCCCAGAAAGTGCCTAACACTTCTTCAGACGTAACCCGTCCAGAATTTATATCCTTAAAGAGTAGTCATAGTTTTTAACTTGATTTTAGCTATTTTAATTTTGAACTCTACTGCCTAACTTTGTTTTTCCTTCAAAAGGCCTCTAAACTGTGACTTCAAAAAGGAGAGGGAGGTGCAGGGCTCAGGCACCTTTCTTCAGTTCAGCAGTTTTGTAGAAACTACATAAAATACAACAGCTGCGTTGTATCTTGTTTTAAAAGTAGCTTCTGGTGATTAACTGACATTTTTAAAAGAAAATTTTCATTGTGAGATTAAGGCTCACAACCTGTGAGGAAATAAATTTATCTTAAAGCACTGTGCTCTCAGCTTCTGGTTAACTAGCAGCTGGCTGGGAAGATCGTTCAGCAGGTTCTCAGGAACCATCTCCTGCCGATGTCTCTGCTCTCCATGTGCTGTCCACATGCACCCGTAAATAAATAAATGTAATTCACGTTTCTCTTTAAATACCCAGGAGGACCTCTGGCACTTGCACCCATGTGCACATACTTCCTGTCCCCCACGTACACGTGATTTTAACATTTGATAAAATGGCTGAGCGGATCAGTTTGCCCAGTAATGGCATCAGGGGAAACTGCAGGGACGACTCCAAAAATAATTGGCTCTTTCCTTTGGACCACCAGTCGTCAAAGCTGTAGTGACCATCAGATTTGGTAGGCAGCTAAAATGCAAATAATCCCCAGCAAAAAGAGCAAATCTTTCTTCTGACAAAAGATTTCCATTTTCAGTCTGAGAGACTTTGAGTTTGGAAACCATCCCTTCAGCTGGAGAAACTGGAATGTTGTACTGGGCCTTGTGGCGCTGATAGCATCACTGGGAGGACGCCTTGTGTTACTAAGCATTCTTTGGGATGTTATTTTACACACTAAGCACATAGGTGAATGGGTCGTTGGCTGTTGCCCTAAAAAATAACTCATGAACATATTTATGATTAGAACATTTGGTTATTTGTATTTACAACCAAGACGCAAGAGTTAGGGTGTTTTTGTTTCCATATGTTTCATCAGCTTTAAAAACAAAAACTTGAACTTGAAATGTATCTTCAAATTACTGAGTGTTTCATCTATCCCAGTGTGTGAAGCATTCTTTCTTGGAGGGGGGTGTTGGGGGGGGTTGTTTTGTTTTGTTGAGACAGGTTTTCTCTGTGTAATGGCCTTGGCTGTCCTGGACCTACGTCGTGGATCAGGCTGGCCTCGAACTCACACAGATCCACTGCCTCTGCCTCCCGAGTGCTGGGACTAAACGCATGTGCCACCAAGCCAGGCTGTGTGAAGTATTCTTTTGTGCATAAATGTACGTAGAGTCTATAGACTGAGCTCTGAGCCTCGAAATGTTTTCTGGAAGAAACCATTTGAATGATAAAGAGTGCGTTCCACTTGAATTGCTGCTTCTCTTCTTCCTTCTGTCTCAAACTCCAGTTATCTGCCACGGTGTATGTTGAACACATCACCTTGAGGAATTTCCTCCCAGTAAGGACTTTCTTGGGCCCTAATTCCTGCATCTGTGTCCTCCCTTCTCATCCTCTTTTAAGTTCTTAGAGAGGCGACCCACCACCCAAAGCTGATTTTTTGATGCTTTAGTGAGATTCTGGGGGTAAACAGTAAGTTCACTCGCAAAAGTGTAATGATTGTGAGCAGATGCATCTCTGGGTTGCACACTTCCACTGCAGCAAGACACCACTTGGGAAATGCTGGGAGCAGCCAGCAGCACTTCTTGCGAGTAATGGCGTCCTTCCTGTGTCCTTTAGGTTTTTAAATTGTATGTTGGCTTTCCATTCCAATGTCCTTTGTGACTGCCCTGATTTCCCTTAAGTTATTGTGACAGTGCAGGCCATGCCAACCGTCCCTAAGGAACTCTTTCCTGGAATGTGAAGCCCCGGTGCCATTCATGGTCCACGCGCAGAAGGTTTTGTGAACTTGTGTTTCTTTCTTGTGGACTGTGTAAGGCTGGTTATGACCAAAATCAGTTTAACGTTTTATATTAGGTTATTGCACTTAACTGCTATAGTCAAAATGATCAAATCTTTGTACATTAGAGATTTATTTAAATATTATTTTTCTACTGACATTTCTAATGCTAGTATAAATGTTTATTATCAATAAAGAATTACTTTGAATTCTTTGAGTTGTGATCGTGATTTTTTTGGTTTTGTTTGTTTTTAGATTTCATTTGAGGCAGTGTCTTGCTATGTATCCTTGGCTAGCCTCCAACTCTTCATGAAGCCCAGGCTGGCCTTCAATTTGTGGCAGTCCTCCTGTCTCTGCCTCTGAAGTACTGGGGTTGCAGGTGTGCCACCATGCTTGGCTCTGGAGTAGCTTTTTCTCTCCCCCCAAAACCCCCCCTTTCTGCCCCCCCCCACTCAGTACTATTACTGCTGCTACTGTTACCATCACCTCCTCTTCCTCCTCTTTCCTCTTCTTCCTCTTCTCCTTTCTCCTCCTCCTCTTCCTCCTCCTCCTCCTCCTCTTCTTTTAACTTTAGTTTTTTCTCTAATTATATTTTTCTGGACAGGACCTACTGTGCAGCCATGGCTGGCCTGAAACTTGTTTAAGGCTGTTTTGGAACTAAGCTCTGCTGGCCCTGGCCTCCCAAGTGCTGGGATTAGAGGCATGTGCTGCCATGCCTGGATCCCTTCCCCCAACCCCCACTTTTTTTTTAAATTTTTTTACTTTTAATTTTTTTGTTTCTTTTTCTTTTTTTTTCTTTTTCTTTTTCTTTCTTTCTTTCTTCTTCTTCTTTTTTTTTTTTTTTTGTTGTTGTTTTTTGTTTTTCAAGACAGGGTTTCTCTGTGTAGCCTTGGCTGTCCTGGAACTCACTCTGTAGACCAGGCTGACCTTGAACTCAGAAATCTGCCTGCCTCTGCTTCCCAAGTGCTGAGATTAAAGGCGTGTGCCACTACTGCCGGCAAGGACAGCCTTTTTTTTTTTTTTTTTTTTTTTTTTTTTTTGTTTTTGTTGTTGTTGTTGTTGTTGTTTTCGAGACAAGGTTTCTCTGTGTAGCTTCGGCTGTCCTGGAACTCACTCTGTAGACCAGGCTGGCCTCGAACTCAGAAATCTGCCTGCCTCTGCCTCCCAGAGTACTGGGATTACATGTGTGCGCCACCACTGCCCGGCAAGGACAGCCATTTTTAACCACTGAGACATCTTGCCAAACCCTTAATCTTTTGTTTTGTTTTGTTTTGTTTTTGTTGTTTTTTGTTTTTTGTTTTTTGTTTTGTTTTTTTTTTTTTGAGACAGGGTTTCTCCGTGTAGCCCTGGCTCTCCTGGAATTCACTCGGTAGACCAGGCTGGCCTCTAACTCAGAAATCCGCCTACCTCTACCTCCCAAGTGCTGGGACTACAGGTGTGTGCCCGGTCAGATGTAATATTTTTAAGCAGTACGTTTGTGTACAGTAAGGACACGAATGTTGACTTAGAGCTTGGTAATTTTTTACGTGTGTTCTCCTATGTGACTACTGGTCAGATCAAGAGACACGCTTCTGCCATCCTGGAAGGACACAGGGCATCACGTATGGATTGTGAGGTTTCAGCCAGAGATCCCCATGCGTCTGTGGACCTGAGACATACGAAAGGAGTTTCTAGTTTCCATAAGTGACAGACAACCCACACTTGAAAGTGGAGACTGGAAGATGAAGAGCTAAAGGTGCTGAATTTGGCAAGATGATCCCTCAAATTATTGCCAAGACAACGGTGAGTCAAGCACCTTCCAAGAGTTGGCGACTGAGCACTAGTCTAACTGCCTTGGCCCTGAGTAGAGGGATGCCTGTTGCCTGTCTCTAGCCTATGTTTGTCCTGCTGGATGATGACATAATGTTGCCATATTTAATCTTTTTTTGTTTTTTGTTTTTGTTTTTTGTTTTTTGTTTTTTTGAGACAGGGTTTCTCTGTGTAGCCCTGGCTGTCCTGGAACTCACTCTGTAGACCAGGCTGGCCTCGAACTTAGAAATCTGCCTGCCTCTGCCTCCTGGAGTGCTGCGATTACAGGTGTGCGCCACCACCACCCAGCTTCTCTTTTCTTTTATTTTTTTTTAAATCTTTTTAATTTTTGTTGCTAGAGATCAAACCCAGAGCCTTGAACTCATACCACTGGCCTTGAGCTCTACACTTGAATGCTCCTAGATGGACCAGCGCATGTTTTAGAGCTTCAGTGGGCTTGCCAAGCACCACTTTTAAAAAGCATCTGGAAGCCGGGCAGTGGTGGTGTGTACTTTTAATCCCAGCACTCTGGGAGGCAGAGGCAGGTGGATTTCTGAGTTTGAGGCCAGCCTGGTCTACGTGAGTTCCAGGACAGCCAGGGGCTATACAGAGAAACCCTGTCTCGAACCCCCCCCCCCCAAAAAAAAGAAACAGTACAGAGAGCATGACACTACAGTTCTCATAGTGAGCACAGTGATATGCAAAAATGGACTCCAAAGGAAAAAAAATTCAAAAGAGTAAGCACTTAAAATCTTATATATAAAAACAATGAACGCTCGCTGTTTGCTGGTTCAGCGGCTGAGAGCACTGGCAGCTTTTCCAATGGTCCCGAGTTCAATTCCCACCAATCACATGGTGGCTCACAAACAACCACCTGTAAGGGGATCCGGTGCCCTCTTCTGGTTTGTATGAGGACAGCTACCGTGTGTACTCATATACATAAAATAAATAAATCGTAAGAAAAAAACCCTCGCTGCCATACTGCAGGATGCAATGGGTTAGGTGGCCCACCGTGGCTAACCTGCTCAACTTTGGCTTGCTTCCTGAAAACCAAGGGACATATAGGTGGGGCTTTTTCCGCAGGAGAGGAAGAGCCAGACAAGTCAGCATCCAGCAGTTCTACCCCAGGGGATTTGATTTTACGTCCTGATGACGTATGACGACGTGATGACGCAACATTCCCCGCCCTCCCAGTCCGGCTTGAAAATTTGCATTATTGTTTTGTGCTTTGTTTCCTGCCTCATTTACCTTTTCTTTTTTTCTTTTCTTTTCTTTTTTTTATTCTTTTTTTAAAAATTTGTTCATTTATTTTCTATGAATGTGAGTACACTTATTTTCTTCAGACACACCAGAAGAGGGCATCGGAACTCATTACAGATGGTTGTGAGCCACCATGTGGTTGCTGGGAATTGAACTCAGGACCTCTGGAAGAGCAGTCAGTGCTCTTAACCACTGAGCCATCTCTCCAGCCCCCTTCTTAAAATTCTTTTTCTAAAGCCGGGCGTGGTGGCGCACGCCTATAATCCCAGCACTTGGGAGGCAGAGGCAGGCGGATTTCTGAGTTCGAGGCCAGCCTGGTCTACAGCATGAGTTCCAGGACAGCCAGGACTACACAGAGAGAAACCCTGTCTCGAAAAAAAAAAAAATTCTTTTTCTAAAAATTGAGTATCACAGCTGGGAGGTGGTGGCACAAACCCAAGTCTTTAATCCCAGCACTCAGGAGGCAGAGGCAGGCAGATCTTTTGAGTTCACGGCCAGCCTGGTGTACCTAGTGAGTTCCAGGACAGCCAAAGATACACAGAGAGACCCTGTCTCAAAAAATCCTTCGCCCCACCCACCCACCTGCCCCAAAAGAGTATCACTATGTATTTTTGACTGACCTGGAACACTTTATGGAGACCAGGCTGGCCTTGCACTCACAGAGATCTACCTGTCCCTGTCTCCTGAGTGTTGGAATTAAAATCGTGTGCCACCACACAGGGCTTGCTGTCTCATTCTGTTAAGCATCTCAGTGTAAGGGCCACAGGAGGTGATGGGGTTAAATTTGAGGCCACAATCAAGCTTGGGGCACATTCTTTTACGTCACCCTCCCCAGACCCCTTTAGACAGTATTCCACGCTGATATTTTGGGGGCAGTGCGCTCTCAGTCTGATCCCCATTGCTATCCTCATGGCCGGCTTGCACCATGTTTTGCCCACTCATCCAGCGCATTGGTTGGTCCTACTGATTTCTCTGCTAAGGTTTCCTCCACATTTTCCTCCTTCATGTGCTCCAAGACTTCGATCATTTTCAGTACAGTATGCATTACATTTTTGTCACAGTTTATATATATGTATAACATACACACACACACACACACACACACACACACACATATTTCCCCCTGAGGCAACATCAAAAACTTCTACAGTCTGACCAAACATTTTTCCAATAGGTATTGATAGAGCTGGTTTAATAGCATCCCATATGATGCCAATGTAACCAATGACTTTGCTTCTAGTAAGCGACTCTCACTAATTAAGTCAACGTGGTGATTTTCTTGTTGGCCTTAAAAAACCCTCCAAAATGAGCTGGACATGGAAGCAAGACAAACTTGAGCAGGTTAGCCGCAGTGGGCTGGCTACCCCGCCGCATCCCGCAGTAATGCCAAACAGCGAGCTGCCTTTTTTTTTTTTTTTTTTTAAATCCCTGCACTCGGGAGGCAGAGGCAGGCTGATCTCTGTGAGTTTGTGGCAAACCTGGTCTACAGAGAGAGTTCTAGGACAGCCAGGGCTACACAAAGAAACCCTGTCATGAAAAAACAAGAAGGAGCCGGGCGTGATGGCACATGCCTGTAATCCCAGCATTTGGGAGGCAGAGGCAGGGGGATTTCTGAGTTCGAGGCCAGCCTGGTCTACAGAGTGAGTTCCAGGACAGCCAGAGCTACACAGAGAAACCCTGTCTTGAAAAACCAAAAAAAGAAAAAAAAAAAGAAAAAAGAAAAAACAAGAAGGAAACAAATCCTTCTCAGGCTTTGTGTAAAGCTTCCTCCTGTCCTATGTCTTGAAAGCTGTAATTATACTTTGACCAAGATGCTGGTTGAGAAAGGTGGTGTTTGAGGCATAAAAACGAAAAATTGTTTGCCTTGCAGTTTCACCTTATAAACTTTTCTGACAGGCCACCTCGTGGATTCACAAAGTTTTCAAGATTTTGTTTATTTTTATTCTATGTGTGAGTGCCTGAATGCGTGTATGTAAGTGTACCTTGTACATGCTTGGTGCACATTGAGGTCAGAGCCAGAGCAAAACCATGGTGGTAGTGAAATGCCATGCTGGGGATACTAGGAACCGAACCTAGTTCTGCTGCAAAAGCAGCGAGTACTGTTAACCTTTGGGCCGTCTCTCCAATCTTCACACACTCACAAATTTAACTGCTTTTCCATCCATCTTTACCCGTTGTTTCACTTGCACTATAAGTATCAATTTAGCACTTTGTGCACTGGCTTTCCTTACAGATATGCTGATTTCCTTTTCTCTTTTAGGTGGTTACTGGATTGTTGATTCATTAATGTTGAACTTACTGCCAACAGTACTTGTAACTTAGGCCTGAATGTAGTTTATTTAATGTCCGATGTTCTCAAGAAAGCACATCGCAGTAGCCCTGGCTGTCCTGGAACTCACTCTGTAGACCAAATCCGCCTGCCTCTGCCTCCCAAGTGCTGGGTTTACAGGTGTGTGCCACCACCGCCCGGCCCATCGCAGTCTTCTTGCGTTTGGAATATTAGAATTTCGGTAGTTCTTGGGAGTCATTTTAGGCAGCAAAATCACCCAGAAAAAAAACAAAACAAAAAAACAAAACAAAAAAAAAACATGCAGGGGTAAAGGCACTAAACTGCATTAAAGGGCTCGATTCTAGCGAGAGAATTGAATCAAGAAGGCGGAGCCTCACCCTTGCTCAAAAGTTGATGGAAACTTTCGCATCTCTTCCACTCTCAGTTTTTACTCGCTGCGCAGTGACATTTCAATCACTGATTTTAGAGTTACAAAAAATATTAGCGAGTGAGCAAATTTGAAAATAAAAAGACAAGTATAAAGAGAAAGAACGATTTCCGCAGATAAGCCATTCTCCATCAAGGATGCAAAGTAGTGTTGAAAACTACAAGCCCCAGCATGCATCGCTTCCGGGAGGGTCCAGAATCCCACAAGGGCCCTGTGTGTGTAGACTGACCTACCGCACTAGCCGGAAGTGTCGTCTTTGACCACGTGGCCCTGCCTGCGCATGTGCGCTCGCCTCTAGGGCGGCCCTAGCTGCTGGTCCTGTACTTCTATGATCTCGCCCTAGAGTTTCGCTATTTTGGGGCAGTGGCCGCCGCAGTCGTGTCGGTAGCAGGCCCCAAGTGACAGCAGTATGGAGGAATTCGACTCGGAAGACTTCTCCACATCGGACGAGGATGAGGACTACGTGCCGTCGGGTGAGCGATTCGGCCTGAGGCGAAAAGGAGGGTGGTTCTCACGCTTCACGCCTCACTCAGGACTCTCGAGGTCCCCAGGGCGTGGGCCTCGGGGTCGCGAGGCCCCCGCGGCTCGCGGGCTCCGGAGTTCCAGTCCTCGGGACTCTGGCCCCCAGCCGGCCTGGACCACGCGTGTGTCGGTTCTGCACAGCTGCTCTCCCGGGCCGCCGCCCCCTCGGAGCGCGGGAACGGCGCGTGAAGCTGGCCGGCTGAGCGTACTGTCTATCGCCCTGAAGCGTTCTGGAAGCCGATCCGGACATTGGAGGTTGTTTTAAGGGGATTGCCTGCTTCCTCCACGCCCGAGACTGAATTATCTGTCTCTGGGTTCAGAAGAGATCGGCTTGTTAGAAAGTTCCTGTGATTATATTTTGTCACTTTGCAGTAGCTACCCATTGCCCTCTTTTAAGAACTCTTTAAAAAAGTTTTATTTTTAAAGATTCATTTTATGTCATGTATATCAGTGTTTTTCCTGAATGTATGTCTAGACCTGTGTGCATCATGTGCATGTCTAGGGCTTCTGGGACTGGAGATACAGGTGGTTGTAGAGCTGAGCTATCTCTCCAGCCCCTTATTATTTTTATTTGTGTGTGTATGGAGTGTTTTCAGGTGACCAGAGAGGACAGGAGAGGGTATTGGATCCCAAGGTGAAGGAGTTACACTCAGTTGTGAGCCGCCCAACTCTGGAACCAAAGTCAGATAGATCGATCCTTCGGCCGTGGAGCACACTCTTAGTGGCTTAGTTGTCTTCTTTTCTTGGGGTGGGGTAGAGGAACACACTAAGAATCCAGCTTATGCGAGGTCCAGATAAATCTTTTTTAAAATTTTTATTCATTTTATTTATTTTATGTATATGGGTGTTTTGCCTAAATGCACATCTATCTGTATATTACATGTATACCTGGTGTCTAGAAGAAGGCATTGGATCCCCTGGAAGTCGAATTATAGATGATCGTGGATCCTTGAATTTGGGCTAGGAATTGAAAATGACCCTTTGAGGCGTGGTGGCGCACGCCTGTAATCCCAGCACTTGGGAGGCAGAGGCAGGCGGATTTCTGAGTTCGAGGCCAGCCTGGCCTACAGAGTGAGTTCCAGGACAGCCAGGGCTACACAGAGAAACCCTGTCTCAAAAAACAAACAAAAAAAAAAAAAAAAAAAAAAAGAAAAGAAAATGGCCCTTTGAAAAAGCTGCCTGTGTTCTTAACCTCTGAGCCAACTCTCCAGTCCAACATGTCTTAATTCCAAAACAGTATACCTTGCCCTGGCTTAACCATTTCCTTAAAATTATTTATTCCAGTGTAGCTGCGTAGGTGAAAAGCAGCCCTAGGGGTTGTGGATGGGGACGATAGCTCTGCAGCTTAAGATCCTGAGTTCAAATGCCCAGCACCCACATTAAAGCAGGAGGTGTCGGGTGCCTCTGACTGTAGTGTGTTGAGTGTTGACAGGCACAATCCTGGGATCTCACTGGCTTAAGTGAGCTTCTTGTTAGTGAGAAACACTGTCTCAAAAAATAAGGTATAGAAAGTTCTCTCACCAGGGTGGCTGAAGACCATCCAGACAGATGTTTATATTACGATTCATAACAGTAGCAAGATTAAGTTATAAAGTAGCAACAAAGATACTTTTTTTTTGGGGGGGGCGGGTTTCAAGACAGGGTTTCTCTGTGTAGTCCTGGTTGTCCTGGAACTCACTCTGTAGACCAGGCTGGCCTGGAACTCAGAAATCCGCCTGCCTCTGCCTCTGCCTCCCAAGTGCTGGGATTACATGTGTGCGCCACCACGCCCGACACAAAGATACTTTTTATGGTTGGGGGTCACCACAACATGACACTCTTTATTAAAGGGTGTCAGCCTTAGGAAGACTGAGGCCCTAGAACAAGATGTCCACATCTTCCTTTAGTCACACACACACACACACACACACACACACACACACACACCAGGTATGGTAGTATAAGTCTGTAACCCAGAAACTTGGTGGGTTCTGAGGCAGGAGGTTTGCTGTAAGTTTGAAAATAGCCTGCTCAACATTGTGATTTCCAGGTCTGCCAAGATAATGTGCTAAGTCCCTGTCCTGGGAGAGGAAGAGAGTCTGGGGGGATACTTCAGTTGGTAAAATGGTTGCCTTGCAAGCATGAAGACCTGAATTCAGTTTTACAGGATCATGTGGTAAAGTGCCTGCTGTAAATGCTCAGCAGTTACATGGTACTAGGAAGAGACCGGTAGGAGGAAGCCCTTCTGCAAGCCATTCTAGTCATTTGTGAGCTCCAGCCCAAGGAGAGATCTTTCTCAAAAGAGGTGGACACTTATGAATGACACTCTAGGTTGGCCTCTGCCACCACAGGAAGGCATGCACATGAATACCGTAGGGTGTGGGGTATGCAGGAGGAACTTTAGGATTTACTTTTTTTTTTTTTTTTTTTTTTTTTTTTTGATTTTTCGAGACAGGGTTTCTCCGTGTAGCCCTGGCTGTCCTGGAACTCACTCTGTAGACCAGGCTGGCCTCAAACTCATGAGATCCACCTGCCTCTGCCTCCCAAGTGCTGGGATTACAGGCGTGCGCCACCACGCCCGGCTAGGATTTACTTTTTAAATTTCATGTATCTGTCTGCATATGTATGTGTGCTTCCTTCCTGAGGAAGCCAGACGAGAATGTCAGATTCTCTGGACATAAGAATTACAGTTGGAGCCGGGCGGTGGTGGTGCACGCCTGTAATCCCAGCACTCTGGGAGGCAGAGGCAGGCGGATCTACAGAGTGAGTTCCAGGACAGCCAGGGCTATACAGAGAAACCTTGTCTTGAAAAAACCCAATCCCCCCTCCCCCCCCAAAAAAATTTCAGGTGGTTGTCATGGGTGCTGGAAATGAAACTCCAGTCCTTTCTGTAAGAGCAGCAAGGTCTCTTAATTGCTAAGCCATCACTTCAGTATCTTTCTGCCAATTTAAAAAAAACATTTATTAAAATTTATTTTAATTTTGTTGTTTTTGTTTTTTCCGCCTGCCTCTGCCTCCCGAGTGCTGGGATTACAGGCTTGCGCCACCACCGCCCAGCTTATTTTAATTTTTAAATTGCATTTTATGTACATTTCAAGTCTGTTTAAGGAAACTGCTTGCTCCTTTCACAGTCTGGCTTTGCTAGTTTCTTTTGATTTTATTCATATGTACTGAGTCTCTTTTTAGCACTCAGGGTTCATTCTCCTGTTTCCACCGTCCACTCTTCAACCTTTAGGCCCTCTCCGATTCTCCCACCTGCCACTGTACCTGTCTTGATTAGATAAGTAGCCCATGTTTATCTTTTTGCCTACTCTATGGACAGCCATGTGATATGCTGTGATTGCTTTAAGTGGACTGCCTTTCTCTGATATTAATGAATGAATGTTTTGTTTTATAAGGTGTGTGTGTGTGTGTCCAAGTGCATGTCAGAGTGTGCATGAATGAGTTAGAGGCTATCATGAGGGAACTGGTTCTCTCCCTCCACCGTGTGGCTTCCAGAGAGAGAGCTCTGGTTGTCAGGCGTGGTGGCAATGCGTATATCCACTGTGCCATCTTACTGTTCCCGTTTTAATTTAGCTGCCCATGCGCTTACCGTTAATTTGATTCTAGGCTTTCAAAATTTCCCCTAATCATCTCCCAGCATACTTAGGTTCCTTGGGTTCTTGTCTCTGTCTCTTGGAAGTTGACCTCTGTCTTAGCCTTGCTCTGTTTTGGTGTGGTTTTCCTCTGCTGTTTGGAGCCTTAAACCTCGGGTCTTTCAGCATCGTTCCTACTCTTTCGAGTCTTCTTTATTCCTTCTCTGTATTCCCAGGTTCTCTCTCTGTCTCTGTGTCTGTGTCTCTGTCTCTCTTTGTCTACTGGCCTGTCTCTGTCTCTCCCTCTGTCTTTCTCTCTCAAAGGGTGTCATGTATGCCAGGCTGGCCTTGAAGTCCATGTGTAACCGGTGTAACTTTTGAGTTCCTGATCCTCCTCCCTCTACCTTTGCAATGATTCTAGGTGTGTGCCTCCGTGCCAGCCTCAGATCTCCATGTGTCTGACCACTCTACATGGTCTTGTTTTTTGCTGTTCCACCAAAATGAGAAGAGAATATGTAATGGCTTCCCAAGGAAGAATGCATTGCAGAAACATTATCCTGAGAGCTGGAATGTCTGAAAGTCACTTCAGACCTGCTCGATGGTTGGTTGATAAGGGAATTCTAGGATGGAAGCAGTTTTCCATCAGGATCATGGCAGTGCTGCTTCGCTTGCTTGATGCCCGTGTTGCCAATAAGTCTGTCTTGTGGGCTGGAGAGGCAGCTCAGAGACAGAGGGCTTGTCTAGCATGTGCAGTATCTTGGGTTTGATTCCCCAGGGGATCTGTTAGTCTCAGAAGGAATCTTCCCTTTGCTCCCATTTTTCTATTGGTAGAGGTCGCCGTAATCGCCATCACTGGACACTGTGACTGACTTTGCATTCAGTGAGCCTGACTCTTCCCTGGCCTTTGTTTCTGTTTTGTTTCTCTGGGTTCTTAGGTTTTTGGGGTTTTTTGTTGTTGTTGTTTTAAAGATGTATTTATTTTATGTATGTGAGTACACTGTTGCAGTCTTCAGACACGTCAGAAGAGAGCATCAGATCCAATTACAGATGGTTGTGAGCCACCATGTGGTTGCTGGGAATTGAACTTAGGACCTCTGGAAGAGCAATCAGTGCTCTTAGCCACTGAGGCATCTCTCCAGCCCTGGAATCTTAGTTATTATGCTGAGCCTGTGTTAGACCGCCTGCACTATTGTAGAAGTTCGTGTCCCTTTCTCCTGGCACTGGCCTCCACCGAGGCAGGTTCTCTTATGGCCCATGTGGCCCCAGGTGCTCCTCAGATGCTTGCATAGGTTTTGTTGGGCATTGTACTGAATCTGTAGGTCAGTCTGTGGAAACCCGATAACTTCTTTTTTGTTTGTTTTTTTGTTTTTGTTTTTTGGATTTGGTTTTTTTCGAGACAGGGTTTCTCTGTGTAGCCCTGGCTGTCCTGGAACTCACTCTGTAGACCAGGCTGGCCTCGAACTCAGAAATCCGCCTGCCTCTGCCTCCCAGAGTGCTGGGATTACAGGCGTGCGCTACCACCTCCTGGCTGAGAACTGATAACTTAACAATCTTCTCTACCAGTCTGTGACTGCGGTGTCATGTCCATGTAAGTCTTTTATTTCCAGTTGCTTATTTGTTGCTAGAACATGAGAATGCAATACTTTGGCATGCTAAAGTATTGCATTCTTCAAACTTGTTAAACTCATACATCAGTTCAGGGGGTTTTGTAGATTCCACAGGATTCTCACAGTAGATAATGATGTCAAGGCTGAATTTTTTGTGACGCTCTTAGGTTTCTTTTGCTTGGCATGTTGTACGTGGTACGTCTATGATGATATTAAGTAGGAATGATGAGAAGGAACGATCTTCTCAGGCTCTGCTCTCAGTCTTAAGGAGGCTCAGAGAAGGACCTCAGTGATTCACCCTTTAGTAAGGGTTAGCTAGCTCCCATTCACGAATGCCTTTGTGTGCACATAGCTTTAAAACACTTCAGTGATACTACTAACTCACAGAAGCTTCAAGGTGTGTGCTTTTGTGCTGTCTGTTTTACAGAAGAAAAAGCTGAGGATCAGAAAGCATAAGCAAATAGTCGAGGGCCGCCGTCTGGACCGTTGCTGAGTGGCGGCTGTGTGGCACATGCCTCTGATCTCAGCACTGGGAGGCAGAGGCAGACAGACAGGCTCAGAGGTGATTTGAGGCTAGCCTGGTTTACATAGTGAGTTCCAGACTAGCTAAGGGTGCTTAGTGATGTCCTGATGAGAGAGAGGGGGAAAGGAAGAGGAGGAGGAGGAGGAGGAGGAGGAGGAGGAGGAGGAGGAGGAGGAGGAGGAGAAGGAGGAGAAAAGGAGCCGCAGCAGCAGCAGCAGCTGAGCAGGCTGAGCAGGTGTTCCCTAGGTGTCTTCCTGTAGTGCTCCTCACAGGAGTCTTGTGAAGCCTGGGAGGTAAGCTGGGCTGCAGAAGGCCAGGCAGCGTGTGCCCCAGGGCTCCTTTCACTTCCTCCTGCTCCACACGCACCCCGTGAGCCTGTGAACCGACAGCTTTGTCAGCCACAGCCATAGCAGCCGGCACCACAGCAACGAGATGAGAAAGAACATTTGTCTTAGATGACTGCAGACGAGCGGTATGAAGAATATTTATGGGCCGTGCGCCTCTGAGCCCCGTTCTGTTTGGAAGGACGAGGTGAGGGATGAGAGCCAAACCGTGGACAGGAGAAGCGGGAATGATGGCATGGGAGAGAGGCTGAGGATCCTTGCCTGCATCGCACCACGGAACAAAGCTCTTACACCCAGTCTTTAGTCTAAGAAGTCCCATTGACGACATATTGAGAAGAGTGTTGTGAAGAAGCTGGGGACAGCCTTACTTGGCTCCCAGGTGTGATAACACACTTCTGTAATCTTAGCATTTGGGAGATAGAGGTGGGAAGATCAGAAGTTCAAGGCCAGTCTCTGCTGCATTGTGAATTTGAGGCCAGCCTGGGGTACATGACTGTCTCAAAAACAAGACCAAACCCAAACAGAAATACTCTTGGAAAGAAGACAAACAGAAAGAAAATATGTAGCTAGAAACGTGGTATTGTTACTGGACTTTTTGTTGTGCCGCGTGGAGTTCTCATCTCTTCGTTTGTTCGCTGTGAACGACTGTACTCCTGGCCCCATTCATGCTTCCTTGCTGGCTGGTTTTATGTCAACTTGACACAAGCTAAAGTCATTCAGGAAGTGGGAACCTCAATTAGAAAACACCCCCAGCAGATCGGTCTGTTGGCAAGCCTGTGCACTTTGATGGTTGGTGGCTGATGTTGGTGGTGGTACTCCTGGACTGGCGGTCCTGGGTGCTGTCAGGAAGCAGGTTGAGATGGGAGCAGGGCAGTAAGCATTTTTTCCATGGCCTCTGCATCGGTCCTTGAACCCAGGTTCCTGCCCTGACTTCCTTCATGGTAGACTGTGCGTTTTAAGATGGAATAAGCCCTTTCCTCTTCAAGGTGCTTTGGTCATGGTTTATTTATTACAGCAATAGAAGCCCTAGTTAAGACAACTTCCAGCCGGGTGGTGGTGGCGCACGCCTGTAATCCCAGCACTTGGGAGGCAGAGGCAGGCGGATTTCCGAGTTTGAGGCCAGGCTGGTCTACAGAGTAAGTTCCAGGACAGCCAGGGCTATACAGAGAAACCCTGTCCTGAAAAAACTAAATCCAAAAACAAACAAACAAAAGACAGCTTCCAGGGTGAATCAAAAATGTCTGTCACAACCGAAGAAGTCTACTCCGAGTCTGGAGAGATGGCTCAGATCAGGAAAGTGCTCTCGTGGTGGGCCCAGGTTTTCTTCTCAGCATCCACACGGGATAGCTAGCAGTCACCTGGGCCTCCAGCTCTGTGTTCTAAAAGCACCGGCACCCATGTATGCACTGACACTACTCCCATACACAAACATACATTTTACCTTTTTTTTTTTTTTCTGAGACAGGGTTTCTCTATGTAGCCCTGGCTGTCCTGGAACTCTGTAGACCAGGCTGGCCTCGAACTCAGAAATCCGCCTGCCTCTGCCTCCCAAGTGCTGGGATTACAGGCGTGCGCCACCATGCCCAGCTCCTGATTTGTGATTTTATGATTTTGTTTTCCTTGAGATTTTTTTTTTTCCTTTGAATCAGGGTCTCTTTACATAGCCCATGACTGACTCTGTAAACCAGGCTGGCCTCTAACTCAGAGAGATCCATCTGTCTCTGCTTCTTGAGTGCCGGGAATAAAGGTGTGCACTACCTGCACAGCCCTGATTTTTAAGTTTTTGTTCTGTTTTTGTTGTTGTTGTTGTCTTTTTTTTTTTTTTTTTTTTTTTTTTTTTTGGTTTTTTGAGACAGGGTTTCTCTGTGTAGCCCTGGCTGTCCTGGCACTCACTTTGTAGACCAGGCTGGCCTCGAACTCAGAAATCCACCTGCCTCTGCCTCCCAAGTGCTGGGATTATAGGCGTGCGCCACCACTGCCCGGCTTTGTTTTGTTTTTTTGATTTTTTGTTTTTGTTTTTGTTTTTTTTTTTTTTTTTTTTTTTTTTTTTTTTTGGTTTTTCGAGACAGGGTTTCTCTGTGTAGTTCTGGCTGTCCTGGAACTCACTCTGTCGACCAGGCTGGCCTCGAACTCAGGGAGATCTCCTTGCCTTTGCGTCCGGAGTGCTAGGATTAAAGCCGTGGGCTGCCACACCTAGCTAGAAATAATTATCTTAAAAAGGGGGTTTTGTTTTGTTTTATTATTTCCGTTGTTTTAGGATTGTTTGTTTGTTTGTTTAATTAAGGCAGGGTCTCATGTAGCCCAGGCTGGCTTCAGCCTCACTTGGTACCAAGCACAAGTTTGAAGAGTCTCGGGCGTCCTCCTCCAAAGTGCACACGCCTGCCTCAGATGTCATTCTTAACAGCTTGGGACAGATCTTCATCCCAGCCCCCTGACCGCCCTGTTCTGTGATTTCAGGTGGAGAGTACAGTGAAGATGATGTCAATGAATTAGTGAAGGAAGATGAAGTGGATGGTGAAGAGCAGGCCGAGAAAACCAAAGGGAAAAGAAGGAAGGCTCAGGGCGTTCCAGCCAGGTGAGGCTGCCCGAGTGCTCTCGCGATACATCCCTCTGTCTGCCTTGTTTGTTGGTGTGTTTGTTGGTTTGTTGTTTGAGACAGGGTTTCTCTGTGTAGCTATGCCTGTCCTGGAACTTGCTCTGCAGACCTGGCTGTCCTTGAAATCACAGAGATCCATCCACCCATCTTTTCCTCCTGGGTGCTGGGATCAAAGGCCTATGCCATCACTGCCCCTCCCTCCCTCCTTTCCTCCTTTCCTTTCTTCCTTAACATTGTCTGTGTGTGCGCACATGCATGCACACATGTCACCGGTCTGGAATTCATTGTGTAGCCTAGGCCAGCCTTCAGCTTCAGCCTCCAGAATTTTAGGGATCGTAGGCATGAACCATTGCTCCTAGCTTTAGTGCCAGGGTTTTTAACCCCTTCCTGTATGAGGGAAATATTTGTTGATACTCTAAAATTAAAATCAAGGCCTTCAACCAGTGTAAAAAAGTTTTAGGCCTCAATTTTAAAATCACTAAGTAAAATGTGCATGTGGTTAAAGCAATCTTGTTGCTATAGGATATACCATCTGGCCGTCCCCTGAAAAGCGGTCATGCTCAGTGTGTCATGCTTAGTGCTATCATGCTCAGTGTGGGTGCATGGCCCCTGCTCTCCGTGCAGCACACTGTAGCTCTCCATGCAGCACACTGTAGCTCTCCGTGCAACAGTGCAGCACACTGTAGCTCTCCGTGCAGCACGCTGTAGCTCTCCATGCAGCAGTGCAGCACGCTGTAGCTCTCTGTGCAGCACACTGTAACCCTCCGTGCAGCACACTGTAGCTCTCCGTGCAGCACACTGTAGCTCTCCGTGCAGCACACTCTAGCTCTCTGTGCAGCACACTCTAGCTCTCTGTGCAGCACACTCTAGCTCTCTGTGTAGCACACTGTAGCATGCTCGTGCTCACTCTTGGACAGGCCTCACTCTGTTGCCCAGGCTGGGCTACTCCTAAGTCTCTTGTCTGTCTGCTGAGCAGGGGTGTGATTCCAGGGAGGCTCGCTGGGGTGGTTCTCACTTAGCTTTAAAGGCAGCAGGGCAGTCCATTTGATACACCCTGTTCTTTTAGGGACTGTAGTGTTACACTTTATGAGTAGGCCTGACTTGAGTTAAGCATCCACCTACTGAGGAACAGTTAGATTGTACAGTCTTTGCTAACAAAAGGCTGCAGAGGACAATGTTAGAACATGTTATTACATACTGGCACAAGGGGTTTTGTTGTTGTTGTTTTGTTTTTTAACAACAACAAAAAAACCACACCAGAAGAGGGCATTGGATCCTATTACAGATGGTTGTGAGCCACCTTGTGGTGCTGGGAACCGAACTCAGTCAGTACTCTTAACCACTGAGCCTTCTCTCCACCCCATGGTATATGGATTTTTGTAAGTCAGATTCAAAGGTGTAGAATTGTTTGATCTAAGGCTATATAAATTAAATTCTTTTCAGTTGAACTTTTAAATCACTCCCTATCCCCAAACAGGCCATGTTCTGAATTATAGACTCACAACAATTAAGAAATTCATGATGGAGCTGGGCAGTGGTGGTGCATGCCTGTAATCCCAGCACTCTGGGAGGCAGAGGCAGGCGGCGGATTTCTGAGTTTGAGGCCAGCCTGGTCTACAGAGTGAGTTCCAGGACAGTCCGGGCTATACAGAGAAACCCTGTCTCGAAAAAACCAAATACCCCCCCCCAAAAAAAAAAGAAATTCATGATGGGTTATAACTCAGATGAGGGCATCTTCTAGAGAACTCTTTGTTGTTCTTGTTACTGTCTTGGGCATTAAAGCAGAAAGCAGATTGCAGGTTTTGAAAACAGAAAAAGTGAACATTAAGTGCTATATTATATCCACAAGTAGAAAGAATAGAAATGTACTTTTATAAGCCCTGGACCCAGTTCTCTTTCTCTATGTTGGGATTTTTGTTTCTTCACCGGTGGCATGAAAGTGCTGTATTGTTTAGAGTGTTTGGAAGAAAATGGTAACAATGAACTTGAGAGTCAGTAGATTTTGTGTTTTAAGTGGAGTGGCTTTTAGAAGCAAAAAATATTTAGCACATGTTTGTAGAACCCTTTTTTTCTGAAAAGATTAGTGAGATAATCTTAGGTATTTTCTTTTTAGGTGTTGGGTTTTTTGTTTTTTGCCTGTCAGGTTTTGTTCTTAGTGTGTAGCTTGGCTGACCTGGAACTCACTATGTAGACGAAGCTGGCCTTTGACTCACAGATATTCAAGCCTTGCTTCCCTGAATACTAGGATTAAAGGTGTGCACTACCATGCCTACCTCAGGTGCTTTCTTAGTAAAAATACCGGTCTAGACATAGGATACTAAATTTAAGTTTCAAGTGAACTCAACCACCCCCATTTTATTTAATATGGGAGCAGGTAATAAAGACAATGCTTGCTACAGAGTTAACACACAGTGGAAATGGGCTGTGCGTCATGTAAGTCCTTCCATTCTCTTAAGGATGATACACTTGCAATGCAAAGTAACTCCTTATTTTAAATAAGATTTTATTTATTTTATACATATGTGAGTACACTGTAGCTGTCTTCAGACACAACAGAAGAGGGCATCAGATTTCATTACAGATTGTTGTGAGCCACCATGTGGTTGCTGGGAATCGAACTCAGGGCCACTGGAAGAGCAGTCAGTGCTCTTAACCACTGAACCATCTCTCTAGCCCAACTTTTAAATTTCACTAAATATTCCTGCAGGATATAGTTAGACTTTGTAAGTACTACTAGACTCAATGTGTTTTATTATTTAAATAAGAATTTCAGCTATTCAAATTATAGACTGAAAATAGTTAGAAATATGTTTAAAATGCAATATTTAACACTCTGAGAATGCCTAGGGTATTGATTTATTGTTTCTGAGTCTCAAAGAGTAACATGCCAAGAATTTGAAAACACTGAGAAACTTTTGGGTATTTTTTTTCACTGTATGGTATAATTCTAAATTGTACCTTTGTGACCGAATAAACATACTTAAAAACAAATGTAGTCAGGGCTGCAGAAATGGCTCAGTAGTTAAGAACAGTTACTGGTCTAGCAGAGGACCTGGGTTCAGCTCTCAGTATCTCCATGGTGGCTTGCAAGTGCCAGTGACCTTAGTCACAGGGGATTTGGCACCCTCTTTTGACCTCCTCAACAAGCTTACGTGCACACATGCACTTAGGAGAAACACATACATATCAATAAATGAGTAAATGTTTCTAAAAAATTAGATCTCAGTTTACCTTCTCTTTTTTTTTTTTTTTTTTTGGTTTTTTGAGACAGGGTTTCTCTGTGTAGCCCTGACTGTCCTAGAACTCACTCTGTAGACCAGGCTGGCCTCGAGCTCAAGAAATCTGCGTGCTGGGATTACAGGCGTGCGCCACCACTGCCCAGCTACCTTCTCCATTTCTTACTGTGTTATTAGTAACCCCAGATGTAAACTTTGAGGTGTGTAAGGTGACCCATGGATTGAGAGAGGCAGTGGATGACTTTACATTCTGTGTTGTCTTCCTTTTTCTGGGTGGCTCTTGGTGCGTAGGAAGAGGAAACAAAGTGGCCTCTTGTTAGATGAAGAGGAAGATGGCAAGGAAGACTCTGGAGGTGGTAGTGAGGAAGATGAAGAGGAGCAAGAAGGAGGCCTTGGGTCAGAGAATGCAAGGAAGAAGAAGGAAGATGAATTGTGGGCCAGCTTCCTTAATGATGTAGGACCAAAGTCAAAAGCAGCCCCAAGTTCCCAAGCTAAGGTAAGCTTTGGGATGGATGGGATAAACATCTCTTCAGAAACACCCCCAGCTCCCCCAGTAGCCTCCTGTTGTTTTAATTTGCAAACTGACTTGAGGTCGGAATAAATAAAAAAGCAAACTAGATGTTTTTTGATAATGACTTCTCTAAGGGAAAAACAATAGAAAAAATGAGCTGTTTTAATCTTTAAAGTTCCAGCAGAGCAGTATAAACTTTTTTTTTTCAGTATAAAATTTTAAAAAATGTATTTGTTGGGGCAGTGGTAGCGCACGCCTTTAATCCCAGCACTTGGGAGGCAGAGGCAGGCGGATTTCTGAGTTCGAGGCCAGCCTGGTCTACAGAGTGAGTTCCAGGACAGCCAGGACTACACAGAGAAACTCTGTCTCGAAAAACAAAATCAAAACAAAACAAAACAAAACAAAATGTATTTGTTGGGCTGGAGAGATGGCTCAGTGGTTGAGAGCACTTATTGCTCTTTCAGAGGTCCTGAGCTTAATTCAGGCTGGCCTCGAACTCAGAAATCTGCCTGCCTCTGCCTCCCAAATGCTGGGATTACAGGCGTGCGCCACCATGCCCAGGTCTGAGCTTAATTCTTAGCACCTAAGTCAGGTAGTTCACAAAAGCCTGTAACTCTAGCTCCAGGGGACCTGATGCCCTCTCTGACTTCCAAAGGCCCCTGTATACCTGTGGCTTACCATCGCACATACATCTAAATAAAAATAAGTAAAAATTTACAAAGATTTGCTTGTTATTATTTTAATTATGAACATATGTGCCTATGTGTGGGTCTGTGCATGTCAGTACAGGTGTCTGCATTGGCAAAGGCATCAGCTCACCCAGGAGCTCGAGTTACAGGCAGGTTTGAGGTGCTAAAAACTGAGTTCAGGTTCTCGCTGAAAGTTCCCAAACTACTAAGCCATGTCTCTCTCCAGCCTCTCCAGTATATCTGTTTTATCTTATTATTTTTTATGTGTATAGATGGTTTACTTGTATGTCTATGCACCAGATGCATGTAGTACCCATGATGGCCAGAAGAGGGCATCAGAGTTTTTGAACTGGAGTATAGGTGGCTATGGGTCCTGGAAATCTAACCCGTGTCCTGGAAGAACAGTCAGTGCTCTTTGTTTGTTTGTTTGTTTGTTTTTTTGTTTTGTTTTTCGAGAGAGGGTTTCTCTGTGTAGCCCTGGCTGTCCTGGAACTCACTCTGTAGACCAGGCTGGCCTCGAACTCAGAAATCCACCTGCCTCTGCCTCCCAAGTGCTGGGATTACAGGCGTGTGCCTCCACGCCCGGCCAGTCAGTGCTCTTAATCATGTCGTTTTTTCAGGTCTTCCAATAGTGCTTAACTGACTGGAGATGAATCGTGAGAGAACAGCCGTAAGCAGCATGTTCAGACAGTTCTTCTAGTTGTACACATTGATGAAAGTGATCTCTATCTTTTATTTTATTTTTTTCAGATAGGGTTTCACTGTGTAGCCCTGGCCAGCCTGGAACTCTGTGTAGGCCACACTGGCTTCTAGCTCAGAGATCCTTGAGTCTCTGCCTCCTGCGTGCTGGGCTTAAAGGTGTATGCTACACAGGCTTGATTCCATTTCTTTCTTTCTTTCTTTCTTTTTTCTTTTTTTTTTTTTTTTTTGAGACAGGGTTTCTCTGTATAGCCCTGGCTGTCCTGGAACTCACAATGTAGATCAGGCTGGCCTCGAACTCAGAAGTCCGCCTGCCTCTGCCTCCCAAGTGCTGGGACTACAGGCGTGCGCCACCACGCCCGGCGTTTTCTTTTATCTTTTTTTTTTTTTTTGGTTTGGTTTGGTTTTTGGTTTTTTGAGACAGCGTTTCTCTATGTAGCCCTGGCTGTCCTGGAACTCACTCGTAGACCAGGCTGGCCTCGAACCCAGAAATCCCCCTGCCTCTGCCTCCCAAGTGCTGGGATTACAGGCATGTGCCACCACCGCCCGGCCTTGATTCCATTTCTTTCTCTCTCTCTTTTTTTTTAGGTAGCAGAAGAGCCTGAAGAGACTAGTTCAAATAAACCATTGGTCAAAGCAGATGAGCTAGAGAAACCTAAAGAATCAGAAAAGGTGACGATTACCAAGGTGTTTGACTTTGCTGGCGAAGAAGTGAGGTAAGGGGATGTCGTGGTTGGAAACTGGTGCTTTTCAGGGCGGTGCTTCCAGGTCGGCCTCACACCTGTCCTTCTCAGGGCGGTGCTTCCAGGTCGGCCTCACACCTGTCCTTCTCAGGGCGGTGCTTCCAGGTCTGCTGCTTCACACCTGTCCTTCTCAGGGCGGTGCTTCCAGGTCGGCCTCACACCTGTCCTTCTCAGGGCGGTGCTTCCAGGTCTGCTGCTTCACACCTGTGCTTCTCAGGGCGGTGCTTCCAGGTCTGCTTCACACCTGTCCTTCTCAGGGCGGTGCTTCCAGGTCTGCTTCACACCTGTCCTTCTCAGGGCAGTGCTTCCAGGTCTGCTGCTTCACACCTGTCCTTCTCAGGGCAGTGCTTCCAGGTCGGCCTCACACCTGTCCTTCTCAGGGCGGTGCTTCCAGGTCTGCTGCTTCACACCTGTCCTCAGGGCAGTGCTTCCAGGTCTGCTCCTTCACACCTGTCCTTCTCAGGGCGGTGCTTCCAGGTCTGCTGCTTCACACCTGTCCTTCTCAGGGCGGTGCTTCCAGGTCTGCTGCTTCACACCTGTCCTTCTCAGGGCGGTGTTTCCAGGTCTGCTGCTTCACACCTGTCCTTCTCAGGGCGGTGTTTCCAGGTCTGCTTCACACCTGTCCTTCTCAGGGCGGTGCTTCCAGGTCTGCTGCTTCACACCTGTCCTTCTCAGGGCGGTGCTTCCAGGTCTGCTGCTTCACACCTGTCCTTCTCAGGGCAGTGCTTCCAGGTCTGCTGCTTCACACCTGTCCTTCTCAGGGCGGTGTTTCCAGGTCTGCTTCACACCTGTCCTTCTCAGGGCGGTGCTTCCAGGTCTGCTGCTTCACACCTGTCCTTAGCCCCACCCGCCCTACTGTGTTGGCTGCGTCCCGTGCATTTGGAAGTTTGTATCTCCAATGCATTGCCTTGCTTTGTGCTTTGAGTAAATCTTTTCTCTCCTTCCATTGCTGTGAGAGAGCAGCCCTGGTGAGATCGCTTAAGTCAGCCAAGGATGGAAAGTACTAGGAGAGAAATCTAGTGTCCATATTATTTTCTCCCCTTAGTATTGTTTGAGCGAGTTTATTATCTTAGTTTATAAAAGCAGTTTATTTTAGAGGCATTTGAATAATTCAGCCTCCTGGATGCTTTGTTTAGAGGCTGGACCTCACTATGTAGCCTTGGCTATCCTAGAACTCACTATGTAGACTAGGCTGGCCTCAAATTCACAGAGATCCACCTGCCTCTGCCTTCTGAGTGCGGGATGAAAGGCAGGTACTAAGGCCAGCTTGTTGCTATTTTGTTTGATTGTTTTTTGAGGGGAAATTATTGTGGCTCTTTTAAGTAAGAACCACATGCCTAGAATTTTCAGACACCTCATTTATTTAAAATTATAATATAAAAGCTGTAGTCATCTTGGCAAATCTTGAGATAAATGACTCACCTTGACAACTGGACTGATCTCAGTTCTCTTTAACGCAGTGATTATAATGGCTAAGTATAAACAATGTGACCCGTTCAGCTGATGTCCCTATGCTCATAGTTACTGTATCTCTTAGGTCAACAACAGATGGCTTTTGTTTTTTAAGATTTTTTTAAATTTTCACCAGTAACACGTAGTTTTGAAGACCATATTTTGAGTAGATCTATATATGATTCTGTTACAGCTTTTTAGGCCCCAGTTATCTCGTTGATATTCTTTCTAGTTGTTCTTACACAATCAGGACCCAGTTCAAGATTAAATAGTGCACTTGGTGTTTTAAGGGTGCAGACCATTTGTATTGGAGAGCACACTTCAGTTTAGATTATTGCTTGCCTTGTGTGTTTAGTTTCCAGTTAATCACCTGAGACTAGAAGTTCTTGGTAGGAATATAGTTCCTCGTGTTGGCGTGACTCTAAGCATAAAATTGTTTTGTTGCTACTTCATAACTACTGTTGCTACTTTATGAACTGGAGCATAAATATTTGATATGCAGGATATCTGATATGTGACCTTGTGAAAGGGTTGTTTGACCCCACTCTCCACCCTAGGGGTTGTGACCCACAGGTTGAGAACCACTGCATCAAACAAAACTACGCTGGCAGCACTAGATATTCTTCAGGAACCCAGCATTAGTGTTGAGTTGAAGGACATGGGCAGCATCTGTCAGAACTCCCCATTGTAAGGCACTCCTGGTAATTAGTCACTTTGAGATCTGTCACATAATTACTGATGATGTGAATTAATGGATTTTGCCTCCAAAAATCATATCCAATACGGAATTGTAGAACATTGACAGTAAACCATCAATGTTTAGAATTCGGTCCCAGAAGTGATGATGTGTGCCTTCCTAGCATTTGGGTGGCAGAGGCAGGCAGATCTATGTGAGTTCAAGACCAGCCTGGGGTACAGAGTGAGTTCCAGGATGGCTAGGACTATGCAAAAAAACCCTGTCATGATAAACCAAAAAAGAAAGAAAAAGGAACGAAGTGAAATTGTTTTGGACACAGCAGGGCATTTGCACGTGAGAAGTCATAGCAGCTTTGACAGCATGCACATGACCTGCACAGGGTCATCCAGTCAAAGTCCTGGCATGGGAAGTAGGTGACAGTTGAACTAAGAAGCTGTTGGCCATTGATGGCTGCTGAGAGAGGGAGGGTCAGTTTTCTTTAAGGACGTGGCCCGTGTTCCAGTAGGTTCCCCACATCCAGGCTACAGCAGCAGCACTGAGAAAGAAAAAATATACACAAGGAAGTTGGGAGTGGATATGGTAGAGTTGGTGGTAAGGGAGAGATTGGAAGAGAGGGAGTGGGGATAAACTTAGTCAAATCACATTAAATGCCTGTACAAAAATGCAGAGTGTACTAACATACTGCCGAAAATACAAGTTAAAAAAACAAGACATTTAAGACTAGGCAGCGTTGAGGGCCGGCCAAGTCTATAGAGCAAGTTCCATCTAGGACAACATGGTGAGACTGTCACAAAGCCTGTATTGGCTTAGATCACTTTCCACATGTAGAGAATCTACAGGACGGTCTTCATAAAGAACAAAATCAGCTGAATTACTGTTGCTTTGAGAAATCAGTAAATTTCTGATAAAATTAAGAATTTCATAAATGTGTTTATAATCATTTAATATATCCCTGATTATTTTTCTTTTTTGAGATAGAATCTAATGTAGCCCGGGCTGACATTGAACTGATTGTCAGGCCTTTTGCTTCCCAAGTATAGGGATTGCATTCATGTGATACTGCTCTTGACTTTTTTGTTTGTTTTTCGAGACAGGGTTTTTCTGTAGCCCTGGCTGTCTTAGAACTCACTCTGTAGACCAGGCTGGCTTCAAACTCAGAAATCCACCTGCCTCTGCCTCCTGAGTGCTGGGATCAAAGGCTTGCTCTCACACTCACCACTTTTGTAATTATCAAAGTACTCCGGGAGCCTGCATGTGTACAATGTGTCAGAAGAGGGCAGCACGATCTGTCACATACAGCAGGCTAAGAGCACTTTCTTTTCATTAACTACACATTCAAAACATGCATCTTATTTATAGTTCTCAGTAAAACATGATAATTTTAAAACATTATATATTATTGAGATATGTAACAGAACAAGTGTTCTGTTTGTCTTCTCAAACTCCTTCCCCATAAAGAATACAAAAGCAGGCTGGAGAGATGGCTCAGAGGTTAAGAGTACTGACTGCTCTTCCAGAGGTCCTGAGTTCAATTCCCAGCACATGGTGGCTCACAGCCATCTGTAATGGGATCCAGTGCCCTTTTCTTGTATGTCTGAAGACAGCGACAATATACTAATATACATAAGTAAATATATCTTATAAACAAACAAAAAGACTGGAAAAGCTTGTTAAGGCCTGCAGTGGCTGTACACTCCTACATATCAGCCCTCGGGAAGAGGAAGCAGGGTGAGCAAGGCCAACCTGGGGCATGTATGTATAATTGTTTATATTCAGATATAGTATATACAATCATTATATGTTATATATGCTTGTTTGTTTTTTGTTTTTTTGTTTTTCGAGACAGGGTTTCTCTGTGTAGTCCTGGCTGTCCTGGAACTCACTCTGTAGACCAGGCTGCCCTCGAACTCAGAAATCCGCCTGCCTCTGCCTCCCAAGTGCTGGGATTACAGGCGTGCCCACGCCCGGCTATATATGCTATATTATATATTTAAACCTGTTAATAGTTGTTATGTTGGCAAGACTTAGTTCGTTTGTTTTTTTTTGAGACAAGATTTTTTAGGCTGGCTTCAAACTCAGATCCACTTACCTGTCTCCCAAGCACCAGAATTAAAAGTGTGTGCCACCACTGCCAGGCTATTGGCAAGACTTTTTTTTAAAAAGCACACTATTTAAGATACTATAAGGAGGCGTGGTGGCGCACGCCTGTAATCCCAGCACTTGGGAGGCAGAGGCAGGCGGATTTCTGAGTTCAAGGCCAGCCTGGTCTACAGAGTGAGTTCCAGGACAGCCAGGACTACACAGAGAAACCCTGTTTCGAAAAACCAAAAAAAAAAAAAAAAAAAAAAAAAAGATACTATAAGGAGCTTTCTTGAAGGATCTTAGGAGATTTGAACTTTGATTACCCAGGCACAAACTTGGTGGTTGTCTTTGAGCATATCTTTTAATTTCTTGACCTCATTGTTTCTTTCCTTTTTTGTCTTTGTCTGAAGAGCATCACTACATCTTTAAGAAATGTGAAAGAGCTAGTGGGAGAAATGTCTATAAGCATGAGAATGAGGCAGTGTTAGCATGAAGCTAGTCTTTTTAGTTTCTCTAACTTTGTTGTAATGTTTTGTTTGTCTATCCTCTGTGAGAGCTCTGTAAGTTTTTCAGCCTTGGGAAAGGGAGGAAGATGACCGATCTTACCCTTTTCTATGGCAGAGCCAGCTGACCCTGTGAGCTCAGACTTTCCTAAATGATTCACCTTTTGGAAAACTCCAGTCATGGAAAAGTTCCATCCAAATAAAGACATTTCAGGAAGTTGAGTGAGTGAAAATGAAGTTAAAATGGAATTTCTGTTGAAAAACAGGTGAATTAATTATTGCTAATAATAGGCCTTTTCCTATAAGGAGTCCCTCTCATGCATGAGATGTTTATAACCATTCTCTTACTTAAAAATACTATGATAGCTAAGTCCTTCACTGCTTCCTATAATTGAGGTTACTTTCTGGTACCTGGGAGGCTGAGCATAGGAGAGGGCCAGCTTGGAGCTTACAGGAGAGCCTGTCTTAGAAAACAAAATGCAGAAAGAGTGGAGTTGTTCTAGGGATGTGACCAGCAGAGAGCAGTCTGCTGTTTCTCTGTCAGTTATCAGGTTCCTTAACCTGCAGTGGTGGCGCACGCCTGTAATCCCAGCACTCTGGGAGGCAGAGGCAGGTGGATTTCTGAGTTCGAGGCCAGCCTGGTCTACAGAGTAAGTTCCAGGACAGCCAGGGCTATACAGAGAAACCCTGTCTCGAAAAAACCAAATCCAACCCCCCCCCCCCCCAAAAAAAAGAGAGGCTTTGTTGTTCCTAATGCAGACTTTGAGCTGGTTGTGG